>JBAMJR010000151.1:3582500-4782500 GCA_038501785.1 Myoxocephalus aenaeus
GTTTCCTCAAAACAACTTATGTCTGTATAAATGCATGTATAAAACGGTTGAGGTCATTTCCAGCCTGAAAGATTTTTTTTTTTGCGCGATTTGTGAACCAATACCATTTTTTTGCAATCTTTGGGACCACCCTGTGAGATTACATGAATAAAAAGACAGGGAGGGGTCAGAGGTCATTGTCAATTAGCATCTACCCAGATGAGCAATTACCAGTCAACAGTAGGGACGGAGATTGCACCATTTTTCATCAGCCGTCCTTTCAAACAACACTGTTCACGTGCTTGTTGGAATCAGCCACGGAATACTGAAGAGGATGTTGTGGCTGATTAAGGCCGTGTTCTTAGCTGACATATTAAAATCCAACAGCTGAGCACTGCCTCATCACAATAACTCATATTTGGTGCCTTTTCCACTGTGCTTTTACAGGGCTGTTGTGTAGCTTGTGTGTCATTGTGCAGTTGCGAGTGCCCCTGTGTGTTCCTACAATGGTGGAGGTTAGTGGGGCCAGCCAAGACGGCAAAACCATTCTCCTCTCCCTAACAATGGCCACATGTATCAGAATTGAATGTGGCTTTTGATACCTATTCTGATTTAAAAATCATTGCTATAGGCATATCCAGTGGGACACCTCCAGTCTAGCCTATATGTCACCCTGATTTGTATCTCAGTGCTTACATTAACAAGGTGGCCAACACCAATGTACCATTACCTGGGTTTATGAACAGTATATCACACACCTGTACTCAGTCCAGACATGGTTTTACTGAGGTGTCTGTGTTTCTTTGGCTGACGCGTCCCCAGCCAGACCCCGGGTCTGACAAACATTTGGCCGGTCAGGCTAGACGTCTAGGGTGTCTGCGTGGTGGCCCGGACAGGCCAGAGACAGGAATGAGGACTTCTAAATCAGCCAGCAATCCAAAGGCCTTCCATAAATCCTCCAAATGGGCTCGGGTGGGGGACGTAAAGCACACCTGCAAGACTTATGTAAGTCTTATTAAACCATAAATTGCTAACACCGGGCCCTCGCTGGAGCTGCTCTTGGCTGGAATAAATCTCAGAGAGCGTCCAGTAAGGAGAAAGAGAGAGTGAGAAGGAGAGATAAAGTGGGTGAGGGAGAAAAATATATAGTGGAGGTTAGAAATAGTGAGAGTGTGCTGGAGGTACTAAAGGTTTGACAGTTAAACATTGCTATTTGATGATAGAGCAGACAATACTAGGCTTTGATTGGAGCAAACACCGACCTCTATAGCGACCTCAGGGTGAGGGTGTTTTAGGAACACCTCCCAGAATCTCAAGCTCCCCAGATACATTAAAACGTTTTATGGTATCGGCCTCAGTCTGGTCATCTTCCCCACACATTCAGGCCCTGTAAGGAGTAACTCCTCAGCAGTCACAGAGACCACTGTGAGAAACGCAGAATATTTGTAGGAAATCAGAGTTCCTGAGCTCCTGAGCCCCGGTGAGTTCCCAACACACCCACGCTCTCCTCCCTGCCTGGTTGTGGGTCCTTGAATTAAACATCAAAGCACACAGGAGCATAGGGCCCAACTGCCATAAATAACTGTGCGCTTGGGGAGGTGAGGGGAGGATGTTCAGATAGGAAGAGAGCAGGTCACCCGATCGCTCATACACATACTGTCAAAGCAAATTCATTTGTTCACAAAATGGGTGATGTTGTGTGAGGTTATTGATTTCCGGATGCCATCTGTCTTCTCTGAGGCTTTGGCAAGCATTCTCTGGCACTACCAACCTCAGGTTCCCCTATATTAGTCTCCACAGCTCAGGTGCACAGAAGGGAGATGTGCAGCAGGTATTGGATACTAATGGTGGATGGCTTATGTGGAACCTAGTCAGACACAATGTTATTTGGCATGAGAGCAAAACTCACAGTTAAATATGTTTTATTTGACGTCAGACTGAAATATAAAAGTCGATGGTTTTGATGGTATTCTGTGTTTTACAAGACAAAATAATCTAATTTTGCTCTGTTCTATTGATGAATATGAAGCAAAGAATATAAATAAACAGTAACACTGTTAGTCAAAAGGGCATAGGTTTGGGATAAAATCCATGCTGAAGGTATTGATTAACATCTCATTTGTCACAAACACCTGCATACACAAGTTCAGGCCCACCCTCGATCTCCTCCTCTCACTAACTAGTCTAGAAGTCACAGTGTACCTCTATGTTGAGCTATGGTGTGTGGAGGGCAGGTCTTCAAACATGGGGCCCAGCTGCTGCTGTGTATTTTTGTCAGCCAACACACACACATTGGCATCCCTTGGTGTTTGCGCTTGTGGAGGGCACATGTTACTGGGTAAATTATCATAGCGACGGTAAACAGTGTTTTTATAAGGGAATGTAGCTTGGTTGTTATATTTGAAGTCTGTGCTTTGTATACTGCTGTGCTATTAGGACAGATTGAGGATGTTTGCGCCTGGTGTCTGCACTCCGCCCATGTGGGGTACACACACACACACACACACACACACACACACACACACACACACACACACACACACACACACACACACACACACACACACACACACAGTGACAGGCTTCGTTGTCGTTTTGAGTCTTAAATGGCTCTTTTGTTGTTATCATCATAAGAAAAATAAGAAAACATCACAGCCTAAGGAGTGTGTGTCAGTGTCACACTCATGTCAGTCTCGGGTAAATGCAGATAAACAGCAACAGCAGGGGAGGAAAGACTGAGCTTCGAAGTGCAGAAGAAGATCGTTATGCACTGTGAAATATGTATGTTGTGTGTTTCAATACCACTGCAGTCAATAGAGAGACTAGCTTTTAATGCATACTGATTGGGCATGCAGATGTGAACATGACGTCTGGTAATTGCTTTACATTCTAAGCAGCTGAGTCATGATATAGCTTGATAACAAGGTAATACGATAATGATAGAGTCAAACAGATGAATGGCTAGGAGATAAAAGACAGCTGTTTTAAGGTCTTCACTTTTCAATTAAACTCATTTGAGCCATGGATATGGGCCTCGTAAATTTTGCTGACACCAAGGTCTCTCTTAAGGCTCTATTGGGCGCCATCTTGGTAACACCCCCCTTCAGACAGTGAGTCTGTGACTAACAGTCTGAGAGTTGAGTCTTCTAGATTTAAAGGCTTTTTGTTTTGCAAATGATGACATAGGATACAAGTCTGGTGTACAACAACAATTCAATGTCACGTTATTAAAATCTCATTTCATAAAGGCATCTTTGTAGAGGAACTGTTGCCCCCGTTGGTGTGATGTGCTGTATAACAGTTAAGTGGCTGATGCTTCGACTGTCCAGACACTGCAGTCATCTCAGCGTTTTAAATCTGCCCATTCTAAACTGATAGAGTGCTCCATCTCCTCTATGAATGGAGGAAATGGAGGAAAGCAGCGAATAATGATGATGACATTCTCCCCACTTTTCTTTTTTTCTTTTTTTTTTTAGCCCCAATTACCCGCTAATGTGTGATAAAACCAGAAAAATGGACAGTCGTTATGTGTGGGGCCTTCCACAATGGCAAAATCATTCTTTCCCAGCCTTCCGTTCCTTGGATGGGAATAATCATGTTTCGTCCCAAACACCTGCGCTTCAGTTGCCCTGACCTGCCGCCCAAATGAGTGCAATTAATGACAATTACCCTCCAGGTGTCACAACATAGACATGTACTGATAGGGGCCTATCTGGAGGGAGCACGCGCTTGTCCTCCAAGTAAATATGTAATGATAACAGCTGTAACACAGTGGGGTGGAGGGGGGCACAATTGCTAGCAGCGCAATCTATTTGTGTTTGCCTCAGCTCAGCGCCACATTAACCAGTCCAGACAAACCAGAACGGATAGACTTGGATTTTCCCCGTGGGACACAGGGGAGTTGACTAGAGGTGTTGGAATTCCTGATCAGATGAAGATTAAGGCAGATGGGGTCTAGAAATCGTTTCTGCATCGGATTTGTGGTTTGGTGATAGGTGCATTCCAATTTAAAGGATATTTCCGGTCTTAATTTCATTGTACTTATCCAGCTAACTGCTGAGATCTGGGAATGAAGCAGCAATACTTAAGAGTTTGAAGAAGTATCTCTTGTTGTAAACATCCTCACAGATTACAGACTGATTCAACTTTTACCTTCTACTATACTTTTCTTTGGAAAAAGCGATTAGGACTAACGTTTTATGTCTGCTCACTTTTGGTTTTACCCCCAGTAAAAATAAGTAATGTAGCAACATTGAAGAACAGCTGCAATCTTTGAATACTTTGGAATCAAATATAGGCCGGAGAATGTGTGGGAATTCTGTAAATGGTAGCTGCCATTTAAGCTCTTTCAGCCAATTTCCCTGTGTGAAGTGAGATTTCTCAGGTGCACAAGTCAACTTTAACCCTCCTCCTCCTGTGGGTTCACCGTCCTTTCCCTCTGAACCGACATTAGCATAAAGGCATTAAAATGTGAATAGGAATTAATTTGGACTTTCCCCTCCATAGGAATTAATGGAAGTTTGTTCTGCCCGTACCCTCAGACGGCTTGCGCTCCTCCACAGTCCATAAATATTAATATTAATACGGCATCGCATTTAAAGGTAGCGCTTGGCTGAAGCCGTATACAGAATATTATTAGAGATCACGATACGTTTCTCATGAGAAGTACAGCTGAGTGAATGCATTGCCTTGCCGTTGTGATCTGTAAAATCCAATCTTCATACAGCACAAAAAGTTATTTTCAGAGAGACGAAAGATTAGCAGGGCCGAATGGCTGCTGTCTAAAGCCATTAGGCAGGTGGGGATTTTTTTTTCTACACCGAGTTGAGAGAAGAGCCCACATCTTCTGCTCTATCAAGGTACTGATTCACAGGCGCACCACTGTAGCACTATTATCATGCCCGAGCAGATCATCTCGGCAGATAACTATTATCACCGTCTCACCGCATCGCTTCAGTCCACTCACCCACATAATACAGACCACAGAAGTTTTTGACACTCTTCCAAATCACTGTATTTACCTTCATTCTTTCTTTTTTTTGCACGGTCTTTGTTACTTTCCTGTGAGTGCTGTGTGTGGTTGTATCATCTTCAATAGTAGTGAGGTTACTGCAAAGCTGGGGCGCCCAAACCTGGGTTTGTGTAATGCACTTAGGAAACATCTATGGAACCGGCATTTTTTAATAGGCTGAAGAGTCCTTGCACATATTTGAGCCCCATTTGTCCATTTATTTCGCTGTCTGACTGATAGTTGCATCAGTTTGTGAATACACTACTGTTGTTGTTTTGGTCCAATCTCTGTTGAATTGTCTGAAACAAAGGGGGGGGGGGGGGGGGGTTGATGGGTATTGTGTCAAAAATATTCAGCAGGTCCTCTCCTCTTCTCGGTCTTCCAGCTTGAGGAGTGCTGATCCTGACAGGTTACAGTGGGCAAGGTGAGACACGTTAGTGCCGAGTCCAGTGAAGGAGAGAGGACAGAGCTGGCTTCAAAGCCCCAGTGTGTGTGGGTGAAAGCTGCCACCCCAGCAACCTCAGTCAACAGTACCCACCTTTAATCTTTGCTCTGTAATCTTTACTCCTCTCACATTTAGTCAATACTCTCTCACTTTGTTCTTGGAGGAAGTAGGGTGTGAGGCTGAGGGTGTATAACGTAAAAGAAAAGAAAAGCGCAACACAATACACAAATCAATTACCAAGGGTAGAGTGGGTATGGCCAGCTTGACGTAAGGTCAATAACATGTACATGCTGAATGATAATACGCCCAGGCATGTTTCTTTTAAATGCTAAGCGTTGGGACATGGTGATAATTCTGTTGACAAGAGCACAATGCAAGTACTGCACAGACAGACAGAACCATTGTGGACTGAACTAAGCAGCACATTTAAAGGAACAAAAGAAAAATATCAAAAGTATTATTCCATATAAATGCTTAGCAATTTAAATTTGTAACTGTCCAATAATAATGCAAACCAAGCAATACATGCTTTTAACAAAACATTGTCGAACTGCCTCAATCCCTAGTACCAGCCTGTGTTGCATGTTGTGTGCATGTTGTGCATGTTGAGGTAAGCTCTGCGATCCGGGGTTATATTTGTGCATCAAGTCATTCCTGTAGCGGGCTGGTCCGGGTCGGAACACTCCCCCTCTGAGAGCCCTCTCATCAAGCCAGCCTCTCCTCTGCCGCCCTCTTCCCCACAATCCCCATAAACTCTCATAATTGCCACATTAAACTTGAGTTTATTATTTTTCTCCAGGTGCAGGTGTGCAGATGATATGGGCCCTAGGTTGCATTTACATACAAATTGAAGGTTTTTATTAATCAGGCAGGCAGCAGGAATCAAACGGCAACACTCCATCAGCCCTTTAAATACATTTGGTGACATTTTTACCCGGCATTAGCATGATAGGGCAAGCGGAGTATAATGTACCAATGATTGCTTTTCCATTGAAAGCACAAACGGTTTCATTTTTCCTGTCATCTCAAATAAGTGTTAAAGAGGGTTTGGAGGCTATTGTGCGAGTGCCGTATGCTGGGGACTTGGGACCGCTGATGGCCATATTAAATAACCATTAGTGCCTGAGCTTAGATCATTGTGGCATCCGCCTCCTCTGAATTTATCCTGTGATTTCAAATGAAGGCAAGCTGTGCCAGCTTTCATAAAGTGCTCCAGCCCTCTCCATTTTTCTTCAAACTAAATGCATTACAACGGTAATTTTGTGACTGTTAAGATAACTAGCGTTAACAAGCACTTAATTAAAATGTACAATAAATAGCCGTCTGCAGCCTTATCTCCCCTCCAGAGCGACGCTGGTAGGAGGCTCCAATGCTCAGGCCGGCTGTTCCCCAGCTCGTTTGCAGATTAATTGCTTTTCTGTCTGGCGAAGCCTGCCTCTTCTGCAGCCAGATCGTAAATAGCCAGATAGGGAGTTTATCAATCAGGGCTCTCTACCTCACTGATCTCCCCCACACAGCCCTGTCTGTCTGACTGTCTGTCTGTATGCACATCTATCTCCTGCTATCAAACCAGACTCCCCATAAATAAACTTCCAGGAGCTTCTTGTGTTGTACCTCGAATTAGTGATTGTCTTTTATTTTCAGTGTGGTTGCATGTGCATGTTTATTACACAGTGTACTGTGTACGACAAGTGATTCAGCATGCATGGTATTCTGTTCCAGTCTGCTCTGTATAGACTTTTACATCACAGGTATCTGTATTAGCAATGAAACAAATGGAACTGTGTTGATGCAGGACTGGTGTTTTTGTAACCTTTGCTGACTCCATATTTATGTCTGTCAGTCTGCAGGATTATACCTACTTTACGGCATTGCATTTTGTGCCACTTTATGTCTAAACTGGGTGCGTACAAATGGGCCATGAGTGTATCGCAGAGGTTAATCAAACACAAGCCGCACATAAAAGTAGCCATGGGTTGTGTGAGACAGGACAGAAGCAAAAAGAGAGTATTTACAGTAATAAAAGTTAACAGCAGTCAGCCCCCTGGGATCACATTACTCCTCAGACATGTGGCTGCGGCTCTCTCCTCACAGCTTTATGGACTTAGGCCCACGGTAAGCAACCATCAACCCCCCTGTTTTTCAAAGGGAAGAAAAGAAAACACGTATAAGCAAACTTGCTTGCTCGTAGCCTGCCGCCCCTCCCACACTGAAGCTCCCGCTCCTCTGCCGGTGTCCCACCCTTAACCTCTTGATGATAAATCTGCCTACAGAAGCTGAGGGGGAAGCTCCCCACGCTGGAAGACCCCCATGTGTCCTCCATGACACATCCTGTTTGTGTAGTCAAGGCTTCAGCCAGTGATCTTTACAGTCATAATTCATGTAAACGACAACACTTGCTATTACTATTTTTATATCCGTACACTATCGTATTGTGCTTTGTTATAGCCACAGGGGATGCATTTTATTTATTTATTTTTGCATTTAAGGGTGTACAACCTGCTAATCTACCCTTTAAACTAAATGAAATAGTACATAATAGGAGCTTCATACTCAGTCAACACATAGAGATACTTTCAATATTGCAAGCTGCAAAGCTTTCATTACAATATTTACTATTAGATTATTTTTGCATTCACCCTGACAACAGTCCGCTGTAAATTAATAAGTAATGTCAAAATATCCTTTTCCATTTGCAACTCAAGTCAGTTGAAGAAACGTTGATTTTCCAGGCAGGTTTAAACAAACATATCCATGTGCTTGTCACACAGATTTCCCACAATGGGAAGGGTAATTGTTGTGTTTCCACAGTTTCTCTTCAATCTTGACTGACTGAAGGAAATTGGAAATGATGATTGTGTAGCGGCTGAAACTCTGTTTTGACAACGTAACACCCTGTCAGGGGCCTGTGGGGCCTTTCAGGGCTCTCTGTTCATATTTTTCTGTGTGACGTGACTGTCAAATCTGTGAGCAAGTTATGCTAAAAGCTGGAGTAGTGGCCACGCAAATGTTCCAGCTGTATCCCGGTGGTACCCTGTTCAGGGAGAGTGCGGACATTCATGGTGGTCTGGTGGCCTGTGGGGCTGTCTAAAGGCAGATTAGGGGAGCAGCCTTTTGACAGTGATGCTACAGTTATCAGACCCACTTTAGCCGGAGTGATTTATACTGTGAGAACATGATAAATGTAGTTCCAAGCAAGGTAGGGGGTGGGTGGGAGCTAGCTGAAAGGAGAAGGGGAAAGTATATGGATCTGTCAACTTTGGCCTGTGGGGTGGAAGCATCCCAACAGGGGGAACAAAAGGACAACAACACGGAAGCTGTGATCACAGGGAGCAGGGCATCCTGCGCCCTCCACCTTGCCAGTCGTAAATCTTGTGCAGGCCTCTTTGCCCTTTGCCCCGTGCTCTTGCCTGTCTTAACCTTTGTCTATCACAAATAGACTCATGTTCTGACCTGCTATCAGAAAGTTTATAATATGGTTTCAGTATCTGTATGTAAGCCTATTGTTACCCACTAAACACACTCTAAAAGAAAGTTTTCCCTGACCTGATTCCAACTTTATCAACATGTAAGTGAAGTGCTGTTCATCTTATGTATTAATTTCCAGGCTAGGATACTGTATGTGCTACCTTGGCCAATTCCATCCCTTCTTATCGTGACCCTCTGTTGTGACAGGCACAGCAGATACAATCAATACATATATCAACAGTGGCCTAAGTGGGTCAACAGAGGAAGATAACACATCTTTCAGGGAGCTGCAGTGGCCACAGGAGAGTTTATGTAAAACAAAGGGCTATTGTAAAAGAGTTTGCTCAAGTTTTTCTTGTTATTCTTTAGACTTTGGAGAGGAAATTAAGTTATAAATGGAAGATGCATTTCTATATACACAGACTCATACATCTATATCTGCTGCGCCTCAGTGTGAGTCACCTGTCACTTTGCAGGTGCTGGTTATGCATGATTTGTGTGGTCAGGCTCCTGTATAAATCCCCATGGTCTCCAGCGACAGTAATTCAACACAGCGTATTTTTCCCATAAATAATTTGCTGCTCATTGATTTCCAATGCGGGAGAAGAAATATGCCGGATACACCTCAAGGGGCTGTGGATGTATCTGGTGCTCACTTTTGTGGTCAAAGTTGTGACAGCTAGAAACCCATATGTTGTGATCAAAAGATCCAAATTTATTGTCCTTCTGAGGCCCATTTGTCACGATTGGGGTCATCAAACACAGTTTGGTGTACAGTAGGATCACCGCTGTGTGTGTGCTTTTTTGCTTGAGGATAAAATTTGCTTTGCAGGATAAAAAATAAATGATGCTTAAAAACATGCTATCCTCTTAGTATGTTTGGATTTTAGAAACACATGATATGAGACAGACAGCCACACAATTCTGTCCATGAATTAGACTAACTTCATTATTAAAATACTTAAAATAAAAGTAAAATACTTAAAGTTAAAGTAATAAAGTTCTTCCATGTGAAGATGTTAGTACAGGTATGTAGATAAAATACAATTCAGGAAGTTGATTGATCCATTAGTTTGAAATCTTAACAGACACCAAAAACAGTGAACAGTACACTAATATACTATGAGGTATGTAGGGGCCCTAAACTGCACCCCTTGCAGCACTGCTATAAATGTAGATACACATCTAGCAATGATTTAGGGCAGAGTTATGCTCCAAATGAAGGGCTTGTCAAGTGGTGCAACAGCTTTCTGCCATTGGATTTGGAACATCACCAACATGCTATAATAATGTGGCTGTTTTCTAAATATTTTTAGATTTAAATATTTGTTAAATATTGTTATATAATTACTAAATAGTTTTCAGAATACTTGTATTATGTATTCAGTTGCACCCCTAAAACCTAGTCCACTTAAAACTCAACTGACCAGTGGACCTACATGATACATACAACCAGCTTCATTAACAGACACAGTATGAAGCCCCCTCCTGAACAGGCAGAGGGCGGGCTATACGTCTGCCACCGTTGTTCGGTGATTTGGTGTGGCCATTTCGTTACAGTGTCACCTTCTGACTGATCAAGTTGTTGATTGGGGTGTTTGCTGGCAGCTCAGAGAGAGAAGGCAGGAATTGATGAGGTTTAATTGGTCTGTCTCCTGTCAGCTGCCATTAGTTCCTCATTTAACACTATCTGATGGTGTGAGTCTATTGCACAGAGGCATGAGCGTGTGTGTGAATGTGTGTGTGAGTGAAAGAGAGAGCTATAGAGAGAGCTACAGAGATACATTAGATATATATTTGGTGTGTGTGTGTGTGTGTGTGTGTGTGTGTGTGTGTGTGTGTGTGTGTGTGTGTGTGTGTGTGTGTGTGTGTGTGTGTGTGTGTGTGTGTGTGTGTGTGTGTGTGTGTGTGTGTTGGTGGGGGGTGGGGTTATTGAATCTAAGTGTTATCTTGGCTCACCTTGGGGTGTGGTTCCTTTGTGATCAATAGAGTGAAATCCCACCAGACCATGTTTCCACGAAGGGCCCATAGTCAACCTGTACTTCCCAACACACTGCTGGCTTGTGTGGGAACACAAAACATTGTGTATAGACTTATTTTTTATCAAAAAAGTATTGTTAAAAAAATGTAATAGAATATTTAAGCTGTCCCGTCTGCTTTGAAAACAGTTCTGTCAGAGGCTGTAATTGTCGGAGCACATTGCATATTCAGTATGTTTTTCTTCTAAGTGATCTGACTAAGGGCATAATTATAATAATTAATGATTATCATCATTGCCGTCTTTATCTTGCATCGTTGCTCTATGACAAAGATTCTGTCAAAACCACTTGGTAATGATGATGCTATATTGTTAGCACAAATTAGCATGTGTTGATGCCCATACCTCCCATCAGGCCTTGCGCTGTGAGTGACAGCTGTTAAGACGCCTTCGACATGGCAGTGAGAATTGGTGTGGACGTGGCGGCGATCTGTGGAATTCTCCACTGTTGCTTGCTGATAGTTCTCCGAGGGCTTGGGTGTCACTCCAGTGATGGCCTAAGAGCCATTAATTTTAGCCTCTGGAGTGGCTGGCGTAACAAGATCCCACACACCCCCTTCCTCACAGCGAGGCTCTTAAATATACATTTATTTTCAGAGGGAGTCCCCCTCGTCAGGATATGATGGATGTTGACTAATCGGATGGCGTGCAAGTGTATGTCCACAGTCGGGCCCCTCTACTTGGAGTGGCTGGTGTAAATCTCTGCAAGGGCGCTTTGTTGGGGTCTTGTCTTTGGTAAGGATCTTAGAGATATGATACTCTGCGCTATTGCTGCCCGAGTGGGTCTATCTTAAGACTCCACATGGAGGTCTGGCATTCAACTAACTCTCTATGGGTTTGAGGGCAGGCTGCATGAGGGCTGGCCTACAGTTACTCCAAGAGACATTCACCATGTGCCTCTCATCTATTCTTGCCTCTGGATGACATGGACCCACGCACATATCCAGATAAGCAGTTCTCTCACTTGGCTTTGACGTTGGTGCAAAAATTACCTTTGCCATTCATTTGCTGAGCACGGATGCTGACTGGGGTAACCATCATTACAATATCTCCAGATATCTGTTACCAGGACAAATCAGATGTTTGTGCGTGTGGATCTGGACTGTGTTTTTTCCCCGTGTGTGAGCATGTGAGGTTAAAATACAGTATAGAGAGCTTTCCGGTCTTTGCCTTTCTAAAACACAGATCCCCTCTGACAGGCTGTTTCCTCCTGTGACTGGGTGCTGGGTGCTGGATGCAGGGTGGGTGGGGGGGATAAACAAGGCTGCTGCCTCACGGGCTCCGTGGGGGTACATCCTGGCAGCTCCTGGTGCACGGCAGATGGTTTGGGGGCATGATGGGGCTTCCTGGCCTGACTGTCTTTGACCTGCAGTGCGGGTGAAGAAGAAGAAAATGACTTCTGGGAGACCACACAATGACTTTTCTTTCATCTTTTTCCCAACTCTCCATCCTATAAACACTCACACAGCACCGTACATTGTGAGGCACATAGACCAACTAAGTGAAAGAGGTAGACCTGTGATAGCGCTGCAATGACTCAAACGGATTGATATGATAATAGCTGGAGTTTCACACGTTCACTTCAAGACTCTGATTTTATAAACAATACTCAAACAATGTGACAGCACTGTTCCAGGCCAAGGTCCCATTTTCATCTCCTATCTATATGACTAAACCTCCCACACCTCCAGCTCTGCTGTGAGATGCAGTATTAAAAGCCTTAGATGGAGGGAGAAAGAATGGAGAGGAGAGAGAGATGGAGGAGGGGGTAGGAGGTGTTGTTTAAGTGAAGAGCGTGGCATGTCCTGGAGGATCTAATAAGCAGGTTGAAGCCTGATAAGGATAAGCTGTCCCTCTGGCTCTAGGGAGCCTTGTTTTCACCCACCCCCCTCCTCCTCATCTGCCCTCCTTCCCTTTCACTTTCCAAGATGTACTTCTCTGAAAACAAGGAGAGCAAAGAGTAATCAAAAGTGAGAAACATTTGGAGTGACGCAAAGATGGTGTATTTAAGGGAGAAGGAGAGAAAGTGAAAAAAAAGTGAATGAAAGTGGGAGGAGAAAAGGTAGCAATGGAGTCGTAAAGATGGAGGAGTGTATGAGGAGAAGACAATAGGAATATGGGAAGTAGTGGGGTAAAGGGACAAGGCGAGGAAAGCGGACAAGGATGGAGAATAAGAGAGTGAGAGACAGAGGACAGATGATAACAGGGGAAGAGAGGATAAGAGGGTGCCAAAGGTAAACAAAGAGACTGGGGAGATGGATAGAAAAGCGAGAAGCAGAGAGGAGAGATGAAAAGAAGAAGAGAGGAAGTTGAGAGGACAGAGAGCTTATAAATGGGCTGAAAGAGACCTGCTGGTGTGTCAGAGTTTTAGATCCCACCCCCTCCCCTGGGGAAAAAGCAGAGAAAGGAGAGAGGGGAGACATTGACCTTGCATTATTTATGCTTAGCGCTATTGGCCCAGGCAGACGCTGCTGCTTCCCATTGTGTCTTCATAATGAGGAACCGCTACGAAGCTAAGGAAGGGGAAACACCACCAGGAGGGCAGTCTGGGTGTTGTTGTGAATGTGTGTGCTTCGGAGGTGAGAGGTCATTACAGTGTGTCGTGCAGACAGTTTAGTGAACAAGGATCAGGGGTACAAGAAAACCTCCTGTATGTAGTGGTCAGGTAAAACACACACACACACACACACACACACACACACACACACACACACACACACACACACACACACACACACACACACACACACACACACACACACACACACACACACACACAGGCTTGTGTGTCCCGTGTGGTATTACAGGCCTGTATAGTGTGAGTTAATATAACGGGAAGGGGAAAGCAGAGAGGGTCAGCTGTTATTTCCTGAGCTCCACCCTCATTTTCTTATAACAGCCCCAGGCCAACAATTATGAAGAAAGGACAGTGTGCTGTATTATGCACTCTGTGGTCCACTGTCCTCATCAGAGGCTGTCTGGAGTTGATACAATGTTTCCTGAGAAATGTAACAACGCTCTGATGTGTTGAAGGGTCAAAGCTTGTAAGTGAACATTCTATAAAAAAAAATATTCTAAAATGTTTTAGTTCCATTGCGGAGTGACAAATCTCACACACAAAAAAGCCTGCAGAAATAAAAGCAAAACTATCTACTTAGCTCTTCCATCAAAAATAAGTGAATTATATTTGATATTTTGTAATGTGTATAATTTAATTGTATCCTTCCACATCATTAACACTTCTTCATGATAAAGAAGGACAACCTTCACAGAGTCTTAAAGTAGACAGGGTGGCAGGGTTTTGAATTCTCCCCTCTTAGAGATCTGTAACAAATATGATACTCTGGTCCCATTAAGATCCAGCTTGGCAAAGCTCTCGGCCTCTCCCACTTACCTTTCACCCCCACAGCACATTTGTATGAAAGGACTGTCAGTTTCAAATTTAATTACAAACAACTCGACATACATAGTCCTACCCTGTCATTACCCCGTCTGGGTCCACCCACTCATCATAGACCCACATCCACACGCCCCTAAGCTGAGAGCAACCTGCCTCCTGACGACTGGTTATGATAGTGCATGTAGACTATGTCTAAGTGTGTGTGTGTGTGTGTGTGTGTGTGTGTGTGTGTGTGTGTGTGTGTGTGTGTGTGTGTGTGTGTGTGTGTGTGTGTGTGTGTGTGTGTGTGCAAGTGTGGCCCCCTCTTTCTGTTTCTCTCTGTTTCTCTCTGTGCCTGGGATGTGGAGATTTGTATGGCGTGTTAGTCACACCCAGTGTTATCAGCATCTCTGTGATGAGCATAAGCATAGCCTGAGGGGACTGGGGGTAGTGTCACAGATGGTGCAGTGTCAGGGTCCCTGAGTGTGGTTTAGAGGATGGCGAGTAGCTCTTCTCCCCTGTCTCCCAAGTCTTGTCACCTTGCACTGCCAAGGTGACATCTTTCCTCACACAGGGTAAAGGCCGAGCCTGTCTCACCTCGTAGCTAGTGACCCATGTCGCAGTTTCTTTTTTTACCAGCTCGCCGAATATGGCAATTGATGCTTCCCAGAAACCCTGACCTAATCCTGTTATCCTTTTCCTTCAACAACCTAGAAGGGACAAGGGGCGGGATCCCAAAAGTCGGCAGCCAAGAGAGCCGTGCAGAGCCAGCCCCTATCGCAGTGAAAGCGGGCTTAGCTGAAACACAATAGGTGTGTAATTTCAGGTTTTTGTTAAGCCAAAATCCAATCACATACATGACTGCAAGATCACAGAGAAACACAACAGGAGAAGGGGCCTCGGAGGTGGAGGTGTCTCTACCTCACACAAACAATCTCCACACAACTGAGACGGCATTGATGACAGCGTGCTAACTAACAAACCCTCAGCAGAGAGATTAGCCTGGCTCTCTGTCCTAGATCTTCACAGTGTAGATGAGCTGACACCTGACTCCTCCTTAACCTGGCAGTTTTGGGATAAGATTAAAAAAAAGCTAAGGATTTATCTGGCCCTTAGCTGATATCCCTTTACTTTATAAGCAAATAGAATGCATCAGACAACTGTATAAATAACAGGAAAGACTATTCTCCAGAAGGTTTTGCGGCACAAACTCACCAGGCAAGAGTGCTCTTAGCTTTTCCATATAATATTGTCTTTTCATCTCATTAATTACAACTAATATGCTAAATCAATTCCAAATGAAAGGGCATGGTTTTTAATCTCAACATATTTATCTCATAAATGCTTGCATAACAACTTTGAATTTATAGTATAAAGTCATCTGTCTTCTCCCAAGACTGACACAAGCACAACTGAAGATTTGTGATAGTTTGCAGTTTTGTTTTTGCCCCTTGTTTTTGCAGATGATAAATTAAATTAATACATGCGTTTAATATTTGAAATCCCGAGATGAATAATTTATGACTCAACGGCAGATTAAAAGTAATGCAAAAAAAGAGTAAGTCAGTAATCACCAGTATACAAATGCAGGACAAGCTAAGATGAATTTTTAACTGCTGGAGCCTATTGGTCGCTCTGTTCTAGTTTGTGTTTTGGGAGCTGTTGAATTAATGGTGTGCATCTTGACCTCATTCCACCAAATCTAGTCTGAGAGTTTCCCTTTGAAGCTGATTTATAGCAAAAGCATAAAGCCTAATGCATCTACTCAGGAGGTCTAATGAACGCAATACCTTAATATCAAGTAATGCTAATCCATGCTCGCTCACAACAGACAGACATCATCATTACCATCATCATAATTATTATTCATGTAAGGCAATTATTGTTGCTGGTACCTCTATTCTGACGACTTTATTAGCATGGTGTCATGGCAGCAATTGGGCAGATTTAAAAAGTAGAGAGCTGCAACTCACATGTATTATTGATAACAGTGTCGCCTCTCTTGATACCACAGCCATGTCTTTTTATTTTTATTCCAATAACTTGGAAAACTCTGCCGGAACCCAGCAAATAAATGTTTAAAGACAAATAATTGTTTCCAGCGTTATGGCCCCTGTAGAAGATTAAATGGAGCGTTTAATTAATAGTTGTGTGTCATATTATCCTGACCTATGTTCACCCTTAATAAGCAACTCTGACTAAATAGTCCTAATAATACCAGGCAAATAAACAAATGATACTCAGAATTTTCAATCACAGTTGCTTGGTCTATTAAAACAAAACAAAAAGGCCACAAATGTGTTCCTGACATTCATTAAAAGAGATTTCAGAGAGGTGTATTTAACAGTATAATATGTATTCAAAAAAAGAGAAAGCTATCGAGTGTATTTATCCTTGGGACTAAATAATGTGGACTGGCTGGGTAAATCCCTTGAAATGTCTAGCCAGTCCTGGCACTGGTTGAAGAGTCCCAGTCAAAATAAGAAGTGAACGAAAGGCAAGATAAACAACCCAACCAACCTGTTTTCACTTAGGATACATATTTGTGGCCGTTTACTCAGATTTTCGGCAGATGGAAAAGTCTCTGAACTTGAAACTTTTGATACTAAAAAAAAGTAGCGCTCTGGGTTGTATGAGAACTAAAACGTGAGAGCTTACAATATTGTAATGTTGAAAAGAAGATTTCACACAATTTCGGTTCTATACAACGCAGACACAACTTGACCACATATTAATCAGTTTCCTTTAGCCGAGGCAGACATGGAAACTATATCATTCTTATAAAAACCTCTCCTGAGTTGTTGCTAATCATGCTGACAGTTAAATAGTGAGATGGCTCCAGCTTTAAAAGTCACATACGGTGTGTGGAATACCTAATATGAAAAATGTGATGATGGTGTATATTCAGAAAGGATATATCCCAGGCACAGACCAGACAGTAAGGTAATAGGAAGAGCTTTACTTTGAAGGGGTAATGGGTAATATTAAGTATTATGTATCGCATAAATGGTGGTGATTACAGCACTGCATGTATAGAGAATATCTTTGCATTGCTGACCAATCACAGTGAAGGGGGAAATCTCTTATCATCAGGCCAACACTCATATGAGCTCTTGATCTGCTGTAGATGAGATGGAAAGACAGCTTGCGATGAAGGGATGTGCGTTGTGTAATTGTAAATGATTACTGTCTTTATACCACCAGTATACTCCTTTCTCTCAGCATCAGCAGCTGGTTGAAATTCTTTTATGGTTTCTGAGGTAAAAAGAAGAAAAAAAGCCTAATTCCACCAAATGGTGAGCAAATGAAAAAAGGCCACCCACTATAGATATTTCCATCCAGAGAAATGAAATATTAAACATGTTCATTATACCCTCAATTTGCAGTTATTCCTCATTGCACACGGCCATTTTCCCATTTCCCCCGCTCTCTTATTGGCACGGCGCTCAGGGCCTTGAGAGAAATCTCTCTTTTATTATTTAAATCCATGCATGGGGGCTGAGCCAGGCGAATCATCTCACGTCTGCAAGCCCACTCCCTAATTCTGATTGGCAGCTTGATACACACTCAACGGATGGAGAGGATGATAATGCCTGTGACAAAGAAAAAATATCCCCTCCACATTATGTTTTTATTGGTAATGGGGAATATGGAGTTCACACACAATAAAAGTAGCCTTAATAATTGGAAGTGGCAATGGGCTGTGTCCGCAAGTCTGTAGGGCTGTCAGCGCAGCGATGTAAATTTCTTTGACATGTTTTTGTCTGGCTAAAACTTTAATGTCGTGGGTGTGACCAATTGGATGCAAATGTTGTTTTCATCCCTCGCCGATGAGATGACCTCTGTCATTTCCCAAGGGAAATCAAGCTTTAAAAAGTATTTGATAGCTGTAACTCCACACACACACACACACACACACACAAACTCATGTTGCCGCTGGAACAAAATGCTCACACACAAACTGACACATATGCACAAACAAACACGCATCCACACAGGCACACATGCAACCGGGTCACACACGCAGGCACATGCACTACAGTATGCATGCACACACTCACTCATGCACAGATATGTAGATATACACTCCGTTTTCACACTATAAGCCTCAACACTCTCATATCCTTGCCAACCTCCTCACCCACTCATTGATGCTTGGCTAATGCATTCAACATGTGACGGTACTGTATGCCTCCCTGTACTCAAACAGACACTTGATTAGATTGAAAGCACTCTTTCATGGCAAGTATAATGGTTTTGAACACAGGAGGTGGACACAGCAGTTTTTCTGTCAGTCTGTCATAACCTTTGACAGGATAAAGAGGCCACAGCTTTCCCTATAACTATCCAGGCTCTGCTGCTCACAGGCATCCGCACCTGAAAGACAGGCAACACCACATAGTGTATGTGTACATATGCGCGTGTGTGTGTGTGTGTGTGTGTGTGTGTGTGTGTGTGTGTGTGTGTGTGTGTGTGTGTGTGTGTGTGTGTGTGTGTGTGTGTGTGTGTGCGTGTGCGTGTGTGCTTGTGTATGTGCGTGTCATGTGGATAATGCTGCATGCGAAGGCCAGCTTTAATATCGGTCTGGAATAACGGGCTCTTTTGTACATTGTGAGGCAGCCAGCATCTGAGACCAATAAAAGAGTGGCCCTTGGGTCACTGCTCGAAGGATGAAGGAAGAAGATATAATCATACACAGAGGACACAACACCTTTTTTTGTGCTTTCTCCGCATATTTGGGGGCGTAGAGAGTGCGGGTCCTTCATAAGTTTAATATTTTCACAGTGTGACCTTTTGTCACTAATAGAGTGACTCGCCAATAAGCGTATATTGTATCTTTAGGGGGTGCAGCCATATTAGTGCAGCAATTGGCTGTAGAAGGAGGAGGAAGACAAGCTGCACGGAAGACACATGGTGTTAAGGCGGATACAGACAGGAAACACGTGTGTCTGCTTATGGGCAAGGATGCGTGCCTGTAAGTTTGTATTAGTGTGTGAGATTGTGGATGTGTTAGAGAGATTGTGTATGCACGCGTGTGTATGACTTTTTAAGCAATATATCTCATAATGACATTTGGAATGTCTCTGGAAAATGGAGACTAAGCCAAGGAGGTTGACAGTCAGAAACCACAAGCTGGAGTTAAGCCTCAGCATTGCAGTGAACCATATGCTAAACCTATGTCATGCCCAACTCCAGATCCAGCCGCAGCGATTGACTAAAAGCCGTAAGATAAACTTTGCAGGGGAAACAATTTGAAGCTTTTTTTGGACAATTTGTTTGATAAAAGACACTAGTTTCCCATTTGAGGAGATGAGCCGGGCTCAGTTTTCTTTTTGTATGTGTGCCATGTTGTCTTAGTGGCGATGATGTCTCATTATCTTCTATTAGTCCCATGTGCGGATGTGCTCCTGACTGACGTTTTGTAGGTTGCAATATCCCTCATGGCTTTCCATCCAATGATGTAATGGAGTCAAAAACTGCCTCCACCCCTCAGTCTTAGTTTGATTGGTCAGCAGGGACTGTAGACTGTGCACCTGTTGTGTGACTGCAGCAGTTTGAGAAAAGCACTTTATCCCCTGTCTCCCCAACAATCATTACAGCTAGCTTACCGGGTTATTATAGCGCAACCTTAGCACATTTACACTGACTGCCAGATATCCTTGTGGGTGTATTCTTCATCTGCTTCTTGATCTTATTTTCTTCAACCTATTTCATCCCCGAGGTTGCAAAGACAACTTCTTTTTATTTAGGGCAGGTAATAATTAGAGCAGACGGGTTGTTTGATTTCCACCTTGATAACACCTTCAGAATGTTGTCAGAGAGTGTAAACACGTACCCGCTCTTAGTTTGGCTCCTTTCATTTGAGTCATTTGTTCTTGTCGCCTTTTGAAAAACAGGTTGTTGTGGTGTTTTTATGTGTTTGTGCGCCTGTGTGTGTGTGTGTGTGTGTGTGTGTGTCTGTGTGTGTGTTTCTGTAGCTGTGAATTGTGTTTTTCGACTTTTGCGTGTCAGTATTCCTCTGTGGTCACGTTTTTTTTCTTCTTCATGTGATTGTGTGTGTGTGTTGCATGGAGGTTAGATTTTTTGATCTTAGTCGGGAGACGTGAGTTGCCCTGGGCTGTGAGGCTCATTAGGTATGTACTCCTCTGAATGCGAAAGTATTTGTTAAACCACATGACAAGAATACCTCTCTGCTTCAACAGATGTGCTGTAATTAGAGAGGGCTTAAGTTGTCTTAGAGCTGTGTGGAAAGTCATCACCAGCTGATAAGTTTACAACGCTGCCCTACCCGTCCCTCATACACACACACACACACACACACACCCGCACACACACGCACGCACGCACACACACTCGCACACATTATGTGCAGAGCTTATCAGGCAGGCAAACACCACATAAACAAACACACATTTGACAAAGGAATGACAAATAACAATTAACTCTCACACACATACAGGTAAAAAAAGTTTGCATTGCAGTAAAACAACATAAAAGACTCATGTAAAGAAAAGAAAATGCCAGGGATTCAAATTACACGGTTCATATACGCACACATGTATGTACTTATCTATTGTGTAATGTTTATTTAAGAAAACATTGTTGAGAACACCACCAATATTTATAGTATTTTATAGGCTAATGAATACAATTGGCTAACATCTTAAAAACACAGTAAAATGACTTTAAAATGTGTATATATACACTGGAGACCATTTATTTTTACTAAATTAAACAAATAGTGTCTTTAATCTAAATTGTTTTTTTTTTATTCAATCTGTTACCACTGATGTTTATTTACTGACAATATTTACTGTAAGCAGTTTTATGGCTCAAGTGATATGTTAACCCAGCTTTCAGGTCTTTGGCCCTAGAGATAAAGAGGGCAACTGATCAGAGCTATTATCCATTCTGCAGTGAATCAGGAAGATAATGGCCTATCTGACAGCATGGGGCCTCCATAAAGCCATTAACACCTTTTGTTGTTCCCCTCCTGTTCACCAATCGTGCTGGGCAGTTCAAAAAGGCAAACGAGGCAATCTGTTTTCTTCGCTTTACCCTTTATTCCCCCTGCTCCAAGCCTGTGCACAGTAACTGACAAGCAGACACACAGCTATGTAGCAACATAAATGTATTTAGATCCAGTTTAAATGTACTTGGGATGGATTGCTTGTTAGACCTTTCACCGATTATGTCTCAAATGGATCTGAAGTGACCACTTCCACTTGCCTATTCATAACAATTTTGCAAGACAGAGCAACCTAAACAGACGACACAAACTCATGTGCATTCAGTCAAACAGCTAAAAACCCTTGTTACAATTGTTTGACATTGGTAAATGTAATTGAGGGTTGTATGCTAAATGCTTACAAAGTTGTCCTCTTACATTGCAACAGTATGTGAATACAATGCACCTGACCACTTAAACATGTGACCTGGGCAATTTAATCCCAAAAGCATCCTCAGTGCGCTCACACATGCTTTTAGAATATGTATGTAATCGCTTAGGATTACATTTCCGTATTTTTAGAACCTCAGATCCACAGTAGAATAAAAAAAAGCTCTCTTCATTTGCTGTAGACATGAATATTGTGAACCTCAAATTCTTGGGTTGTTTCAGAAATCAGGCGTAGCTGTTGGTGCTGTTGAATGCTATACAAATTGACTAAACTCCCCTCCTTTTAGCATCTGAAAGGATCTTTTTACCACTTAACACTGTTTGAACCACACTTCTGAGAGACTATATATTGGCCCTTAGAAAGACTAAGACACATGGAAGCAGATACACACAGACTTATCTGACATTAGAAGTCTTTATTGTCCTTTGAAGTTTTCAAGCAGTCAAATTAGCATTGATGAAAGAGTCTGCATCGAACATCTCTGGGATCCAGCCAAGAACCAGAGCTGTGGACAACGTATCTTCATCTCTCTCCCTCTCTCTCTCCACCCTTCCACTCCATCTTTCCCCACCACCCCTGCATCAACACCATCCCTCCTCCTCCTCTGATAGCAGGAGCCCCCCAGTGGTTCCCTTCTTTGCTCCCCGTTTCTCTCTTTCCTCCCTCTCTTTTTCCCTCTCCTGTCTGTGTTGCCTTTGGCAAATTGGCAAATTGTGTTTTACTAACGTGGGTACATGTGTTAAGTGGGGATCAATTGTTTGTTTAACAGGGTGCCTCTATTAGACTGGGAGGGTGTAATTAGTGGTGAGGCCTTTTCTTAATACAGGCAGCATCAGCAAGGGGGAGGGAGGAGTACGGGCTGTCCAATCAATGCCAAATCTCAAGGAAGGATCCGCTGCAGTTTGGTTTACAGAAATTAAATGTGTGATAAATCTCATTGGAGAAGTGGAGGCTCAGTATTCAGTGAGGTCGTCCTGAGCATCCAACTGTGCATCGTTGGTTGCTAGCCTAAAGCCAAAATCAAGTATCCGTAATGAACCTGCACAGAGCACGGATAAAAGCCCCATAATATCTGATTATTCCCTTTGCCGTTTTACTGGTTTGCTTTGTTCCAGATCTTTGAAACACCTCATACCCATGGGCCAGGGTCCCTACACTTGCCAGCAAGGCGGATCAGCCAGCTGTGCCAGGAAATTGCAGACAACAGAAAAACAAAACATATTCTGCCCATACTCCCCCTGTCTGTCTTCCTCAACATAACAATCAAACACAGGCAGAGACATTCACAACACAGGGAGGACTCTTAAGACTATTATCTACTAGAAGATTAAGTAAAAAAACAGTCCGTGTATCAAGAGGAGATGTACACTCTGTGTGGCCCAATCTGCTCTTAAGACAAACAATTGTTTTACTGACAACTGGCTGAGACTTTTCTGCCTCTGAGCTGCCGACTGCTTTTCTATCTGATTTTCCGGGGTGCATGATTTAAAAATTCAACGGTAAAAGCGTGGGACAGATAGGAATGGTATGCTTGTGGTCAACAAAAAGTAAATAGACTAATTAATGTGTATGGTGCGATGAATGGTTTACGAGTACAAACATTCTGTAGGTATATGCACACATGTAGATGCATATTTGTCTGTGTGCTTATGTGCGTGCGCATAGACAATTGGTTATATGCATTTTTTTTGCTGTGTATGGATGTTACCAAAGTTGTCTTTTCTCTTATGAGATTGGGATGGAAGTTGAAGAGGCAGGATTGCAGATGATAAAATTGCAGTGTGAATTCTTTCTTGGATGAAGTAAATTAGACACATATTCCCCTGTCTCTCAAAAATGTTTTTAATGAGCAAGGCACTCAAGCGAATTGCTTACTCCAAATAAAATCGCATTTGGCGTGCTCTCAGACGGCTGTCAAACATTGTAAGAGCCATTTGTTTGTGTTGATGAAAATTATAATCTGACAATTATCTAATTTATTGAGGTGATATAAGTCTTTTTCTTTTGACAAAAGATTTTGAAAAGAGTAATTCTTTTTGGATCTATCGGGATTAATCAGATGAGGATCAACTGTGATAGAAGGATATAGGGGCAGGCCTGTTTTTAGTAATATGAATGGGGTAGAATGGGGCTTTGGTACCGTCATTGACCTCACGTTAGATTTGACAATGTTTTGTTAATTTTGTTTAAAGTTAGAATAAATCTTCCAAAGAAGTCATCAGAATCCACGCCTGCAGTGTTCTGATTTGGACTGTTCAACTTGTGAGTCAAGAGGTGCCGCCCTGTTAAAGTGGCACAGTTTAAGAGAAGTTCAAAGAGCAGGCCGCGACAAACAAGTGCTGCAGGCAAATACAAGTATACTCACTGCGACTCCAGCTATCTTCATTAAATGGCATCGATGTCAGATCAAAGAGCTTGTGAGTCACGGTGAGAGCAGATTCAATTTAAAAGTTCCCTTTAAAAGAAGAAGTAAACACAGATATCTTTAAACTAGTATGACTATATGAAAATACAATAAAGCAAGCTCAGCATGCAAATCACATCCTGTGATGCTGTTGGCTGGTTGCAGGTAGTGTATTTGGGGCAGTGAATGAGTCAAAAACTTGGTTGCATGGCTACACAGATAAAACTAACTTTTTTTAATTTTGTTATTGTTGTTGTTCACAAAACCAACATTATGCATGTGAGATCATACAATATTTTGTTTTTATTAAGTTTCTTAGCATAACAATTTCACAGTGGAACTATTAAGTGTTGATATATGGATGTGAATTTGAATTGTATAGCTGTGAATTTGTATAACTCAGACCAGTGCTGGAAAATGACAAAAGCAAAGTGCTCACTTAGCTCAGCATTAGAGGCAACATGTACTGAATGATTTCAAGTATGTATTTATAGCTTTTGAATGATCAATGGAAATGTGTGTGACTCTGAATACTGTAATTACATAATTGTTTGTTATAATGTCTGCTGTTAATGTGTTTTAAAGCTGAGCTGTCCCTCCACTCGTGATGATGAAGCATTACATGTTGGATCTTCCACCATGGTCCAACAATCCGCTCAATCCTTTGACTGCTTGCATACCTTGTCCAATATGGTCGTGCAATTTAACTGTGCATGCTAGAAGCTCATTGGATACAACAGCAGGGTGCAGTCTGAGGGTGGATGCTATGCTAGCTGGCAGCTGCAGTGTGGTGGCAGACATGGTGCTGAGTGACTGACAGTCTCAGAAGCTGCATGCCAGCTGATCCTCTCTTCTACCAACACCAGCCTGGCAGCGGCAGCCATTGTTGTCACCCTCAATTTCACACACCAGCTAAATGACTGCAACTCAGCCAACTTGTCTCTGCCACAAACCAGCTAACGGACTGCTGGTTCTACTAACATAAACACAGAGGCAGTGCGTGGATGATCAGATGACACATAGAGTAGATATCATTTACATTTTGCTAATTTAAATCTTACTGATTGACTTACAATGAAAGTACAGATAAACAAAGAATGTGCACACACATTTGAATACAGTGCACTGAATAATAATGTGAAACCACAACAATGCTTACAAATGAATGGATATTTGTGAATAAATTGCCCCCACAACTATTTATTTGAAAGAGAACCATGGGCAAATGGAGCTGGGGGGAGGGGGGATGCATTTCCATAGGAATCACCAAGCTAGTTTTACTTTCATCACATTACCAATCTAAACAGCCCAGCCATTCTCCAACTAAGCAATAAGTGGCAGAGTGACATTCGAGTGGGGCCACCCCCTCTCATCTATTGTCGCAGCTTTTGAAGTTCCTTTTCAGGTCATTAAGCTCCATTTCCCATTCACAGAGAGCTTGTGTGGCGGCCGTTTGAGCGCAACAATGGACCCTAATGACTTAACGCTTCTGTTTTCATTCTCCACCTCTCACTCACCCCGCCTCCCCCTCCACCTCTTTACCCACTTCTCCATTCGCCCCCACAGTCGTCCCCTTCACCTCTTTAATGGTGGCTTGCACCCCTCGTTTGGCTGCCTACGTTTTTTATGGGGCATTGTAATGAGCTGCAGCTGTGGGGTAAAATCTGGGTGTAATGTTAACCCAGGCAGAGGAGGGTGACCCAGAGGAGCAGAGGTCAACGTATTGTGTTAGTTCCAGGCCTAGGGTCTATTAGAGGCTATAAAGGTTATTTTTTGAAGCAACAGCATGCTGCAGCAAAACCCTCCCACCCCTTCACACACACACACACACACACACACACACACACACACACACACACACACACACACACACACACACACTCTCACCCCTTGAGGTAGAACATTGTCAGATCCCCCCTGATGAGCGTTTTGAAAGGACTCAACACTGTTTTGTCATCAAGTGCTAGTTAATTGGTGAATAATCCACAATTGGTGTGCGTAAAAGGGCTGATAATCTATGGTGGAGTGGCTGAGGCATTTGTGGTTGCCAGGGGGTTCAAATACCTCATGCCATCTATTAGTCTCCTGACATGGTTGAAGACAACAAAACAAGGAAGTTTTGATAAAACTGCTGTCGTTACAACCTTGTTTGTGAGGGGCTGAAGGTGGCTGGAGCTATTCAGGCATAACATGTACACAATCATACACCCACGCTACACAGGTTTATGAACACAGAAATGTGACCTATACCTGCATGTCAAATTTACAGAGGCAAAGTGAAAAAGGACTCTCACACAAACACCTATACACACACACGCACGCACGCACGCACGCACGCACACACACACACACACACACACACACACACACACACACACACACACACACACACACACACACACACAGGAGCATAATCTATCATACCACGATGAGTAATATATTTACTCATGACATCAAATAGGAGTGCCAAAATGGCCTTTTTCCAACAGAGCTGGTCAGGGCACAGGCTGTTTATGCTCTTCCTGGTACGAGTGGCAGGCAAAGCAGTAACCCGAGCTGAAAAAACAAAAGGCACAAAGCCAATCGGCAAAATCAAACTGACCCCTGTCACTCTCTCTCACTGCAAGTGGCGTAATCTTAATTGAATCAGCCTTACAGAAAGATGTTGACACTGAGAGATTGAACAAACCTGGGAGGCCATGGCAGGCCGGGGGAAGTGCTGGGGAAATTAAAAAAAGAAAAGTTGCCCCACCTATTCATTAATGTGTCCCACTCCTCCATTTCTCACTGTCTCATGGAGATAATGGTTCCCCTCCCACCCTGTGGCAGCCAATTTGATCACTCACTGTGGGCCACTGAGGAGGCCTCACATTTTTCAACCATGTCCAGCTAAAACAACCAGACAATGTACTGTGCAATACTAACACAAGAGCACCACTGTACAATGCAACTTGGCTGTCATCCCAGTCTACATATTGCTGTGGTCTCGGCTTCTTTTTCAGATGGTGGCTTCATATAAATAGCCAACAGAAGTATGAGGGTGATTTCAACGCTTTGGTTTTAATTACATGTTTGTTTTCATGAGAAGGATTGATTGGCTGAGTCATCCCCATGGGACCCATCCATCATGGTGCTCTCCATTGTGTCTTTATTGGCACCCCATCGTAACATGTCTAACCTTTCACAGTCACTAATAATCACTTCTGCCCTAAGGACTATACCAGGGAGGTGGTGTGTGTAATCTTTCTCACACGCCCATTTAATTGCTCATCCATATAGTTGAACATTCAATAAAGCAGCTATAATCTATATTTTTGCTATATAAAAGTGACAAATGACTACAATGTGACAATTTTGAAGGAAGCTGCTCGTAAGAATGAATATACAGAAAGCATCACCTGAATTTGCAGTTCACATCAGTTTAACGTTTACCATATCAACTTTAAAGCTGCTGAAATTTCAGAGTTGTGTTGAACACTGAATGTTTATGAGGGAAGCAATATCTATAGTTAACTGTCTGTAATGTGTTTCACTTTTTTTTGCATTGAGATATGTACTGTAAAACGTACCTGTCAGTATTTCTCTGTAACGAAATGAATCTCTGTATTTTATACTGTGTTTGTCAAAATACGTAAATTATCATGCTGCAATCTAATGAACGTTCTGTAGAGTTGTAACTGTAGAGTTGTAGAGTTAGTTTGTCTAAATTTGACTGCATATGTATACAAATGAAATGATTAATGTGTACATTAAAATGCATAAGAGATATGACAATTAATAAGGGATATTATTATGAAGAATGTGTAATTGTATGCATATGAAGGTCACTATGTTTTTATTACTGTATAATGTTCAGGAGTGAATGAGTTTTTTATTGCATGTTAGACATGTAGGATTGTTGCCTTAAACAAATCCCTTCAGGAAGTAGTGCCTTCATTGTATTGGTCAGGAGAAGGAGTGAGACATTGAGACAATGAGAGTGGAACTTTGGCTGCGCGGACTGGGTTTCGCCAACCGTAACTTGTTTTGGCACGGCCGGAGAGCTCCGTCTCCTTGACCAAGCGGACAGCCAATGGAAGATTGGATTCAGGTGTGAAATAGAGGAGGTTCTGAAGGTTTTGAAGGGCCTTAAGCTCCGTGAATGACTGATATAATGCTAACACGCGCTAGAGCACGGCCTCTTTTGTTCCCAAGAAGTGAGCTGGACAGGACCTGTGGTCTGGAGTTCACGGAGGATCAAGGGGCCCCGATCGGGACTGCATAAACTGTATTGTCATAATTTTTAATTAAACCATTTTTTATATAATGCTGCGTTCACACCGAACGCGGTGCGAATTTGACGCGCCGCGTTTACCATGGTAGTTTACTCGCTCGACAATAAAAGGGTGTTCACACCGAAGGCGCGAATTTGCGTCAAAGGGGGCGTGGCTTATCTCTGTTGCTTGTCTCTGTGAAAGGAGCTTTCATTTCCGCTATCGATCATGGAATAAATAACCACTAGTTTAACCACTGCTTTATACTTGTTGTGGAAGTCCCAAAAATGTCGGTACATCAAATGCCCTCGTGTTTGGGTTCATAACACCATCCGTAGCCGCACACAGCTCGGTGAATTTCACCGACTCCTCCAGGAACTGCGTCTGTTTATCTCCGTAAAACAGATACCGTTTCCTTCATCCACCATGGAAATAACCACTAGTACTTGTTGTGTAAACTCCACATATGTCGGAACATCAAACTGGGTTCATAATGTTATCTGTAGTCCCACAACAGTGTCTCAATGACGGCCGCTACCAGCGCTGGTTCAGGCGGAGCAGCAGCAGTTTCATTCAGGAACGGCAAGACGGCAGTGGTGACGGGCGGAGCTTCTCAACGCTGATTCTCAGCGCTGATTGGCTGACGCAACTTGGCGTCACACGATTTCTCCGCCGGAGTTGGGATAATTCAACTCACGCAAATTCGGCCTGCGTCCTTTGCTCTGTTCGCCCCGCGTCAAACGCGCTATTCGCGCCGCCTCAAACGCGTCTATCGCGCCGCCCGGCGGAAAAAACGCTTTTTCGCTGGACGGCGCGTCTGTGCATTGACTTTGCATGTAATCTGGTCGTGCGTCAAATTCGCGCCGCGTCCGGTGTGAACACAGCATTACTCATGTTGGACTCTGGACATTATTCCCCACACGACCTCCCAGGATTTTTCACATTATCCTTTAGTAGGAATTCTGACTTCCAATCAAAATGCATCAAAGTGCATCTGCCCTGGAAAACATGGACGCCTGCAACAAACAAGCATCTAGAGAAGACCTGCATCAATTACCACAGGGCCATTATGGAAGAGAATTTGAAATATTACTTTTTTCGAAATTGTATGTGGTTAAATTCTAAATATCTAATTTAAGACATTTTAAGGATCCTCCGAAACCCTGTTAAAAGAGATGCGAGGAGTAGGCTAGTAGCTTACTGCATGCTCGCTAAGACGTCTTAATAAGAACAAATCAACTGAATGGAAATGGCGGTCGAAACATTGTTACAGCACATTTCACAACACAAACAATACCTGAAGTAAAAATTTATGAAAAGGTAATTTTGCTTTTGGTTCTGTGTGCACCACCATGTTGCTGTGATGTCAGGATGTCATTTTAAGAAATTAGATGGGATAGTAAACATCCCAACGAATGTTTGCAACAAGGTTATCCATGCTAGTAGACATGTCCAAGGTGTGATCAGAAGTGACAGAGTTAGGAAACACCCTAGTCCTGGTTTGGGCAGATCTGCATATGAATGGCAGGCTGGTCCATGCAGGTGACATGCGATAAGAGCCCTAATCTAGATGACAGACCCTGGTGCAGGCCTCCCTTATTAGCTCTGATGAAGCAGGGATGCTGGTAGAATGCTAATACCCCGATTCCTCCCTCCACTTCCAGCCTGGTTTCCAAGGCTGACTCCCAGTTACACTGTAAGCAGACCATTGTAAACAAGGCCAGAGCACATTGCCCGGTGGATCACATCAGAAAGGGAGATGATCAGCTTGGACTCTGCTGCAGAAAGAAAGGCTTGCGCATGTAAGGGCCGTGTAGTGTGTGCCATCATTTGATCAGGCCCGTCTCCGCCACCATGTAGCGCCCATGTCCTGGACAAGAGCAGAGACGGCAGATTCTGCCTTGGGGCAACTGTCATGCATAATGCATGTGCATTATTCACACAATTATTGATAACGCGTTTCACATCGATGATTATTCATTCATTAATTATTACAGTCCCTAATGTGTTAGCATTAAAGATATTGTTATTAATGTCAAGCCATCTGAAGAGTGACGAGTGTGTTCCCATTGGCCTGTGTCTCGCTTAAAAATAAAATGTATTTAGAGTGGGATTAAAAAAAAATTGCACTGGAAAAGGAAGGAGTCACACTACGAGTGAGGGAGGAGGAGGAGGAACACACACACAGACGCACTCACCAAAAAAGAGGAGCTGCAAATGTTTGCCAAAAGTGTTGCGAGTGATTGTAGTTCCAGCGCTGTACAGATAGGAGCTGAGTAGGAGTATATCCTTAGAGTTGAGCTATAGCGTAGGATGCTAACAGGGCAGAGGCTGAGCATGCCCTGGAGCACCACTGATGCCAGGCAGGGTGTCTGATAGCAAAACTGGCTCCTGCTCTCACTCCTCCTGTCTTCCACGTTCTCACCTTCACCCTCACTCACACTACACACATTAACACACGCCGCTCCTGTACCCACTTCTGCCCTGAATCTCTACCAACGTTTTGATAGATCACATCCAAGAACATGGAGGGTAGGTCAATGCATCAATGCTAACCTAAATAATTCATTCTGCATGTGTACATAGTCTTAATTAGAGTTAATTATTCATGACCCCTACACCACTGGAGCTATATATATTTTTTGAACAATTGGGGGGTTGATTTTTACTGTTTTCGAATGTGCTTGTAATGACAGCAGGAATTGAATAGTTTTGTCCAAGAATGAGGCATGAAAAATAATCTTTAATTAAGCATTAACGAACCCAAATAGTATTCTTTGGATGAATTGAATCTTCAAATAGTAAGAGGGACTACTTAACTTGAGACTTTCCAAAGTCTCCATTCTGCATAGAAAACACAAATAGAAAACAAGACAAATAAGGTTTCAGGGGTCACCCGATAGGATAATTACTGACTCATCTGACTCATCAGCAAGCTCAGCCAAGTACAACACATTTGTGATCATTCTCTCAATTGAACAAAAGTCTCTTTTTTCGGAGAAATTCTGCAGTACTACCATAAATAAGATCCGCCAACATTTTCTACACTTAACCAAACAGCGCTGTGTAACCGCGTCTAGTGTGTATGTGTGTGTGTGTGTGTGTGTGCTTATATACCCGCCATGCCTTCTGTACCTTTTATACAGACGTCGATTTGGTTCTGCAACTACTTCTGCAGTTGGTGTAACTCTGTACCCCCACTGCCCCTCTGTCCAGCTACTGCTAGCTGAATCTACTTAGTAGAGTAAGGATTCTACACTATTCCATACTGAAAATATAACACTGTAATGTGTCAATCAGTGATGCAGTATAACTGATGAGTTCCTTGAACAATGCACCCTGATTGCTGGAACAGCTTTTTTTCCAGTGATGGTGGGCCAAACAGAGAAAGCCCCCCAGGAATCCACAACCTCATTTGTTCTTACATACCAAACTGTGATAAGGTTGGACAACGGAATATGTGCTAATGTAGCGAAGCATGATTACTGGCTTAGTCAACAAGCCGATTGTCTGTACATAGTGGAAAAGGGAATGAGCCAAACAATCGCCCACAGTCCAGTGTCAGTGTTAGATTGCCAGGGTATTCCTTGAGTTTGATCCCCATTCAATAAATAGTAAATCTAGTTTATTTACAAAGCAGGACTGTATTGTCTGTGTGGCGCGTGAAAGCTGTTGACCTCTAAGTCAACTATTTAGTGAATCAACATTATCATTCCAAGCTCTTTTGCCCCAGCTGAAACATTAGCCCCTCTCAGGGCTGAGGCTTTCTGGGATGTTTCCAGTCTAGCCGCCAGCGGGGCTCGTCCGGGGACTGCTGGAGCCAACACAGCGATCCAGTTACCCTTCTGTGTGTTGCATTACAAAAAGAGCACATTTGGTTCCGCTAATCAGCTATAATGCTATTGCCATCGATAAAGTGTGTGAAACATCATTCTTGAGAGATATTCCTCAAGTCATTTAGCTTGGTAATTGACTTTTAAAGCAGTCTGGGCCGTGGAGTGATACTACAAACCAGGTGGGCTGGATAGAAATATAGCCTATCTATCATTTCTGTGTGTGTGTTGATGTAATGGTGCTAGAGATCAAGAGACAATGTTGATGGGAGGTGGAGACAGACATCTTCCTGCTCCCAAAAATAGGAGCATCTTTGCTCAATCTCTCTCTCTCTCTCCCCACGTGCTAGTTTAAAGCAGATAATGCAGAAAGCGTCTCTCCTGTGCTGAGGAGGCAGCATATTGATTTTGTCTTAGATGAGGTCTCTGAAACCTCATTTACTCCCGTTGTCATCATGGTGGAACATCAGTGTCTGACAAGCTGCACTTCCCCCCCTATATCTATCCAGGCGGCCATCTTGGAAACTGTTGAGGGATGCTAATGTGTGTGAGCATTAGCGCTGTCTTCTTCCAGTAACACTGTTGACAGAGTGCATTGCATGATAAGATGTATGAGGTCAGATAATGTTGCTGCTGACTAACCATTGTGCTGTCTAAATAAAGCCCTGTGTTTAAGCACTGATCTGCTCTTATTAGGTTACAGTGCAAACACAGAGGAACGTCCCAGGTGGACCTGCCATCTTGGCATGTGGGTCACAGTGAAACATGGCACTCCTATGCCCAGAGCTCTTTGGGTGTTTGATGAGCCACGGATGAAGCTGTCCAAGTTTCCTTACTTCATAATCTTCAGTGATGGTGGATCATTGAAAACACTAGTCGACGACAGGGCTACAATATGATAGCTATCAATTAAATTAAATTTTGCCCCGAAGCATGTACAAATCAAGAATGAACAAGTTATGAAGTTTAAGAGATTATACATGTTTTTTTTTGTTTTAATCTAAGAAAGACTGGTATAATCAAACCAAACATGATACATAGTGTGAGTACGCTGTTCCTTGGCTCACAGCAACACCCTGCTTTCATCAGCAAACAAAGCCTGATTGACAACAAAAACCATGCGAAGCAAACCTGCTCAATACTCTGACTCACATTTGGAACACCTCATAGTAAAAGGCTGACTTAAAAGAATCCCGCACAATTACACTTCTCTCAGCCAGAGGGCAGAGATTTCTATGTATACATAAATGGCAGTTTTCTTTTTTCATTAAACAGGGTGAAATTATGCACAAATACGTGATTCAACGTAATTAAACTAATTAAAGAACATCATTAATAAAATATCAGCGAAGCCAGCTGTTTACAGTGTGTGGAGGGGCCTGGGGATGTGAGGAGATGGGAGAGAGACAGACAGTGTGGTTTTAATATGTGCTTTTAAGGGTTCCCTGTGGTGAAGGTCTTCTCCAGAGACGGGGGCCCCTTTGTAACAGTCCCCATGGAGAAAACAACAGCAAAATCAACAACTCTGCAAACATCCAAATATTTCTTGTGCATGCATTTCTGTATATTTATTCATATTTATACCCGATGAGTTTGAGTCTCAGTGAGATGTTGATAAGGCATTATAGAATCAAAAATACCAACCTATTCACTTAAAATAATTTACAAATATGGGTTTAATTTTTGATCATTTATTCAAAAGTAATGTAGCCTATTCATATATTTCTGTTCTTATGTGCACGGTTTTGTAATAATTTGTTGTTTATATTTTACACATTTTCCTTTTTGATAAGTATTTAATCATTTCAATCATTATTCCAATATTCAAGCTTTTATAGCCCTGCTATTTTATTGTTAAAGTATTACTCTTTATTATACTAAAACTAAACATGTACAATATTTAGTATAAACATAGAGTTTATAAACTAGTTTGTGGCAGATACATCTTTGACATGAGTGCACTCCAAACAGATAACTCAGACATCGTATGATTCTTAAGACGGTGTTTTTTTCACATTTTGTCATGTCACTTACAATGAGAATGGGCCTTTTTTAAATGAATAAATGAGGGATGACTCTAGTGATAGTCAACATGCTGATAAAGGAGCAATGGACATAGTGAAACAGAGCCCAATTAATAATGCATTTGTGTCTGACTGTCTGGCCCCAAGGACGGGGCTGCTGAAAAATGGAGGTCATATGTCCTCCTCAAGTGGTCAGTGATCCCTCTGTGCCACCCAGCCAGTGTTCAGTGTCCAGCTCCCTGAACTGTGAAATGGCACACGTGTGCATCAAATTAACTGTATTTAAAGACTTTGAAACATCCCATACATCTTTACATGTGCAGTTGGTATGCCTTCACGTAGTTGTATGTATGCAGTTGTATACTAATTACCCGTGTACACTTTTTGTTTAATCCATACTTACAAGCATAAGTGTGCACATCGGCATATAAACATTAACGGGGAGTGTGTAACGGTGTGTCTGCGTGCGCTTATGTGACGGATGGTCGTGGAGGTGACCTCTCTTAAGAGCAGTCAGTGGAGAAGGCCTGCCTGTGACCCTTGGCCACTTAGGCACATTAATCACAACCCATTCCTTCTTGCTTTTATCAGCCCTGCTGAAAGCTACTGTCCAGCCTAGACCCCCTGCCCACCCCCTTCATCTCCTTTCTGCTTTAGCCATTCATAAGACTCTCATCAACCTCAGACCACAGGTATCACTCCATCACTACACATTTATCAGGAGCTGCTCTTATCAGCCAGCAGGGCCTGAATATGGAAATGGGATCCCTGCCACTGATAAGGCCAGCCTAGATTATCCCTGGCTCTCCTTCATCAGATAGCCACTGAGGAATGGTAACAGGCCGGAACATTCCGCCATTGTTTTGCAGCAGTGCTGATTGAAGAAGAGCTAAGGGAGGGGGGTGATGCACAGAGGCATCTGTAGAGATATGTGTGGGTGTGTTTGTGTTCAAGTATGTATGTTTCTTAGTGGGGCAGTATGGCTGGAATAGCATCAATATGAATACAGGCGATAACTTGAAATTCACCCCTAACTGCTTACCTGTTTGCACAAACGTAGCTGTTTTGCAAATGCACTAATTACCATAAATCCTGCTAAAATGATGAATGTATAGTAAGAATGGAGTAATATTTATTTTGGTATAATTATGTATCTAATGTTGATGCCTTGTGTTCTCTGTTCTATCATATTTTTACACATTGTAATTGATAATTATTACAAAAAGCCAATACATCCAAATCAAAATAAAACAATGCTGACAAACACACGCACATCTGAAGCTAGTCTTCCAAGGGGGCGCTAAAGCAGTTCAAACCCACAGCTCTCAATTTAATCAACAACTTTCTTCATCGATATATTCACACACTTACAAACGCGTACACACAAACAAAATAAATGCAGACAGGCATGACACATGTGCACACACATACACACTTACATTATCACACAGATATTCAGACAGACAGCAACCTTGTATGCACACCATGCACACACACACAAAACACTCTTTCCTTAGCATGTGTTCAAACAAAAATAGGCCATTCCTAATTAGGACCTCACAACCTGAGCTTTTTCTTCAAAGGCAGCCGCTCCTGCGCTAATCTGAGGCACCGCTTCATTATGAATTCTTCAAAGTCCCACCCAGCTGTCAAGCAAGCTTGTCGAAAGGGCCGTTATTAGTGAGGCTAGTGCAGCAGGCACAAAGCTTGGTCTGTTGTTCTGTGTTGAACCCACCCTGTCACAAACACACACATTGACTGCAGTGAACATGCTGACCCGAGATCAGTTTGTCAGCCTGTGATGCTGGTGCTCAGGTGTGTTGACTCGGACACACTCCTTACAAAGGGGTATTGACACGACTCCTGTAAAATCCCTTGCACCAAGAGAGAGGCCCGCCACAGCTTATCTTATCAGATGCATTATTAGCTGCGATTGGCAAAACTATCAAAAGAACGTTAGCTGACAAAAGAGGCCCTGTGCAATGCCCGCAATAAAGCACACCTCTATTGGCCGCTAAGTGATTTATACGATCGTCTTAAGATGGCTTTTGGTTAGGCTTTGATAACAGAGGCCTGCCTGTGTGTAGTTGACACACTCAGCTGAGTATGAACTCACCGCTACACCCAGGGTCAGAATCAACAAGGGCCACTACATGTCATAATGGACCCATATAACTCATGTTACAGACAACTGATGTCTGTTTTTATCACCCAGTGTGCAGGGAGTGCACAGAAGATGTCCTGTTGAGTCGAGCTCTGTCCTGTAATGATGCGTGATATGGCCAGCATGACGAGTTGTATCCAAAACATCACATGATGATTTTGAAAAATATTGAATAATTATTTTATCAGGCCCTATCCACAAACCTATTTCCCTATTTAACTATGAAACAAGATACTTGTTGTAGTCAGCAGTGGTATGAGATGTAGGAATCAAGGAATCCAACACCTAACGTAATTTTTTTTACATACATTGGATCATGCTATGACCTTCCTCTTTGTATGGTTAGAAGGAGGATTTACCTTATTTAAAGAACCCATAAAATAGAGACTTCAAACTGCTGGAAAATGGCACTTAATGAAAAACAATGAAACTTTAATGGTTACCTCCTCTCACCCGATAGGTATAAACAAAAATTGCAATCACTAAAAGCAATCACAAAAAGCAATAAAAAATAAAAAATAAAACCTCATAAAAAATAAATCAGCATTCTCAACTTATAATATCACTTGTTTTATCTCGGGGTCAAGACTGAATATCCCATTTGTCCAGCCACAACTTCCCTTTTCAATAGGAATGAGATCACAATGTGGAAGTTAAGATACCATATCATGTGTTTATGAAAATTGAATTGAAGGGTTATACTCAATAGTTGCACTCTATTTTAGCAGTACAAAATGGCTTTCTCTTGGTCACCATGACAAGACCATGACGGGATAGTTTGAAATCATGCCTCACCTATAACCTTAGGTCTGACACTGTAGCCTCTTGCTATGGAGACTGGGGCATAATAATAGTATCTGACTTCCCTGACTCCTCAAACAGCCTGGTATGGGTGGGTGCGTTCATAAATGCAGACAGCTAAACATATTTTAATTGCTTCTCCGAATAGCTTTGGTAGTGATATCTAAGTATGTGGCAATGGTTCTCAAGCGCACTCAAACAACCTTGTTATAAAGATCACTCTCTGTGCACATGGACACAGATACACACCACTAATATGCATACACACATAACACAATTACTAATTAAGTGAAGCACACAGAAAGGTTAGAGATAAATGTGGGAGAGTCAAGCTCTCTGCAGGATCACAGGAGCCACATAGGAGAGGGTGCAGGCATTTGAAACATGACTCTGTGACTTTTTAAGTGAACATTATCTTGTTTCCCTAACCCCAAATCCAAAATTCAGCCCTCTTGAATGACAAGAGCTGGTGTTGGGACGTCTCCGAGCTCTTGCTCCTATGTCTTCCCCCCCCCGCTGTAAAGATATGATCAAGTCCCCTGCTCGCTTCACAGAAATATCAGAAATATCAGGGACATGAAATCCTTGTTAAGCAGCTCACTGTCACAGCTGGGTCCTTGATTGGCAAGCTTGACAGTGCACACGCTACTCGCAGTCTTTCACACATTTAGCGAGGCCCATATGCTGAAAGAAGAGAGAGAAGCCACAGCGCCATGTGACTGCGCCTATGGAACGGCCGTATCACTCTCAAATCTCCATTTAATCGCCAATCTCAAGTTACCCCACACTTAATAAACAGCAGATTAGTGCATTCTTTGCTATGTCCGACACACATTTCCTCTTCAGAAAGTCTCACGGGGGCAGGTCTCGTATAGTTGGCATAACCAGTCATGTTAAACGGTCGAGACAAGGCGCGTCATCTGCTCAGCATCTAGCCCTCGGCTCCAAAGCAGTCCGCAGCTATTGTTGTGGAGGAAAGTCAGCCGCCTATGCCCTTATGCCAACATGACCCCCTCCTCAGTGGAAAACTGATATTCATAACCTTTTGTCTGGAGTTGGTCGGAGCCACATTTGGCAATATGAGCATTGTCCTTGTATAAAGTGACATGAGAGAGAGAGAGAGAGAGAGGGCGAGAGAGAGAGAGAGATAGAGTAAATGTATGCTGGATGGTTGGAATTAGTGTGCGGTGTGAATGACAATAGGAAGAGATGTCATAATGAAAGGTTACTTGGGTTACTCCGCCGAGTCTGTCTGTCACCTCCATGCCTTTAGGGAGCTCTAATCACTTTACCCTATAATTACCTCCCCACAAAAGGGCCCGTTAAAGTTCCTGTAAAATAAACCTGATGCTATTGTGACGAAGAGAGGCTCTTTCTTTTAATTAGGGCCATCCATCTTAACCTTGTCTACCTGAGGTGAAGTGAAGGTAGCCCGGGTCAAGCTCCCAAAACGCTCTTCTCCATTGTCTTCTCCTTCCATCGACAGGCGCACAATGTAGGTGCTAGCCTGCTCAGCGCCACAATCCTTTTGTCGCCTGCTCGCTGGCTCCTGGTAGGATTTGCAGCTGAATGGGTTTCCTTTACAGTGACACAATACTTGAAATTTACAATGGGAACCCAACACTGCACGCATCACTATTGTATGTGAAACATATGCAGCGGGTGACTATAAAAAATTAAGTGTAAGCTCATATCATTTAACAGCTGTTGGTGTGACGTAACAATCTTGCTCTTCAATGGACAACTTGAGGCTTGTGGGAACAATGTTTTTTTAGTGGGTGTTGCTGGAAGTAGTATCCGGGATAAAAAATGTTTCAACCTAATCCCTTGCTCTGCTGCTCAATACACCTCTGCACACACACCATGTGTGTGTGTGTGTGTGTGTATGTGTGTTTTTTGTCTACATTTAGAGTTTGTGTGTCAGTGTGTCTCACAGCATGTGTTATCACCCACATGTGTTTAGTCAAGCACAAGACAGGGTGATGCTGTGTTTTGAATCTGCGTCTCTTTTCCAAAAGCTCCTAGGTGAGGAGTAGGGCCTGATGATCAAAAGTAGTGTTTGTTTTTTTTCCTCCCGACCCCGAGAGGGAGAAACGCCATGTCCCTGCAGAGCGCAGGCGGGCAAACTGCCTCACACTGATCAGCTCTCTTGAGAGAAATGCTACCCTGTATGTATAGTGAGTGTGTGCTACTGTTTCATTGTTCCCTTTCCCTCCTTACCCTCTCATTCTTACCCCTTCTTCGCTCTTTTCAGGTGTCACTGGCTGCTACCTTGAGCTGACACTGATGTGTGCTGTCACCTCTGCTGCAGCTGGAGGTGGGACTGAAACATATACACACAGGACTGGAATTCTCAGGCCTTTGCATGGTATCTATGTATACGCTCTTTCTCCTCATCATCCTGCTTCTCCCTCTCACTACCTCCGCATTTCAGCCCACTGTATCCGACCCACAGTGCACTGCGTGCGCTTTCATCTGTGCTGAGGTGGCGTGGTCGTATATTATTCATGGGTCGTGTGATCTGAGGCGCGTGTCATATGGCAGAAGTAATAAGATGGAGTAGACTACTGGTGGGGAGATGATGAACACAACATTGGAGAGAGAGACACAAGCCTTCCTCTCCCATTGCCTTGCATGGCTTTCTTCACTTGGTATACACATGTTGGCGCACAGCACAGCTTTGATTTATACTGGAATGGAAGGCCCAGAAAGGGACAGCACAACAGGTGTTGTTTTGAAACAACAAAGACTATTCCAGTGAGTAGTATATTTTAGATTTGTTGGAGACAGACAGGACTGATAATGTGGTGTATCCAAAAGGTATGACTTTCATTTGTCTTTCATTTGATGTTTTTGTGACTCTGCCAGGAGGCAGAAAGTTAAGTAACTCTTACTTGTACCTCAGTACCGCATACATTCGAGCAGCCATCTTGCTATTCTTACATTCTGCCCCCTGTGTAGTCATTGCATCATCAATTACCGTTGGTAGAGTAGATGTATGTATGTAATGGTGGATTGGGTCAAAACATTTGTAACTGTTCCATTACATGCAGGAGCAAGACTTTTGACCTCCCACAATGCCCCTCAGTTTTGCCCAGGGAGCAGGGGGGCTTTTTGAGGGTGGAGGGCAGGGCAGAGAGCAGACCAGCTGACCAGTTTTGGCGTATCAGAGACTGAGCCCTGGTGTGCAATGTCTGGAGGCGACATGTGGTTAACCACCTGGCCCCGCTGTTTGACCCACTGGAGTGAGTGAGAGAGAGAGAGAGAGAGAGAGAGAGAGAGAGAGAGAGAGAGAGAGAAAGAGAGGCAGAGGGAGCAAGGACAGCCTGTACAGCCATTTGCTCATCAATGGAGGGCATCACCACCACTTAACACAGCTTATTGATCTGCACAGCCTGCAGGGCCTCGGTTGTGTGTCCATTTCCTATTGATTATTTCAAGTCCATTCTTATTGACCGCTTTCTCTCCACTGCTCTCCTCTGTCTGCTCCACCAGGGGATTTTTTTAAACAGTCATTTGAAATTATAATCGGTTTGAGTAAATGTCATAATCGCCCCTAAGGCCTGGTGCAGATTGGCTCGAGAGCAAAGGTCTTTGGGTTCAATGACACTGGTCAATATGGATCCATTTGTGTTATTTCCAGTGCAGTGGTCACTTCAACCAAAATGGCGGACCTCAGTTCTCTCTGTACTGCATTTCAGATTGTTATCGGCTCCAAGATTTCTTCGTTATTATACTGTATAGATGCAACGCAAACTAATATTACTAACAGGACAGAGGTAATTCAATTGTTATTGTTTCAACAAAGAAGGCCTGTGTGGTGTGTGTGTGTGTGTCTGTCTGTGTGTGAGTGAATGAAGAGTGACGCACTAGCCGACTGCTCATCAATGCTTCATAGGTTAGATCATTAGATCTAAAGTGACAGCACTACACAAGGATGGGGAGTGGGGGTTGCTTAGATAAAGATTGGCATATTGCTATTGATTCACCATCCCTGGGGCTTCCTCTGTTACCATGGTTATAGCCAGCGGGGGTGGAGTAGGCGTATAATTTTGACATAAGGAGAATGATGTAACCATTATGATTCTGATTTAAAAATGTTATGATCACGTTTGAATAATCTCCCAATTCCCTCAACTTTATTGCCTGGCAAAAGAATGATAACTCATCATTTGCCTGAAATTTATGGCATTGAGGTGCAGAGAATCAGAGTTAGTGCGCTTCTGATGTGCATGTCACTGCAGATAACCATCTGTGATCCTATAACCATTACTCTAACTCATAACAACGGCCGTGCTTTGGATATACGAGTCAGGGTTTTCATTGTGAGCCGATAGGGGTTTGAAAAAAAATTCCCGTCGCAGCTCATGTTGAACTGCCAAACTCTTCAGCTGTCCTTCTAAAGCAGCCTGAAATAAGAGCAGGCCTCAAAAGCTCTTTGATCTTTTACTGCCAGGGTCAGGGCTGAAATGACGCGTAAATGAGGGAGGAATGAGTTTTCATTTTGTCAACCTGTTCTGTTATTGTAAAGCTAAGGGGCCTTTGGTGTGACATGACAGGAGATTGTTTTAAGTGCCCACACCAGTGGAACGGCTGAACATGTTTGGGTGTCACAGCCAAAAAGCTGTTCACCTACATTACTTGCAGATATTTACTGTGTCTAGTGAACAGCTGTGGGAGCTTACCTAGAGAGAATGTGTGTGTGTGTGTGTGTGTGTGTGTGTGTGTGTGTGTGTGTGTGTGTGTCAGCTGATGCAAAAGAGTCTCCATTCACATGTGTTCATGTGTACATGGGCAAGCATGCAGTGCATAGCGTAGTGTGTGAATGTGTATACTTCCACAACTCAGTTGTGTCAGTATGAGTTCCTGTATTGTGTGTGCAATACTCCCTGAACAGACCTGCTGGCTGTGGAGTGCTGTAGAGAGATGAAGAGGATCCTCCATCAGTCTGATAGGAGAGCAAAGCAGGAAGAAGTAACTACTTGGCTAAAAGGGAGCAGCCTCTGTAGCTGTTTACGGCGCTTAGATTTCCAGAGGAGTGGAGCTGTGCTGGAGGTGCATAAAGGTAACAAAACATGATCATTATGGGATGCATTTGTACTAAATCGCTGTACAGAACATCTCCTTCCGAGTGCCGACATCACCCACGCATTGTTCTGACTACAGAGAGAAACCCCTGGAGCTGACAAAGGCAAAGGAAGAAGTGGAGGGGAGGAAGATCGGGTGCCATATCCATCGTTCAAGTCTCGGCTTGTGTTCAGTAGTTCAATATTACACCCACTCCACCCATTTTTGATTTGAAACTGACAGTTGTTTCTGAAGCACCGCACTCCATATCACAGGGAGGAAATGAGAGCACTGAATTCCACAAGATGTGAAAGGTGAAAAATGGAGAAAAACACCCTCCCCCTCCAGATATAAAAAAGGAAAACACCCAAACACAGAGTGAAAACAAATACATAAATAAATAAATCAACAATAGGAGCTGCAGCTGAGAAGGGAAACATTGTGAAAAATTGCAGTGGGGAGATTTTAAATTGCGGTTCTATCAATAATTTAGCTACCTGAGACATAGTGTTGTTGTTCACCATAAGGTTTGATGCAACTGAGAGAAGAGTTAAGATTAGGGAGACTTTTTTATTATTGATGCCGCGGTGCACATCTGGTGTTACAGTGCCAACCCCCAAACAGTGCACAGCTATCCCCTTTGCAAAATGACTGTAACACTGTCAATTGTCTACACAGTTGAATTGTTAGTGGCAGATGCTGTCAGGTCCAGGTTACAGATCTTAGTGAAAATCCAACAGTTTCTCCTCAGAGAGAGTTTATAATTCAACTTCACCAATTAAAGGGGAATGTGTCTTTACTGCTAGTGTAATTGCTATTGTCAATATTAAGTTCCCTTAGCTGGCACAGGTCGGCTGGTACTATCTTACTTCTAGAGGCTACCATAAATATATAAACCTGGGTATGATGGATTTGACTTGAGCATTTTGAACATTTTGAACACAAGGCTGGTTGGATAGAAAAAATGCTTATAGCTTTCTTGTGACCTCAACTAGACCTTGTAGCACACCCCATGATTCAGAGTGTTGTTATGCCGCCCTAATGCCATGTCAGTCCCAATGCTCACGGTTAGCATCACTCCTCCCTACCTTTGTCAGTAACTCGGCCAAGCACAAATGACCCTTGCCAGTGCACTTGGGGCTAGCGTGAACTTAATCACTTGAGCAAATTGAAACCACTCGCTCTGCAGTATTTTTACAGGGGTATAGCATATGACCTCAGCCTATACTGACTGACCTCTGCTTTTGAAAGGACTCAAGGCCTAAATAACCTTTTTTTCCCGTCTCATTCCATTTTAGGTCAGAATTCCTAGTTTTCCCCACTTGCTGTGTGATTTATAACGCAGTTGTAATCCTCTCACAGTTGACATTTAGAGGACATGGTAAAAGTGTTGTCTTCAGTGTGAATGTGTTTTTTTATCATCGGGGAGATCCACCACCTTTTGAAGGCCTTCCTGAGCCTGTAGTAAAGTTTCTGACCCTGATTACTGGTTCCCAGCTCTGGCTCCTGTCAGCCAGGGGAGAAGGGTCAACAGCCCTCAGCAAAAAAGAACCTTAGTCAACACAACTGATCTGACACAGTGCTGGAATGCTCTGTGATTGATTCTTGGTGTCCGTGGGAAAACATTTTGTGACTTAATTTCTTACATGAGTCATCTGCAGCTAGACAAGCGGTGAAAGACATGTGGCGGTCAAAAACCAAACCAAACGGCTAATCCAGGCAGACAGGTTACAGGCTAGCTGTTAGCACATGTTTACCTGTGTCTGTTCTTTTGTTCTTTATCCTAGAGCTCAGCACTGGGATGTCAGGGGCATTGAGGGACTTACACACAGGTTCACCATGATCTGCTTTCACTCAGACTCAGACATGTCACAATGTTGTTGCACAAAAGACATCCATGTTCACACAAATGCTTGCAGGGGCTATTCCTCAAGTGTTGGAAATCGGAGGCATACAGGGGCTCCCTTATAAAATCCCCAATGAAATCCCCAATGCTCCTTCCCGCCCCCCTTCTTAATCGTAAACAGGCTAGCACATAGTACAGCCACTGCTCCCTTAATACCTCCTCAAATAATAAGTATTTAGTCTTGATTTACAGAGGCAGTAAAACTCTTCAAAGTGCAGTGTAATCTTTCATTAGGGATCCTGAAGTCGGTGTCAGCCATATCTGTTCTTCATTATCTTTAATCACTCAGTGTTTTACCTGTTCATTTTATTGTAACAGAGATCATAAAAACACCCTTGTTAAAAAAACACCCTCCCGACTTTTAGATTATCTTGTTAACACAGCCTTACAAACCGGGCCCATTTAGCTTTTTTTTTTGGAGTGTGCACAAAAGAGGTAAATCACTTTTTTTTTCACTGTAACTTAAATTTCTTTTGCTCATTCTTGCCCACCAGCGTACGCTCTTCTCTCTCTTACCTGAATGAATGTTCAAGTACTGCATGAAAAAAAGTGGTTTCATACAACAGAACAATTACATAACTCAGGGATATTAAGAGGAGAGTAAGTGAGTGATGATGAGTGGAGTATAACTTTTTAACACAGCACAATAATTGACATATCACTCAGAGAGTCCTTTTGTATGAGCTTTTCAATAGCCTCTCTACCGAACCATGGTATTGATATAACCAATGTAAGGCCAATCCCTGTGGTCTCAACAGGAACTGGGTTGGGTGTATCCAGGGTCCGGCCTATGACACTGACCACTGCCTGTCACTGTGACATGGGGGTTGAGGATCTCAGCCGAGGTATTTGACCTATATGACCTATGACCCTTAGATGATTGAAGTGGCGGCTTTCCCTGCTCTGGTGCTTCAGCCTAGAGACAAGGTGACGAGTCCTTTAGGAGCTCTCTGGTTGCAAGATTTTGAAGAGGGTAGAGGCACAGGAGGTATAGGCGCCGGTCTTTGTTGGGAGCGTTGTTGTAATCCGTCTGCTAGGCTAAGGCCTAAAGACATGTTGGCCAGTCATGAGAGAAGCTGGGCTGTGACCTTGAGTGGTCCCAACTAGTGTCAATGTGGCTGGTTTGCTCAAGGGCAACTTCGTACTCATGTAACCTGGATGACTCACTTAGTCAGGGCTTGGGTAACACATGGTGTACTTTGTTACTTTGGTGAGTGGTGTTAACACACATTGCAACTTGTGACGAGGCATAGAGGTTAGTGGTATTATTTTTCATTGTGCTTCAAAAAATCTCAAAGGTAAGATGACCCTTATAATAACATTTCCTTTCGAAAGCACTTGTCTCCTTCTTGCTATAATAGTATTTACAACAAACTCATATCCCCTTTAGCATGAATACATCCAGGTTTATGTTTCACTTCAACTAATCTAATAATCTCTTTTAGTTTTCACCTTGTCTATGCCTCAAGGTCAAACAACTTTTCTCTCTTTAGTAGTCTCAAATGTTGCTATGCTGCTCCCAGGGTCATCCCTACTAATCCCCAGTTACTCCGGTCCTGGTGGATTTCTCCCATGGGCAGGTGAAACCAGATCCCAAACCCTGAAGCTGGGCCAAGATGTCCGCAGAGATAAGCATCCTGAGCCCACTCCCAGTCAGGGGTCTTAGACAAGAATTCAGAGATATATCATCACAAATCCATTAAGGCCAGCCTACTACTTTAACCAAAAATCCCAGCTGCAGCCACAAGACCTGACAGCCCCGACCTCGAGTTGTAGGACCACGGTTAGAGTCCCCTCAGTCCTGGTCTCTTCTGGACTGTACTCCCTCAGGTCATTTTTCACATCAGTTTCAACTCTACTTGTCTCTCTCAGGCCCAAGTCCTATACAATTAAACACTGAAGTATTATTTTTCAGTCACCTTATCATGTACATGAAGACTAAATTAGTATGTGTTATCAATATTACTGGATAACATCCCACGCCTTGCAAATCAGGGTTAAGTAACTGTTAACACTAGAACGGCTAACATTGCAATACCCCGTAGAACCACCGGGGGATTTTTTTTTACCCCCTGTTGCAACAGAGTCAGCACGTGCAAATATGTATTTGTTCTTGGAAATCTGAGATGATGATGATAGCACCAGCAAGGCACCAGCTGATGATGCACAGACAGTAAGTGTTACTGTGGTGTAGGTTTTAAAACCAGAAATACACACACTGAAGAAAGGTTCAACGTCAAGGTCCCGTCATGTGTTATCTTAGGTGATGCACATCTTCTACTCTTAAGGACAGGATTACAAATGGCTACCTGCTGTATCGTATCACATTGTTTTTATTTAATGTAAGCTATTGGCAATTCCAGTCTTTGAAGTACTTTTGAATCCACAATTAATGGTACTGGAAACACAGCGTCTCTATCCCCAAGCACTTGTCTAAACATCCCGCATGACGACGGGTTTGGGTTTACAGTCCTGCTCTTGTATCTTCATGGTGTCTGTGGCTTCGCCAACCGCATGACGTCTGCATGGGAGGCAGGCTGTTGGCCACAGGGTGGTTGGGTTGACAATCTATAGTGAATGGTGGCAGACTACACCGTTGTTTGTGGCGCAGTGTTGTTTGTGCAGCACTAAAAGACAACGCTTGTATATGACAACCATAAGTGGGAGATTTGTCTCCTTGTCTCTCGCCATCTCTCCACTGTAGCCACTGTTCTGCCTTTCTTGCACCAACAGAATTGTGTTTTTTAATTGCTACAGTCGCCTGCATGTATTTGGCTAGGTTTGTTTCTACTGAGTGTCACGGCCACTGTACCCTTTAATTAACATAGTTTTTAGAGGGAACCTTTGAAACCATGATTGTGATACACATAAAACAAGCCAAAGCACTTTCAAATAAGTCATAGTTTTTTTTTTTTTTTTTTTGCTTTCTGCTTGAAAAATATATTCTGGTGAGCTTTGTTTTGTTTGTTTGTTTTAATTTTTCTGTTCATGTTTTCTGTTTATTTGTGGTGTGCTTTTTATTAAAGCTTATCCAGATTGGAGTAATCAGCAGCACTGCTCAGTGATTTACAATATAGTTTTTACATAAAGAGGGCAGTTACTTATGTGTACATTTTCAAGAGCTGCAACCACAATGTGTATCAATATTTGTAAAGTATGTGATTTGTCTATGCACTACACAAGCCTGTTTGTTGTACTCTGTTACATTATAGTTTGTTTTAAACTTTGCTTTTTCATCAGAATCTTTAAACTTACTATACTGGTGAACTGTGCTGAATGCGGTAATATGCCAACATGAAATTGCTATATCTTAACTTTTTCTTATAATGTAATTAAGTCACTGGCAACACGTTTTTTTTCTCCTGTAACTCCTTGAATCCTAATACTAGATAAGACAATACTCAGTGCTTTAGAAAGTTAGATCTAGAAAACAACAACAAAACAATAATGCTATCTAACGCCCTGCATGGTCTTAAAACAGTATTTTACTATATAAACTGATAAAGTCATGTAATTTAATTTATGTATTTTCTTAAAAAGAACACAGACTTATTGCCCTGAAAATAAACTCACGTGTACACTGTGGACACGGTGCGACTGAAAAAAAGCTTCCTTAATTATTCACTGGTTGGTCCGTACGCCTGCAGGTTCTTTTATTCTCCACTACAAGGGCATGTAAATTTGTGATTCTCAGGACAGAGCAAAGACCAGCCTGAACACAAGTACAGCCCCCATTTGTTATCAAACATATGATCCATGCTATCTATTTATACTGCAGCTTTAATTATCTAGTACTTCCTGCCTTTGAAGTGCGATCAATCAGCTCCTACCTGATGCCAGGAGAGGCCTGCACATGTGCACCAGTGGCATGAAACCCCCTATTTCACCTTCCCCCTTTCAGCCATGTTGTTCTTATTGTTCTTTTCAGGCTTATAACACAGATCCGTGAGGATGGTAAGAGTGGAGGCATCCAAAACCCCCTGCTTTAATACCAACCAGATTGACAGGACACACTAAATATGAACCAGGGTGAACCACTGGTGTTATCCATCTTGCTGGGCTTGTTCAAACACAATATGACATTTTAAGTTAAGATTCTTACATTTATCTTTCACATAATTGTTACAACAAGAAATCAGTTAAGTTACTTGTTAATGATTGATAGCTTACTATGCAGGACACAGAGGCAGGTGAGCGTTTCCAGCACCTCAACATGAAAAAACTATTTTCTGTGTCCCAGCACGTTTCAGAACATGCAGACGACTCAGACAGAACGCTCCAAGTCTTGTTTCCTGCACACAGCATGTTTTCATTTACCAAACGAGGAGCGGAGCCAATGAGAAAATCAATGGCACAGATAAGTAGCCCCTCTGCCCTCAATGTGTGACGGTGAACCCGTATGGACACAGCAGGGAGCTGTGGCAGAACATGTCACTAAAAGGAAAAGATCCAGTCTGGCCCCAAATGTTAAATAAATAACAGTAAAAACGGTGGGATTGAGAAATAGCCAAAGAGAGGATAGAAGAGCGCATGCTAGCAGCTGTGAGTAAGTGAGTGAGTGTGCAGGTTTGTAGCTTAAGGTCAAAGGTCACATGAAAAAGCAGAAAAAAAGGTGTATCAAAGAAACCGAGGATGGGGAATGTATACATGTACAGTCTGATCCATCATAGTCCATGCTTAGGGGTTTCTGTGCAATATGTTCTCTATTACATAGCCCAGGTGATTTCTGTCTGTCTCTCCTCAGAACATGATCTCCTCCAGGCCACGGCCCGCGTCTTGTTAAAGCGGCACGGACCCGGCGTGGATTGAGTTTAAAAGTAATAAAGAAGCGGACCTGCTGGCTAGGTGAAAAACCCGCTATCGGATTCCTAAGAGCAACTTTCTTTTCATGTGCAGACTGCATTCAACGAAGCGTTTAATTCAACAAATCCATGGTTGTGATCCACCAGAAACAGAGCTGGGGTTAGTTCAATTTGTACCAAACGATCTCCACATGATCAAAGCGCGGCGAGCTCTCCCCAACATACTGCTTAAATTAGACTAACACCAAAGTCTTTGGCTCTTGGACAGTATTTGGAATGTCTTACCAGCAGAGAAATTCTTTCACACATATGGTTTCAATAGGCCCAAGATGCCAGCTTCACATCTTTAATGGGCTGACAGGGAACTTTGGTGCTAACTCTCTGACTCCCAAAAGTTCTTGGGCTGTCACCCGCAAAGCGGCGTTCATTCAAGTGTTTTTTTTTCTCTCTTCCTTCCCCTCCTATTACCAGGCACTGAAGAGGAGCGATTGTGCAGTGAAGGGAGAGAGGAGTTCTCTTCCCCTCTCTGCTGCAAACGTCATCCCTCGCTGCAAGATTGTCACTTCTCGGAGTGTGTGTCAACCACAGCAAGTCTGGCAGCCGTGCGGTCTGCTCGGAGCAACTAACCAAAGTTACTGAGTTACTCCGACCAGACCCTGTCCTTGTCCTCTTCTGCTTCCTCCTCCTCTTCCACTGTCCTGTAGATAGAGCAGACATAGAGCTCCACGCTGTACTGTATCAAGCCAAGTTTTTTGTCAGTCAGTACAGACCATCTGGGTGTGTACTCATTATGTGAATGCACATGTACTTCATTGTGTGCAGATAACCGGAGTGCATGTTAGTCAGAGTGGGCAGGAACCCTTCCTTCTGCCTTTCCCATGTCTACATCTGCAGGGCATGTGGAACACAAAAAACACACCACCGCACCAGCAGGAGAAAACAGGGGTGCGGTTCTCGTGTGCCTGCTGGATATCGAGCAGTCCCTCGGCATGTTGTAAAAGCCTCTCTAATATCAGTGTTATAACCAGACGCTCAGTGCAGAGCAGGATCCAGTTTTCTTCTCACCAAAGTTGGAGATATCACGCCTTGCACTTGATTGTGACTTGTTTGGATGAGAGGATGTCACAGGCATTATAGATATAAACGAAAAATCACACACACGCAGTCCCAGATACTTCAGGTTTCACAGCTGAATTGACTTAGGACTCTCGGGAGAGTTCAAAATGTGACATTTTCACTCAGCGTCTGCACTTTTGTTACAACAGGCATAAAGAAAAGCAGAAAAGTAGAACCAGCAGGGGGTTGGTAGGTGGGTTGTGGGTTGGGGGCGTCTCTCCAGGAGCAGATTCAGACTTCTCAGCTCTATTTCTGTTCTAGCACAATTAGTCTGTTCCCTAAAGACAAGGCTATGGAGAGGCAATACATGAATACATGCTTGCTGGCATGTCACTCCATGAGTTCTATATAGTGGGAGTTCCAAGTGTGCATGTGTTTTGTTGTTGCATTAGGTGTAGGGATTAAATCATTATTATTCCGTCATATATCTACACATTTTCATGCAGACTTTTTGATTTTCCAGCTGAAGTGGCTCACACCAACATAATGTAAATATGTGGTGCACACTGTGAATGCATATTGTGTTGATCTGCTACAGTCCAGCACAAGTCTTCTTGTTATAGAGAGTGCACAATAGCACATTTAATTTGTCTGCACATGCATTCGTTTTCCAACCTGGCCTCGTCTTTATTGTGGAACTGGTGATGTTTTCCATAAAGCAGCATACAAACAAATACATTTACATTATATTCGTTATAAAATGTATTATTACAGCTTTTTTCTATGCACTGTATTTTTATGTTGGTGTCACGCTGTACAAGATCATCAACCTAATGCTTCAAATGTAAAATATGTCAAATGTATTTATATGCATCACTCTCAGTATATAAATCCTTATTGCCAACTTCAAATGATGCAGGCGCTTGCTAAAGGTATTTGTTCATTGCAGTAATTTATGCATAAAGTGGCTTTTGTCAGGCTGCAACAAAGCAACTTTGATAAATGCCCTTTAATTTATTGTCACGTATGTGAACTCAAAGTGAAACATTTACAGGCTGTGCACTGAGCCAGACCAGAGGAGGGGCCTCTCCGGTGAAAGTGAGCATAGCCCAGAGTTGAATTTCTTGTCTTTGGAAACTTCGGCTCCCACCTCCTCTCAACCCCCTCGGGGTTAATCAGAGGCATAAAGGTTACGATGTACATCTAGTGAATAACGACAATATGATGTGCAGGGAAACAACGTGACAGTTTGTAGCCATTAACTTATGAGCAAGACATGGTCCATTTATTTAGAGGAAGACAGGTCAGATTCAACACAGGATGAGACTTATTTTTTCACATTGTGTTGTGAATTCTGACCAGCTGTCCCTTGAAAAAGATATGCTTAATTGTATGTTCCATTTCCTGAGCTGGACAGGATGACTTCACAACTTGAGACCAAAAGGGCATTCGGTGAACTGTTGTGAGACAAGCTACTTGAAGACAGGTTGCGCCTGTGTCGTCACTGTCACAATCCAATTTCACATGTATCGAGCCTGGATGACTTGCTTATAAGGAACTTCTTGAGAAATGCACACCCTCTTGAAAAGAGAGAAAAGCCGGGCTACCATGGCAATTCACAGACTGACCTCTGACGTGACCTCTTGCCTGTTTGCTGACATTTTTGCAATGGACGCACTTGAACGAAAAATCGGGGGAGGAGAAAGAAAAAGAAGAGAGGAGTAAGAAAAAAGGAGGGGGGAAAGGGAGAATGCCTTTTTCTGATGGATGAGGTCTTCTCCTGTTACATTTGGAGAGAACACAGCTGTGAGGAGCTGTTAAGTACACGCAAACAAGCCGTCTGCTTTAGACAAGCCTGCCGGGCACCCGGCCCCACATCCCACTTGTACAGCTCTGACACATGATCACAGCCAGACAATACATGTGGGAGCAGAGCGTGCTCCACTAAAAAGTGAGAAATATTTTCAACTAGAACAAAAAACAATCCCCTCTCAATACCGCTGGGACTCCTCTTGGTATTAATTCATCTTGTTTCTCTTTGTCTTGTGCTGGTTGGTGTGCTGTTGGGGAGAGGGAAGAGTGAAAGGAGAGAGTGGGGCTTGGTGGTGTAGTGACTAGAAAATAGGTTAGGAATGGGGAGAAATGTAAAGAACATCTGCTACCGTGACGGTGTCACACTTTGTCTAATGTGTTCTGAATAGGCACGGCTGTCCCAAGTTGTGTGAAGGGAAATCTTTCTGATCCATATGCTGATTAAGGGAATTAATGGGGGATTTATTGTATTTTTTTTTGTAATGCCCACCATTAGTCGATGGAAGCATAATTTCTTTTATGATCGCAATAAAGTGCAAATTATTACAGAAAAACATGATAAATACATTTTTGACCCATGCTTTTTGAATCAGCTATGACGCAATGAGCGCTATACTGTTAATACTTATTGGTATCTTAATGTTACATTGTGTGACAGCCATCTTTGCAATTAAAAAGCAGGGGATAATTTGAGAAAAAGTCACTTGCATATGTCACAAAACGTTTCTGGAGTCACATGCTCCCCAGATGAGCTTTCTCTATGAGTCTCATACCCTCCCAGACACTTTGGGCTCAATAAGTAGCAATTGTATTGTACACATGTCCTCTCAACAGTGACTACAGAGGGGGCCACATTCGTCAACATGTCCCCATGCGAGGAACTGGAAGTGATGTGATCTTGATACTTGTGGCAAACCCCAAATAAGCTGACAAAGTTTTTAAACTTTTGCACACTTCCAATCGACAAGTAGTGTAAAGTGGTTTGGGTCCGGAGTCTACTGTAGTGTTCGGGACATGTGGCACTGCGTTAAACTGAGCCATGCTCGTGATTCAAAGGATAATGAAGATGGTTTGCTGACAGATGGGTTGTGTGGTGAAATCTGGATCCAAATGACAAACCCTGTCCTTTGTCAGATTTTTAGTAGTAATCCATGAGTGTTTGTGAGTGAAACTTAAAACGGTTTGGGTAATAGGAAAATTGGTTCTGTGTGTGTGTGTGTGTGTGTGTGTGTGTGTGTGTGTGTGTGTGTGTGTGTGTGTGTGTGTGTGTGTGTGTCTTATGGGTAGCGCTGATGCAGCATTAATCAATGCAGCGCCACAGCTGGTTGTGTTTTGGGTATGTGCACCTTTCTCTCTCACTCAGTCTTAACTGTGAACTTCAAATGACTTCTGCTGTGTAAAGTACAAGCACCATTGTCGCCACATCGTGCTCATTACATATAAGGACAAAACAGGCGTCTGGTAGGGCAGTGTGTGTGTGTGTGTGTGTGTGTGTGTGTGTGTGTGTCTATGTGAGAACTAGAGCAGTAAAGAGAGCAGGAGATATTTGATATCGACATTTTTGATACGTCTACTATCTGTATCAAAGATGATACAACTCTCTCATTTTGGTTGAACAAAAATTACATCTCATCCGAGTGCCAAAAGTCAGTGTGTGCTTTGGGAAAGGTCACACTAAGTCTCAGCTCTTACCCCACACAGTATTTTTTTACGCAGCACCAGGATCTCTGTGTTTGGATTGTTGGCAATAACTAACCTAAATAATAATGGACCTATCGTCATGCTATTTGCAGAGCTGAGGCAGGAGACCTCTCCAAAAGAAGAGGACACACATAGTGAGGACAAGCCGCTGTCAGCAGCTCCAGGTCCAGGTCGCAGGATACACTATTGTTAAGTGTCTCCATTTATCACAAGGCTCAGGTTAAAGAGCAACCCTACTTCCTGTATCCCAGCACTTCACACTCAGCTGAGCTGTTCTGCAGAACCATCACAAACAAAGGCAACCTTTGCACAGCAAAGACTAAGGCTCGAAAAGGAAAATAAACATAGGGATGAATAACTTTGGAGGCCAACTACAGGAGGAAATATATTTATATCAGTAGCGCCCAGAGTTATTTTTCCATAATGTCGGCTGCTAACAGTAGCTACGTGTTGTTTTGGCTGCTGCCTGAGAGGTGAAGAAGGAAATCCAGGTGAAGAATCTCTGTCGCTCTGATGGCGTCACACTGCCTCCTGATATGACAGCAACACATCCAGCCTATCTCCTGCTTAGGTTCTGGTGTATGAACATTATGAGGGGTCATTGAAGTTATTTACCCATAAAACTTTTAACTTTTAACTAATGTATGTGCAATAACAATAATACATGAGCTCTTCAAAATGCCTGTTAGCTAGGAAATATGCTAAAATTCCATTTCCCAAATAAAAGACAGTGTATGGCTTTAGTTGACTTTAGTGATCATATAAGATGAGTTTACACTTCTCTAAATATCTTGTTTGTTTATCCCTCCTTTATTTTGAAGGTGCAGCGCTTACACCAGGCTCAAGTAAAACACTAAACCATACCTTTTTTAATCAAATAAAAAAATACACACAAAACCATAGCCGTTTTAATCAAATAAAAAAATACACACAAAATTCCGTAATGATGGTGGAGACGGATGTCAGTTTGTATTACTTATGGTCTGTGCATGTATACAGTTTTGTTGACTCCCAGTAATTCTACATCTGTTTTCAGGCTCAGGGAGAGTTTTGTTCCACTCTATATCTCATTAGTCATCTTGTCTTTAACTCTCTGTGAGCTCTGCAGAGCAGATTACCCCGAATGAGGTTTTACTCTCTCTGTCGCTCTCTCTCTTTTTGTCAGCATCTCTGTATCTCACTTTCTGTTTGCCTATCCATGCATGCTGATGTGTGTTTAGACGAGGGTTGTGCTGCTATGACATACTTCTATTTGGAATAATTACGGGTTGATTTTATTTGACAAAACTTTTTTTCCCTCTCTCTCCAGTCACTTGAAAGAAAACAACAGTGCCCCGTTCTCCAGATATTAATTTGGCTTAATTTAATTTGGAAAACATCTCCTGCAAGTTTCCTTGGCACAACCTTTGAAGTGACAATATGAAATAATAAACCCTATTAAATATAAATCAGAGGAGCGATGTCAGCGCTGCTATGATTTCCATTTGATATCCGAGAGAGAACACATGTGATCACTCTATTTTCCATTTTTCCCCACCTTCTATCCCACAATTTCACCTTTAATTGAATATGTTTCTGTTGTTGTTGCCAACCAATCCACCCCCCCCCCTCACCCCCCCCCCCCCTCTCTCTCTCTCTCTCTCTCTCTCTCCCCCCCCCCCCAATCTACTTCCTCAAGCACGTAATGCATGCAGTAAATAATTCAAATGAAATTAATTTTACAGCACCTTGTTTCCACTAAGCATGCCAACATCTGTTGTCGAGTCACAAGTTTACATTGTTGGTCATTACTTTCCACAATGAGCAAAATGTTTTATTAAAGCCCCGTGGGAGTCCCTCTTGGATCAGGCAGAGGCGGCGGTGCTACTGACTGAACCCTCCCTGAACTCTGACAATCAAAGATTGGCTGCAGCTCTATTGGGGCTCGACTACTGTCTTGCTTCCCAAAGCGGGCAGGGACTTAATGTGATTGAGGTGTTGGACAGACTCAGTCCTTCAGGAAATCGCTGACCATAATGTAACAGAGCTTTGCTGACTTTTGAAGTGACGTTGTGCTTTTGTTCCGCACAACAGAGTAAATCTCACCCTGCTGTTGTTGCACAAAGGCCCATTACACAGTGGATATATAAATAGGCCTTTTATTCTGTTGCTTCTAATTACCATAGTGCAAATACTAACGGCACAATATGAAATGATAATCTTCAAGTTAAATCATCAACCATTTTATCTACTGTCGACACACAACATGCAGTACATATTTTAATGATGTTTTCCACACTGTTATTTTGGTTCAATATAAAAGGAGTGTTTGGTGAGGTTAATGATATTTATTGTGGCAGAGGGAAGGACCTGCACGTACGTATATATAATATGTTCCAAAGATGTGTGTGCACATCCCAGTGTACAAGAGGGGGAGCAGAGTCGGATAGAACATCTCCTTCACTTGCGGGAGGCAGGGAGAGCGACGCGAGCTCAGGAAGTAAGCTGTTTATTTGAATTGGTCCACATTTAAACAGCTCTGCACTCACAGCCCTTCAAAGAAAGGCACATTGTGTATTCATCAATTTTAGTACTCATGGGGAGAGAAAAAATAAGCAGACTGCTATACATAAATCATTAAGACACAATCAAAAGCAAACACAAGATATACAGAGAGATGTACACAGACTGTGGGTTGAGTTGAGAATGTGGTCGCTAAACCTCAAACCAACGTTGCACTGGTGGTTATATTAGTTACTGTTGGAAAAAGGGGCTTTAAACACTAAAGTCTCCACAGACTGGGCCTTCAACAGAGCAGAAGAACAGGGGGAGAGACAGGCGGTGGGTGTTTCTGGAAGCACCTTTCCTCTGTAGACTTGGCTGTAAAATGTGAGGGGACCTAGGACACACCCCAGAGGAGCTCTGAAGTGGTTGTAGCCACCAAGGGGCCCTGATAGCCCTGCTGCTTCTGTGCTCCATCAGCCCCCGAGCAGGTGACAGCGACTCGTCCATACTCTGGGCCTCTGCCAGTAACAGATGTGCTTAGTCAAATGACTAATTGAAAACCTAAAACAAAATCAGCAGCTTGGCTATTTGGCCTGCATAATAACGGGCCTGTGCTGATAAAGGGAGTGGGAGAAAACACACACACCCCTCTCATCAGCGGCGCCATTAACAATCATGAGCAAAGATGAAAACAACGCTTGGTTTATTCGGCAAATGAAAGCACATAACTAGATGCTGTCCCTGGAGTCCATTTCCAATTTTAATAATACATCAAGGAGCATAGCCGCAGCAAATGCTACTATGTTGAGAGCCAACGCATACCAAACTACTTACAGCTCCAGCATTGGGAGACAACTCCCAGAGCTAAGAATTTAGCACATGCATAAAGGTACACAACATGATAGCTATTAGCTAAATTAAAAGAGCCATTACCAGAGTAGTGTGTGGAATCACTTGACAGTTAAATGCTACAAACCAAAATTTTCCATTTCAGAAAAAAACTGTTTGTTTTTCCCCCACCTCATCTATTTCCATCTTCCTTGTGAAAAGCATGCAGCCTGAGCTCGCCTCAAATTATGTACATGAATAATAAAATACCTTCTAATTAAAAACTGTTGTTAAATATGCAAAAATCTAATGATAATGAGATTGTGCAATACCTTGGAGTAAAGCATATTATAAATTACTTAGAAGTGCAAGTCGGCTTGACCCAAACATTGCATTTTGAAGGCTACTTGCAATATTATGTCTGGGGCATATGGAGCGGGTGTTCAGTAAACCGTGTTTAGGTCTCGTCTCAAAATGGTTTGTGTACATACATGCGCACATATGTCTGTGCATGTGTGTGTCTGGTAGTATGTTTGTGTATACGTTAGCATATGAGTCTGGGTATTATGGGGGGTTAAATATATGTATGTATGCAAATGCATATAGTGTCTGCCTCACTGATTCTTCAGGGGGAAATGTCGCCAGTAAAGCGACCTGTGATGGTTAAGGAAGGTGTGTTATTTTATATATATATCTTGGTTTGGATGGCAAAAATTTTTTAATTATCAGAAAGTTATATATTTCTGTCTAAAACACTATTAAAGAATTAAAAAAAAAGCCCATTCTTCTATGGCAAGCTGCCATAACCACAGGGTGAGAAAACAGCAGTGCAGATGAAACAAACACGCTTTGAATCATGACGATAATATATTTTGTTTATATACTTCTATTATAACTAATACTTCTAGTAGTAATAAAACAACTGCAGATGATATCTTGCATTGTCAAAGTGGCTGGAGGTTATTTTACATGTATTTTATTTTTTATTTTTTTATTTGATGTGGCAGCTAAGCAAATCAATCATCACACCACAAAATACACCTCAGTCTTATTCCCTCCGCTTGCTTTAGGTTTGCTTCACATCATCAATCATAGCAGTTGTTACTGTTGTCCTCTGATTGAGTTGTCTTCACAGCTATAAATGACAAAACCTTTATGTTTGCAACTGCAGTAAATAAAAATAGAATTCCTCAACAAACATGTACATGATGTTTTGAAGAGGGAGGCGGCAAATCAAAAAATGAGCACTGTCAGGTTGCAACAAACATGTGTGGATCCATAAAAAAGCAATGATGGGAGAAAAAGTGCAAATTTTATGTTCGCTTATTGTTATTCTACATGTCCAATTTGGTTTTCCTGTGAAGTAACTAATATTTTTTCTTTGTCGAGAATACTTACACAGGTTTAGTGAATAAAGTAAAGAGACATTTTATTTAAGGTAGTTAGACAACAGGGGATTAGGCAGATATGTGCACACACACACACACACACACACACACAACACACAACACACAACACACAACACACAACACACAACACACTACACACACAACACACAACACACAACACACAACACACAACACACTACACACACACACACACACACACACACACACACACACACACACACACACACTTCGGAGGCATACATTTATTGTATTAAGATTTATTATTGAATCATATTTATGGAGATGAGAGTTGCAAGTCAATTGGAGGCAATCATATTCCTTAGCTTTATAATTTCACTTGACACATGCAGAATAGAGCCTGTATTTAATATTCGGCAAAATAAGACTTCACTCTGATTGAAAGGTTTGCACTGCACATTGTCAAACATGATTGCTCCATTCTGGGCCAGCCAGCACCGGGAACAATGTGCATATTTCACTCCCAGTCAATAGGCTTCTGCCATGTTTATTAACGTTTTAACAGGACTCTGTGCTTCACAGGTTCATCAGCTATTCAAAGCTTCTGAACAAATCCCACCACCACCACTCTCCCCCACCCCTCCCCCTGACCTTCCTGGCATCCGGAGCACGTTGCACGTTTAAGATGACTTTCAACTGAGTCTTTATTGCCAAATAAATAGCAGCATGTGACGCTATCCATCGCACATTATAATCCTGATTGTTTTTATGTTCAAACCATGAACAAATACTTGATTATGAGCAAAGGGAATAAATCAGGCGCTATTATATGAGAAGGCAGAGCTAGTGAAACAGTCATTTAGATTAACGAAGCAAGCGCCTTATACACGCACACTCAGACAAACACACTTTAAGGAGGGAAGGCCACCAATAATAGTTACGACCAGAAGAGCTATGATTCCATCGATGTAAAGGTATAAGTTCTTCAATAAAAAAAGTACATCAGAGAACAGTGGTAAAACTTATCCCTTGAATGCAGACAAGACAGCCGAGACTAAAATCTCTTTCTATATATGTAAAATGTTTATGCCACGTATAACCTCCTCATTTTCATCGGGGGAATCATTGCGGCTTTCTTTAGTTATTCATTATTGTCCTCTCACAGTTGTTCAAGTGTCTTGGTTTGACTTATCAAACGAGGTAAACACACCATTGATGTACAAACTTGACACAACAATGTGGTGACGTCAAACAGGCTCATCCAGAGTCAACCGTGAGACTAGAGGCCCCTTTGATGTCAGAAATGCAAGGCAGTGTGGAAAACAACAGCCTTTTGGTGAGGCAGGATGAAATGCTTGCATGTGCATGTACTGTATATGTACAGATGTATGTGTGTGTGTGTGTGTGTGTGTGTGTGTGTGTGTGTGTGTGTGTGTGTGTGTGTGTGTGTGTGTGTGTGTGTGTGTGTGTGAGAGAGCAAGACAAAGAGAAAGAAAGAGGGGAATCTGTGTCCCTCTGACTGAGAGAGTGTGAGTGAAATTGGATGTGTGTATGCACGCATGAAACTCATTTTACCCAGCTCTCAACTTACATCCTTCATCCAGCGGATGAAGTGAGTGAGAAAGTGGCAGTTCTTTGGCAAATAAAATCGGGTTCATGCAAAGCCAGTATTAATTTGGCTTTTCCTTTGGAATGAAATGTTTTTGTTTTGGGAGGAAATTGCCCTGAGCAGTAATGAATTTCCCCCCTCTGCGCTGTGTGGCACCATAATTTAGTAGAGCGATAGATCACATGGGCCGACGATTTGAGTGTGCATATATTTTAATAGAAAGCTGATAAATATTAAATGTTCAACATTTAAAAGAGGCTCATTTTCGAGTTTTTTGTGGAGCGAGAGCAACATTTTTCATAATAGCTGCTGGCAACACAAGATGGGGGAAAAAAAACCACAACAAGCATTATTGAGGCCAATATCTATCCACATTTATTTATCCAAATGAGTCTGTTAGCAAAAGAGATATCAGAGAGGCGGTGAATAGTTAGTTTTGCAAAGCTCACAGCTCTCTGGCATATGACAATACCCGCTGCTGCATTTCAAAGCATCGATCACCCGTCATCACAAACCCGTGGTGATTTTGCCTTCTTCCTTTTGTGTTGATATGTTTACACGGCCACTCTCTTGTTGTCGTTGTGATCAGTTCTTGCTTTGGTATGAAGTTACAGTCAAAATATGCCAGTGTGTGTCTGCTAAAACAGCTCTCAGTTGTCTGTGAGGGAAAAATGTCCCTTCAAAACATGTCATACTCTTTTTTTGTTCTTTGGAAATTAGTTTTAGACCTCAGGATGTATTCAGAATGCTTTGGTGTGTTGGCATATTCCTTTTTGTGTCATTTTTGTGGTTAAACACATTTACAAATCAATGCAGTTACTTTCTGGATAAACAGCTGGAGTGTCAAAAACAAAGTAATCAAAGCAGCTGCGGTAGCTTTTGTGTTTCTGTTATTTGTAGTAATCTTACATATAATTTTTTCGAGAATGCTGCTCTACATAGTCTACACTGTTGAAACAGAGAATGCCCAATTTAAGATTTAAGCCTTTTCACACCGGTGGCGTTTTCTTTAATTACATGCAATCAATTTGTACGTTAATGTAGTTTTTTAATCTATGTTTTTTGTCATGAGTATTTATTACGTGGCAACCAAGCAATTACATTTTTTTCAGGAAAAAGATCACATTTCTGAGCACTGCGAATAAAGGCATTAACCAATTGTGTTAAAAATGTTCACTACAACAAGGAAGCGCCGTACCAAGCCATCAAACTGTATTACTACTCTAACAATCACACTGTGTCACAGTTGATAACTAAAATGCAATACAACTCAATAAAATAGCTTACAGTAGCTTAGGCTATACAACTATTTACGTCAGACAGCCTGCCAGACGCTGCTCTGGGGCAAAAGGATACCGGCAGTTGGTCCTCTGCCTGCCCAAATCTACTGAAAACATTTCTTAAAAAGGTCTCGCAACTATACAACATTGTCTTCACTGCTGGTATGATTAGTTCTGATGTGAAATATTCACAGGCAAGTATTTTGCATTTTCATGTTGTTTATGATTTATCATATGAATTCCTTTCCAAAACTGTCCTTGTATTTTTTAAATTTTTTTATTTGGCCAAATGATTTGCATTCATCATTCTGCTGTATAGAATCATATTGCAATACAATGCAGTGTAATGGCAATACAGTGTAAAGCTTTTACTTACAATTATTGACGACAACACCCTCTCTTGCTTCCTCCATATAGCTGCAGGGGTTTAACTCGGCCTTCATGCAGAACACAAGCAGTTGTGGATGACAGATGTTAACAATTTACTTTTCAATCTGACTGCTTTAGTGGCATTATGCCATAATTACATGAAAGTTTAGTTTGGTACACATTGAACAACAACTAAGTGCTAAAATTAAACAAGACATTCTTTATATTCAATACTATGCTGGTCCCACCTGTCTATATAAACAGCATATTATTGAATCTGATGTGGCAATTGAGCTATTAAATACAGGTTCACGAAAATCAGCTCAGCAGCACCATCATCACTAGTTACACAAGTTTTTTTTCAATACTACGTAGCAGAGAAACATCATTTAGAAAAGGTCAACAAAAACAAGTTGACCCACTCTTGCCCTCTCGGTCATTGTGCTGGTCATGTGTGCTGTCAGAAGACAAGGAGTGAACATTATTGCTAATATTTGCACCTTCTGTGCTTATTACCACCCCGTGGTAAATGTTAGAGTTAGAGTCACTCATCTGTAATCCATCAGCACACTGTATAGTATCAAGACTGATCAATGACTAATCATACTTTATATTTCCTTACTCAAGTGGTGCCTCGCTCATCTCGAGCATTGAGGGTCATGATGAGTACATTCTGATAAAGCATGTGTCAAGTATTACCATCTCTTTTTCACCCTGATCCCATCTCCACCTCTTCATTCTCCATTTATAGCAGCAATGGCCCTCGGCCACACAAACCACTTTCGATTATGTCGCTCTAAATGGGGCCTAATTCCAGATTACACAAACCTTTGGGTGAGATGATATTTCCTTTGTCTGGTCCAAGAATAGAGGCCCATGAGCTTTTGGAAGCATCATTTTGCCTGGCTAAATTACCATGACAAGGGGATGAGCAAACGGACAGTGACTTGGCTTATCTGAGAAAGAGTTGCACTTTAAAAGAGCTTTAATGGAACCAATTATTAGGGAGATCTCTTCGCTGTCTGCTCCTGGTGAATTGTTCTCGTTATAAACTTCCTTCCTTCCCTTGACAGAGTTGTTCACATCCCCATCTCCAGCCCGCCTCACTCTTCATCTCTCTCTCTCTTGTGTAGTGATGAGAAGGTCAATTGACTACTCGTCACAGCTCTTGAACCATTTTCATATTTCTTAATTAGGCCAGGCTGGATGTGAAAATGAAGCTGATAGGTTGGTTCTTCCACACACACACACACACACACACACACACACACACACACACACACACACACACACACACACACACACACACACACACACACACACACACACACACATACGTAGAGTGAACACACTCACACCTCACAGTATACTATATGTTCACTAGCTGAGTCTGACTGGATACCTGATGTTTCCCTCAGGTAAAGGCAGTCGAAGAATGTCCAGTGCTGCGTTTCTTATACTTATTATTATTTATCAATTTGTGCTGCCTCCAGTTGGCAAAGCATAAACTCAACATCTGATATACTAGAGAGTTGCTGGAAAACAAATGCTCAACTTCTGGGGGGCACACTTACCATTGATGTCAGTAATTGGAGGAAGGATGGAGAGAAACGGGCAACAGAAGAGAACAGAGGAAAAGGGCCATTAGAGCCGTTGACATTTTGTTCATGCTTGAAATCCTCAAGTTGTTACTGAGAACCAGTTGATTCAAGTACTAATTAGCAATCAGAAGAGTGTCATGGCTCCACCAGTAATTGTGCATGTGTGTGAAGTTATCCCACAGTTGGCCTAATGTGGGTACTGTTTCTCCCCAGGCCTCTCCTCAGATTTGCAAGCAGTGCTACAGTTGAAGCTATAAACCTTTCAAGCTGGAATCTCTTTGACAAAACAAAGTTGGGAAAGAAAATACATCATCATAGTTAATTTAGACTGTTTTTTACACATCATAATTTCACGTCCTTGCTCCACTTCCCAAGCTATTGTGCTTTAAGAACCTGTTTGAAAAGAGAATTGTTTTCTCTCAGGTAAAAGTCTACACTCCTTTGTCCAAGATGCATTAGAGTACACATGACATCTATTGCTTCTGTCCATCCGGGGAGAGGGATCCTCCTCTGTTTCTTTCCTGAAGGTTTCTTCCTTTTTTTCCTGTGAAAGTTTTTTTTTTGAGGTCCTGGGACAGGGATGTCGTATGTGTACAGAATGTAAAGCCCTCCGAGGCAAATTTGTATTTTGTGATTTTGGGCTACACAAAATAAACTGAATTGAACTGAATATAATTAAATTAAGTGGCTAGTGTGAGACAATGCATTGGGTTTGTGACAGAAAGCGCTAATTGATGTTGTCTACGTGGTGTAGGAGAGACACTGTTGTGGACATAGTTAAGGCAGAAGATGGACAAATACTGCCGGGTATTACACAGTCACCTCTCTGACGTCAGAATGACGCCACTGTGTCACCTCTGTCCAGCTTGAGAGTTTTGACTTGTTTATGCACTAAATATGCATATTATCCTTCGCTGTATCCTTTGTCACGTATTGGTTATACTTGGTTATTGCAACACTTGATTAAATGTTGCAATGCATTTTTAGTATACTCACACTAAACCTGCCTCAGGAAGTGAGACTTATAACGAAGCCCGCCACTCAAGACACAACATGTCTCGAGGTTACACTGTCTCCACATGACAAACAGCACTTGCTCTTTTACACCATTTCGCCAAAAGTGATGCCGAACTTCCCAGATTCAGTGCATAATGGTATTTATACTTGTTAGTTTATTTCACATTGGTGTTTTTCCAAAATGACATGGCTGTCAATTAGTCATAGTTGCAGCACAGGTCGGCTAGATTAAGCATTCACTTGACCGTTGACTGTTGGTAGCAATGGCTGCTACCATACGGGACCAGCTGGAGAAATGAGGAGGAAGAACAAGAGACACTACACACACGAGAACCCCTCGAAAACAGCACCTGCTCATGCTCCCATCCCCGTCCAACTCCCCTCCCCTCCCCTCTCCTCATGCTGTCCAGACGGAAGTGCCTGAAACTTGCATTCAAATGGCTCACATGGTTTCAAAAAGAAGTCTGAATGTATGGAAGTCTATGAACAAATGAACCTACTTCTCACTTAATTTATTACGTCAGTAAACATTATAAACATAAGCTTTGGATCCGTATTGCTTGTTTTAACCATTCTTCAATACAGTACGATGTAGTATGGTCTCATTTAGAGTAAAATAGACAATAACGCAGGGTATGCTCGAAGGCGTGCCGACGACCTGTGATTGACAGGTTGCTGCCGAAGCATTGTCAGGTTGAGGAGTACATGTTTTCCTATTACAAAACCCTTTAACCCTTTTTTTATAGTGTGTTAATTGTAACCTTTTTGGTCACCTAAAAATGTCTTGGTCAGTTGTACTGAGCACCACCCTCTCGTGTCACTTCTGGTTGCAAAAAGCCAAGATGGCGAACTCAAGGCTTTAAAAACAACAATCCACACACCAATGGATGACTTCACATTGACCACATCTACTTAAAACACACACACACACACACACTGTATGTATATATATATATATATATATATATATATATATATATGGTCATTCAAACTGATTTAGCAAGCCAGTAGCCCAGCAGAAATTTTACTTTGCCAATGTCCAACCCCCTACCAAACTAGCATATAAAAAAAAATAGACAGTGATTTTTCAGGCACAATGTATATTCAATTATGCTGGAATATCTAGTTATGAAACTTTGTAAATGTCTTCACATTAGCCATTGAAGAGTTTTGTGAGAATTATAAGCTCAGTCAGAGGCTGTATGGCCACACAAACAAACACATGTTCACTGTGTCGATAGTTTACAGCTAACTAACATATACCAACATCCTGGGCTGCTTGGGGAGGATAAACAAACAAACCAGCGGTCAAATTCACCTGAATCATCCGAGGTGAAAATGAAAGATTACTGTGGGAATGAACATGGCGTTTAATGTCACTTTGGTTATACTTTTCCTTCTGTTATTTTCTTACTAAATCATGGCCACCTGTGGATGACTCATCTAATTCAAGATCAATAAAAAAAGATAGTGGCAGATTGGCAGGAAGGCAACATCTGATAATAAACATACAACTGCAAGATTGTAGAGTTAAGAAACTCAGAATTAAAGATATATTGTGGATATGTATGGATTTTTATAGTGGCTAAGTGACGTCAACCCCATTTGATCCGTAAACCTCTTCTCATTATAGTAGTTTGATGACCCTAACCCCAACCCTGAATATAATACAATTATTGTTTGTTAAAATATTTGTTGTCCACACTAGCACATCAGCTAGAAAGGCGAGCTGGGATTGGATCTATTCACTTTAGCCATTTAAGCATCTGCCTTTTTCTCTTGTTAGAGCCCACATACTGTGGAACCCTCTAACTATTGAGATCAGACTGTTATTTGAAAATAATTGTATTATATATATAGAATTATTTTTTTGGTTCTATCTGATTTTTTTCTTCCTGGAAAGCTATTTTTAACCTTATTATTTAAAGTTATATATTAATAAAGTTCACCATGATTACATTTCGAACCTTAGTAAGGTGGCTAAACATGTATTCTGCTTGCTATCTCAGGGTTAGAACATGGCAGAATAATTTGAGCGCTGGCAAGACAACGGTGAGGGAAGCAGCCTGGCAGAGTCAGTTAAGTGCAAGTCAAAGTGACAGCACAAAAGGTTGCTTTACAAATGTTTTGCTGTTTCAAGCATGCGTGTCTTTTGCTTAATTTACGGACCTGCTGTTTTAGGGCATTTTAGATTAGTCTGTACTGGATATCTCATTCCACGACTCACTGTGTGGGGCTCATTAAAGCTGTGAGTGAGCCACCTCTGTCGCCCTCTCATAGGCCTAAGGTGCAATAACCGCCAATCAGGTGATTTGGAGCCATTTCAGAATTCAGGTACATTAAACGGGCTTTGCATCGAGTTAATATGCAGGGTCTGTTCGACAATACTGGCCCGATAGTGTGATTCATATCTAATAGCTTTGAGAAAACACCATAAAAATATATTCTGGTAATGACTCTGATGTTGTCAAGAGAGTGGGCTGATGGTGTGGTTAAATGCATGAATGCATGCTTGTATTATTTTCACTATGTGTTGGATCTATGGTCGCAATTATGCTTTCATTTCCACTCAACTGCAGTGTGTGTGGTACTAAGCGTCAACCAAGTCATTAAGTTTGAGTTTGGACTCAGGAGTAGCTGAGTCCTATGTGTCTGTTTGTTAGTGTTTTTTCAGAGGTTTATGGTTATGTATTTGAGAAAGACAGTTTGGTGAAAACTGTTTATTACTTGTCTGAATCTCTGTGTGTTGTGTTGGTGTCCCTTACCTTATATCTTTATACTAATTCAAACTTATATAGTGTTTTTCTAAATACTCAAAGACACTTTACATCTTTGTAAGGAAGAATTCAAACCTTTAAAGTGAGGACACTTTGCATTAGGTTAAATTGAATCAAGTTTAAGCAAATGTAAGCGTAAGGATTACAATTAGGCATTCAGTTGTAATGGTGAGTACCGGCTTGGCGATAAACTAAATCTATAGGAGTCCTCTTTAGTATTGTCACACAGTTCAATGCAAGTCTTTGCACCTGAGGTGTCTGTAATCAGAGTACTTTAAGCAAACTGTGTTGCAGCTTGTTTCTCTGAATGCATATACTGTTATATCATATATCATTCTCTGCTTGTGTATGTATTCATGTCTCTGTGCATGCATCTGTGCATGTGTGTGCGTGTTGTATTGTGTTAGTTCAGCTCCTTGGAGGACGTGACCTGTGTGGGTATGGACAGTGTTTAGGGAGGCGAATTGGGAGGAGGCCAGCCTTCTCATTAGCAGGGCAGATGTGAGGTCGATCTGACCAGATTGCTAGCCACTTCCTTAAAAAAACAGCTCACCAATGGCCTGGCGTGAGACTTACGGAGGGGGAGCAGGGGCATGGAAATGTCCTGTGTTCCTGACATATTGTGAGTAGCCAGCAGACAGGGGAAAGCCAGCAGTCTTAACCCACCTCAGAGGCCACTGAACACAGTCTCCCCCTCTCCCCTTCTTCACAACAACATCCTTGTACAAGAAACGATGGTCAAAAATAACACAAGCGGAAAACTGCAATGAGCTGATACTTTATCCCTCCTGGACCCCTCCTGGGACGATTAGCAATCCAAACTGAAAGAGAAAGAGACAGAAGGAGAGGGAGGGAGTGAAGGTGGGTTTAGTGGAGAAGAAAGGACAGGCATGGAACCAATTTCACTACAATTTTCATCCCTTTAGAGATGCTTGTTCGTGAAATGACAAGGAGGCCATTAGAACAACAGATTAGGTAATTACAAACCGAAGGCCGAATCATAATCTCTAGTTCCTTTTCTTTTTCTTTTCTCTAATGGCCAAGTCAAGATGGCTGCCAGTTTAAGGAGCATGTGAGGTGAGATCTTGATGAGGGACTGCAACTGGTTTTTAATGAAAACAAATACAGGCAGTGCATTTTTTTTATATGAATAAAGTACTTGTGTTATAAAATATTACATTTATAAAAGAGGGAATATGTATGTTAGAATTGAATGTGTACATTTTAAATAATAATTTAATACAACATCAACGAGTCATTCTGACGTGGCTGTGGGCAAAAAGAGAAACGTCTTTTTGTTTGTGCATTATAACCACTCACTCAAGCAGTAGCTGAGAGTCGGGTTGCTTCCCAACAGTGCAAATGTCTGTGTGTGTGTGTGTGTGTGTGTGTGTGTGTGTGTGTGTGTGTGTGTGTGTGTGTGTGTGTGTGTGACACCAGCTAGAATCAGGTAGACAGGTCACACTGTCAAGCAGGGAGCAAGTGCACGGAAAAGAGGGGTCAAGGGCGAATAAATCGCTCAGCCGCTCTTTTTGAGATGACAAACACGTGCCCCTGCCAGAAGGGAACCATTAAAAATAATTTACACAAGCTTTATGTTGGCTGAGCTCTTTTTGATGCAGTGTTTCCCCTGGCAATTATGGCTATGGCGCAGCTCCAGCCATATGGCCAGCCGGGCAGTGGGCCGTGAGGCTCAGGAATACCTGGGTGGTTAATTAAGAGCTGTTGCCAGGGCCATAGGAGGCCAGTCTCAGATCTTCCACACCCCACCACCACTATCACCACCGCCACTGCCTCTGCTAACACTCTTGCTTCCTCCAAGAGCAGGCCCTCCACTGTGACCTACTGTTGTCTCTGCTCACTCACAAGCAGCAGCCACGAGGGACAGGGAGAGGCCACCGGTAATTATTTGAGATAACATCACCCGAGTTGAGGTGGGATATGTGAGAGAGGAGAAAAACTATGCGCCGTGTTGTGTCTGTCTCTTTCTGTTTTCGGGTGTGTGTGGATGTGCACATACGTGTGTGCACTCTTGTATAAGTGTGCGTATACTCCAGAGCATAAAGGTCAACATTTCCACTTTCCTTCTCGAGTGAGTGTAATGCTTCTTTAGAATGGAGGACAACGTAGCCGCGTTTTTCATAAATACCTCATTCTGTATTCAGACGTTTACTGTTCTCTGCTCTCGGTCACCAGACCAATTTGAATAAACTATTCTCACTTTCAGTCAGTCAGGGAGCACTCGCCTCACTTTGATTGACATGTACATTTTTCAGTGAATGCAAAAACAAAACGTGAATATAAAGCCTTTGGACATTTCAAAATATTTCTTTATAAAAAAAAGGTACTGTAACAAATAATTATGCTGGATGCTTTAGTTTAATCAGTCAGACTTCTGCATTCTGGTCGTGTAGTGAGAGCGAGTCAGAATGTCCCGAGTAATGGAAGATCACAGTTACAGCCATCAGTCCTATATACATAGTTCTATATATCACACACTGTTGTAATAGCCATTAGTTATACTATTCACAAAATAGTAATCTATTGATTTTTACAACAACCTTTTTAAACCCTGACCATTTGAGACCAAAATGATTATTGACTCGTATCTCCCTCTATCCATTGACCTTACTGTGTCATCATGGTCCGTGTTGTCATAACATATAGCTTTGACCTTGGCTGAGGTCTTCACAAGCCCCCTGTCTAAACATATTGATATTCATAAAAGCACTATCACTCTATCAATGTGCTAGACAGAGATCTAATACAGTATAATGAAGCAATAATGAGGAATTTTCTCTTGTTAAAATGTCATTTATGTAATGAATAAAAGATGATGGGTTCAGCTGTCTCTGCTTTGTTCTCAATCAGTCTTTTTTTTTTTTTTGCTTTTGCCTGTACACTAACAATGGTGTCATTGGCAGACATTGTCCCGATAATCAGCCAAAATTGCTTCATGTTTCCACTGTATAAACACTCATTAGGATGTTGTTTTGTTCATTCGCTTCGCCTGAGCTTTTCATTTGTGAACAGTGGCTGCAACGAAAACACTGACAGCGTCTAATCTAAATCTGTGATAGTTCAGAATATCCTGATTGTGACAGCATACCAAGGCAAATACATTTGTGAATGTCTGTGTATGCATGTGTTTGTGCCCCTCTATATATGTGTGTGTGTGTGTGTGTGTGTGTGTGTGTGTGTGTGTGTGTGTGTGTGTGTGTGTTTGTCTGCGTGTGTCAGAGACCCCCTGCTGACTCTCTGTCTCATCTCCATATTCCTTTATGGGAAATGTAAATGGATACATGATTATCTTTACACGGACCCAAGCAGGAAATGGGATCCTACCCTTCGCTGTGACTAAAGAAGAGAGGGAAATGTTATGGTACACATTATAAATGATTTATGTGTGTAGCGTATGGCATCTTTTCCTTGATAACCTCTCCTGTGTTTTACGTGCTCCCTTTTCAACTGAGATTCAGCAAGGTCCCAATGGTGCAATGTTCTCTCCCTGTACCCCACTAAACCATAAACAGCATTATCTGTCCGCCTGTCTGCCTTCAGTTTTCAGCCGTTTACACTGACCTGGTATCTTATGGTAATAAATCCCAGTGAGTGAATGAAGGGTGATATACTTGATGCTGAATAATTGGTCATTTTGGTTGCAGGCTCCCCTGCTTCACATTATAGGGATAATGAAGGCCTGCTGAATATGGTGATCAGTGGGTGTGTGTGTGTTGGGTATGTGACTCCATGTGCATCTGTCATCTGTGTGCATGCATGCTTCTGTGTGAGTGTGTGTGTGTTGCAGAGGTGTCTCCTGAGTCAGGGATTATTGCTGATAGATTATTTCTTCAGCCCCCTCGTTATCACTGGATCAAACAGACATGTGACCCGCACTTCATCACTCTATTCATCCTCCTCTTAAACTGAGCTCTGGAGACCTGCAGAGAAGGCGGCTGGAATCATATATACAGGGCTGGGTTGAGACCAGGGGCCCGTAATACTGCTGCACTGGGACCCTTTTGCATAATTCTAAAACCCCTACTAGCTCTGTCTGTAGTATATCTTTAGCAGCATTACGACTTTGGTTTTACAGTTGAGAAAACACTATTTGAAGGTGGGGCGTGGTTGATGAAATCAATGTTTGCAGTGAGGTGGAAACACTGGAGGTTTTAAAAGAGATAGCTCTTTAAAATATAATACTTGTCTTTTCCATACTGCTCTGGCCTCTACTGTCCAGACTCATGTTCCAGTCCCTGTTATTGTGTGATATTGTCGTCACCGGTCCTCATTACTAGTTGAAGGACAGACCCTTTGATGCTCATTAGCGAGCAACCCTGTGTCAGCAGTACAGACTAGTCATAGAGAGGTGGTGTGAGCTGCAGCTATGAGAGACTGTGATGTCAGCCAACCTGTGTATACCATGACAGTGGTGACACCCAGCCGGTCCTCCTTTTGTCAGGGGCCTCTAACGAGGTCATCACTGTCCCTGAGACAGAGGTCACCCTTACATTTGACCCCTGTCCCTCCCCACGCTGTAATGTCAACAACTCCTCACGTCACCGGCTCGGCGGTGTCCCTGCGCCGCTCTTCCCCATTGGCCGGTGGCATGCCGAGCTGTCATGCGAGTGGCCAGTGTGTGTGAAAATCAAGGTGGGCTGATGTCTTTTAATGAGACAGACGTAGAGCCCCGCTAATGTCCCTGCCTTCGTTAGGCAGGACCCAGCTGTAGCCTGTCAGGCCCCTTGTTAAGCTCAGCCCTGGTGGGACGGCCAAGCAGGGCAACGCGGCTGTCGCTCTGTCTATCTGTCTATCAGTTGGTCAGCTGCTCTCCTCCCCTCTCCCCTTGCTGGACCTTAGTCTCTAAGGTAGGAAGCAAGCTCTGCCTGCCTGATGGCGTGGTACTGTATGTCAGGGTTGTACTCTCTGCTGCTTTCCCTGGATCCTTGGGAGGTGGTTGGCTAATGATCCAGTGACAGGGCTTTGGGGCGCTCCACGGCATTTTGTTTCCTGATTAGAATGCAGCGGCGGCCTTTGTCAACAGCGATGTCAGCCGCTGTAAGGACAAAGCATTGTTACCAGGAGCATAATTAAATCTGTTTCCTGTGAATCTGCCACCTGTGTTGACCAGGCAGTCAGGGATTCAGAGTTTTTTTCTTTTCACCTCCCACTCTGTGTTTTGAGTTTATTCCCTCCCTCCTCCTGTCTCTCTATTTGTTGCTAATATACTGTGTAACAGGAAGGAAGCTACATAACAGGGAGAGGATACAATTGTATTTTTCTGGTAATCACTTTGTGAAAATAGTGCAAACAATAGTAAACACATATTATAAAACACATGTATAAGAGCTTTTACTTTTTTCTTCAGTTCAATAAACGTCAAAATTCAGAACATACAGTACTACTGAATAGTGATACAAACTGACATTAATTGAATCGTAAATTCATATTCATGTTGTTATTTTCAATGGCTATGCATAGATGTAAATGTATAGTATATTCAAAAATGATGTGTGACTTTCAAATAATAAGTATATATATATTGTTTTCATCTCTCCTAACCCTGTTATGAAAGACTACAATTATATGTCTCATCAAATACACAGTGACATGTGAGCCAGAGCTAACCAGACCATTAAAAGCAACAGCAGTCCCTGGGATATGGACTGGTCAAAAATTAATTGGCCCCATGGCTGTTTGAAAGCACAGAAAAAACAACTCCATGGAGTGTATCAGGATTTCCCACATAAAATATGTCAATTTCCCCCGCTCAAGCCAGTCGAGCAATAATGACCCCATGGTGCTTTAGAGTGGTGTGACAACACAAATGACACTACACTGTGTGCTAATGACATGGGATGTAGTCGCTGGGTAAACATGGCAATTAAACAACAGTCTCAGACTGAGTGGGGCACACATAGAACCTTCACAGGCCCCATTGTGTCTTTGTCTTAGCTCTCTCTCTCTCTCTCTCTCTCTCTCTCTCTCTCTCTCTCTCTCTCTCTCTCTCTGTGTGTTTCTGTCGCTCTCTCTCGGCAAGACATTTGCATGCTGGAGGCATAATTGGCTGGTCTCATGGTGGCGGTGGCAGTACTCCTAGAACGAGGACATCTCAATGCACCTCACACATCCTCACTGTCACAAGGCTCGCTGCTGAAAGCCTTCCTGACACAAACACAGCAACACAGAACGCTCCCACAATGGCAGCCATGTCTGCTCCCACTCAAACTACACCCTGTGACAAGAAGGAGCTGAACTAAGCACATTTCTCTTCCCCCCCTTGCAGTTTCCAAAGTTCAGGATTACCGTCAGCATGCAGGAGCTCTGCTGGAGAAGTTTTTTTGCTGTCTGAGAAGGAGGCTGTGAGAGAGAGTTTGGAGGGTGACAGCCTAGCTGTAGCAGTTTGCTGGAGGAAACTCATGTTGAGTTTGGGTATGTAGGCACATTAGGATATGCAGTCACTTATAAGTGGCACATTTTGTATGCATGATGGACTGAATTCAAATCTCGTCAATTGGAAAGTAACACAGCGAATGTGTTTCCTATTGCGGAAAAGACAAAGTAAAAAAAATAAGGCCAGTTATTTCTACATCGTTCAGTAATTAATCTCCATCCATTATCACAAATGCATGTTTCTTCATCTTCACAATGAACATTTAGCAGATACAGAGTGTGCCTATACACGGCTGCCCACAGGTGACACTGCAGAGTACCTCAGTGGCCAAAAATTGCTCGCCACTTTGATAGAGTACCCCTGGTAGAGCCCTTTTTCATTCACCCGTAGAACAATTAGCAATGCTGAGCAGTTTTGCAATTAACAGCCTCATAACTGTCACATGCCCAATTTTAAATCAGCAGGAGTAATATCTGCAAAGTTTAATTACAAAGTTAAGCATTTCATTGCAGCGATTACCATTTTAAAATAATATCATTATTACTTTTTTCATTTTTCAAAATGCTACAACCTCGATTGGCAAAGCCCCTTCAGGTGGCAAGGGATTGTTTTTGGCAGGGTCCGTGTGTAACTGTCACACCCATATGGAGAAATTACACAAAATCTGATAAGAGTGCATTCTGAGCTTGGCTTTACTCCTGAGTGGTGATAGAGAAATAAAGTTTTTAGGTGACTGAATGAATGACTGCCAATGCCAGTGGAATAGCACTCACTTCAAGCTTGACATTCTCCATCAAACCACAGCATACTCTTGTGAACAAACAGTCTGTCTAAAACTCTAAATGGGCTCAGTCAAAATGGATGCTAGAGCCCAGTCAAGGCTTAAATCATCTCTCTGTTGAGCTAAAAAGAGAAGCGTCGAAGCCAGAAAATAGAAGAAGCTGATGGAATCTGGCGCAAACACATTCCCACCTTTCCAATCTTATTTTCGTCTCTCGCCTTCTGCCTGGTTCCCTTGCAGGGGCTTAGTGTACTTTTTGTGTCCCAGTGCGTATAAAGTCTATCAGAATGCATTTGTTTCTGGGAGCCTCCATTCACTTTCAAAGGGTTAAACAGACCATTCACCAGCCTGTCAACATTCCCTGGCCCGCCTCGCGGAAAAGTCTGCTCGAGTTTTGTTCCCGATCAACACTTGTCTCCTCGGCCCGTTGTTGCTCGCGTCGTGTAATATCCATGACAATCGTGTTGGGCTTTTCAGGGGGCTCTGTCGCACCCATTCTGTGGGGCCACTTTCAGGCCATAAAGAGCTTTATTTGTGTGGATTTGAAAGAGTCATGTGAAGTGCCCTCAGGCTGGAATCCTCTTCAGCGGGTCACCACTGTCTCAATGGACTTCACACTCAGAAGCGGCCATCAGTACTGCCCTCACGTTCTTATGAAGCAACATCAACGGCACTGCTGCAAGAGTTCTGAAAGTCCTCTGAAAGGTGCACTACAGGCAATAGCAGGGGGTGGGGGCGAAACTAGGAAAGAAGGGTGGTACAGGGGGAGAGACAAGCCCAGAGAGGGACATAATAATCTGCAGTGGAGGGGTGAAGAGCAAAAGGGAAGAAACTTTTCCTTTTTTTGGCTTAGATGAGAATGATGAGCAAAGCATTTTAAGGTCTTGACTGGATTGGGTGTCTAACATAAGCAACACCAGAACCCCTTATGACCCCCAACCTGTCTCTCTAACCCACCCGCTTGACGCACACACACACAAACCACACAGCAGCCAAAGGCGCTGAAGGCCGGGGCGTGGGAAGTAAGGGAGGACTAACGGCGTATCCATTTTCATGGACCATATGGAAATTCTGTTGTGTGCGCAGCGGACGCGTTAGATAGTGGTGACCCTAACGGCCATGTGTGTGTATGCTGAATGGTAAACAGTGTGGAGAGGGGCGTCCTCCTGACCCCCGGCATATGGGTATCCATTCTGAAGGAGGGCTTTCACAAACACAGCCATGCTGCCAGGCAGGCCCTTGGGACTTTGATTTGTTAATGAATTGCTCTATTGACTTGCATCTTTGCTTGCTTCATTAGAAGACACCAACAACACTCCTTGTTTTCTTTTTACCCCCCTCTTTTTATTTCACCCTGATCTTATGGACAGAGAGGAAGATGTGGGCAGAAGGAGGGGGGCATTACAGAATGCTATTGTATGTTTGACTTAAATCTTCAGGCTTGTCATCTGTTTTTCCCCCACTTCTGTGGCTTCAATTCTTTAGCCCAGCTAATTTGTATTGTGGCAATTTAAGACAACTCTCCAGTGCTCAGTGATGCAAGAGAACAAACCCTAATGCCCCGCTTCCCCCGCCTCCCTGTCCTATTCCCCCCACCCTTACAGCCCCATCCGAGGCAGGCCATGGCCCAGGACCAGCCTCCTCTAAATCTATTTCCCAGTCCCTCCCCAGCCCTCATTACCATGTGGAGACAATAATGGTTTTGTCAGGACGATACCTGCTTTACAAGTAGCAGATTATTGTGTCCCGCCAGTGTTAACACAACAAGTACAAGCCCTCTGTCTGTGGCCATTCCACCGGCTGTCAGCACTCATCCATAATGGCAGTGTCACACCATAACACACTGCACACAAAGACGTGTGACCCTCCAGCTACACGCACAAAGACATACAGCCTCTATAAGATTTACACAACATATGGCTGCAGCATTATGGCCCTTGGTTATTCCACAACCCACCACAGAGCCAAAAACTTCCTGCCCTTTGTCCAGAAAATGTGTTGCCCCTGGCTGCTAGGCCACGCGGTGCCATGGTTGTGAACCAATTACACCACACTTTACCAGGAGTGCCATCTGCATGCCAAATGGACCATTCTGTCTGGGCATTCTGGCCCAATAGGTGTGAATTTTACAGGCCTTGAAGTGCATTAAAGACAGCAGGTGCCTTGTATATATATATATATATATATATATATATATATATATATATATATATATATATATATATATGTGTGTGTGTGTGTGTGTGTGTGTGTGTGTGCTTGTGATTTTTCTGCAGCTTTTGTGCTTATGTGTGTCTTTTTCATATCCATATGCATGCATGGACTTAATACTTAATCATACTTAACATAAAATGCAGCTTTTACATTCCTACTGTGTGGGTCACCATCGTCTAAAGCAAACAAAAGCAAATAAAAGCAAAGAAAACTGTCCCATATCTAATCTTTTTGCACTCTCAGTGACATCTAGAGACATGGACAATTTAAAGGGAGTTTTTCCATTCCTAAACCAACACAATGTGTGTTTTACTGTGGTTAAGGGCTTTTATCAGGTCCCTGTGTAGATGTCTCAGAGGCTCTATTGACAATACCGCATGCAATACCAGTGCTTACACTGTACTAGAATGACATGAGAGGAAGCGTAACAGACTCTGACAGCCTTTTATCACTGTTCCAGACAATAGGAGTCATCACAGGAATTGTGATACTATTTTTTTTCATCTCGTAAGAAAACTGCTGATATTTTTAGAAAAAAAATCCAGTGATGTTCGTTCCATGTGTGCCAAATATTTCCTTCAGTTTGAAAATTAGTAATGCTTTAAAGTATATATATATATATATATATATATATATATATATATATATATATATATATATATATATATATATATAAAATATAAAAATCCTGACCGATTGATGAGAGACTCTATATTTAAACAGTATGTGGCAGTGGCAGTAGAGAGGTGAACTTGTGAACACCGGCTGGCCGAAGGAACTTCCTGTGACTGTATATGTGAGGAGGCAGTGGGTCAGCTGGAGGAGCTTCCTGCCCTCTGCAGAGTGGTGGACGCCTGCTGTGTGGGTATAACATGGCAGGCCAGGTCTATTGTCTGGAAAGAGGATGTGCTCTGGTGTTGTCTCGGCTCCGGGCCGAGACAACACTGCGTATGACGCACAACAACTCTCTTTGGCCGGACCCAAAGAGTCAGGGTGGAGCACGCCCCTCTTGTTCCGAGTCCGAGGTTTTGTCCTGAGACAGGTTTATACCCACTATCAACAGGAAAAGGTCACTTCTGGAATATTTTTAGGGATAAAGCATTATATCAGAATCTGATCTGCATTTTAGCCATGTGTCTATTTATATATATATATATATATATATATATATATATATTTTTTTTTATGTTTTCGGAAATTCAATTCAAAATGTTGTTTTTCTTATTGCAATTTGCTCAATCAGTCTGTGAATATTCTGCCATCGCTGCCCTTTGCTGAACCTGTCATAAAATTTCTACTTGACCCAAAATAGGTGTTGAAGAGGATGCCAGATGAACCCTGACATCGGTCTTTGGTAGTTTAAAATAACTTTTTTTTGTATTGATGGGTGGGGGACTGAAACCTTTGAATAGTATAACGTTTTTTTTTTCATCCCTACTCGAAGCTTTGACACTAAACTATTTGCAGGTTGCTATGTGGCTCTTGACTTGAGTCAGAGAGCAGTCCGGTGGGTATGGTGCTGGTAACACGGTGAGAAAGGGTTTTTACAGGGTGTCAGGACCTTCACTGCAGGCAATGTCAGTTTTCTGTACTCGCAGACCTAGTTGCAGTGCCTTACTCACAGCTTGGCTGATTATATTACTTTTGAGGAAGTGGGAGAACTGGATAACATATTGCTACTTCAGCTTCAGTGGGATGTTGCAAGAAACAATATTTATTGTTACATTTTGCACAAACAAACTGCAGCCAAAACTTGATCCTTTAAAAGTGGACGATGCAGTATGTGCACATTTAAATGTTTGTGACGGACTCACACAGCTTGATCAAATATTATGAGGTTTTTTGTTTTGTTTTAGTCTTAAGTCAGACCCTTTACTCTGCAAAACATCAATTGGAGAATCAATTTGACTCGGTCAGATACAAATCGGACTAAATTAATGAATGTTTATATGATGCTGGGATTCCCTGGGTTTTTAAACTCTTCAAACTGGCTATCTCACTCATAAAGATGACTTCAATAGTTGCTTTTAGACTGGATGATTATAAAAGCAATAATCATGACATGGCATTCCCATGTGCTATCAAACAAAAGGCCCACAGACATACAGTTAACACCATTTTGTTTCCCAGCAATATAAGTTTTCTAATCAGCTATTATACATTGTGGTTAAAATGAATTAATACATGTTAGCGTTTGGCAAAATTCAATACATTGCACTTTTAAGTAACAATTATAAGCTTTGCATAATCAGCATCATTTACAGAATTAACTTGACTACCTGCAGCTTGCTGAAAATTGATTTTTCTTACTCTTATTTTTTTATTCCTGAAAGCTGACAATATGAAGATGTAATGCTTTCACCTTTTGAAGAGGGCTTGGTTTATATATTTTATGCTGCACACATTTCAGTAATTGAGGTTTTACTATGCAATGCAGGGACAATACAGAATAATAATATAATATAATCACATAACTACACTATAAACACATAGAGCATCTTAGTCCTGTTGAAAAAATGTAATATTACTTCTAATCAAATGCAGTCCATGTTTTTTGTTCACACTGTGCATGTCGATAAGTACAGACACGATAAGTCAGACAGTATTTGTACAGTAAACGGGGCCTGTGCGAGTTTGGACGGGCTGGAAACGTTTACCAAACACAAAAAAAAACAATTAGGCAGGCAGAGTGATGGGGAGAGACCGAGCTAAGCTACCCTACGGGGCCAGTCACTTCTCCAGAGCTGCGTCACAAACAGTTGGGTTTCATTTTGCATGCTGCTGTGCTCGGAGGAATCTCAATATTTATCTAGTTTGTCTGGCCGTGGCACCTGCTGAGGGAGACATTAGTCATTTGTAAGTATTAACATGGGCATCCCCTCCTTTCCTCATCTTCCCTGTCTCTCGCTCTCCTTGTCTTCCTCCCCCCTCTGCACTCTCACTCCCTCCCTCTGTGAGTACACTGTCAGTCATGTTGTAGCCTTTTAAATGTCATCCACTTACTGTGGAGAGCAGTCGCCCCACTTGACAGTTTTATTGGGAGACGTTGTGATGACGGTGATGAGAGAGAGAGAGAGGCAGAAAAAGAGAGAGGTAGAACTGGGGGAGGCATCATTGAGTCAAATCAAATTAGAATAATCAGAGTGATGTGATTAATAGGAGTGCCATTGTGGGGTAATCATGCACAGCGATCATCACTGCGGTGGACTTCAAATTAGCGTGCCCTGCAGTGAGGCTTTGATCTGGCAAGCATCAAATAAAGCTGGGCGTCAGGTTGTCACTTACTTAAAGTACACCTTCGCCTTGACGTCTTTTCGCCACACTAAAAATAGAGACGGAAGACAAAACGTGACAAAAGGCAGAGGTACAGTCGACAAATGATCATGACTGCTCTGTGTGGCAGCTGCTCCAGTGAGCCACTCAGCGAGATCTACGTTTCAATGTCTTAAGGTGGACTTAGAATCCTAAGCACAAAGGTAAGAAAGAGAGGCAAAGCGTGCTAGAAAGGAAGACATCAAAGTGACATTAGCCCGAGTGATTTTTTTTCTTCAGGTGTATGTCTGTCAAGCCCAGTTGTGTTTGAAATATTGCTGCAGAAATCACTAAGGAATTATTCATACAGTCTCTTCCTTTTAAATTGTCCTGACATTAATGCAGCACATCTGGATGAGATTTGGAATGTGTATAGACTGTGTCCTATTGGCCCTTCTTTTATTTTAGCTAGCAGCACACAAGACGATGAATGAATAGAAGATGGTCAAACATATTGCTTCTATCTGAATTTCAAAAAGAGGAAGTAGCCGAAGAAGACCTCCCCTTAATGTCAGAGAAAAAACTGGGAGACGTGGAGCAAAGAAAAAGAGACATTTAGGAGCTGCCATGGAACATGTAGTTGAGCTGGTGAAAGCTCAAGTGTCATGGAGACTGTGCTTGGTGTCTGAAACACAGAGCTCGCCTCTCCCCCCACGACAGGAATACTGACATTTTCATTAAAAGGTCACCAATCTTTTCATGTATTCACCTCAGCTTTTAATGTGAGTAGAAAGGTGAGCAAGAGAATGAAGAGAAGAGAAGCGAGTGAGAGGAAGAGACACACAGAGAGAGAGGACTTAGAGGTGAAGCAGGACTTTGAGCGATACAAGATCAAAAAGAGAAAAAGACCAAAGCGATCAGTTCTTAGACCAAGGTCAGAGCTATGAGGTACATATCCCGAGCTCTTATCTTATACCAATATAGAGCTTTGAATGGTTACATGGGGGTGATATGTATGGTTGACTGCCCATGTCTTGCACTATTTACTGTTTATAAGGTCATAGTGTCCTTAAAAATGTCTTTGTTCACGTTATACTTTATTGAAACACGTCCTTAAATCAGTGGCACCAAAGTGTTTATTGTATTCAAGTTAATTAAAGTGAGTCTGACTGAGCAAGAAAGCCAATACCATTCACCATTTCAGTTTTGCTTACTTCAAGGTTATTTATAATGCTCCTCATGAAAGGACAGACTCAAACAAACAATTTTAATGGTAAGCCAATGAACCATAAGACTGTGCATTTAAATCAGCATTTATATGTAAAATAATTCAGCATTAGTATGTGAGGATATCCATTACTGAGCTAATGCTTTGAAATGAATGCCAAAATAAAAGGAGGCCTTTTAGTTCTCTAATTTACTATGTCGACCGCATGAAGTTAAAAGATGCCCCCATTTAGCTGTTTAAATGAGGGTGTAGAAATTTTTCCTCTGAAAATGGATTAAAATAATTTGCCGAGAATAATCATTTAAATAGCAATAAGGACCCAGAGTGTATCTATTGAGCATAAAATAATTTAGAGTATAAATTAAATAGCTTATTACTGCCTTTCATTTCCTTGAGGGAATTGTCTGCACTCCTTTTTTCTCAGCTCCCTTGGTAGATGGAGTAATTTTCTTTGGAGGCTGGTGGAATAAGCGCCGTACTGCTGCGTGTTCAGCAGGGAAAGTACATGAAAGTCTCCTGTTTTACACAGTGGATCTCATTCTCCATGCTGTCCATATTTCTGTCTGTCTATCTTGAGAATAGTGCTAAAGCTCCTTAGTCGAACAGTGTTAGAAGAGTAAAAGAGATCTCGTAACTGCGGCTCAATGCAATTCTCAAGTATAAAGCCAAGTCTAATCTTTTATGCCTTACCTGTCAGAAATCCTTCACTCAGTGCGCCCCTGCATTCCTTTACACATTGTCAATATGTCAGAGAATTGCTGAGATAGGTTAATTTCAACACCTGTCAGCTGATATACACCCCAAAATGAAGTTGTGCAATAGACTGGCCTGGGAATGTTTCAGGGCTGGAATGCAGTGTTCGGTGACTGGAGGGAATCAAGTAGGGGGTGGACAGGCCTCGGCTCTTGCTGCGTGACGTCAGTGTGGTGGCATGGCAGAAAGCTGAGGGCCCGTTTGGCCCTGACAGCTGCGTTTGCCCACAGTAATGCACCCTGCCGGCCGGGGCCAAGGCCTCTCTCCTGCTGTCAGCACACCGATCGGCTTTCATGGATCATCTCTTATCTGCCGAATCTGTCATTGCAGAGGAGGGCTCCTTTTGGGGGGCTTTAAACCGTGCTGCCATGGTTCACAGGATCCAAGCCCCCCTTATGGATACTTTGCTCTCTCCCTCTTTCTGTCCTGCTGTCTTCTCCAATCCATGTCGCGCTCTCTTTCTTCCTTTATCACTCCATCTTGCTCTCACATGCACGCTCTCTCCGTCATTCCATTTTTGTCTGTCTGCCGTTTGTTTACGAGTGAAAGCTAACCTGAGAGGCAGGGTATTGGAGCTGGGGGATGGTGGATGGTTGCAGTGTGGCGGAGTAAGGGAGGGTTCTGGAAGGGAAGGGGCTTTTGTTTGTTTGGACAGATGCACAGGCCCATCTCTGAACTTCTGTCAGTGATCAAAGGAGTCGATGATGTAGAACAGATTCATGGGCCATGTCTTATCAGCCCTTGCTCCGGCCCTCATCCATCATTCTGAGCCCTCGTCCATCTCATTCCGATGATGGCACCCTAAACAAGGTGAATTAATCACTGACACTCTCATCTTTGGCCAGGTGGCCTTAGCCCTCCAGACGTCCATGCAGGCTCAAGGGGCTGAAGGTGTACCCAGCGCCATGGATCTGCTCCTTTTCCACCACCAGCCAGCGTCTGGTGCTCTTTCAACAGGTCCGCAAAGCTCTTTTGAGCCGAGTGAGAACACAGTAATTTGTTCGCATGTGCCAATGTACACACACATGTATGTTCCGCGGCTTGCAATGTGTCATGTGCTGAACCCGGTGGCCTTTTGGTGTTGATATCTTTCAGTAAGTATGTCCTCTTACTGCGGTTACCTTCGGTCACCGGCATCCCCCATTATTGATTTCAAATGGAAAGTGAGTCATTGCGCTTGTAGAGGATGAAGGGGAAAACCGCTTAAGTGGTTCCTTTGTGTCAGCAGGTTAAGCAAAGCGTTTCACACAGGCTTTTACAGCTAGAGATAGTGCCTTTGTGCCTGAAAAAACTCAACTTAAAACAAATGCCAAATGTGACACCAAAGGGTAATGGCTACACACAAAATGAGGTGTTTCTAAGGAAAGGCTTGTTTGTCACGCCAGGCTGTACTCTCCTTCAAAAGTTTCAGAGGTGAAAATTAGACTTTGCCGCAGAGTTTCTTGGTTAGTTGAATCCCTTCAGTCACAAAGTATTGAATTCAGTCATTTGTCAGGAAGATACTGACCATACTGATACTAATTTGTACCAACACTGTTATTCTTAATTTAAAGACAAACCTACAATACAAGGAGTAGAATTTATCGGAAATAACTTTTTTTTAAACCCAGAAGTACATGACTTTAGGAATGGTCTCTTTTTAAACGTGCACGTGACCCTGCTGAACATTCTTTCATTATGTTCTTGGGAGGTTTGTTGTAATATAGGTTAGCAACAGTGACCTCAGTGAATTACCATTATATTGCTAGCCATGCTAGGCTCCGAGGGGTGGTTATAGCAGTCTGGGAATGAGGTCAGGAGGTCAAGTGCCAAAGCATAGTGTCATGGAATACAGAGACAAATGATGGAGCATGTGTGCTTGAAGAGGCTAGCAGATGCAAAGAAAAAAAGAAAGGCCAGACAGCGACACGGACAAAGACAAAGTCAAAGTCATTTCTAAGCTGGAATCTTAAGCAAACAGATGTTGACAGGCAGACTACAAGTTCATGCCAAGGTGAGGAGACATAAACACTTGAGGAAGCCGTCTCTCTGATGGCTGGACATAGAAGACATTCAGGCAAGGCCGTGTAGTAATGAAACGGGAACACACACAATCAGCACCTATTCGCCAACTCAATATTTCTCTCATATTATCCCATATATGTCAATATAGTTGCATAACCTTGCTGTTGTCCTTGGCCTCTGAACTGTTAATAAGCCTATTTGTTAGAATGACACTGGCAGGTAGCATAAGCTTGGTCCCCCTGTCCCACAGAGTAGAAGTCAGTTATCCCCTCTCTCAGCTCATCTGGCAGAGGTGAGGGGATATCACTCTGACTGCTGTGACAGCTCTACTTTAGCATATTCATGATGAGTAGAGTCTCATTTCACAGGTGTATTAAAATACCCCTAACCCCTTTCTCATAGGGAGCCTCGTCTCACACCGCAGTGGCCAGACGCCAGGCATGAAAATTGATGGGGAAAATATGTAGAAAAATAAGCATGCATCAGAGGCCGGGTCAAGAACCTAATTTCACAGTGACACCAAGGGTAATTTGGCTCGAGAAATGTTTGTCAATTTGCCATTCATTTGATCAGGCATGGCATTGTGAGGCCCCCAATGTGAGTGCAAGGTGGCCAACCTGAACGCCTGTATTTATGGTGCACTTTTGTGAATACATTACGCCTGTCACAATGAAATAAGTGACATACTTACATGCTGTGAGGAGGAAGTCCAAAGGGGTGAGCACTGGGCGAGGGAGAGATAAGAGGAGAGGTAATTAGTACATTCATCTTTTTTATGATATCATTTTTCAGACATATATGATCACAATGTAAATTAGAAATAAGGAGGGACCTGCAGAAAATGAAATTCATTTGGAGCAGGTCAATCGCCCTACAATGGCGGTGCTGGGAGGCCAGGTGTAATTTACGACGGCACTTGGCCCTCTCTCTCTCCTGCCATGCACCTGGCAGAGCCTGATACCCTGCTGCTCCCCACAGCTGCTGGGCCTCCTCTCCCACAGATAACACTCTCATCTCCAAATGAGATTCATTTACCGCACAGGAAAAGGAGGAAAGAAAAATAAAAGCGAGAGGAGACAAACCTGCTCTCATTTTTTTCAGCACCATATTTCTGCCTCTCTCTCTCTCTTGTGATTCAAGACTAAGCACTTACTGTAATGACATTCTATGGATTATTGATTTTTGATTTGGGTTTTCTGCTCGGCAGATGCCCCCCGTTTTAGCGGAGCCATTACCTCTGTAACGATTAGAAACAAAAAGTTAATTATGTAATTATAAAGCCAATAACAGCCTGCGCTGGTTTACCCTGCTTTAGTCGGTTTAAACATTATCTCTTGTGTGCACATCATAACAGGCGGAATGTGAGGAGAGGAGATTAACGCCTTGGAAAGCAGATGCGGAATTTAATTCTCCAGTCCATGGCTGCCTGGGAAACCATTAAGTAATCACAACATTCTCCCTCGATTAAATTCACGGCTGCCACTTTGCACACAAAGGGAAGAGGGAAGAAGAGGTGCCTGCAAAGCGCTCCCATTTTTATTGACTGTAACGTCAGTCCCTGCCTGCAGGCAGAGATGAATAAAACTGTTAAATAGGGTACCTCAATCTGTCAGAAAATGAAAAGTTTGAGTGGGCAAAATAAAATCTAAGTAAAATAAAAAAGGAGGGGTATGTTGCGATGTGTTAGGCCCGATAAAGCTCACTCAGAGCGCGTGGAATAAATGGGGGAGCAAAAAGATGCACTTGATATTTCCCCATTATTTTCAGTCATTTTACTCCACCGCAAATGGTTTTTGTCCCCAGCAGCTACAGATAAGGGTGACGAAGAGAGGAAGTGGCTGAATAGGACTTGGTTTAAATGGATTAAACACACACATACAGAGGCACACCAACATGGGCCCATTTTGTGCTGGCATGCACACACATATACATGCATACAGCTGATACACACATGCATTGACAACCTAGAATGCGCACACTAAGTGTGACTAATAACTTAAGGATGGGTATGTGAGGAATTAATATGGCCTTGAAATGATATTTATTCAATGTTACGCAGTGAAGCTGGTTGAAGCAGCCCTAGAGGAATAGAGGTCAAAGGGGCGGTCTCCTTCTATAAACGAGCACTTAAGGGCAGAGAGAGGGTCCTGCTCTGATTAATTGGGTAAATTATTAGTTTGGTTAAGTCGTTTAGTAAGATGGGTGAGACGAGGGCCTATAACCTAAGGGCTCTGCAGAGAACTAGCTACAGACGAGGAGGAATACTGTGGCTAATGCAAGATAACAACATCAAATGAACTGTGAACAAATACACATCTACAGAGCCATGAGCCAGAGTGGCTGTGCTTCCTGGAAAATGAGCAACAAACAAAGGCACTGCATCGAGACATATACACACAAATGCCCGTTCATATATGAGTTTAAACATGTTGAGAATTACATTGCAGCAAATTGTGATGTCCGTGTTTTCAGAGCTCATATTGACAAGCATTAATCCTACAAGGAAGCTCAGGTATGTGTTATTGACAGGGTTGTTGAATGGGAAGCTTGTGTTAAAGGGCAGTTCTTTATGCCATATTTAGATAAGCTTGACTTCAAAGGGCCTGCCATCATCTATCATGCTCTTTTGGTTATCGGGTGGTAAGGGGCTCTAACTGGAGTCTGTAGTAGTGTAGATGCATTGGGTGTAAACATGACACTGTTTTTTCACGGCTATATTTACACATGCTTCTTTAAAAGTACTTCCTTGAATGTCTGGAAACCTCACTCAGAAATCCGACACACATTTACATGCTGGTGCATGCACACACACACACACACACACACACACACACACACACACACACACACACACACACACACACACACACACACACACACACACACACACACACACACACACACACACACCTGCATACACTAACACACATACTGAATCACACGCCTAGCTTCTTTTCAGACCCATGCAGGGCCCAGTGTGAGTGCCAGCCTGTTGCTATACTCCCCTCCACTCCTGTCCATCAGTTTCTTCCCAGGGGCCTCCAGTCGAACCCCAGGGGCCTGGGGCCTATGCTTCCCTGGTCCCTCTTCACTCGGCACAAATGCCAGGATCAGGTTTGGGAAAGGCAGCAGTTTTTTGTGTACAGTGGACAGCTGTTACATTCCAGATAAGAGCTGAATTTAAAGTGCTTACAAAGGCGCAAGCATGGGCTTCCTCTTTGTCTATCCTTGCCTATTGATGAGCTTCTCAATCAGGCCCAGATGGTTTGTTTCTACAAGCATCCACACAATATCAGAACAGACTGACAGAGAATAGCAGGCACTGTATCTGGTTCCTGTTTGGACCTGTTAAGCCTTTTCAAGGCTTCCGTGTTACACCAGACACTGAATGGACTAAGTGGGATGATGGATTTGAATACCAAGGTTAAAATCCAAGTACACTTGTAAGTAATGTCTTTGATCAGAGCCACACAATGGCAACAAAAAAAATCATCATTTAAAAACTGGTTTGCAGACATTCGCCCCATGCAAATTTAAGCAAAACCTCCATAAACACTTTTATGGAGGTGTAAGATGTGGCCATAATTTTAATTTAAAACATGAGAAAAATGTACGAAGTAACTATTAACTCCATCAGGTTACAGGATTGACATTATGTTGTTATGATCAGTAAACACACTGTTGCTACCAACACACAGGTTAGAGACAGCGCTCCACAAGCCCGCTGTGACCGCCGCTGCCAACTGAAGCTCCGCCCTCTGGAGCAGCAGCTCGCTTCTCTCTCGGCAAAGCAGTCCTCTGTCGGCGGAGAAGACGCGACAAAAAAGGAATCGTTCCTTCATCTCTGCCATCTCTGACGCAAGCCATTAGCCTAAAATATCAAAATATACACGTCACGCACAGCCCCCAGGTAGTGGCTCAGTTAACACACAGATAGCTAACGTGTAGGCAGACGCCACACAGTTATAAGATAGAAGTGGTATTTGGGCTCAAAGAGTCTCAGCAGTTTGGTCACATTTTTGCTTCTTCTTGCCCTGCTATTAGTTTTTAGTTGTTTCTTTTTATAATTAATTCATGTAGATTGTGGGGAACCAGCAGTGTTGTATAAAGTACCCAAAAGCCGTACTTGAGTAAAAGTAAAGATACCTTACTGGAAAATTACTCCAGTAAAAGTAAAAGTCACCTATTAAAATACTACTTGAGTAAAAGTCTTAAAGTATCTGATATTTTCTGTACTTAAGTATCAAAAGTATTTTTCTGATATAAAATGTACTTAAGTATTGAAAGTAAAAGTACAAGTACATGCTTTTAATAAAAAAGCAAAGGGTCAGAATTTTGAGAATTATTAAGTTTATTCTTTTAAGTGCTGTGGTCACCATGACCAAGGACCAGGAGTTGTGTTGATACAATAACTGGGTTGGCTGGGATCATCCATATATATTATGTTCAACATAATATATTGTACATAAGTATACTTTTGCATCTACTATGAACTTATCATCATAATTTTCCAAAAAGCAATATGACACTATGAAGGACTTGTAACAGTGTGGTTATAAGTATGCTCATTCCGCCCGCCGTGGGTCTCTTGGTACCGGTCTGTGGGTCTCTTGGTACCGGTCTGTGGGTCTAAAGGTTTAGTTAGCAGTAGACTGGACTAAAGGTTTAGTTAGCAGTAGAGTGGACTAAAGGTTTAGTTAGGAGTAGACTGGACTAAAGGTTTAGTTAGCAGTAGACTGGACTAAAGGTTTAGTTAGCAGTAGACTGGACTAAAGGTTTAGTTAGGAGTAGACTGGACATAACGAACACACGTTGGGTGTCGTTGTCTCCCGTCTTTCCGAGGTCGGACCCGGTCTGTGAAAATATTGTCTTCACGTAACCGGTCCGTGACGCATAAAGGTTTGGGAGCGCTGGACTAGAGGATGTAGAGGGAAAATGGAGAATATTGTGATTCGCAAAACCTGCTTGGTGGAGTCTGTGTTCCACCACAGTCCCCGATGTTTTTAGTTTTTTTCTAAAGATAGATTTGATTTTGTAGCGAGTAACGAAGGTTTCAGGGGAAATGTATCGGAGTAAAAGTACCAGTTTTCTTTGCAAAATGTAGTGAAGTAAAAGTAAAAGTAAACAGAAATATAAATAGTAAAGTAGAGTACAGATATCCCCAAAAACTACTTAAGTACAGTAACGACGTATTTCTACTTCGTTACTATACACCACTGGGAACCAGTAGTGGATGTGAAATGTTGCCCCATATTTCTTTGGAGCATGTGGCCAAGGTGCAACCCTAAAATTAAAATTCTTCAAAAATAGATGAATAAACATACCACTTCCTGTTGGTAACATTAACACAAGGAGATGTCAATATGCTGTGCTGAAAAATGCAGTGATGAAAGCAATTTTCACCAGTGTCTTTTTTTTAGCTCTATAGATCTGTATGATGACCATAGCAGACATTCTCTAACTTTCAGCAGCTCCTAAATTCCTCTAGGACCCCCGTAGTTTGGTTCAAACATCCCCCACCTGACCCACAACTCTGCTGCGGACCCCTGAAACACTTGGTTCCATCACTCCACATCACAGGAATCAGTCGGACTAAACCAAAATGAAGTTTCATGAACTAATTACATCAGTACGTGTGTACACATTTGTAACAGACTTGGGCAGACTGGCTATGAAGACTATAGTGATTGATGAGCTCCAGAGGGGAGCAAACGTGCACAACAAAACAAGTTATGTACACAGCAAAAAAAACTAATTATTTTGGTGGTGTATACCTAGCATAGAGAAACATGCACTTAAGAACTTCAGTATAGCCACATGCACAAGCAATCACATTCACGATGCATAATGCACACACACCAAGCATGTGACATCAAGAATTCACTTTCTCTAAAAAGCCCAATTCCTCCCAGAGTCCCTTTTGAACCAGGTCAAAGCCCCCACCCAAAAGCCCCAGCAGAAAGGATGGGAAAACTAATGACTACAATAGAGTGTTTGCATTTTTCTTGGGCCCTGAAAAACACAAAGAACAAGGCCTGTGACAAGCTCCATTATTTGGTTGCTCTGCCAGTAAGGAGACAGCTCCTGCTGGAGAGATGAAAGTGGGGGGTGTGGGATAGGGAGGACAGGAGAATGGAGAGTGTGTGGGTTTGGGTTGGGAGGGGGGTTATGTGTGTGGGGTGTCAAGAGGGCCACGGAGATGGCAGGTGATGAGGATGGTCCCGCCCTCACTGCCATAACCCATGTCGCGTGGAGCTACGGGCCCATCAGCACAAAGACAAATTATCGCAGGGGGAATTTCACGGACAGGAAGAATCTGTCACCTAGTGGAACCCTCCCTCTTAGGGACTTCACACAGCCATTATGAGCTTCTTTAAGGAGGGAAAATTCACTGAGAGGCCGGCGTCCAACACCCCCAGCGCTATGATGGATGGGAAGGAGGAGGTGTGGGTCAGGAGTTAGACGGGAGTTGTTTTCCTTTTACTTTTTTATACCGTCTGAAGCACACTCTTAAGACCTATTACTGTTCCGTTTTTTGAGAAGTTGCTATTATTTATTTCAGAATCTTCCTGAGCTATGGACAAAATATCAATATGACGAATGACTGACTGAAAAAAAAGAAGAAAAAAATACGTTTATGCTATTTCATAGCAATATACTAGACTGTCACTTTTAACTTTTTTTGTTACCTGTAATATAGTAATAAGTATAGTATTACCCTGCAAGTAGTTCAAAATAAAGATCTACACATATAATACTATTTCGCCTATGTTTGGTGGAGTGACCTCCTTGTCCAGCATGAGCATGAAGATGTCAGCCTTCTTGCTTCAGTTGCTGGCATACCGCTTCCCAGAACTTGGACCGTTCTCAGCGAGCACATGAACAATCCGCCAATAATAAATAATACCACTCAATTGGGTATTATGTGTACTTAGGAGAGTTAGATTTATAAATTAAGGCTTTGTGTTTAATTGGCAACTCCTTGTGAGAGTTAACAGTGTGTTGAATATGCACTTCATGGATAAACTTAGCATTAAGCCTCTAGATACACAGGCAACAGTTGTTGGGAAATGCGGGCAAACACATGATGTCAGGCATTGTAAAGAAAGGCTGTTCCAACAGGAGGGCTGCTGGTGGTGATAAATGTTGTATTTATTCGGGATATTAAAGTGCTTACTTTGGGGCTTGTACTTTCACCCCAAATGGAAATGTGAGAACAGAGGCCTTTAAACTCCAGCAAGAATTTCCAGTCCTATATCCAACATATACATCATCACTGATGTCAGTCAAAGCGCCAAAGAAAACAAACATGAAAACCAAACATGTTCAAAGATCTTTCACCTAAAAAAGTTTAAACAGAGGTCGAGCAGGGCAATTGTTTTAATGTTGTTGCTTTTTCAAAGCCTTCTAAAAATTCAAATAAAAAATTAAATAGTCCTTATGCTTAAACTGAATCCAGTCATACCATTTTGGCATATGTTTTGCAATATGGAGAAATAAATCACATTCACCATCAAGAGATGCCCCCTCCCCTGCCTATCTTACTGGGTCTATATCATTCATGAGACCACAACATGTGTAATCATGCTCAATATTTTACAACAGGTTGTATTACAACAACTTATTCTCATTCAGAGTGTATGCATGTATCCAAACATCTCGCCCAATAATAGGAACAATGGGGCTTTAAGTTGTTCATGGAAAGAAGCCACATCTATTGTGTTCAAAGATATCATTCCAATTCAACCATTATGACATCGCCTTTTAAATTTGTCTTGGCCAACACAAAAGACCAGTGGCCCTTTAACAAATGTGAAGGGGATTATTCTATTCCTTCAACTTCGAACCCCACAGCCTTTCTCCTCTCTTTCACACAGGGGCATGAACTTGGATGGGTCCTGCTTTCCCCCCTGCTGAACACCACATTTTAAACACACAGTCACAATTGGTTGGATTAACCCACTCCCTGCCCCCTCTGCGTGGAGCAATCCTATGGACTCGGCAACCCCGACCATGCTAGTAACCAGCAGAGGTGCATGCTAACTGGATCATGTTCTTTGAGAAGAAAAAAAAAAAAAAGAGACAAGTGTCCTTAACTTTTCTCATGTCACTTTCTATCACAGCCCCCAGTATGGATGGGGATAGGCCTCACTTAAAAGAGACTCCTTTGAACTGGATTCATGGGGCATTTGCATAAGCAGATTTGGGTGAGGAGAATGGAGGGGTATTGCGGCTGGTCATTAATATGCCAGCTAATTCAGCACATTGTAAGCCCATTGATGCTTCACTAAAGGGCAGTTATCCCATTGCCATTGTTTAGGCCTGAACCAGTCTCAGCAGTTGTTACAAATTACATTTAATTGATTTAAAATCTGCCATAAACCACACAATGAAGGGAGATATGGCAATGGTTGAGGATAGAGCAATGCTGAGCGAGATTTTTTTTTTTTTACACTAACGTTAATGTCTGTCTAATAAATGAATGGGCTCGCAAACAGTAGGCCCTGTGTTTGTGAGGTAAACATCATAAGCAGATGATTTGCGATTCAACCCTGCTTATTTTGCAGCATGACAACACAAGCACACGTTTCAAACATATTTTGCAAGCTAATTTTCAATACATTTGAAAAAAGATGCCCATCGATTGCGTCTTTGACTGCTGATCTGATTTTCAGCCAAGATACTTTCCAAAGATAACACAGTGCAAGTGATTACTGCTGGACTGTTTGTGCCATCATGACTCAGCCATGGCAATGCGCTGTCCACATTTTCACACTCAGCACCAATTAGTGTCTGCAACAAAGCCTGACCAAAAATAAACATTGCAGTATTGCATACTTATTACTACAATAAAACGTAATCCCTGGGATATGCTGAACAATATTAGCTTTTCAATTACTCCTCAGAGCCATTGAGCGGCAGTCTATTGAAACAGAGAGCAACCCCCCAACACACACACACACACACACACACACACACACACACACACACACACACACACACACACACACACACACACACACACACACACACACACACACACACCCCCCCCCTGCCCTCCACAGGCTACTCCAGCATAGTACTTGAGATGAGAGAGCCTTAAACATAGCACCCCTCAGCATATACACCAGTGGCTCCTTACTTCTTACTCCTCATTCTGTGTTTATTTCCTCCTTGTGTATTCAGTTCTCCTTCTTTTCACAACTCTGACATCTCTGACTCCCTACTCTAAACAGCGCTGAAGCAATGGGTACAGTCATGTGTGTGGTATCGTAGGTCGAGTACGAGAGAAAAATCTAACAATGTTTTGTAACAACCAAGCAAATGGTGAGGCGATTATTATCATAAGGATGCTGTTAATGATAATATGAACAAGATAAATGGTGACGGTGGCGATAAAAATGACGGCATGGATGATGCAATTGGTGATGGTGGAGGTAGAAGAAGAGGAGGAAGAGGTGCTGTGTCTCTTCCTGAGATGTTCCACCTTTTGTGAGGCCCTGACCCGCTCTTCAGCAGTTGCCATTGTCAGCGAGTCCTTCGAGGGGTTTGTATGATGCGGGGGCCTCTGTGTATTCTTCCCCCACCCTCTTCAATCTCCTGCCGCTGATAGGGCCACATCAAAGCTGAAGGAGCTGTGCTTTGTGGGGCCTTGGTCCCTTGACTCTCAACATGTGGTTTTGTGGCTCTGGACATCGGCACCTTTTAACCCATTCTGTCGAGATTAGGCATCGCCTTCAATTGGGCATTAGTGAAACTATAGTAACCAATAAGAAGCTTGTCGCTGAATGGAAACTATGTATTTTGTCACAGTGGAGCTGTCGGAACATCACGATCCCAGACAAGTTCCTCGGCAGGATTTTGGCTGCCTGGATGGGGGCCCCTTCTTTTCATGCTGACACCAAATAAACTCCTTCCACACACACTCACTGAGACGCACACACAGACACACATTTTTGCAACCCAGGCACTGTAATGGTAATTTACATTCAACACAAAGAGGGGGAAAACATTGTTTTCCACAGGGCACAAGCATTTAATTATCTCAGTTTTTTTTTTCATGTCTTGCCTACAACAGTGAGTGAGAAAATTGGACCAAAATGAATAACCAAAAACAGTTTAAAAAAGGGGAGGGGTAAAATTGCTGCACACGACGACTAAGGGTGTAGGGTTTGGAAGCCTGGGAAATAAACAGGAACTAATGGAGTGGGTCGCTGCTGCAGTTTTGGCTGGCACAGGGCTGGTCCTGGGGAGAGAGGAAGGGCAGGCGGAGGGCCAGGCAGTGTCGTTGGCCCCCAGCTTCATTAAGAGGTGCAAACACAGCTCCACAGTACTCAGGCCTAGGGCTCCATCAGTCAGATACTGGCCTTAGCCTGGGCTTAACATGAGCTAAAGACTCCAGACATCACACACTCATTAAAACCAGGCTCCTGGAGCAACTGTCACTGACTAGCAGCTCTCTCCAGATTCCTGTTGAGGGGAATCTTCACACATCTCCAGGTCGGCTCCCTCTGCTCCAGCACCAGACAACAGCTTGGGTTAGTGATGTTACTATAGTCAAAACCTTTTTTTCTGCCATTCGCTGGCTTACCACTATACCCGCTATCAGATGGCCATTTATTTAAATGATAGAGATAAGAAGCACGATCCTCGCAATTTTCAGAAAGCTCAAGCTACTCACTGACGGCTCAATCTGTCAGTGTGCACATGATTTGATGTGCAGTTGCATGCAAACTAGAAAGTGACTCTGCAAAGCCATGCTAATGCCATCAAATATACACATCATAGCGTTGACACTTGGCTGGTGCTTTTTGTCTATCCGTTTTGTTATAAAGCCCCAGTTACAGTGTTCAATTGATGCTGCTCAGTCGACACAAGTCGACACTGGCTCAGGCAGAGCAGGGAGAATCAGCATGAGGGTGGATTGATTTTTGGCTGGGTGTGGACAGTGAGCGAGGGACAGTGGGCCTCCAGACAGAAGCTTGGCTGGACCCTGTAAAGACTGGAGCCTTCTGTGAGGTTGCCTGCCCCACCACATGGAGTGCTCCAACAGTGACCCTGCGCAAACTGGCAACTGCCAACCGTCTGCTTCTGTCTGCTTGGCATATTTGGCCATTTAGTGGGCGCTTGTGAAGATCAAATGGGTTAAGATCGCCCCTCTTAGTGAGCGGGGAAAAAAGAACATCAAAAAGGTGTAAATTTCACTTCCCCACTTTTGATTAAGTCAAGCATGAAAAGAAATGTAATACTCTCAAGTGGCAAGGGTTTACACTATTGATGCTGTTACTTCTGCTTCAGGAGGCCCAATCAGCCGACAGGGAGCTGAGTAAACTCGCCCTGAGTTTTAGGGGAGGCCAGATGGAGGGCTTTTGCTGTGCCTGAAAAGACAGCTTAAGAGCTCGCCTCCTCAATCCCACTCAATACTGACTGTGTGAAATCCTGGCCCTGGCTAACCCCCCAACCCACCCGCCTTCTCCAAAGCTGGTGGCTACCACCATATGGGCTTGTTTAAAAACTCCCACAGGCTGGTACAAAGCACAACAACACAGTTTTCATATCAAGTACTCTCTCAAAGAGGCCCCCCCTCCGACTCCTTCCCTTCCGATTCCAAAGGCTGTCACGGGTTCTGCTCTGATTAATAGTTGGTGTTGGCCGTCTGTTTTGGCAGATCATTTTGTGCGATGATTAATATGAATTTACCAGCTCAATCCAGATTTCACATGTTACAAAATGAACTGCTGATTTACTGGATGTTTGCCTTTTCACCTGCAAAAAAACCACACTGCCAAATATTTCGAGAGATATTAGTGGGGTGACCCTCGAGGGTAACGTTGCACCTCCTTGCTATGCTTTGTTGCGACAGCCTCACACAAAGCAGAAGTGAAGTAGAGCAGTGCCTCTGGTAGTATGTGGTGGACAGCAGAATGGAGTGGCTTTTGTAAAGACTTAATAGAATCTTTAACCGTTCCAACAATCCACTCCCATGGAGTTGCATTAAGTAGATATTGTAAAGGGAAAATGACCTAAATAGCTCAACATCAACCTCATTAGGCATGCAGGCAGGGCCTGGGCCATTTCATGGTGGAAGCTATTGTCAAGGCTCACCCCAGGTAAGCATTAAATTGCAAATGATACCCTGAAAGGCAGAGTGGAGAGGGCAGGCAGAGAGAGAGAGAGAGAGAGAGAGAGAGAGAGAGAGAGAGAGAGAGAGAGAGAGAGAGAGAGAGAGTGAATATAGCAAACACAGAGAAAATGGTTCTCAGGACAACAGAGAATGAAAAAGCGGTTGGAGGAGCTGCTCTGACCGTAAAAAATCCAATACATCACAGCTTTTGGGGAGAAAATTCCACTCGTCTCCTAAGTGTCTTATTTGTAAGCAATGCTGAGCACAGGCCTGTGTAGAGGGACAGAGGGAACAAAATAGAGAGGGAGCAAGAGAGGGAACCTAATGACAGACTGATAGCAATTACTTGTGCCTGTCAACGGCTCGTCTCCCTCCCGGCATTCCAGGGGAAAATTAGACGAGTGGGGAAAAATAAGGCCGAAGAAAAGGATAAAGGGGTTGAAAACATTTTAGATTGAGTCTGAAGAAGTGGTCTCTGTAGTCTCTCTCCACTATCAAAAACTTTCCAGCTATCTCTCAGCAAATCAATAGCCACATCCACTGCGCCAAACAATCTTCACTTAACGACCCCTTGGATCAACATGTTAATAAAGGGGTCTCTGAAGAACAGTTTGCAACTACAAAGTGCTCTTGTGAGTGACATTAAAAGATGCTCAGGAACGGGAGCTGTGCTCCCCAGCAGGAGTGCTCTCTGTCACCCTTCCTGGTGAGAAATTGTACCTTTGCATATTCCTTGTCATCGCTGGCATAAGTGAAAGGACCCCTGAGGACAGCTTTAGTCACTGCTTGCCTTGTGGAGTGGAGTAAATTAAAGCAGGGATTAGGGCAGGCAAAATTGTGGATGACAAGCAAGGCGGTTGCAGCCACATCAAGTGCTCTTTAGGCCCATATGTCTTCATGAAGCTCCGCAGTAGGGACCACCAATGAACCCACTGCACAGCAGTATAGTTTATTCACGCTGAAGTAGACAAACGCTCCTCCTCTCTCACTCTATCTGTCCGCTCATCCTCACACACTTCTGCGATGTAATGTAAATGCATGCATACGGTATACTCACAGTATATGCCAGAGTAGAGGAATAGCACGCATCTTTCCCTGAAGTGTTTCCCTGTTGTGTTGGACAATGCATGATGAAATCCATAGCTCCTCTTGCAATTCCAATCAACTTATCAATGCATTAATCCAGTGGTTCTCAACCTTTTTTCATTGATGTACCCCCTGTAAAATATTTTGTCCAGCCAAGTACCCCCTGACTAGCGCAAAGCATTCTTGGTTGAAAAAAAGATGTACGCTAATACACAGCACTGTGCTCAGTGTCTGATTTAATATATAATATATACAATTCAGTTTATGAACTTACACATATTTTATTGAATATTTATTAAATAACACATTTTAAAGGATCTTTGAATGGATGTTACTTTTACAAACATTTAAAAAGAAATCACACGTACCCCCTGGAGTGCCTTCATGTACCCCCAGGGGTACACGCACCCCCATTTGAGAACCACTGCATTAATCAATCAACCCCCCCAAAATATATATATATATATATATATATATATATATATATATATATATATGTTGAGTATATGGATGTCAATTTCCAAATTAGCTTAATACAAAAAATACTTCTCTATAGCAACCAAGTGGGTGTTTTGTCGTTTTTTTCCTGGATGCGACTTTTACCCTCAGTTTTATAATCTGTTCTTTTTCATGCTCTAGTTGTGTGAAATTGTACCCCTAAACAAACAATAAACCACAACAAATTTAACACATAAAGTTGTGAGGAAGCTAAGAGAATATTTTGACACTAGTTAATCCTTATTCTCCATGGAGAAACAATCTCCGACCTTAATCTGCTTCCAGGAGCAGTGTGGAATATACCTACCTTTAGGGCTGAAAAGAGGTGTGCGCCTGTGTGTGTGTGTGTGCTTTAGATGTAGAATTACCATGCAATTACAATATAATGACACACATTAATCGTTTGAGTTTATCCAGCACAACTGTGAGACCGTGTTGGATGCATTAATTAGCAAGCTCCTCATGTTGTGGCCCGGCAATTGTTAACATTTGAAAAAGGCTCTCCAGCCACCATGCTCCCGCAGATAAATATCCTCTGGCTAGTAGATGAAAATATCAAAACAACTGTGACCGCGTATGAAAGAGAATGTGACGACACCACCCGGGCGGGAGGCAAAAGTGAGCATGCTGGGAAATCCAGAGGCATTCACAATGCGTGTGTATGTATTCAGCTTGTATAAAATGTGTGTCGTGTGCACACACACGTTTACTTAGTCAGAAGAACCTTTTGCATTAAATTAATCATTTGCATAGTGGGCCCTGTCCGCCATCCAGGCTACAAAGGTGATGGTTGCATTTTCCACACAATAACTGCTATTTTTGTTATGTTATTTTCTCAACACCTGAATCACCTGCCTCTATTTCAAATATTTATAAAGCATAAGAGGTATGGCAATATAAAAAAAATGAACATTTTATTGCATTGAGTTATTCTAAATAATCATATGTGTACTTGTTTACATCTCCCCTTAATGATGTTTATTGGATTATGGTACCCTCTCTCTCATCTTGTATGCAGGCACAGTGTTTAATCTATGAGTGAGCTCAGTGGGAAGCAGCCAGTGGGTGCTCTAATGAAAGTGACTCTGCTGCCCTACAGAGAGGTCAAGCTTTTACACCTGGCCATAACCACATGGGGCCACACTGCATGCATGGCCTTGGAAATGACTGTCAGATAAGGAGCTGCATAATTTAAATGCAGGGATCACACCAGCAGCAAAGCAAGAGGAAGGTGACAACAGAGAAAAGTCAGGTTATGGAGTTAAGCATTATTTCTCATATATCTATACTACTATTCAAGTGCCTTGAGTCAAGTCAGGGTCAAGAACTTTGCAAATAATTGCAAATAAAAAAATGTAAAACATTTTTTATTTGTGTTTGATTTAACATTTATGTAAAATAAAAATAAAAATATTCTTACCTCAATATTCTTATTTACATTTTGTGACAACCCTACATCTCTGGAGTATTCTACATATTTTGCAAGACTGATTCCACCCTAGATGATCTGTGGTCAACTCCATGCCTTTTGAATGCAAGTCGCTGGTAATATATGTGTGTATGTGTGTATTGCCACCATCACACCAGAGGATGGCAGAGTGGTTGATGAGACTTGGCTTCATGGAGCTTGGCTCCTGACGGTGGCTGCTTTGGATGCAGGGGAGGGCTTAAACAGTGAGCTTTGGGCCCCATTAAGCACTACAAAGCCTGCTTATTTTCTCAATTCCACACCTCCCTTTAAATCATCTGGCATTCTATGTATTGTGAGAAAGAAAAGCAGAGGCAGATAAATCCAACTCCGAGTGGCATCTTGCATCACATTTCAAAGGTACCTCACAACATACCCAGAGGATGTAAGTGACAGTTTTGACACTAATTCTGAAAACCTAATAAAAAGAAGTATATATATACATATACGAAATATCCATCCATTCCTTTCAGATGATCATATTGGACAACCATTCAGGAGCAATGGACAGGTATAACAACAATCAGATATTTCTAAGGAATTTCTAAGGAATGTATTGAGGTAACACTGCTCAGGACAAATGGGTCCTTTAAAACGTGGATCACACAAAGAAAAGTTCACTGGCTACATAAAAACTTCCAACTGCGCAAAGATCTATGGGCTGCTAACTTGTGTTTCCAGTAGCATGCATCCGTCCATCTGGCTGCCTTGTCTCTGGTCTCTGGTCTCTGGTCCCCACGAGCAGTCTGTGCAGCTAGACTCCACGCATGGTCTGATCCTCTTGACAGCCAACGATGCAGCACGCTAATGAAGAGGTAATGAGCCAGCAGATCCCTGCGATCTGCACGGGGGCCACAGTGCAAAAGTTTACGTTCCCAGGACATGGAGGGAGAGCATGCCGAACAAGCTGCAGGATGAAAGCTGGGCCTGAGTCGGCCGCATAGATCTACAGCCACAGAGGGGATTACAGACACCTACTTCCAGCTTAGGCTGGAGTTTTTGAAGTTTGGGCATCGGAGGGGAGGGATCCCTTTGGCAGAGTCCTGTTTGATTCTGGTGGGAGTCCGTCTCTAATCCCCCTTTCCAGTTCTCACCTTCTGCCTGATCCACTGCAGCCTCTCATCCCCGTGGTCCAGGATCATTATCCACCTTGGCCAAGGGGGCTCCCCCTCATTAATTTCCCTAAGAAGATTACAGAGTGTGCGTTTGTTGTTGTTGTTTGAGCCATCTGATTTGCTTAAGCCCTTTGTTTTTTCATCTGGTTTACACTTTAATGCCCCCTGAATGAGTTTCAATGACGGGGGGGATCAACCTGACCCACTGGCAATGCAGCAGAGAACTTAAGAGAAGCGAGGCTAGCCCGAGGGCGTGGATGAAGGGAGGAGCACATATCACTTCTCTCCACTGCAGATTTAGATGTTCAGAACAAGAAGACAAGCGTTGATTTAACCTCGACTCATCTCCTCGGAGTGGAGCTAAAGACTAAATGAGACACTGGATCACCGGCTGCATTCAGTCGACCAATAAAGCCCACATGCCCACTGTTAGCTTCTCTGGACAACAAATGACACTGCTGCTGGGCCAAACCGGACCTAGCTGTCCCCCCACAGCCAAATACCGCTCTGAAAAATGGACCCTCAGAGTGATGTGGTCAGTTGGCAGGCCATCCAAGCTCCTCTCTGAATTTGGGGCTGTTTGTACAATCCAAAGCTGGAGGGGAATTAGTTTGCAATGACCGCTTGGTCGCTCCGGTCGCTCCATCTTCTCCGTGTGACATCTCATTAGTAAGATGAACGCAGCCTGACCTGGGTCCAACAGCACTTGGCAGTCCAGTATGCTCTCCCATCTGACACACCTCTCACACATCATTATCAGCTATTAGCCACAGAGAGCTGAACATTACATAATTAATCCAGTTTTTCATAGCAAAGGTGGAGGGGTGCATTCACTGGCATGCGACTGACTACCTCAACCAGAATTGAAAATTATGCATTCCCTGTTTTAGCTTTGTGGACAACTCTCAAATTCAATATACATTATGATTTAAATCGACGTTAGAGACAAATATGAAAACATAACCATTCACAGGTATTACATCACTGTGAGAGACATAATTATGGACACCTTTTCATTTGAGAAAATAAAATATTTGGCCCAAACCCCATTTGTCTACAAACAGTGTCAAACTAGCAAGGGTAAAAAAGGGCACGGCAAACAAAAAATAACAATCACACAGGCATCCCGGCCAACCCCCATCCAGAATCTACCCGTTTCCTATCTGCAGCAAACAATCCCATACAATTAATCTGATCCAATGTAATTGATTGATAAGAGGCAGAAGGGCCGGCACCAACCTCGCTGGGTTGCATTTGTCTGGGAGCACAGACGGACAGTGCAGATGTCATCAGGTCCATCAAAGGGCCAGACTCTATCAGGCCCTGGGATCAAGACATAGTCCTTTTTGAGTGTGGCCAGCATGACCCAGAGAGGGAGAGCAGTGAAAAGGTAGCGCTAATGGGACACTCTTGTACACCTCATCTCCATCTAGATCTAACAGGCCGGGCCCATGCACTTCTTTAAGGTCACAACTGACTCTACATTTGTCCTCTTTTCAAAAGATTGTCCTTTGACACACTGGGTAGCCAGAGAATGTGCTTGTTACACAGGAGGATGAGGAAGTTTGTTTTTGTTTTTCCAATAATCTTTTCCAAACTTGTATTTTTTTTCATTAGCTGCAAAATCACAGAGAGAACCAGACAATGCTTGTGACTAGAGGTCCTGAGTGAGAAAGATGAAAGATGTCGGTTGAATAAACACAGACTTGTTTAACCTACAATGATGTCCACAGTTCAGCACTGATCTGCACCTGGAAAATGTTGTGGCCTGTTTTTTTCTGAACCTGCAATCACAGAATGGCTGTCTGTGTATATATTTTCATTGCAGGGTCAAAGTTGCGTGATAAATCACATAAAAGCTGTCCTCTAAACGGCGACAGAACCTAGGTATTTTGTCTTGGTTTAGACTAGGACACAAAAGACACAACAGCATGGGAATAAACTGTTATTTATGCACGCACAAGCAAAGTATTTGTATATGCTGCCACTTGCGTAATTGACCGTCTGCAGCTGACTCTGCATTGACCACATCCTCACTTTATACAGTGTTGCATGAGTAAAATACATTGTTGTCCTCTATCTAGATACTAGACAAAACATGTTCTAGCTTTGATATACCTAGAGGGGTTTGTGAAGCATTTTGCGAAATCCTTTTCTTGACATTCATTTACGATTGTATGGCATTGAATTTCTCATGCTTACATTTAATTATTCAACACAAATATTATAATTTTTGTACGGACATTTTTATTAAAATGATTTAATGTGAAGACACTGATTATAGCACATACATATTATTTAATGTAATATTGTGTAAAATTACGACTTCAAGGTGGCGGCAATTAACTCAATTACAATTCTACGAGCAACTAGCTGTGTAAGGTAATAGATACACAAACTCACGTTTGATTTCATATTCAGTCTTCAATACTGATTTTTCAAGGCAATGAAAAAATATGTAGCTAATGGTGTAAAATAATTCTGCATTTTCCTAGTGTAGTTTTGTTTAATTAGTGTCTACAGATGAGTCGAAATTTGGTTCTGCATTGGAAAAGTGCAATAATCTTGTGAGCATATTTGTTAAGAAAATAAGAAAATTTAGATTTTGGGATTCAATGATAGACATAATGTGTCAGAAGCACATTTGCTACAAGGCACTGAGTCTTATGATTTGTGGCTGGCTGAATAAAGAGTTTTGACCCACCATTGTCAACCATGAACAAAACCGAGATTTTTAGTTGACACTTGGTAAATGCAAGTCATTTGTGTCCAAATATGAAACTCATGAACCTCCAAATAACAACAAAAGAATAATAATAATTGGACATGTTTTAAATCACATAACCTTTCAACCGATCATTCAAATATAATCCACCGTTCAATTGAACTTGTATACTTGACAATTCTACAAATTGGTCTGTCTGATCTTCATGCAGGGGGTTATCAAACTACATTTCTGGGGTTGGCTATAACTTGCCTTCCATTTCTCACTGGCTAAAGTCAACTTTCTGTGCTTTAATTTCACTTTTTATTTAAATTATATGGCCATGTGTCTCCATGTAAGCCATGTATCTATTGCTTCGTCTCTTATAGATATATTTTTGTCTGCTACTATATGGCCCTCTGGGGCCCCTGTAGGATGTGGGCAGTGAGTTCTGCAGGGTTCAGGGGCAAGCTGGTAGAAATCCTCTTCCAATGTCAAGCTTGGAAGATGAGACACAAGGGGAAGGTGGCGATGGGGAGGGAGGGTGAGGCCCACAACCACACTGGGCTTCAGTGGCAGAGGGAAGCTGTAGGCAGTGGCATGAGCTCCCTTATGGCCTCACCCCACTGATCCCGCAAATTCGGTAAACTTCATGGAAATTTAATAAGTGCCGCTGCTTTGTGTTCACCCGCAGAGCCCAGGCCTGGTGCTGGGAGGCACATGTGTGATGGTTTACCCGCAGACACTCGCCGACCTGTTTCTGAGGCAGACAGAGGAAAGTCCCTCTTAGTGCTGCGGCTCTCTGAGCCAGAGAAGGAGCTGTGACCCAAGGGGCCGTGCTGCTTCAGCCAATATAGACTCTGTACGTCCTGAGGGGGAATAATATGTGGGGCTGGCCCAGGCCCGTTTCATTTACCCACCCCTCTCTCTCTCTCTTTTTCCCTCCCTTCAAAGGCCTTGCTCAGCTGCTCCTGCCAGGCTACAGAGCTCTTTGAGTTAAAAGGACAGCGATTCTCATTTGAAATTGCTGCCTTTGCTCCCTCGTCTCTCTTTTTTTCAGAAGCTGGCTTCTGCAGGCTGCACCACACTGAGCAGTGCTCTGCCACGACAACTAAATAGGCCCCCTAATGGCACTTCATAAAGCTGAGGAGTATCCTCCAGGCAAGGAGCTGTAAATTAAAGACATAAATGTTGCCTTCATGGAAAGCCCAAAGAGTGAACCTTTCACTAAAATGACAGGAATGGCTTAACAGTGCTGGCTAAATGATACCGTAACCAGGAATAATTTATAGGCACGTCCTATGGTGAGAAATAAATGGATCTCCTGGTTATGAGGTCTGTGAACAGAGACCATGTTGCTCTGTGCGTGTGCTTTTGTGTATGTGTGTCAGTGGGGGCTTATCAACAAGTGTGACATAGTAATAATTATATTAGCAACAATATAGAGTCAGAGTAGAGATAAGACATGAATTGTATTCTTTGTTGCTTAGCCTGAAATTGACAATGCTAGGAATTACAATACCAAAATGAAGATTGATAAAGATTAAGAAAAAAAAGGTATGAAATGACGATACATTTCATTCCCTTAATCTACCCACCAGGTGATCTATTGTCAAACTTGCATGCTAGCAGGTAAACATTAAGCATGTCATTTCTGACTGTCATCACTCAGCCCTGTCCATCACAGCCACATAAAGAGTTATATAAACAGTTCAGCTGCTCCCCCGACGGTTTACCTTGTCATCGTTCATTTTCTAAGAGAGGGATCCCACAAGAATGACGGATGAAGAGGAGAAGAAAAAGACAACATGAAAGGGGATTTCTTCTTGCTTTCCCAAACAGCCAGAGAAAAGATGTTATTCTACTGTTTATTTAGTCTCACTCCCTTACCGGTCGACACACAACAATGAAGTGCAGATGCCTATTGCAAGGAGATGACAAGAGATGAAGATGACTGAAGGAGCAGTCTGAGAGCTGTTAGCTTTCCTTGACTCTGTATCTCTGTCCTTCTTTCTGTCTGCCTGTACCTCTCTCCCTCTCTGTCTTTCCTTGTTGCCTATGATGATGTGACAAGGCTGCTAAGCAGATATATGCATCCATCATTTACGCACCAGGCTGTCTGTAACAGAACAACTCCTCAATTCATTTTTCACATCATTGTTTCCCCCTTTTTAGCGTGTCACGGGGGTCTTTGCGTTGTGGGCGTTGTGACGGCGGGGGTGAGATAGCAGGGCAAACAGGCGCAAAGTGGAAGGATGCTGGGCTTCTCCAAGGGGATGTTTGGCTTTGTAATTTCACCCTTGAAATTCGTGATTACAAACGGGACAACTTTTTTAATTTTCTCTTTTGTCTGGATTCAGCTGGCTGACAGTCTGCCCCAGCAGCCAGGCCTTTTAATCAATCACCTAGATAATCAAATGTCACTGGCTATCTGCTCCATGTAATTACTTTTGCAATTAAAAATCAATCTCCAGTCACCCCGTCTAATTAGAGGGATGGGCAGATCTTCATCTAGATTGATTTTATAATACATATTGACTTCAAATGCCATAACATTGCCATATTCCCTCATTTTCATGCTGTGGAGCATCAAAACAAAATGCCAGGGATTATGGGGAGGTGCAACGAGGGGTTGTTCTGATTCTGCGTACCAGGAAAAGGTCCGCAGTCTAGGAAAGGTTCACCTTGCTTGCTTGTCTGTAATGACAACAGTCATCCTCTCTGTTCTCATTGGAAGCGAGAGGAGGGAGGAGGGACAAATGAAGGTCCAATAATCTACATGACAAGCTGCAGCCAGTAAGAAAAAGAAATGTCTAGAGCATAAGCATATGCTGTAGGATAAAAAAGTAGACTCCTCTCCACAATAGTAATCAAATCCCTTCCATTATAATAATGATGTAACATATGAGAACATAAGCTTCCAAGACAGTATGCCATCTTAATATGTGTTATCTGAGGGGTCTAACGCAGCTCCAGAGGTGTCTCCTGAGGTGTCTCCTCATGTCATCTCTTCATGCCATACGCCGTATGACATTTAGGCAGCCTGCTATGGCAGACATAAACAAATAAAAGTCCACCAGAGATGGCTTTTTCATGACTCTCTCTGTGCTTTTAGCAGATTTGTTCCCAGGGAAACAGACAGATGTGTCCATCTGGAAGACATCATAATGGCCTGCATGGCCACCGTTGGGGACAGCGTGTGACAGGCGTGTGAGCATGGTGCCCTACCGCGTGTCTTTCTGTCTCTCATCTCCACCTCGTTGCCTTCGGGGAGACTTACAGCACTGACAGGTCCAATAATGGAGCTTTCCAATGTAGGCTTATTTAGACACACACACAACCAAGAATGCATGTGCACACACATAGAAACACATATGCAGAAACTTAGACAAAAAGCACATGCACAGACACACACGAACAGGCACAGCCTCAGGGAAAGTGCCACTCATACACACAAGCCAAACAGTGGAGCCTACAGGGAGACATGAAGCTCAAGGACCAGCTGTGTGCAGAACCTTGAGAACCCCAGAATGCAAATAACAGTGGAAAAGGCTGCCACAGGCTTGTAAAATAAATATGTACACAGCTAAGTGTTTAACTGTATTGAGGTCTCTTTTGGTTGATTGAAGCTAGCCTACTTCTCATGTGTGATTACACTGGTTATAATAGATGGCCTCTCCTAAACGATGTCCATAAGTGATTAATTCTGTCCATCAGACGGAGAAGTGTCCTTCTTCCCCTTGGCTGATGATAATAGAGAGCTCTAGAGTCTGTAGTTGCTATCCTATCTGGTGCAGTGATTAAAGCAGAGATCAAACCCCTTTATAGCCCTGGAGGGAGGGAGTGAAGCAGAGATGGATGGATGGAAAGAGAGATTGAAGAGCAGAAGAGGTTATTTAACCCAAACCCACAAACAGACTTGGCAGCACTGTACCTTTCTATTACGCACTAAAGAGTAAACAAAGGGCATGTATCTTGCAAGGCCCCATGCGGCGCAGGGGGTGTGATTGGCCCACGTTAGTCCATGCTGCCTGGGCCTTTTCCCAGTGAGACCAGTAATAAGGGCAGCACTTATCATGTGTTGCCTCCAGCCACCACCACCACTAAAGCAGCATGCAGGGAGAAAGAGGGGAGAGAAAGGCCCACCACAGTCGAGAAGTAATTAATCACCATGGAGTGGGAGCTGTCAAATCCCCAGGTCTTTTGAACTGATAATGCTGCCCACCACAATTTAGCCTGATGGAGATGAGATATTCTTTTCACCTCTGGCAAGAAAGAGCCAAATAAAGTGGGGAAAAAAAGAAAAGCGAAAGGCGGGGGGAGGGAGGCGAAGCAGCAAATATATTTTTCAAACAACAGCTGCCAGTGGTGTACTTAATGATTGCCTTGCTCCTCTTAAACCTGACGTCCTTATCAAGTCTAAGTGTCCCGATCAATACGTTTCCTCTCCGGCATTGCTGAAATAGCTCACACATCAACTCTCTGCAGCAACCCCCCTTTCTCTCTCTGTTACAGCACCATCTGTTCTTATAGCCTGATCGCTGAGTGTCTCAGCCAGTCAGACATATGAACAAGTCAATATTTGTTCTGATACAAAAGTTATGCTTATTGCTATCCACCTTGATGTTCGCGCATCATGACTGATTTGTCTGTTTACTGCTGAATTTAACAGCTGGAGATATCAATAATAACTGGCACACAGCATTATTTCACAAGTAAACTCCATACAGAATCAAATTACGACTTTTTATTAGTTTTGTGAGTATTTGTATTGACAATTAATCTCGGCTCTGCTTGAAGCTCATTTTGGATAATGTATCAATTTGGTATGGTTTGTGATGGAAAGACAAAGAACAAATATCAATAGAAGTGAGACTTAAATTACTGACAACAATGTAATATATAAAAATATCAGAAAGAAAAAAGTCTGTCCCATTTACAATTTTTGAAAACGTACTTCTGTAATGAACGACCACTGTGTCTTTGATACATGGCATTGGATTTGATGCTGACCAAAATGCATAAAACCAGCAGTCTAAATATGAAATTTCCCCAACAGAATGTCTCGGTGTTTGATGTGCATCTCGTGTTTGTTTTGACTTTAACGCGGCTATTCCCATGGTCAAAGTGCTCTCTAAGTGCCAGAGTTCATGACCTCTGATGGTGTGTTTTGCGACACTAGATGGAGGCGCTAAGCACTGGCTTTAGCAAAGGGATAGTGGGACTCGTAGCCAGACGGTGGAATGTTTTCTTACACTCTTTTAAAAGCACATTTCCAAGCAGGTTTATTAGCGGATTGAGTGTCAGGAACAAATAAGCATGATGGCTCTACAGAATCCACACTTGATAAGAGAAGTGAGGCGGCCGTAAATAGAGGAAGGAGCTGCCAACCAGCGAAGGCAAAGATGAAAGAGAGACAGCTGCCCTGGACGGGTCTGGGTCCTTATCGGGCTGGCTGGGTCTTGTGCCAGACTAGGACTATTATAAGTGGGCCATCCTGTGCTGAAAGTTCAAAGTCCTTTCCTCCCTCTCTCCTCATTTTTCCCTTTCACCTTCAAGTTAAATAATTGCAATGTTTTTCTTCTTAATTCAACCTTTATTGTGTTATACAGTTTTCAAGATTACGAGGTCTTGTAAAGGAGACCCGGAGGTCATCCACTATATGCACTTCTTAAGTCAGTAAAGCAGACATCTCTTTACTGGTGAAGTACAACAAGAACTCATAGCTTGACATACACAGAAGTAAATTATTAAAACGCACCAATTCTGACGTCTTCTTCAGTCGTTTTTTTCTTCTTCTATTTCAATTTAGAATTGCTGTCTTAAAAGACCTTAATGTTGTTTTCCACTCTGCAGTAAAATTAGCATCTCAACATGATGGTCTCATTGACATTGAAGGTATTTTTACCTTTTGTCCTGACTTCACACTCTTTGGAGGTAGAACATTTGGCAATGGAGAACAGGTTTCCTTTTTATTGCTGTGACATATAGTCAATACTCAATATAGTTCTTGACACCCTGAGGCACAATAGCAGTCACTTGTGTATAAAGAGTGTCAGCGAGTTATTTTGACCCCCTACTGTAATCATGACCTTTCCAATAACACGACTCTCCCACAGAGTCTCATTCCCTAAAGGCTCTTCCAACTAAGGGCTAAACTGCATTACCCCGAGCCAGCATTCACAGCTCAGCAGCTTCTAAACAAGCCACTGTTGACACACACTGAAGCATACACCCACACATGTATGGATGCTATTGGCAAGGACAATAAATACCTGAACAGAGCACATGCACACATACACGTGAATGCATGCACTCACACACAAACACACATATAGGTACGTGCATGTGAACAAGTCTTGCATATTTAGCTCAAGGGAACCTAACATGTAACCAGCGATATCATGCATAAATGAAAGCGAAAATGATATGGCATGCATTTCATTCTTTTGTAAGATTGCGTCCCCAGGTCATTGACTAAATAATTAGGCGATTGAAGTGACAGATTAAAGGCAGATTGGAAGTGACTGTGAAAGCAGGATAATGTTTCTCTAATCAGCTTGGTCGGAGAAATGCAGATTGTGAAATTTTCCAGCTACTTCCTTGGAAAAATGCATTTCACTTCTGATTAGGGATGATTAGTGTGTTGGTGGAGGAGGAGGGGCGGTCAGGGCCTCGTGCTCCTGGGTTCCTGAGGCCAGAGGGGAGGGAGAGAGAGAGAGAGAGAGAGAGAGAGGGAGAGAGACAGAGAGAGAGACAGAGAGAGGAAGGGAGCAGGATTGGGGGGCATAGGTGGAGTGCCAGCATACATAAGCAGAGAGCAAAGCCTCAGAGGATGACTGGAAATGATAGGGCTGGAAATAGTTAGAGGAAATACCCCCCAAAAAATGCTGTCCTCCCGATTCAAAGAGGATGATTTAGGAGTAGATAAGCTTTTGAAAGAAGAGAAGATCACGTAGCGGAAGCACAGGATTGCTCTGAGTCCTGTCCCATAATGCAGGAAATGGCAGGGGGAGATCTGCCTATCACAACGTTTCAACCGGTGGATCATTTATTTAGCCGGCCATGACAAATATGCCAGATTTACACTGGCTACAAAGTCACCAGGTAAACTCCCAGCCCCCTGTAATGCCAAGGTAATAGTTTCTGAGCAGCAGCATTACAAAAGGTTAAATGTAGAACAGATGTTAAGTATAAAATACAACATGATCAAAGCTAAGGCACTCAAGACAGATGCGCCAGCAAATGATGATGAATGACTCTCCGTAGAATTGTAAGCTGCACACAAATGTAGCGAATTGCAAAGGTTGAAGTGTGTGTGTGTGTGTGTGTGTGTGTGTGTGTGTGTGTGTGTGTGTGTGTGTGTGTGTGTCTGTGTGTGTGTGTGTGTGTGTGTGTGTGTGTGTGTGTGTGTGTGTGTGTGTGTGTTTGTGTGTGTGCGTGTATGTGTGTGTGACACAGAGAGAAGAGCGGACACCAGGGAGCAAAACCAGTGTCCAAATTCATCGGGATGATACTCTACAGAAGGCCTGCACGATTAAGTTCCTACAGCAGGAATCACAGTTTGGACAATGTGTAATTGATTTCCCCAAAGGCTCCAAAAGCACCCTCAGTGATCCCTGGGACAGCCTCGCCTGTGAAAGTTTGCTTTTCTCCCAGACTTGCGGTCACAACTGCATGACATCATCACATAGAACACATTTTTACTTTTATCTCTGAAAGATATATTATCCATGTGCTGGGCTGTGCTAGTGGAGATCAAAGGCAACACTCTGTTCAGGCACCATATTAAAGTGAAACATGATTTTGCTACAGAAAAATAATCTGTTTATTTCAAGATAGATTCTGTTACATACCTGGCTTGCACAGGCATACACAATTCAACTTGACTTCCACCAAGCACAACTATAGTTATCCGTTCCAGGTGTTGAAACGAAGAAAAGAAGATAACACATGTTCAATATAACACATGTGGACTGTTGGTAACAACCCATACTTATTAACATTTAAAATCATTATAATAACTTGCAAAGACACATCCATAGATCAATATTTTTACAATCATTGCGCAAATATTCTTCAGTATATACATATGAGCAAGTATACTGTGTGCACATCAGAGGCACATGGACACACATATACCTTTATCAACACACACACGCTCATACAATTGAAGACATTCACATCCTCTTTAATCTCTTGACGCTCTGTCCAGGATGATCAGTGGCTGGTGTAAAGCGTCACGCTCAGAGGGAAACCAGACAGAGGGACACATGTTTGTGCACTCCTAAATGAAGTGTGACCATGGTGCACCTCTGAGGCAGGGGCTGGGCTGGGGGCTATTATGGGGCCTGACAGCAGGGGGGCGCTGTGATAATTTGATGTGAACTGGCTTGATAAATCACTGTGTTGTTACCTTGGCTTTAGTATCTGTTTATGTCTCTACAAATTGAAACCCCACTGGCACAGGGTTGAGGTAGAGCCACACTCGGGCTCCCAACGATTAGTTCAAGGTGGGGAGAGTTTAGATGGCTGGCCCCTATTGGCCATCTCCCTCTTGCTGCTTTGTCTCTCCCTGCTGAGGGAGAAAGCCATGGACATGTGTAAGCAATAAAGCCAAAGGTCTGCCTTCCACCACAGCCTGAGTGAAAGGAATGCAGAACCAAACTATAAAATAATAATGGGCACCGGGGCAGGGAAGAGGCAGGGGAAGGTAGAGGGTGGTGGAGAGGGGGGCATCAGAGACACACATCTGCAAGGGAGGTGGGAGGTGGTGGCGGTTGTAGATTGTAGGGGGGTGTTGAAGTGGGGTGGGGTCCTGAAGCAGAGCCCTCATCTGACCCCTGGATGTGCTGTTAAAGGCAGAGCGCAGCAAGCAGCCCAGGCTGGCACCACATCAAAAGGCTGACAGATGAAGGGCAAAGGTCAGTTTGACCTGGGCGCTAAGTTGCTGCTAAGCCTCTTAAAGCCAGAGGAGAGGTGCAGTAACAGGGAGAGAGAGGCAAAGAGAGGGGGAGAGACTGAGAAGGAAGGAAGGGAGTTAGTGAGACTAAGAGCAAGGAATATCATTCACAACTCCCTCCTCCGTTGCGATAATCAAAGGAATGATAAAAAAGCCAGTCATGTCGACAGTAAATACAGATTCACAGAAGTCAGACGAGATAACATTAAGTACCTTGTGCGAAATTGTCGCGCAAGGGGCATACTTCATCTAAAGCTAATAAACCAACATCCCCAAAGCCTGTTTAAAGCAGGTTTTCATAATCACCGAAAATAAACTACAATCAGGACAATGAGACAGACAGATGGAGTCCTGAGGCATTTATCTGCTTTAAACATTTTTCCCTTAGAAGCCACCAACTTATCAGGAGCTTGTCAACACAGTGACACCATTCTTTCAAATGAAACGCTAATGCACTGATCTGAGCACGCAGCGCCAGTATCTGTTCATGAAATCTGAGGGTTGATCAAAAGGTTCAGTACATCCAGTTCAGTGTATACCTCGGCAAATAAGTGGAAATCATCACAAGTACTCACATAACAAGGATGCAAACACGGTGGAGCGGCTTCCAAACAGAGGAGCTATGACAAAGCAAAGCAAATAACACAATGAGGGGGGAAAGGCAGACAGGATTGAAGGGGAGATGAAAAAGAGGGAGAAAAAAATCAACAAGAGACAAAGTAAAACTTTGAAAAAGTCCAACTGATCTACTAAAGGGAAGTGGACATATTCCACAATGCAACAGGACAGGAAATGCCTACTGTGAGGATAGGGCTCCCCTCTGGACCCCATTAAGGGAATGCATGAAATTAATAGTGACATCATGTTGCTTGGTCAACAAACGCAGGTTGATTGATGAAGACAAACGGTCAGGGTGATAGCCAGTTGTTGGCTTTCCCTGGGAGATGCCATTTTCAGCCAGCCTCTACTTCCAGCTTGTGAAAGGGATATGGGCTGTCTAGCCAGCCCTGTTCTAATGCCTCAACTGTCACTCAAACTCACTCTGGGGTTGTTTTCAACACTTGTGTAAAGTGCTGAAAAAACCATATACTCCAGGTGTGATGTTAAGCATTCAAACATATATCATCCTGATGGGGGGGATAGTAAATATGGACGTGGTGAATTTGCATGTTTATATATATAAATATATATATACATATATATATATATATATATATATATATATATATATATATATATATATATATATATATATATATATACAAACATATATATTGAGTATGGATCTTTTGAATATTTAATACTTAATATATATATATATATATATACAGTATAATGGCTGGCAGCAAATAATTTATTCAGCCTTAACATCCATCTCCACAGCCATTTGTATTATCTGGGTGATCTTGAGGGATTTTTAAGGCAGGTGGGATGTATAATACCTCAAACATGTTCTGCATCTGTCTCCTCCAATTTAGCTTGGAATACCTCGACACGAAGACCCACTCAGAAGGCATCCTGACAAGAAGCCTGAACCACCTCAACTAGCTCCTTGTAGCGCGTAAGTGCTGCGGTGATACTCAAAGCTCTTTGTGGATATCTGCACTCATCACCCTGTCCATAAGGGTGAATCCAGACACGCCACACAGGAAGTTCATTTTCCTGTCATTACCCAGAGCTTATTACCAGAGGTGAGAGTTGGACTGTAGACAGACTCATAAATCAAACATCTGCATTAATGTGGACACCGCACCAATCTGCCTGTTGATCTTGGGTCTGTTAGGCTTTTTAACTACCTCAGTGACCTCTGCCAGAGAGCTGGGGAAGGCTTCCCTCTAATCTTCACGCTTTTGAGCTTGTGTCTGTTGGATTCAGGAGTTTCTCAAATAGTTATTTTTAACTGCCTGACTATATATCTAGTTGAGGTCAGCAAGTGTATCTAGAAGTCTGGGGAAGGCCCAAAATCAGACTCTTTGAGCCGAACCAAAAGTCCTTCTTCAGAGCCTTCACAAACTGTTGATCTAGAGCAGGGGTGGGCAAACTTTTTGACTCGCGGGCCACAATGGGTTCTAAAATTTGGGGGCCGGGCCAGGAACAGATGGATGGAGTGTTTGTGTGAACTAATATAAATGACATGTAAAAATCATTACATGAAAGGATTTGGCCTTTAACAGGTAGCAAAGCATTTATTTGCAAGGCAATTTAACAAATTGCACGAATTGCAACTAACGATTATTTTAATAATCGATTAATCGGTTGATTATTTTTTCAATTAATCGGATTTTTATTCAAAAACAGAACTGACAGTGCAAATTCACAGTGCAAAACATCTTCAGAAAGTGCACAAACAGGTTGCTCCTTGAACATTCCTGAGCTGTTAATAAAAACAAATTAAATAAAAATGGACTAATACTAAAAACATGTATGCTTTACATTTGCCAAATGTGAGCCCCTTTTACTGTAATGATCTCCTTGGAGCAGAGGCTGCATTTAGCATGCCCTGCTTTATCAATATGTATGAAACACTGGGACAGTGGGAAGCTGTACTGCTCCTTTCATGTCTGTTTTGACCTCTTCATCTCAGCTCTGCATCAAGCTGCGCTGCATAGAGCGTCCTCTTCCTTAAACTATTTCATTCTGGGTCTCTTACGACCACGACGTCACGTTGTTGGCTAAGCCCAACTACGTGATTTGATTCATTCTACTTTGAGTAAAAAAACAACCTGCAGCCAGATCCGCCGGTGTGCCGGTGTACCAGACCGGGGGGTTACGGCATGTTTCATTTTACAAGCAAGACTGAACTGTAACGGAACATAAAGTAACTTTAACGACACTACACAACCCGAACACGTTAGCTAACGTGATAGCAAGCTGACTAGCTTCCATTAAAAACAAGTTTGAGGCAAATGAAGACGCTGTCGACATCTTAACGCTGATTGGCCAAGACTCGACACGTCACATCCAAGATGTTCTATTTTTCTCCGTGTCTCACTCCAATCTCAGAAACGCTGCCGGCCAGTTGCTCTGCTCCGCTCTTTTTTTTTTTCTTTCTCTGTGACTTATTGACTGACGTAATAATCGCGCGACACAACGAATCGATAATGAAATTCGTTGCCAACACTTTTGATAATCGATTCGTTGTTGCAGCCCTAATAATAATATTTGGACAAGTTCGGCGGGCCGGATTGGAAAGCCCAACGGGCCGTATACGGGCCCGGGGGCCGTACTTTGCCCATGTCTGATCTAGAGGTTCTTTTGAGACCTCATAGACAGAGGCCTCTGTCAGGAGTTCCTGGTTCACCCTCACTACATATTTGGGTTTATCAGGTCTTTCTGGCACCGGATCCAGCTTACCATGAATTGGTAGTTATGCAGTTGCTGGTTTGGCAAATGTATGTCTATATAGCATTGATAATGCCGTTGAAAAAGCCTTCAATTAACCGATGCAATAACACAATAACTCATAAGCTGTGTTAAAAGGAAAATCTCTTTCATTTTACAGTTGTTACACATTGTACTTCACACACACTTAATACAAGCCAGATTGTGGGTATTGCATTTTAACAGACATGGAAACATCACTTTTTCCTCAAGGTGCTGTTGTGATGAAGTTCCAGTGATATACAACTGTTTCCATTCATCTTGAATTCTATGCAGCTGTTGAAAGAACTTAACTTTGATTTAGTAAATATCTCTGCACATCTAGTGTTCTGAGCATCAAAGGTACGTGAGCAGATATCAAAGCGTCCTCCTGTATCATCTATCCTTGGCAGCTAGACTGCATTTCCATCTCAAGTATGAAGCAGAGTTACAAAGTAGAAATGACACTGCAAACCCTTTACTCGGGCTACAACAACCTCTGACTGAGAAGGACATTCCGGGATTCATTTGCAAGATGTGGTGCAAGGTTTGCTATTTTGCACAGCAATGATATTAAGGCTTAAACATTATTCTGGCATGTAGAAAATAAAAAAATGGCTTTACAAAATGCAAAATAATAAAACTCTGACTTGTGATGCCTCTCTCTGATTTGGAAAGGATTTTTTTTTTACAGACTAGGTCTATGCAACCAATTTGCTTGAGTTTAATTTTTTCTTTGTTCGCGTTTTAAGTTTAAATACCGTACTTTATACATACTGTAAATGCAAATGAAAGCCTTTTATATAAGGCATAATGAAACACATATTCAAAGACAGTTAAAACACAAATTAAAAAGGGTTGATAAGTGTTGCAAGAGATTTGAGAAATAATGATATAGAATGAATCAAAGGCTGTCAAGTTGAGAGGCCACTGTCAACTAAGGATGTCGGTGAGTGTTAATTTACTAATTGTGGGAGATCGGAGGTGAGACAACAATGACCTAGTGAGGAAATAGGACTGAAGAGCCTGCAGTTTACGAGATGCCGTATGATATGGAAATTGGTGCCACCAGTGTGTTGCACATGCTAAACTGTGCCACCATCTGCTCCGAGACCTGGGACCAACCCAAACCACAGGACAGTGGGTCAAACACACAACTCAAGATGGCAGCCGGTCCGCAAACACAAGCCACAAAGCTACTCTCAGTCTAAAAGACGCAGGACTGAAATATGGAACCGCTTTAGGTTTGACATGGTGACACAAACATTGAGCTTTTGGGATGATGCCAGTGAGGCTCAGCCAAGCAGGATATTGCCCGTATGGTCATCCTACTAAGACTTTGTGAGCAACATTTGATATTTCAAAGAAAGATGAAGGAAGAAGCTGGCGGCAAGTTAATACCAATATAGGATGGCAAAGGAGCAAACTGCTCCATTTATGTTCTTGTCCACATGCTGGTATGAAGGAGATCACTCGGCCGGTCCCACGGGTATAAGATGTTCTCAGTTGTAGTTTCATGGACAAATAACAAAGATCCAACATCAGATAAAGGCATTTGGCTCTTCGGAACAGAGTGGGAAGCCCAGTGCGGCACAAGAGGCTGTCCTTCACGAGCGGAACCATTCTCCACACTTGGCACTGACATAAAAGCAGCTTCTACTCCACTGAAGTACTCAAACATATATACACACACACATACATAGACACAAAGAGATAGATGCGCACACACACGTACGTGCATGCCCGCACACACAACCCCCCCCCTACACACACACACACACACAATGCAGGAAGTATGCCTGTCACGGACACGCAAGGAAGGGAGGCAGCGAAAACAACTTTCTGTCGACAGGAATAAGAAAAACAACAGTTGAAAGAGGGTCTGCATGAAGAGAGAGTGCGAGACAAAGGCATTCGCTCCGTCAGAACTCATCAGTCTGCAGAGGGAAAATATGTAAGGGAGATGCAACCATATGAGCGCTGTCACTGTCCTGAACACAAGACAGAGGGGACAGACTGGTGGAGAGCGGACTGAGAGCGAGAGGAAACCTTCAGCGAAAAGCTTCCACATCAACAGAGACATTGTCAGGTTGTTGAGGTTTAAGTGTGCCTGAGATACAGGTATACACAACAGTCATCGGACTGAATAGAGGTGGAAACACAATACTGAAACAAACTTTCTGAAGCAAATGAGCAGGCACTATGAAATGGAGGTGTTTAAAGCTTGGTAATGAGTTTCTTTGCCCAAAGGCACAAGGCTGCTAACGAGAAACAGACAGAAGAGAAACACATTGGAGAGCTAGTCAGTAAGGGCCAGATTACCCTCAGGCCTCCAGGGCCACTCTCCAGAAAAGAAGATAAAAGAGCTTATTAATAGCCCTTAGATTTACATGCACTAAGTGGATGTTTATGTTGGAAGTTGCTGCTTATGTGTGAACATCCAACAACTGTAAACAGTGCCATTCAAGTCCCATTTCCCTTACATCATTGATATTGTTTCAACTCGCAAAATAGACGGCCAGAGTTCGAAAAACATAATTTGTGCATTATCTTTTAAGTGGTTCCACAGTTTGGTTTCCCCAAAGCAGTAATCAAGAAGCTTCATTGTGCACTTCCTCTTCTGCCTCTTCACGTTACGCTGACTTCAGTATAAACAGCTGAGAAAGGGCAGTCCAACAGAAGCACTGTTGTGTTAGCATGGCGGCTGGGCCTATAGGACGTAGCACTATTTCACACAATACTTATATGCAGCACAAGAGGCAACTATACAGACACTGATGTCGAACAAACTAGTCATCCAGCGGGTTTCATTTACAGCTAAAAACTTGATGGATGTGACTTAATGTCATTGTGAGATTTCCTTTGTGTCTCGTCTACTGAATGTAAGTCAAGTATGTGGGACAAGCATTGCTGTTAAGTGGTAGAATACGATACCTGAATGAATTAGAATGAGAATAAACAGAGCAAATTAATAGAAACCTATTTGATTTCATCCACCCCTTGCTAAGTAAAGGTTATGACCAAAAGCATTACACCATTGTATTAAAACACTGGGAAGGCCCTCATCCACCACATGAAAGAGAGCTACTCAAGAGGAATGGGGTACATGGGGAAGCATACAGCGCATGTCCGTAACCCCTACTGCCTTTTATTGGACAAATATAAAATTAACAACAGTCAGGAGCTGTAATGGTGAGCCAGGCTGCTTCCAACACAAATTTCCAATTTGAGGTCAACTGTATGGTCCTATAAAAGTTTACAGAGCTGCTTAAAGAAGAGCTGTCACTTTACAAGAAACAAACTTTTCTAATTAATCTTCACGCTAATAACCCCAAGTCTTTTAATGTGCCTCAAATCTAATGCATGCCCTTATTAAAGGTAAAAAAGAAGGCAAAGCCCAAACTGGCTATTGACATAAATCAATAAAAAAGTGGCTGTTAAATTTTCCTTTCTGGGGTAACTAATAGGAAAACTGTAAAAGTACAATACACGAGAAAGAGAAGTGACCTAGCTTTTAGCATTACCTTTTATATTACCCTTCCACTCGTGTTAAAATCTGTAACTTGTCAAAATGTACAATTGGGGCAATAGCACGGGGAGTGCCAATAGTAGAGCTGTGGCTCAGTGGTTAGCGTGCCCGTCGGTGGTTCGAGCCCTGGCTCCGCTAGTCCTCGTCGATGTGTCCTTGAGCAAGACACTTAACCCCGAATTGCTCCCCGTTGCTGTGTCTACGGTGTATAGAGCAAATGTAAGTCGCTTTGGATAAAAGCGTCAGCTAAATGAAAGTGTAATGTAGAGCTGGCTGCAAACTGTTCAGACCATTAACAGAGAGAAAATAATGGAGTAAAACACAAATGTGGACTGGGGTAATAGAAAATTGTATAAATAGCGAAAGGTACGATCTGTTGGATGCATTCAGGGTTTTTACATTTTCAGATGTTTCCTTATAATGTATGCAAAGCGTTTTGGAATTAAATCTGTAATCTGTAATAGATCCATTAAACATATAGGACATGTGGACAGGGATTGTGGAGGTGTTAATGGACTGGTTGACACAAGCAACATGTTCAGGATTCCAGGTTGGAGTGTTCTCAAAGTGTGTAAGGACACGGCAGCTTTGTTCTGCCAGGACATCAAAGGGACAACCCAAGCTATTTGAACAATGAGTCCCATCTATATATAGAGGAAGTGATGGACGAAGAGAGTCGGACATGTATGAGGTCACTGTCAGAATTAAAGGAACATCCATGCCAACATCCATCATGTGATGAAAGAAGTGCAAATACTTCTTCCCTGCCAGTGCAGGGTCAGTGACTAGCTTCTGAATATGGCCTCTGCCAAACCACGAGAACTAAGTCACCTTTAAATACTGACTCGGCTATAACTCAGGTTCCCAAACAGAAAGAATCGGGCAGCTTTTACCGTCTTAAGCCCTGTCCATCTAGCAGCAGGGCCGGGTCCGATAACATGTGAGACCTCTCCTAGATACGATCACAAGGAGATTAAGCTCCTGTATCAGAGATTAGGCTAAATTTGTTTTCTCTCATTTGAACCTAGGTGGGGATAGTCCCTGGGCCTGTCCTCTCCTCCCCCCCCAGGCCTGGGCATAATGCCATTAGTGGTGTTTTGTTGACAGCAGGCAACGGTAAATGAGGCCCCGCTTTAATCAGCGGCATGCCGGGCTGGTGTCAGAGTTCCCCAATGTCTCCCAGGTGAAAGATGAGCAGGGAGAGAGGTGTTGTCTCCACGTTAATTAAAACTGCTCCCCTTGTGCGAGGATTCTGCGCTGCTACCACCCTGAAACCACGGCTGTACTCTCAGCATAAACACTAGCCATTAGCTGGGAGAGTAGAGAGAGGGGCCAAGCAGCAAGGGGTGTAATTAATCAGACTAAGATCATGTTCTAACCACTTAAAAGCAAGAGGGGGGGCATTTATCTGCAGGGAAAACAGGTCTGTTTTGGTTTACATGGCAAGTGAAATGTATAGGAGGTGGTTATTTTGGAGAGAGGATAACAGTAAGGGAGAGTTAAATAACTTTTTTAGAACAATTAACTTTTTTTTCTTTTAAGGACTTGCTTTTACTCAATAGAGTAATACTAATACTATATGATATAGGATTCCAGAAGCCATTTTCATCTCCATTTTTGGTCAACTCTCAGCTGTTAGTTGAATTGCCTCATCCTGTACTCTCCCTTCTTCCATTTCTGTCTCATAACAGTACAGTACAGTCCATGTAAGAGGGACAGGAGACACTGTCCCAGCGTTGCTATTTACCCAGAAATCCCATCCTCCACAGCGGCTTCCTGTTCCCTTGAAGTGAGACATCCTTTCCTGGGGGATCAACTGGATGAACCAGACACAGGGATGCGGACGCTGCTTTAGCCTGGCCATGCCCAGTTACAATAACACCTTCATGCTGTTCGTCCCAGCAGCCTGCCCTGATACACCAGCCCCATCCCAGCCAGGAGCACCAAGCAGGAGGCCTGCTGCGCCCTCGATCTGGCCTGGGTTGATGAGACAAAGAGTGCGGAGGGGGTTCGTCGGGGAGTCCCCCGCTTCCCTCCCGTACACTATGAAACCTCCCGGCCTCTGATGCAAATGAGGTGGTGGGGGCAAAGAGAAAAAAACAACATGAAGGGGGGAAACGGACACAAAGAAGGGATGGGAGGGGAGAAGGCCTCCTAAAGCAGCGCAGCACTGAGGGCCTTTTCAAATCCCGGCAGCAGTGGGTGTCAATCAAGCGGTCAGCATTAACAATGTTAGGCCAGAACAAGCAGGGGTAATGTCCTCTTTGCTCTGCCCAACCCCCATCACCAGCACCTCCCCAACTCCCCACCTTCCACAAGCCCCTTGTGACCACATGAATCTGACTAGTGACAGCTCGCCATCCTGTAATTTGCCAATTTGCACGCATGTCAAAAAGCCAGACCATAGTGAATTATGGCCACAAAACGGGGATAGGCCGAAAGAAGTGCAAGAGATCTGCAACACGGGAGGATAATGGAGATGACGGGGCAAACAGCAGGATGAAATAGATTTGAGTGAAGGCTGCTTACACAGTGTGTGTGCCTCTGTCGTAGTGAACACTTGACTCTCTTGATATCTGCATAAAACGGTCTGGTGGGCCTTGTTCCCATTTCTTGTATAATTGAGTGTGTATGGATGAAACACTTGATTATGTGAGTACGTAAGATAGTGTCTTCTCTGACAAGACCATTTGCCTTATAAGCACCGGTGTGAAGAGTCGGACGAGTCTATCTGAGACTGCTGTGCTGAAAAGTGGGAGATGAGTGTGATTATCCACGGCTGAGCCATTATTACGAAGCATCATCAGAATCAGAATCAGAAGTGTTTATTGTCAGGTATATACGAGAAATTTGACTCTGTGAAAGGTGCATAGACATAGAATACAAATATAATATAAAACAATAAACATAGTGCAATAGATACACATGGACACCTTGCTGCACAATCTGTTTTTCAATCAAACAGTCCATGAATGTGTTTAGCCAGTGTTTAGCTGTTGGTTCTACTGAGGACTATACAGGACTATACAGCGCTATAGTCCCTAAAGCACTAGTCAAATAAAAGCTATCACTAACACACAGTCTACTGCCTACACAGCACCAAGACATATAATGGATGAACTTGACCGTGTATTTTTCCCAGTGGAAAAAGGACATACACCTTTAATGTTCATGTGCGCATGTCCAAATAGTACACCCCCCTCGCACACATACACACACGCTAACGCAAGAGAGAACCATGAAGCCTATATAAATCTCTATCAGGAGGCCAGCCAACCTCTCTGCCCCTTGCTGCTGAAAACCATATAATAGTCTAAGGAAGCAGAAACACATTTGCTGGATAGTTGGCAGCAAATGTCCCATAATGGTTTTGACTGGGTAACTTTCTAAATGTTATTCTTATTGCTGGGCCTAAAAGGTAAGGGGGAAAAAGAGTGGATGACAAATTCACCCTGAAAAGCCTACAATTGTGTTTGACATCAGCGATGCAAAAAGAACAGAGCGAGCCGATGAGGTGCCATGAAACCCCAGCCCACACAAACATGTGCTGACAACCAAAATAAACATGCAGCGAAGCTGTTTTGTAAGTATACACAGAAATAACAGCATTGCATCGTCACATTGACATGAAGTCACGTCCTACAAAACCCCAAAAATCACAAGCTATCATTGCAACATGTCATTTGGCAATGCAGTGGCTGAGTCTGCCCTTTACACTTGTTTAGCAATGTTTTACGTCTCCAGAACAATCTCGATCGCTGATGAACATCTGACAATGGGGCATTTGAAGCTGCTGGAGATTCTCAAACCATCCGTGAAAGTGAAAATGAGAAGCAATTCTGTTAAACACTCCACATTATGATGGCTATTTACCACACCATTGTAACTTTAAAGGGTGCACCTTTAAACGTCTCACAAAGTAATCTCGCCTCAGGTACAGTTCACTGAATTCTCCACCGCTGGCCCTACAATCTGTCTTGCGTTACTTGCCTTCCCAAGTGTGAGATGTGAGAGGACTGAAAGGAGGACAAAGCTGACATTGCTCGTGGCTTTTCAAAGTTGTGTCATTTACTCATGGGTAAGGACTTCACGTGGCCCCTGAGCATGATTGCTCGGGGAGTAAAAGTGAAAGGGAAAGTGTTTGTGCTGAGTGTAGTTTAGCGGCCTGGTGTCCCTCGGGGCCTGAGCCCTGAAATTGTTGTGCACAGTCTTTAATATTTGAATAGTGTACAGTACGTGCAGGTCAGAGCTGTGTGCTGGCTGGAGAAGACAGAAGGTGGAGGATGACTGTAAGATACCAATCCACATGAGAAGTAGCAGTAAGCAAGGTTTTTTAGTGATCAGCACTAGGTCAGCTCGTAGTCACTGAAGTGTTGTCAGCTTGACAGAGATGCAGTAACACGACTAAAAGGTCCAACTTGAGAAAGGAGGTTAGGTTTCTTCGATATTTTTCAAACAAGGGGAGATGGTAAGAAAATAACCAGTGGAACCCTGAGCAACGATACAAATCACTGGTGACTTTGGACAAGTCATCGTTTTCACCAAATGTCTGATGGTACTGTGCATCTTCATATTTGAAGACTGTATCATCACACTTAGTCTTTGTTATACAGTACTCCATAATAATGGAAAAGGTAACGGCTGCTAAAAAAAATACAGCTTAATTTATTTAAAATTTCCCAGATTGTTTTCCCCTTATTCACTCATTTCACATCTTGTTCCCTTGTAACTGCATGCTATATAATACAAACAATACAAACTGTACTAGGATCACTAAAAGTGATGCTGTAAAATGCCGCCCATAATCGAAAGCACTTATTTTTCAATATGTTATAATGGTTTTAAATGTTAAATACAAGTTACAAAAGGATAACGTAGTAGTAGACAAAGTGCAGAGAAAGAGTTAATTTACCTGTTGAAATAAAAACACAAACAGTGACCCTCATCTCATGCACACTTTGTCTCACATAACACAGCATAACCAACCGTAGCTATGCTCCTCATATATTTTTTTGCTCTGACTGCATGTCCTAACAATAAATATCTGCCTTCATCCACAATGTCAAGCCACAGGTTGGTTTCCTTCGGGGTAATTGATGTGAGGGTTCTGCTGAAACCAACCCTACACGCATTTCAAAGAGGTGAGCAGGAAATCGGGCCATCAGAGGCGGAACGCTGCATTCCTATCACTCAGCTCGGGTCAAAATCTCTGGTGGAGTAAGGATTTGTAGCTTAAAGGCTGTCAGAAATGATCACTTTGCTCCGCGACTGCATCCCCGCACTGACACAGCCCACCCCTTTGGTTAAGATAAAGGATGTACCCCAGCGGATTTGGTGACCTGCTCTCTCTTTCGCCGGCCCGTTCTGGTCTCGGCTAAACACAGTTCAGGTTCTGGAGGCAAGTGCAACGCTGTCGTACAGGGGGAAAGAAAGGCAGAGTTACTGGATATTTCCCAGGGAGCCAGGGTGGAGAATCAGTTTCCATTTCACCATGACCTTTCTCCGGTCCCAACGGTGGTCAGCTCCACCACTACCTCCTTCCTCCCACATCCCCACTGAGCAGCCTCCGCTCCACTGCTGTCTCTCTTTTTTTCCGTTTGTCAACCTATCCATCACACACTTTTTACTCGGATAGGACAGAACAACCCCCCACCCCCCTCGCCCCCCAACACACACACACACACATACGTCCCACCAACAAAGAGATCAAATTCCCATAGCTCATCTATCTTCTCATCAGCTGTTTACACTGATATGAATGTTAGCATTGCACACAGTGCAAATGCGTAACTAATATGCAACTGATGAATACTAAGAAACGTACTTATAAACAACTACATATCAAATGAAGGACCACCAACTACATCTAAATAAAGCTGTAATTGCAGTGAATTTTTTCCTTCAGGATGGGAGTCATCTCTTTCCAACACCCAAGCTATTCTTAGTGTCTGTTAGTATTGTTTTCAGTCACCAAATGTTACTTTCGTATGAAAACGCATGTGATGGCCTTCTCGTATGCCAACAATGCCGGGAAGCTGTTCGTCACCCGGCTGACCGGTCAAACTCCGACACACTCCAGACACACCCTTCACTCTAACTGTAACCATTTATATATACCTTTTCCATTTGCTGTTTAGGTGCATACACCAGTTTGCGGTCATATCCTGTGAGAGGCAGACATTTAAAATGATAATAAAGACACGCAAGTGCCAAAACCTAAGCAGCCAGGGAACATGTGACAAAATATAATCATGGTTTAAAGACAAAGCTTTCTTAAAATATTTCTCTTTCACTTTTACATTCTAGTAGAGACATTTTCCTCCATATAAGAAGGGATGCAAAAAAAGAGAGAAAATAATTGCCTGAACAATCTGGTGGGGCATATCAACGCCAACAACTTTCAGAGTACCACCAGAATACCCAGTGTAGGAAAGTCAGTGGCGTTGAAGAGTGCCCAGTCACAGCCCATAATTAAGCACTCTCCTTGTCAAAACGTTTGTCACTTTCTTATGTGAAAAAATATAATTCAAAACGGGTTAAAATAAAAGCAAAGTTGAAACAAACAAAAAAACTCAACTTTCAATTTTACCCAGATGAGAAAAGCTCAGAATCATAGAAAGTATGAAAGTCCACAGTTACATGGCAACTGGCTGATTGACTCTGAGCTGAGGAGGACTGTGCGATCTGGTCAAAAGCTTGAAAACACTAAATACTAAATGGACCTCGGGTGTTTTGTTACTGTTTAGTCAACTGCTGTTGTCAAGGCAAACAAAAAACCTCAAACAATCACCGAAGGTAGCGAGATCAGGCTCGACACCCGACTTGGGCAGAGGGGACGCTGGCAGTAGCAGCAGCAGCGGCCGGTAGCAGCAGCAGCGCTAGCTAGTTTGCTACAGCGGGGACACTGACCGGCCGTAGGAGCGGCTTGTAACCCTTTACGGTACACAACTTTTACTCGGGACTGCCGTTCGTGTCCCACGTGAAATCAAAAGTTGAGTTTTTACGTCATGCTCGTGATTAAGTCACATGACATAACATAGGGTGACCAGATTTGAGTTTGTGAAAAAGAGGACACTTCGCTCCGGGGGGGGGGGGGGTGGAGGAGAGAGAGAGAGAGAGAGAGAGAGAGGAGGAGGAGGACACTTCGTCGCGGGGGGGGGGGGGGGTAGCAGTAGTGTGTAGCATGCCGTGAACTTACATTTACGTTGAGATCGGTCGACAAATGACAGTTCTCTCTACAGTCAGAGCTTGCGCAAGAAGGTGGAACGTGAGGGAGATACCATTTCCAAAACTTATAAGGGGGTAATAACTATTTTTCCCGCACGTAGCAAAATCCCGGACGTACCATTTCCAAAACTTGTAAGGGGATAATAACTATTTTCCCGCACGTAGCAAAATCCCGGACGTTTTTGGAATCCCTGCCGGACGCTTTTTTTAGGTCTCGAAAAGAGGACATGTCCGGGAAAAAGAGGACGTCTGGTCACCCTACATAACATCTATAGCTCACGTAACATCAAAAGCAAGCTCATGACTCTAACCAAGTAGTTTCAAGGCCTAAACTATCCTCCACCGTTTCACAATGTTAACCGTGCACGACCCTTCTGTGTCAAGATACTATATGCAAAAAGCGCCAAGGGCTTCTACCCAAGAGGCAAAATATGACAAGTAGAGTTGAGTTTTCTCAGTGTATCACTTTTTTTCTGCTTTAAATGTAACTGAGAATCACAGAAATTTGGTAAATGTGGTTCACTCGATCGTAAAAGGTGACTTTTGCGTGAAGCAAGGGGAAATGTAAACACCTATATTAAAGGAGGTGGCGGGTGGTGGATTAAACTTTCCAAAGACAGACAGCGAGTTTATCATGAAATGTGTGTAAGACATGTGCTGAATCAAATCAAAACCCCCAAAATACCAGCTTCTTCAAAAGGCAGGGAGCAGAAGCCATAAATGAAAAGAATTTTAACAGCAAACAGAAAGAAGATGAAGAGTTGTGTCTGCACATGTGGTCATTCAACGTGAAGTTGAATTCTTGTTCCCTGAGCTGCTGAAGTAATTAGACTCTTTGAAAACATTTACATTGGACTCACTTGTATTCTTTGATGAGCAGTCCTTTCTTTGGTACATACAGTATTTTGATGTAGTGGCATCTTTTTTTTTCATTCCTTCGGAGGTTTTACAAAGTTTTTGATTAATTCATTGTGTTATTATCATACTCAAAATACTTTTTTAACACCCAAATACATTTTTTTCAGTTAAGGGTGAATTGTGGCTTTCAGAAATCTTTGTGAATGATTATTATTTATCACCACATTTAAACAAATCTCAGACCATTAAAAGGTACAGTAAAACGCATGTGTTATAAAAGTAACTTAAATAAACAAATAATATTTTATTAGAACAAACTGGCACGGCAGTCTCTATTGATGTGGATTGCTAAAATAAAATCACTGGCATTGTGGCAATCATTTTCACTCTCAGTCAAATCCATGTACATGCTCACAAGACTTATTCCACTCTTTATGTGTCAGAGAAGATGCAAAAAAATAAATAATCAGAGGGCACAGACAGACAGACAGCTGAAGAGTCACCTGTGACATCACTCTGCAGACATGCCTGTCCAGCGCTCCAGCAAAAACAAACCTTCACCACAGAAAATAGAGAGGCAGCCTAATCGCCCCAACGTTTGCGCTCCACATACATTGATAAATGAAGCCATTGTGCAGTGATTATCACAGTTATTCATAGCCTCTTTGCTATGGGGATGGGACATTTGTTGCATTACATAGGAGCAGACACTGCCGGGCATAGCGAATATTTCCCTGTCACTGTGTATTACAGGCTAGCCAATGACATTTATAAATACTTGGCAATCTGCGCTGCTATATGCGTTGTGTTATTAAATTGTCATTTTTTTTAGGGGCAACTGGGCCAGGCCTGTGATTAATTGAATACTATTAAGTTGAGGTGGATCATGCCTGTTTATAAATGCTGCTTTTACGTTACAAATTAATCACAGACATATTATAATAAATTACTTTTGGTGGTGTTAAGTGTTTGCATTACTTTTCTCTGTAATAGAAACACAAGAAATACGGAAACATTATTTCTTTATTATTTCTGGTGACACTGTAATAAAGAATGATTTAAGGAGTTGGCCGATGTCAGACCGGACACATACACATTATGCAGTGTGTTTCTGTGCTGTATTACTGTGTGTGTGTGTGTGTGTGTGTGTGTGTGTGTGTGTGTGTGTGTGGTGTGTATGCGTGTGTGTGTAGGCTGCAGACATGGGAGAAACAACAGGCCAGCTCTGGTAAGCATCAGGCCAAGACATTTGGCTTTTTCTTAGTTTTGGAGTGGGATGAATGAGCTCCGAGTTGTGTTTCTACTCTACCACGTAACCTCACTCATAAACTACAGCCTGTAGACAGACACGTTAGCTGCAGTACGCACCAACTTTTATCTACATGGAGCCAAAGATTGATGTTTTTTAGTCAATCAAAACAATTAAGATAGCAGCATAACTTCAATTCTAACTTTAGTTAAAAACTACTGCTCTGTTTTATCCAAACTCTAGGCCTAAATCAGACAGTAGGAGCAGGTTGAGAGGACAGAGAAGTGGATCTTGTGTTTTTGATGGGCAATTTATTCCAGGGGGTTCTAGTGAGCAATTGAGTCAATGGACAAGTTTACGTTCCAATAAGTTGTGCACTTTTATCTGCACTTTTCGAAGATAGGAAACACAACACCAGGTCTTGTGAGAAGAAATATGGAGTCATTTCATACCGCGAAGGCATTACAACCACAGTCATCTGTTACCTCTATCTATTACCCTCTTTAAGTCCACTCTTAGTGGACGATTTGGCCAAAGTCCTGTTGGTCCTTAGAATAGCATCTCTACTGGCAAAGCTTGGCATGCAGCACTGACCTCAAGACTCTTTCACAACTCTTTAATGAGAGCATAGGATTTTATGTTTACATTCCGTTCTCCCCCTCACCACCTCCTCATACCCACTCCCAACTCCGGCACTTTGGCAATTCCCACTCCCGCCTCATGATGGCCGCCTGTCTTTGGTGGTTTGCAATTAGCATCCTTCACAATGTTCTGCTTTATTGGCTCTGCCAAGCTAAAACCGGAGCGGGCGCAAGCGACGGCATGTCACCGTTAGTCGGCGGGGTTGGCGGAAGGAGAGATTTCACTGGGATTTACTGTGTCAGTTCACAGGCGGTGGCCCGCGGGCCCCCTCTCCTCTTCTGTAAATCCAAACAAACTCTAGTTATTTCAGCCTCAGTGAAAGCTGACTTGGATCTGAGGAGAAAGCCTGCCTGCCACTGAACCCCGAGGGAATGAGCGCCCGGTAGCCTTAAACACCTCTCCCTCGCTTCTTTCCCTCCCAACTCGCCATTGCTCCATTCCATGAACCCTCTATCCCCGAGCTTTGACAGAAGGTATGTATTTTAGGAGAGACCCCTGGTGTTGTGATGGACACGCGAGCCCTGTTTGAAATGGAAACCCACACATTTTGCCCTTCCAGGGAGCACCATGAATATCCCAACAGAGATGGCGAAAGGAAATGGAACAAGTGGAAAAAATAGCCCTTTTTATTGAGGTTTTCCTTTCAAAAACATAAGTAAATATAGGAACGACACTTCCTATTCAGGATATGATGCTGTGTAATGCTATAACCTCAACAGAGTTGCCCACTGACCACCACGGGCGTAGATAGTTTATTTTTCTCATAGCAACTCTCACTCTTGTATACACTGACAACACATGCTGGCTCAGATAACCAAGTAAGAAAAAAAAACATGATAACAGAAATGAATGTAATTCATGAAAAGAGATAAACTGAGCCACACACAAGCTTATCCTCTAGTGTGTGCAGCGCTGCCTGGCATTCACCATCTACCGTCTCTTTTCCCTTCAACCTCCATTTATTTCACACAGAAGAAGAATAGCATACGTTTATCCATGTGTGTGTGCATACTACGTACTTAAGTGTTTGTCTATTAGCATTTTTTATTTTTTTTTGCATGTCTGGGTGTGCAAAGAAAATGATGTGGCACACTCCATCCTCCCTATAACTCACCTGGACTGATAAAGAGAGCAAAGGAATCGTTTCCTTCGCCTGCTCCTCATTCAAATGGGCTGGCGTCTGTAAACAAGAGCTGCAGTTATCCATGTAGCGGTCAGATAAGAGGGGAAGGAGACCTCCGGAGTGATGGATCACGAAGGGGCTCCCAGTCCTCTTCTCTTCCCAGCACCACCCTGCCACCTTAGGATAATAAACAGCCGTGGAGCAGGGGGCCAGATAAGCGCCATCACTCACATTGGCCGGGCTGATAAGACACAGACGCTCTCTGTCACCCGCCATGACATTTGTTTTTCATTCCACTTCAGACCGAGGGAGAAGTCAACCTGTTTCATCTCATCAATGGGCTCCACTCAGGATCCCCCGCTGAGTGCGTGCCACCCTTTGACACTGATGGCAGTCAGGTGACTGACTGTGTCACGCGGCACAGAAGAAGAATGGACTGCAGCTTGCGTGTTTCCACTGCTTCATTCACAACTACAGTACCGTACCGCAAGCAAACAAACATGTATTGTAAAAAAAAAGGTTTAAGCTAACTAATTAATTTGATCAAATTGAAAGAGGATGTGATGTCAACCCTTCCCCTCTGCTCGGTGCAGTTACTGATATAGCACAGCTGCATATTTTCCACTGAGGGTGTGTACAAAACATGCCCACGTTGATGAATTGCGACTTTATTTCTAAATATGTGGTCACAGTTAAACAAAAGGCCTTGTACACCCGAGGTACTCAAGAGACCCAAGTCAAAATCGTCTGATACTGAGACTCAGTTCTATTAACAGTCTGTTAATTTTGAATACCTTTACCTGAGCTATTTTTACGCCTCATATGTCATCTTAATGGACCGACTGGGTGAGGCTTTAGAGTAAGAAACATGCAGGAAAACAGAGGTTGGTTTCTATCCTACCACGGCTGGCTATAAAACCAAAGTTAGACATGAATCAATGTGAAATATCCTTGAACAAAAAACTTGAGTTACAAGTTGTAAATTATGCTTTGGAGACTAATATTTCTGATGGGGTACATAAAATCATTATTTAAGTCATTTTGTATTTTGGCACCTTTAATTCCCTAAAAACGCAGAGGCCTATCAGAGGGAATATGCAGTCATTGTAAATCTGCCTGCCCTAACATTGCCTCTACCAGGGTCACCTACAAGTCACGGATTTGAGAAGGTATAAAATGGTTACTTTATAGCTATCCCAATTGTTATACGTTAGAGTTATGTGCATTGTATTACCACTAATGAAGGGCGTAAATTCTCAGTTTACGACTGGACCTTTACGGGGGGGTTGTAAAACACACGCTTTTTGCGTTACTTGCGTTTGTCACCGGAGTTCTGGAGTTCAGACTGCACACACTGTTTCCATTAGTCAGGGACCGCTCCTCCGAGAGGCCTCCGTCAGCAGTAATGGGTCCGGGCCGTGAGAGAGCTAAATCCCGTCCGTCGGTCACGGATGACATTTAACAGACAGGGCCCAACTTCCTGTGATCAGAACAGCAGAAACCATGAAGCTAATCCATGGCACTCACAAATCCCTCATCCTCATCCCCTAGCTGTCAAAAGTGGACAGCACCTGATAGTTGTAGGACAACGATCACCTGCGCTGACCCCCACATGTCTGAGAGATAGTGAAATATAAAAGTCACTGTTTTGTCTGATCTAACCTGCATTAGTTGGCTTTGTATCGATGACTTATGTGACTGGTGTTGGTTTTACTTGTCACCTTGTATTCTTTACAGATAGAGAGTTCACCATTATGTCAATCACATTTATGGGGGTACTTTGCGCTTCAGCAAGTCATGGTTATAAACACTGGAGCTCTGAAAGGGAATCTTCCGTCGGTTTCCAACCTCAGCTCTGCAGCTTCCTCACAGCGTTAAGTAGATATACAGAATAGCTGCTGATGACATCTTCCCTACTGTGGGTGCGAGGTCACCACCACAGGTAAGATGCAACACTTTTTTTTACTCTTCCTGCATGTCACCGCGTTACCACTCTTTGGGGCTGAGACTGTAACATCAACATAATACCAAACTATGCAAATGCCAGGCCTTGCTCCGTCACTGAGGGTAATATGTGACAGTAAACGGATGCTGGAGACAGGAGACAGCACTGCAGCAGCGGATTGTGAGGGATTGACAAATCAAGCAATTAAAGGGGAGGTGATTATGTCATCATTTTCTTGGGATGGCTCAAAAAATTCACTCTGAATGAATGAATAAGGAATGTATGTGGGGGGGTTGAGGATTGAAATATCTCACACGGACATTCTGCTTCTTTTTTTTTTTAGACGGGCCTTATCTTCCCACGTTCAGCCCTGTTAATATGATGATGAACAATATTTCATGAAGGGCAGCTGAATGTGTCTCTCCTGGAGAGAGCCCGGGCTCACTCGGTCTCCTCCCCATGTCCTCGTCTTTCCTTTGTACCACTCTTTTCTCTGAGAGCAGGGATAAGTGGGGGCAGGTGAGAGAAGGGAAAGCGAGGTAGATAATCGCTACCTCCGCACACGCACATCCCTCAGAAACACACCATTCCGGGGACCCTCCGCTTCCCCTTTCAACCCCCCCAAAACATTTTCATATCAATAATCAAGCAATTTTTCTACATGCTAATCCATCAAAGCGGGCTTGGGCTAATCTGCAGAAAAGGGGCTGGGTGGTGTGTGCCGCTTGCTTCCTCTTTTCAGGTGTGCCCCACTCTCTGCCAGACATTTGTCCCGCTATGTGGCACACAAAGCCCCTGCCCTGTCAGCACTGATTGATCAGAGGCCGGCTGTAAAGAAGGAAAGCAGCACACCCTATCAATGATGCTCTACATCTGCACCTGAAAAGAACCTTCGTCTCCTTCCACAGCACGCTCAATGCTGCAGATAATGAGAGTCGTGCTGTTAACAGCTCCCGCGGCTCTGGTTTTTGTCATGTGTATATAGGCAAAGTGCTTACCTTTTAGATGGAGGGAAGAGACATTTGAAAAAAAAAAAAAAACAGGGCCCTTGGTAGGAAGATTATTATAATGTCTACAAACGCTGACAGGGTTGAATTTCAGTGACTCTTTTACAGATTAGCGGGGCTTTTAAAAGGGTGCATTTGCAGAACAATGCGATTGCGTGTTTGATTTTAATTTTCTGACAATCTCTCACAGCATGTAAGGGATACATGTGGATGTTTTTTTCTGTACTCTGCATTGTTGGGATTTAGTCAGGCTAAGGGTGCTTTTAGAAGCATGTGAAGGCATAGCAGGCTTCTCTAAGAGCCCCGGCGATCCTGCAGGAGGCAGAGTGAGAGATAAAATGTAGAGGCCTCATTAGTAGCACATTTATCATCTCCTGTCTGTGATTTAAAAGAATGACTGGGTCAAATCACTTTAAATACCTCAGGGGAAATCAACATTTGTCATTGCAAAGCAAACCTGCCTCTCCCCTCTCTTCTGGCATTAATTTATTCTAGTAAAGCAGCACCATTCGCCGCTGTGCTGATTTTAATATCATCCTTGCAAAAACCTTGGCTGACTGTCGATCTCAATTCATTGCTTTAACACACAATTGTCCCCTTCAATTCATTGAAGTAATACTCACCACGAGCAGGGCTAAGCCCTATCCATAGACACTGGGCAGGTGATGCAAATGGTCTTTAGTGAAACACTAAAGCGTGCGAGACATTGCAAATTATTCTTCAGATGTCCACAATTAAAACTGAATGCCATCAGCGCTGAACAGAAAAATTTACACGCTAAGAACAAGAAAGGGATTATGTATTATAAATGTGTTATTAATGCGTAACTCGGCAAGGTCGAGGAAGTCAAGATAGGTGTTGAAATATGGATGTCACCCTCAAAGAGCCCGCTAACATTGCTGCAAGTGGACCCTCCAGACTCGAGGCCTGACAGAATATTTTTGTGTTTGCCAGTACATCGGCTTACATTTCTTTAAACATTATCCGAGGACAGTGCATCGCTGGTCATGTGGTCATGTTACTAATAGCGCTTCAGTAGTGAGCAAAATCAGGGCCTGGGATTTTTTTTCTTGAATTTTGATGGCTGTAACTCAGCTCTAAATGGGACATACTTTCCACCTCATTTTCATTTAATGTCAGTTTGCCATTCATTATGAGTAAAGCTTTCCCATTTCAACCCTAATTCACATTTGTATAAGAGCTACTTTATTTCCAGTTAAAATAGGACTGTTGTCTGGATCAAATGTGTTGAGTTTTAGTTGTGAGATGGTCACTCTCACAACTGCAACACCCAGTCACTTTTTGTTAGTTCCACTGATGGGACATGTAAGATGTTGATGCCAGAGATGTACTGTATTATAGGGCACTGCAGAACTATTTCAAAGTCAGGAGGAAGGAGGCAAAAAGGGACAGATGCTGAGCAAGTCCTGAAAGAAGTGCGAGGTGGCGTAAAGCAGCACCAGAATTAACGCATATCTATTTTATACAAGTTCAGACAGAATAGTCTGCCATATGTAAATAGAGGTTGAATAATGAATGCACTTCCCCTGCTTTTATTTGCTTTAAGCCCTCACAGTCACACACACGTTGGCACCATGCGAGACACAAATTAGAGAGCGTTTTAAAGGAAATATTCAAAGAGCAGCCTGCCGCCGGAATATCAGTTATTATTTTTGATGTTGCAATTTCTGACACTTTGATGCAATCAGTGAGTAGCCCCAGCATTCAGCCCTCTCCAGGGAGAGAGCTGTCAGGAGTGAGGAGCCGGTGGGTAGATAATTATGGGAGATCAAACCTCGCTAGTTAGTAGGCAGGAACGGGAGGCAAATGCCAAAAACCAGCCAATGTTTCGCAAACGCTTGTTCAAGGATATCCTAATTGCTATAAGTGGTTCCTTCAGGACTGGCACTTCAAACACTGCCTGCTGCATGATGTCATCTCCCTGGCTCCCCTTCACACTCACAATAGGCAAATTAAGGAAGAGAGCACAGCAAAACACACCAGAGGACGGTGTCCTTCCTCTGTCATGACATGTGACCCACATCATGAGCAGACATGTGTAGGTCTATGCATATACGGTGCATGTGCATGCACAAAGAAGCAATCAACCACATGTATGCAAGCAGACACAATGTTCTGTTATTGTGTTGGTTTTCTTCATGTGTGTGATGAATAGTTTTGAACTTTTGAGGCTGATATCAATGTAAACACATCACAGGACATAATTAATATAAATTGCAGGCTAATTTATATGCACAGCACAACAAGTACACCCGTACCATTTGTAAATATTACGGTTGTATGATCTCAAAAGTGATACATTCTGACATGCAACTGTGTGCTCCATAATTCAAAGTGAGAACACAGTCCAATCTGTCAGTACTGTTTCAAGCCTACCTCTCCGATTTCCTTCTTACCTTTGCAGTTCAAAGGGAAGGAGAGGGGAAGGAGAGGGGAAGGTGAGTACAATTAGTTGAAATCAGTCAGAACAAATTGTCCGACAGCATTCTCCAATGCTAAGACATCAGAGTCCATTTGCTGTTGGTGGAATGACCCTCTTGCCGTGACCTTTATACACCTACATGCATTAAAAAACACACCGTTGTTTAATCAGCGTCTCATACTTATCGTTGACCAATGTCTCATCTAATACAGAAACTAACTTGAAAAAGAATCCTAGACCTGTTTCTGTCTGCCTCAGCTACATCAAAGGAAACCCAAACCTCGGCAATCAAAAAGAAGGATTTCTTGTTTCAAAAACAATTCACATTTTCAAAGGGGGACCACAGCTGACATACAATCGCAGTAAACCTATTGAGTCTTCAGCTCCCTCATTCTTTTTCTCTGCCTGTTGTGAATGTGAATCTTGAGGGTCATTGATCATCTCATTAAATTCAGCCCCAAAGAAAGCGATCCTTTTCACACAGCTCAGGAATTCAGACGTGAAACACCCCCGCCTCTCTTCAGGCACACACAAACACGCTCGCACCATCAAACATCACCAAATGACTGCCTTGCGTGGAGAAGAAAGACGGCAATAAAATGATAAAATAAAGACTATTTTGTTCAAAAAGGGTAAAAAGAGGTCATTTTCTGCATGGAGTGCTGAACTGTTAGCATAACAAAGCATTGGCTGGTGAGCTAATGGCTCTTCATCTGTGACAAGGGGCTCACTAGCTTTTCACTGTTGTGCTCCTCGTGAAGTGGCCTGGAACAACACCTTACTCCTGCTCCTGACCTTCCCACACTTAAACACAGGAAATCCCAAAGTCAAGCTCAAAGTCCATACACATCCACACACCGACAGACACTCGGTGAGCTAAAGTAATAAACATGCTGCAGTGAGTATAAGTAGGGTGACCAGACGTCCTCTTTTTCCCGGACATGTCCTCTTTTCGAGACCTAAAAAAAGCGTCCGGCAGGGATTCCAAAAACGTCCGGGATTTTGCTACGTCGGGGAAAATAGTTATTACCCCCTTACAAGTTTTGGAAATGGTATCTCCCTCACGTTCCACCTTCTTGCGCAAGCTCTGACTGTAGAGAGAACTGTCATTGGTCGACCGATCTCAACGTAAATGTAAGTTCACGGCATGCTACACACTACTGCTACCCCCCCCCCCCCCCCCCCCCGACGAAGTGTCCTCCTCTCTCTCTCTCTCTCTCTCTCTCCCCCCGGAGCGAAGTGTCCTCTTTTTCACAAACTCAAATCTGGTCACCCTAGTATAAGTAGATTTCCAAAAGGCATTATGAAACAGACACAACTACACAACAACACACACACACACACACACACACACACACACACACTCATACTAGGCAGGCAGGACAGCCTCGTGAGCGCTCCGGAGCCCTGGAGTGGCTTGGCTCAGTCTAATTGTCTCTCTAATTGGTGATGTCTAAAGGGGGTCTTCTCTTTATTTTTGGACAGAGCCGCATGCCATCACGCAAGGCAAATTACATAGACAGACAGGCTGGAACACAACAGAGGAGGCACAGATGACAGCGAGAGAGGAAAAAGGGAGAGCAGAGAGCAGAGGGAGGGGGGAGATGATTATCATTATTATTATTTTATTCACCATGGGGAAAAGACATGTTTAGAAAACTGAGTTTCAGGTGGCTAAACATCCAAATTGCTCCCCTCCCAAACGGCCCCTCGGTCCCCTCCATCATCCCAGCTCTGGCTGAGTATGTTGGGGATGAGGTCATGCTGCACTCATCCAGGCAGTGGTGAGAGGCCTCATTCTCCACTGCTCAACCCCAACGCTTTATCCGGGAGGCCTGCCTTTGATGTGCTCGTAATATGAAGGACGCAGGGCTATCAGCTAGCTGTCAACTCGGTAACTACCCTGCATCGCTCCCAGGGGCAGCGGAGCCAACGAGCCAACATGGCCGCCCGGTGCCCGGCAGCTCTGCCGCTGATGGACCTGATTAATTCCCTGGAACGCTGGTTTGTCTTCCTGCAGTTCAGTCAATGACTTCATTCAGCAGGGTGAGGTCACCAGAGGCCTGGTAATAAAGGGGCTGCACTTCACAGTAAAGACAGCACGCCTGTGTGCAGCTCTCCAAAAAAAGCCCTTTAAGAAAGAAGAGGGGGAAAAAAAAGAGGGAAAAAAAACCATTGTCTTTGGCTCCAGAGCAGCAGTCCTTGAGCAAAAGGCACTTCCTCTCACTTCTGCCTTCTCTTCTCTTCCCTGTCTCCCATTGTGGGAGAAATAATAATTGGCAGGCCAATGAATTATTAGCACACACGGTAGCTACAGCAAGAACAATGTCCCTTATTGGCGGAGGCTCCATTAAATGTGACTTTCCTTTAAAAGAACAGAGATTCACATGAGTAAATGGATTTCTTAAATAAAAAATAAAATGGCAGTTTCGTTTTCCCTCTGACTCTGACCACCTTCTATTCTATTTGAAAACGTTATGGTTTTTATAGAGAATAATGTGTCAACGTGATGAATGAGCATTCAATAAAACCAGTGATAATGATAGAAGTTGTCCTCTCCTCTCCTTGAGTCATAACTGATGTGCCACAGCGGTTTAGAGCAGTAGTCTCATATAACAATGCTTATTAGGAGGCAAAGGCCTTTAAACAAGTCAAATAAAATTGATGTCATTCACTTTTTGAAACTCAATGATAATCTGGGGAATTTCACTTCAACAAACGGCATGAGAAAACGACACAAGTTACGAGTGCGAGTAACTCACTCTCGCGCTTATGGGATTGTAAAAAATGACAATTTCTTGAAATGTGCCATAAATTTGCTGAATTGCTCTTGCCATCTCCAGGACGATGGTTGCTTTCACTTCGTGGGCCATGCAAGTCGAGTCAGTTCATTAGATCTGGAGCCACAAATCATGACGGGCCTCCCAGCCTCCGAGGTGTAATATGGGACTTTGGAGGCTTTTTTTGGAGGCTTTTTTTTGTGCTTTTTTTGGCGGCACAGCGGACGGAGAAAAAAGTAGATGTCTGTGGCCTGCCTATCCATCCGTCCTGCTTCTGGGATGGAGCGTGGACGGAGAGGGGGGTGTGAATGAAACAGCAGTGATGCACGGCGCTGCAAGCTCATAAAGCAGGCCATCAGCTGACCTCTGAGGCACGGGGGAACAGGCAGGGCCTTTACGACCATCACCAGATTTAACAGCCAATAATGACTGGAATAACCGCTTAAACCTTTACGGACCTGCACAGCCGCATGGTAGCAGTGACAGCAGAGAGAGAGAGAGAGAGAGAGAGAGAGAGAGAGAGAGAGAGAGAGAGAGAGAGAGAGAGAGAGAGAGCAGAGTGATATATTCAGCCAGAGCACTGACAGGGGCCATGTTTCAACCGAAGGGAAAATGACAGTTGTAAAGGAAGAGCACCCTGATATGTGTGTCTCTTTAAGTGGAGCCAACAGGCTTGTCCATCCCCATCCTGATGAATGCAGAGAAACAGGGAAAGCTGGAGAGGGAAGTGGACGAAGGAGAAGACAGAAGTGACGCATGGGGCAGAGACAATAGGGGAGAAGAAACAAAAAATGACAGGAGAAGGGTGCCGTTTGGGTAGAGTTTTGGGTAGAAAAAACTAAATCCACTAAATATTTGATTTTACAGAATGAAAGAACAGAATTAAACAAAATAAGTAAAAACTTAATGTTTAAAAAAATCTATTCATTGTATTAAGATGACGGAGAACCAAACGTTTAAAGCGACCCTGATCCTGCACCAGACCGTATCTGTGCAAGCAGTAACTTGTGTCCAGTGGGTAAAGGATGTCCTACTGTGGCGAATCAACTGCTCTGGCAATTAGCATGAATATAAATATATTTATTTATATATATATATTAATGTACTGTATATCTTTTCCTCTGAATTATGACATAATCGCATTATCTGAATCGTTTGATTGAACACCCATCCAGTAAACTCTACACTAAAATAATACACAGACTCAATATTACTATTTACTGCAACACTGTGTACAGTACAGTTGAAGCTGCAGTACATAAATGTCTTTACTGGAGGAGAGTAAAAATCTTAATTTACAATCTTTGTTTAGCAGACTTCTTTCTCCTTTATTCTGACGTCAATTCTTAGTTATAGCCCACTAGCATCCCTTGGACTAAGATCATAACACCAATTCATTAACTGTTGGCAGCAAACTAATTCAGATTTTCAATAAACTCTCTAAACCTAATACAGTGCTCATGAAAGGAGGCCCATTTCACAGGCTGGCACATGTTCAAGCAACATATGCTCACATAATCTCTTAAAAAGCATGATCCAAGTCCAAATTTAATTATGTAATAGCACAAACGAAATCAGAGTGCCGACACAGCAGAGCTCTGATACACAGCGTTCTGCCACTCCACTCCCATTCTCCTCATTTGTTTATTGCTCTCACCAGTCCCAGCAGCCTCGGGGGCCGTGGCGTCCAGAGTCCACTCAATGGTCTACAGATGGCTCCGAGGCTCCGAGGCTCCAGGCTCGTTTCACATGGTTGTTTGTCTTTTTAATATGGTCTGCTTGAGAAATATGACTATTGTTATATGGTCATAATGCTTTTTCATGGTCTCTCAAGCCATTACTTTTAGTACATTGTGTTTTTACATACTAAGTTCAAAGTCTCTTAACTTGATTTTCTGTTGGTTCATATGGATTTACAGCTGTATGACCCAAGGCAGGGGTGCCGGTGGCAGTCAGATGAGCTTTAGCAGTTTCAGGGACTCACTGTGTGGGGGGCTAAGGGATGTTCATGGTTCCCTGAGCCCTGCACTTCCCCTGGCAGCAGCACTCAACTTGCAAAGCACTGAGCTGAGGCTCCTGATCTCTGAAGAATACAGATAAAATTTAACCAGTGAACAGTGTCAGGCCTTCGCCGACTATGATACTGTCCCCAAACATTGCTGAGGAGGAGTAAAAATATATATATGAGCATAAAAACCACAAAGGAGCTCTACTGACGACTATATCCAAGATACCAGGTCACCTTTTTTCTGTACCAGTATCAATAAATCCTGGGACAAAACTGCATATCTTAAGCACCTTACTGGCGACTTTTACAGTGCACAGTCGGCGCTTGGCACGCAGACGATAACATTCCCCCCACACAATGGTCTAATCTTCATGGCACAGGTAGCACTGGGATTGTCTTGGATGTGCACTCTGCCGTCGCCTGGGTTTGTCCCGGCATTAGAGCCCTCTGCATTCCTTTGTGCTTTTTAACCAATGAATTAAAGAGGATTTCAACAGGGGAATACTTATCGGAAAAAAAATTACCCCCTTTACTCAGAGATAAACAAATCAGACTAAATAAGTTGGAAAGAGTTTCACAAACTCATTCTGTAATCAGGAGGAGCTGCTGAAGATAACAACGCCTGATTTAGACATTTTCTTACACAAAGAGAGGGGAAAAGTGAACCTTTAAGCTATACGGGACAGGGTTCATTTTGAGCAGCTGCCATTGCTGTGCGAAGTAGTTTACTTTACAATTTGTATTTATAGGAGCCAATCAGATGCTTGTGTTGTGAGTAAATAAATGAAATTGTTGGGAAGCATTGTTTGTAGATTATATATTCAGGTCACTTCTCCCAAGAAATCTTTAAATTTTTTAATCCATGCAGATGTTTGTTTTCAGAAAACTTTCTGAAGTGCATCCCCAGATGAACACTGAAAGCATTCTTAAGTAGCTAAGTTGCTCTTATACAAAATACCTCAAAGCGTCTAAGATAATACATGTGGATTGAAATGCAATCTGCCTCTCACTTCTTCCCCAGATAAGTACAGCCATTGACAAGACCTGGCTTCCTCCTCTTATCTCGCAAACACTTGATACCAGAAACTCGGTGCATAAATAAGTCTTTCAAGATTGTGATGTAAATATATCCGATTAATCACAACAAGGAAAACTGCAACAACTCGTGCTCCCACCCCGCAAACAACATTGTAAAAATGTTCCTTTGCTTGCAGTTATATTTTGCTTATCCATACTTCCCACTCACAAGTCTGTGATCCCACAGCTCTCAGTCATATACCCCTTACATTGACATTTTTTAATCTATGCTAATCTATTGTAATATTTTCATTTTTACAGATTATTATTAACATTAATTTAAAGCAAGACAATATTAGAAAAAGCTAAAGACAAAACAGCATTTGGATAATCTATGCAAAAGCTCTAAACCCATTTCCATTCCTGATGGATTTAGTGACATACCCCCCCCTCTTACCCCCCAGCACTAAAATATTTAATTTTACTGAGTAGATCCCCAGGACACGAAGGAAAACCATCAGGTCCATGTTCAAGTTTAATTACTGATTACTGATTTAAACCCAGTCTCAACCCTCCAGCCCCATCACTGCGGCTGCTGTAAGAGAGAAAGAGAGAGACAGAGAGAAGTGCCGGGAAGGAGAGAGAAATGACGACAGCGGCAAAGTGCATGAGTGTGTTGTTTTTATTAGACTATACTTTCAGTACTGCCTCTGAAGCAAAACATACTGGTTTAGGTAGAGTATTTACAATTTCAAACTTAAAATGATGCTACTTTGTGATTCATAAGATTACCAAATTCATCAGCGTCTCCTTCAATATCCCTCCAGTCCACAGTGTGGCGCTCTTCTTCTCTCAAAGCAGATTGAGATGAGCCCCCCCCCCCCCCCCTCACACACACTACTATTAAAAGTCTGTGCATGTGAGCTCATGTGTGCTCATGCCCATGTGTGCACGTGTTTGATTAAAGCTCTGTCTCGCTGCCCTCATTGCTGCAGATGCCTCTGAATCTATTACAATCCCTCCATCACAGAAGTCACTAGATTTACATTCCTCGGGCCTTGTTTGAGGAATATCTCAGGTGGGGGAATATATTTTCAGAGTGTCCCCCTATATGTTTACCCGGACTCCATTGGCTTGAAAAGTTGCTGTTGTACTCCGGGGGAAGCATTTTCACCTAACCCCAAGATCAATAGAACTGTTCTCTCTTCTCATATATAGTGGATGTACACAAGGGAAATAAAGTATTATTTTTCATCCTTAAATGTATAATGGATATCATTCTTTATTTAGTTTAGTTCAATTCCGCATGAGCTGCATTGGGGAAATATTTCCTCTGATGATGTCCCTATATTAAGAAAGAAGATGAAGTGGAAACATTAGGTATGAGAAAAATGTAGCATTACATACCTGAGAAATTACAATAGACTTCCATCTTACTCAAGTATTATACCACAATACAGTTAATCTTATATAATTAAAAAGCTTACAGACATTTACATATTAATCTGCCCTGCCCTCCGTAATCGACATATTTTAAATCAAGAGCTCAGGTTTTAAAGTAAGAGAGAGAGAGAGAGAGAGAGAGAGAGAGAGAGAGAGAGAGAGAGAGAGCAGAGGAACGAGGTGAGGAGAAAAGAGCAGATAAGCGTGGAGAGGAAGAAAGATGAGGGAGAGGAAGATGAGAAGAGAGCGGTGAGAGCAGTCACTTCAGGTGCAGCCCTTATCGGCGGCAGAGAGAGGACCTTTCTTATGTAATCTGTGATTTCATTCAGCCTCCGTATCAGATGATTGTCTGGGAGAAGAAAAAGCCATTTTGAGGGGAACGGGCTGCGTGAAAAGGATCGTCTCCCCGGCAGCTCACCCTTCCATGTCGAACCAGCCGCATGGCACCGAAGGTCAGCAGAATTATTGGAGGCGGGGGTGGCTCCGCCGGAAAAGACAATGATATGGCCTTAACCCTCATTTAGAGGTGCCATTTCCCCACCTGACCCCCCTGCTAAAGTGTTATTTTTCCATGTTATGAAATGTGATAGCTCTCTGGTGAAACAGGAGTCTTCAGTTAAGGAGGTAATACTTCGGCGTGCAGCAACAGCGAGACAGGCTCAGCCTCCCCTCTAAATAGGCTGGCTGTGCGGCCTTTACTGCTCCGTGCGACGCAGACAGTTCAATCAGGGTAAAACAGCATTCATTTAACCGCTTGGCTAACAGCAGCCAGTGGCACACAGCGGTACACACAGGAGCCCCGAAGATTGCACAGTTAGGGGAGATGATGATAATGTCTTTGTGAATTTCACCCAAACATGTCATTTTAAACTGAGGCTCTGCACAGGGCTGTGTTAAGTGTCATAACCTGTTGTTGTCGGGGTGGCTCCCTTTCTCTCTACCCACATAATGGAAGTATATATATATATATATATATATATATATATATATATATATATATATATATATATATATATATGTGTGTGTGTGAGGAGGTGGGTTTTGGTATAGGTGGACATATCTTCATTTAACGCTGCAATCAATAATTGACGAGGACTAGAATTCAGCAGTGATTAAGAGGTATTTTTCTGCACAAGCTGAAGATCATGTTTGAAATACTTGTCCGGCAATTATAAAGTCAACTTTTACATGTGGTGTGGTATTAATAAGTAAGGTGGAAAAATCATAAATGGCTAATGCTTCATTAATTTCGTATTATATTTTCATTAATGTAAAATGATGGGAGCAAGGCTCTGAATAATTCTATTTCAAACCAAACCATGTGCAATATCATATGTAAATCAAATGTCAAGGAGATAAAGCATCTAATCGCTTCATAGAAAAGGTTGCATGTGATTATGGTTCTATTAATATAAGTTCAAATTACTTTATTCAAGAAGAAAAAAAAAGGAAAAAAAATTGTTCTGAAATTCATTGTTGTCTCTCTTTGCTGTAGTGGGACATACTTTTATTATGTAAGGAAGAAGGGGGATCGCTTGCTCCACTATATGGATTGCTGTGTGTGTGATGATGTGAGTGAGTCGCTATCAGAGGAGGAGAGTCGAAGCAGAGGAGGGATGGATGGATGGATGCTTTGGCCTACTCTCAGCAGCTCCACCTAGGGGAGCGAAGAGGAGCCTGACTGTCTGGATGCCCAGACCTATGCTATTTTCTCCCCCCCTCTGCGGGTAAACAAAAATGTGTGATTGTTTTCTGTATCTCCAGCAAATCGATCCCGCATATTTGTCACTAATCATTCCTTAGATGTGAGGCGAGAGGGCACATGGCTACAGGGTCCAGTCTGACACAGGGCCTTGCTTTTTGGATAATGGTGCCCAGAGGGCCATAGCGCAGGCTAGCGCCAGGGGTCAGAGGAACAGGCAGATTAAGGAGGAGAAGTGTTGAGGTTGTCACCTCGGGGCCTCCACCCACACAAGGAGAAGACGCTGAGACCAGGCCATCATTCAAAGCAGATGGCATTCTTCTTAATGTGTCGGGGCTTATTTTTGGGATGCGGCCTCTGGAAGGCCCCGGGTAGACTAGTTATTAGGCATGTACGCATATGATTTAGCCAAACCACGGAGGGTTTGGACACAAACCGTGAAGCCTCAAACTGAAAGTATCCTCCCTCTTTTCGCTGCCTTCTTGTCAGAGCATTGAGCAAAAGCAAAGGAAACAGAGATTGTGAGAATGGATTTCGACCAAACAACTACTATGGTTATTTCAAGCACAGGGCAGAAAGATGTATAAGTTCAAGTGCACTATTGCTACCGGGATCCAGCATCCCTGCTGGGGCAACACATGCTAAATTACTATCCTTAGCTCTTGAGGAATAAAAGCATTTACAGAATGCTCGTATAAAACATGTTGTGATTTGTGATATTATTTAAGAAAAAAAGTATAATTAAGTCCAATGTAACCTCTGATAGAACTTGCAACAAACACACAGTAATTGATCCAAAACACTATAACAAAAGCACATGGCCTCTGCAGAGCAAGTAGACCTGCTGCACAAGCACTGGAATCAAAATCCAAACGGTCACATGTCACAACAGCACTCACACAAACACACACAGGCATCGGGACTGCAAAGAGATAATTAGCAAGCACAGCTGACTCCTTGAATTGTCCTCCGTCCTCCCCCCATCGTTTCCCTGCTAATAGGGGCGTGAGTCCCACTTATTAGATGTGATTATCCACCCAGGGCTGTATGTAGATTAGCTTTATTACATCCCTCAACCAGCTTCTCTGCTATTTAGACAGAAAATGTAATTCAATGATGTAACTTAGATATAAATCTGCATTTACAGGGCAAAGTCCCACTCCAGCACTGGTTATGACAGGTTGGCTGATTAAACTATCAGGCTGACAAGCCCAGCAGCCACACAAGAGGACAGGCAAAAATACAAAGGCCCTCTTATTATAGAAAATCCCACAGAATAGCCAACGGTGGGTATATGGTAATGCTGTAGTACCTCTCCATCAGGTCTACAACACACACACACACACACACACACACACACACACACACACACACACACACACACACACACACACACACATTGACCCAAGTACATACATCTAACAAACACACGCAAAGACATTTCTATATACTATACAATATGTATACATTCTCATTCAATGGTGCGCAGACACAGACACACACTGACACACACACACACCGACACACACACACTTATCTCTCCAATTCCCTTATCCAGCTGAATATGATGACTGGCTTTTGGAATGACCTCCAGGCAGAGGACAGGGCCTTGTTCTGTGGCTCCCTCCTCTTTCCCTCCTCTCTTTCTTCCTCCCACAGAATGAATCTAAAAGATTGGTGACCTTGCTGTGGGTCTGTGAGGGAAATTAGCTACATCTTGTCACAGACTGAACAGGCCATTTGAAACCTAGTTTGTTGGCTTTGAAAGGGCCAGCGATAGCAGAGCTGATAAGTGGAAGGGGTGGGAGAGGGGTGGCTTTTATTCACAAAATTAAAAGGCAGGCCTGATGGAAATATGTCTGCATCGGTGTTCAGCATATCATTGCAGGACGCTTATCAAGCGAGCATCTCTACAGCAAGAGAGACAGGGCAGACAGCAGCAGTGAATGCATAGTCTGCTGCTGGCAAGCTGTAGGCACGGAATAAAAACAAGCAGTGAGGCTTCTCAACAGCCCTTTTGCCAATAACTAGAAATATGTTAATGATTTTCAGGAAGCAAATTAACTTTAAGGGTTTCTTAACACTGTGCCATCTCTGGGATAGGATTTAAAATTCATTATCTGCACAGTTATCCAAATCCATGCTATGGTTCAGACAGACACACAACACACACAAAGTCTGGAAACAAGCACAAATGAGCAAACTCGCCTATTTCTCCAGTGAGATTGTGTGTGTGTGTGTGTGTGTGTGTGTGTGTGTGTGTGTGTGTGTGTGTAAGCTCTCCAAACAAAAGCTGGCATCTCCCACGGCCCGCACAAATGTTTGTCTAATGTAAACCGCCATATAGGAGCATCTAATTAGGGGTGTCAGGCTGCATGTGGCTGAGAAATCTCAGCCAACTGTCAGCCGATTCAGATCGCTCCCAATCAGCGGGGAGACGAAAAAAGGAAGAAAAGGCAGGAGAGCATCCGGCAACTAGGAGCCAGGGACCCGAGCGGGGGGCAATTAACAGCCAAGGTGAAGCCACTCATTGTCGTCAAAGAGGCTATGTTAGCCATGCATGTTAGACTCCTACCCTCCCCGTTACTTTGCCGGCATCCGATGCCACTTTTGTAATTAGGCTCGGAATGCGGTGCAGTGCTGCATGGCGGCGGCCGTGGTGCCGCCATAAATGACACAATGAGAGCATGCTGGGTAGGCGGCGCGGCGGCACTGTTAGCACACATCCTCAGAGTAAAGTAGGGCTACAGTTTTTTAGCGGAGTGGGTGAGCAGGGCTGGCTGGAATGCCACAGTGGGTGAAACCCAGAGAAAGGTCACGGTAACCCAGCATGGGTCTAGTGTCCTCATTAAAAACCTAAGCTTTACAGAGAGGCATTGCACTTTTAAGACCACACCAAGTAAGGATGAGTCCTATCTTTTACAAGGCCATGGAAACACATGGCAATACACGTTAAACATGCAGACCCACAGAAAGAGGCAACTATTACTTGAAAGGCAGGGGGAAACACAGGGCATGAAAGGTAAGAGTAAAAAAATAATAATAATCACAGGCCAAGGTGTTTCTGAACCATATCCCTTGGCGTTGATGATTAGTGGGTGAAAAGTATGAGAGGAATGCCGTGTTTTTTTTTTCTTTACCTAAAGCAATGATTTGCTTTGCATAAACAACAACAACAACAACAACAATAGCAGGCAGGTTCTTCTGTAGAAGCCACACAATGAGCTCAAGGGTTCCTCATAACATCTCATTATAGTTAATGAGCGCTGTGTGTTTACAATGTGTAGCTCTATAGAGCTAGCAGTGTTTACCCATCCCCTCCTCTCAATGGAGATCACTCAGCACACCCCAAAACAAAGGAGGATTTGTTTAGCCATGGGCTGTGTTTCTTCCCCTCTGGATCATAGGGCTCAATCTAGCAAGCACAGGCTGTTAGCACTATCTCCCAAATTCATCACAGCTACCATGGAGTCCCCAACAAATATGGTGGGTTACAAAGGTACATAATTAAGTTAAACATGAAACACTAGATGTCTACCTCCGACATAAATACGTATCCCCGAAGGGCAATCCAAACCGAAACGTCCACAAAATGAAAACGCTGTCTTGAAAACAACAAAGCAGTCTACTTGTCTTTTTTCTCTATTGGCTGTGGTTCTGCTATATTGAGTCAGTCATAGCAAACTCCCCCAAGACCAACAGAGGTCTGGAGGGCTCCACGGCCCACACCTGGACGTCCTGTGAAAAGATGTGTGAAAACATGTAACTCTACATCGCTCTCTTTACTGGAGAATCTGACAATTAAGTCAAGGAATCAGAGACTAAGACGACCAGACTGCTGCAGATCAAGTTTTTAATCTGATTATATTATTTTCTTTGACTTTGGCAGTCGGAACAGCAAATATAGCTCATCCGCCTCGCTCCCATACGCCTCCATAATTAAACAAGTAAGAAAATACCAGAAGGGGAGAAAATTAGACATATAAAATGTTTCTGGAACATCACATCTGCATCAATACAACACATACCTCACTGCATCATACGCCTATCCGCTAATTAAGAGAATAATTATCAGCACCTAAGATCCTTGAGTACAGAGCTACAGGAGAGTTCTGCATGGAAGCCACTTCTCTTAATCAGTGTGTTAGGAAGCATGGCAATTGAGAGGCTGATTGAGTCCTGTGTTGAGTGTGTGTTAATCTCTGATTAACATCTGCGTGTGATCTTGTGGAAGTATGGCACCATTGAGTCCTACAGTATGTGCACACAGGGCATGAAATATCCAGGCGTGTAATAACATTTTATTTACAAAGGGCCCACTGGGCACAATGCATGGCAGCACTGCCAAACGGAGCCCGATGCAATTCACTTGAATGCATTATATTACCCTGGCAATCCAACTGGGGAAAGGCAAAGGGAATGGCTTTAGTCACACTGGGTTATTAGGGGCTGAGAGATGATGGATACCTGTAAGGCAAACCTAATCCAACACTCATCAGCCTCCGCAGAGAACAGCAGGGTACCTAAAAAAAGGGGAAGATGATGCATGATGAGGACCAGACGCTCCCGGGTTTGCTCTAACCCGCCCGACCCAAAGCCTTCAATTTATCTGCCGTGAGACCTGCATCGCCTCCCCAGCGAGGATCGAAGCGGGACTGTGTTTCAGGGAGGAATGCTAGGCATGCACACCGCAACGCCCATCCACTCCTCTTAAATCAATGGTGCATTTAGCCAGGACCTCGCTGGATCAAAATCAATAAAACACACTATTTCAGGACACAGTGGGAAAACATGAACGCATACCAAACATTAAATCATTTGCATGTGGAGTGACAGCAGTGTATGGAAAAGTAAGTATTCATAGATGGTGAAAACATGTTGGTGAGTGTTATCAAGGTGCAGCGCATATCATGCACATATTTATGCATATTTGTCGAAAGAAAAAGAGAAGAAAATGACCATTACATTGAATGTTTCTTGGACTGACATTCAAGCAAGCCCAACACTTAACCAATGCACGGTCACAATAGAGGGTTCAAGGTATGGCAGTACTTATAAATGGGATGCAATGAATGCAGAATCACACAATATATGAAAATATATGGTTCAATTCATATTCATTTTTGCTATGAACTGACAGCTTATCTGAATAATCTCCACTTTATGCAAGTGGGAAAATATCACCTATGGGCTGACCTATTGCACCGCAGGGGCCCAGAAGAACCCCACCATTTATCTTGTATTGTGAGGATCATACACAATAATACCAGAATAATATTCTTGGTCCACATTACCTCTTTTCCACTATTGTCTTCATTTTCATGCAAAAAATGAACAAACATATTTAGCAGATGTATTATGTATTCAACATATTTTTACAAAATTGAAAAGGAGAAAAAAAGGATAGTAAAACATAAAGATAGCTCTATTATATACATACATATAAAATATATATATACTGTATATATATAAATATAAAACATATATAAATATATATATAAATATATAATGAACAGATATAAACAAACCCTTTCAACCACGAGCAAACGCCCATAATTTTTGCTATTTTATGCTGTCTTTCTCTCTTTAAGGATTCTCTTATAATGAATATATGCAAAAGTCCATTAGAGCATAAAAACACAGACACCATGCCCTCGCTTCCCCTTTCCACAACATGAAAAAAAAAAAAGCTAGCGGCATCGCTTTCAATGAGAGCTACGCCTTCAAACTGCTTTGGTGTCCTACAAAATTACCATATGAGAAGCTATTTACAACTCGACAAAATTTCTGTGTGTTTCCATGAGAGTTCAGTCCGTTCCCGTGATGGAACAAAATGAAAAGCCTGCCTTACTTGTTGCACGCAATTAAGCCCCTGCGAAAAGACAGTCGGGGCAGTTTAACATTTCATAGGGCTGTAATTATTCTTTAACTGTTAGAAAGTGTTGTCCCCTAGGAGCCAATTACTTGAAAAGCGCTCATCACACACAAGATATATACAAACAAATCCTTCAAGCACAAAGTAAATGTTTAAACATTAAAAGGGATGAGCGAAGGAACCCATACCAATCAGTTTTGGTAGGAGCTAATTACTAATAAGAGCAGCAACCCCGTTGTGTAAGATAATTACGACACCAAACACAAAGAGCACCTGGCTGGCTGGTGTAGCACGGATACAATCACAGACTCCCAGAGACGGCAGAGGTCCAAGAGGATGGACACAGAGCGTTACTGGCATCAGCACATGTGGGAGAATATGCATGTTTACAGCACACCTACACATTCCTATCGGATTTTGATCTTTAAATAAAGTGCAATCCAACAAGATAATATACTTTCAGTTTTCAAACACTTCAATTCTCCTGTAGCAAATTTTTTTTTATTTTTTTTAACAAGCAAAGTCAAATCTGTATTTTGTATTTGTTTCAGTAATTTGTTTAAAAACAAGCCAAACTGTCTTTAAATGAGGTAAGTTACTACTATAACAAGTTCATATCACTTTATGAAAAACTAAATACATTTGAAAAACAATTCTAGAAGCTGAATTGGACCGGACGCCACCATAAATGAATTACATCACTTAGTTTTAACTAAAATAAAAATGTAAGAGTCAATATTAGCTTAAGTTACTGAGATGGATAATTCTTCAGTTCAGCAATCATATTAACCTCCACTTACTCTCCACATCTGCTTGGCCTGTTGTTTGCTCATCTAATCAATCTCTTTCAGCCTTGTTCTTTAATGTCCTACCACGTTTGGCCATCTCTAAATATCCGCTAATGCCTGGGAAACACCAGGCCCTCAATGATAGCACTGTAAATGTAATTTATTTCTCACTCATGCAAGCACTTGAGCTAAACGATTATGGCTCCTGAGGAGCGGCACACTATATAAGATAAATATTGATTGACTGGAGGGTTTGTTAGCTACAGTGAAGAATCAGGTCTGAGTGAGAGGAGATGTCTATAAAGGAGAGGGAGAGGAGTGTTGAGTTGTCTTGTGCCAACAAGGCTTGTTCCAAATAAAGAATAGGCTGGCTCGACCTGGCTCGGCCACAAACGACCATTTCACAGGAATTTCACTCTTTCTGATCCAAAACCAAACAGACTGGGTGTCGCTCAATCTCTTTATTTCTCTATACAGCATAATTTTCCATGAATTTCCCTCCTGTCCATTTAGCAACAATGTGCTAAAAGCCTGCTGACATGCATGTATGTCCTCTGTCTGGACAGGGCCAGGTTAATTAGTAACACATTGCACTAAGTATGAAAAGCTGGTCTTTTTTTTAAATTATTAATTACATTTTTAATTATATTAAATCATTTTCATGTCAAGCATGTTCAAAGAGGAATATATTTAAATCACTGATGTTTTGAACGTGGGACCAGTTGCAAATATCATTTTATACATCATAAATGTACAAAATAATGTCTGACAATAGTGGTGTGCATTGCAACTCATTGTTTGTTTTTTGTAAGAAGACAAAGTCATTAGTTTCTCTTCTCTACAGCGGTATGTTACTCGTGACATTTTTAGCAAGTAATTGGCAAAGGAAAACATTTCAATATTAACCCTCTACATTTTGACGGTGAGTTATAGAAAAACATAATTATTCACACTCAGTAAAAGAGCATTCTAGGTGTATGTGTGTGTGTGTGTGTGTGTGTGTGTGTGTGTGTGTGTGTGTGTGTGTGTGTGTGTGTGTGTGTGTGTGTGTGTGTGTATGTGTGTGTCAGTAAATGCCAAAATATAGTTATCAAAATAGGACAGGAGCAATGTGAGATGACCTAAATTCTTCCTGATATGTGAGAGGGCCTTTAGGTTTATAAAGGATCACTGGTGCATTGTCTTGTGTGTCTCTCCCCACACACACACACACACACACACACACATACACACACACACACACACTCACACACACAACATACTTGTCTTGTTTCATCGTCCTTGACATCATAGTAGCAGCATCTCAAGAGGCCAAGGCATAACCTCAAAATCCGGTTTAGCCAAATTAACATTAGGACTCTGGTTGCAACGCAGCAACCCCTTTGTGATGTAACATATGAGATGGATTGCTTTGAAAAACATCATTGGGTGCGTGGCATATCTATTCTCATGTTGCCTGGGTGTTAAAGTATGTGCCTCTCATAATAGATATTGCTGTCCAATTATTCATCAATGAAAACACAGCTGAGCTACATTTTGATGCGTGTATCGTCTTGCAGTGAGCAAATGTATCCCGATCCACTTTGAGTGTGTGCATTTGTGTGCCACAGACTGTCAAACTTTTTGCTAACCCCTCAATTACCACAAACACACTCGCGTAATCACACGATTCACAGGAAATTTCCACCAGTGTAAACAACCTTGTGTTGTTGATGTGTGAGACTGACTGAGAGAGAAACAAAGCTGTCTCAAATCCCATTTGGGCTGAGAGGCGGCCCATATGGAAAGTTACCAAATAGTGCTAATACTGCTAATAGGATGTTCCACTCTAAATAGGAGCTCATGTTAATACCCAGATTTTCATTCATGCTGGAAATTGTAGTTTTAAATTACAGTTTAATGCTTCAGATTTTAAATAAAAAAAGCCCCTCAAAAAACCTTCACAGCAACACAAAAATTACCACAGCCTCTGAACAGAGCCTCAGCCTCCCATTGTCAGCCAATTACTATGCAATCTCTTTCTTATGACTGAATAGCTCACTGTTAGCAAATAATGAAAAGGCAATTATGGCAAAGCTGTGTTCATATTACCCTCTTCATTTTATGCAGGCTGTAATTATTGTCAATCCTAGAGGCTTACTCTACCATGTAAGAGGCAGCAGGGAAGAAAATGGAGTGGGCTGGTGCATGGCAAATTGGAAATGTCACAGCTACCTTTTTATCAGCACCACTAGACCCTTTTGTGCGCGTGCGAATGTGTGTGCACGTACGTGCACGTATGCACATGCACTGCAAACATACATGGTTATACCTAGGGGTCCATTCGCATGCACACCCATGATATACATTTATTAACACATTAAGGCACAGATATTTACTCCCATCAACACCAATCATAAATACACTAGTGGGGGGCAATAACGCACACACAGCAAAACGATGTGTGTTTTGCAGAATCTTCACCGCAAGCTGTTACCGTAGCTTAAGTACAGCGCTAGCGGGTGAAGAAATAAATAAATAAACCGGTAGATGAAGCGTGTGTGAGAAAAACACACACATGCACACGCACACATATTCCTTTTGTTCTTCCCTTTTTTTCCTTGAAAACAATGATTCCCTGAAGACTCCTGGTTTTCTTTCCCTGCCAGTGTCTGTCTAACAGCAAAGTGGTGGATATATTCCTTTTGCCTTGGCCCTCATTAGCTGTCTCCATGCTGTTCAGTAATAGGGAGTGGCACATAAATGATTCCCTTTATAGAGTTTGATGTGCCACACTGAGAGGACCACAGCCCCCGCATGGACAGCACCCCCCGTCAACCCCCTCGCCACAACCGCCAAGCCCCCCCCCCCCCCCAGATGGAGTGCACATGGGGGGGTGGGGGTGGCAGGGCAGTAAGAGAGGGTGGTGTGTGACACGCATGACAAACGCCGTAGCCTATGTCTGCGCTAATTCTAATGGGCGGCACTGACCCTTAAAATAAAACATTTCATCAATGTTTCCATAAGTGCCACTAGCAGAGGTACATAATTAGGGTGGGACATCAATAAAGGCCCACGCAGGGGCACGAGTTTGGTGCACATGGCACAGTGACGGCAAGATGGGAAAACAGAAGGAATACAAAGACAGGAGGTGCAGCGAGGAGAGATCTTTTGTCAATACTCTTGCATGCATCCCTGACAAATCAAAGTGAATAAACAATGTCGTGATTCTGCCGTACCTTGACAGGCGAGAAGCAGGTCTACTAACACGATTCTGACGGCAGACTTTTCAAGGTCAGCCTTTAAGCTCTTTAACTTCACTGTTTCAAGCTTTGCACCAAATTCGACTCGACATTCATATACCCGGCAAGCACATTTATTATTTTTTTTCTCCTATTTTTTAAAGTTATTTCCTCATTTCTCTTGTTTCCCCCCACTTCGTCCCACAGAAGCAGGTGCTGCTCCTTTTGTGTTTAACAAGATTCTTGAAAGTGTGCATGAGGGAAAAGTGCATTTCTTAAAGGAAGGCGTTGCACTACACGAGGCTGTCTTCCAAACGCGCTTTTCAAATGGATACTGAAGCCTGTCACAGTCATATTACTTTACCTCGAACATAATAGCATCGTCTAGTGCACTCCAACACAAAAGACAGCCAGGGAAACATCACAACAGGATCAGGGAGAAGAAAAGCCCCCTTTTAACTTTCAAAACTCCTTAAGTTCTCAGAGCACACAGACTTCGGTGTGCCGCTAGCTTACGATGGTGCGTTTGCCTGCTGCTTAGAAGCAGGATGGAGAGAGAGGCAGTAAAAACAATGTAGTCATTACAGCTCACTTGAGTGTCATTTTGGCAGGCGGCGTTATATCGCTGCTTGCCTTCAGATGTGTAACTGAAATCACTCCACTGTTGTCTTGTGGCCTGGTGGCTGTTAGGTAGAGTTACAAGGCACACAAACAAACCAAAAAGATGCCAATTTACTTCCCGACACCGTTCTCAATATTTGAGAATTTTTAAAGCAAAGTGTTTTGATTTTGGCAGAGCGAATAAGGTGACAGAATATGATGGCAGAATACAGTGATCAATCATAGACATTTTGTGGAGGTTGCTCAGTTCTTCTCCGATACAGATCTCACCCAAAACAACAGCACAAACAGCAACAGCTGCTGCAGCAACTAGACCTACAACAACACCAAAAGGTTTACTGAGAACAGGATATTGAGCCTGTGTGACAGCCTGTGTGTGTGTGTGTGTGTGTGTGTGTGTGTGTCATAGAATTCTCAGATTTGATGTCATGATTGTCACAGGTCCTTGAAGCGAGTGGCTTGTGTGTTCGTCAATTCAGTTTGATGTGCCTCTCTCACACACACACACACAATGACACGCGCTCCTTCATACACACCTTGTGAGCCCTTGTGTTCATTCATCCTCCACCTCTGGCCGGGAAAACCAAGCTGTAAATAAAGCAAGCAGGAGACAAAAAAAAGGAAAATGAGGCTGAATGCTGGGACAGAATAACACCCTTCATCCCTCAAATCATCTGGCTCAAAGGAATTATTTCCTGCAATAACAGGTAGTGTTCATCCGTGGAGGCCTGATGATATGTGAATAACACAAAATGACCAATTACACTAAACATGCCAGCTTTAATTTCCTGCCTCTGAGGACAATAAATAAACATGGCTTCTACGAAGGCGCGAGTGGAAAGTGCTCCGCTATCAAAGCCATCCCCGAGTTATTTTCTTTGATTAGTTGCCAAAGCCCAGATACCCCCGCCTGTTTCAAGTCATTTGAGGCGTTCAAAATGAAATTATAGAGCATCTCTACGAGATATTAGTGTTAAAGAGCAAGTAGCCCATGGCTACAGTAATCCCCTGTTAATCCTGACCTAATGAGACCAAGCATGAGAGAAGGGGAAACATAGGGTTAAATGGCATTAGTGGGACTTACTTGAGTGGCATAAGCTTTCTTAAACAGTAAATTAAAACTGTTTACAATAGTCTAATGTAATATCATGTCAGTAAAAGTGAAATAGTAACATGGAAAAACAAACAACACAAAATCAAATGCAACATTGTGTGAAGAAATGGTCAACACCTCTCGTATCATTGCTTATAAATCATTTTCATAATTTAATTTCAACTGCTGTATACTTAATAGACACATTGTTGTAGTCAGCCAGAGAAAAAAAGTATTCTATCTGGTCCTTGCAACTTTGCATATGACACGATACATGATATCAAATCAATGACATTTTAACAGAAGTGCCATTAATCTCACTCATCACCCTACTGAACAAAGCCCACGATAGTCAACAAATAAAAGTTGTATGTGTACATACAGGTTACAATGGTATGGGCGGTGAAGGTTAAGTTTGGGTCGTAGTTATGGTTACGGGTCTACATACCCCAAGATAAATCATTGACTATGTGACAGACTTTGGTGCAAATAAATGCCTTTATTCCTCTTGCTGCTTCTGAGGTTGGTGTGAGTCCACTTATATAGCACAAACAAACATTAAATGCTTCAACTGTGACATGAAATATTTGCAATGTACCATACATAAACAGCATTACATTAGGTTTCGTAAAAGGTATGTTTAAAAAAACTTGACTTCTTTAGTGAGGCTGAGTTTTTTTTTTTGCGTGTACATTTTATGTTATGACATTACATTAAGCAGCGGGAATGACCGTATTTTCCCCGAAATTAATCATCCATATTGAAAGCAAAAGCTCCCCTTTAAGACTAGATTTCCCAAGTTGCTTCAGTTCAAAACTAACGTGCTCCGAGGGCGCTCTAATATACTCAGTAACACAGTAATAAGGTACTGTGGTGTGCCAGCGGGGCGGCCAAACTCATCCAAAGATAACACAGCACTCAGCACCCAGATCAGCAGGGCACTTCCTCCTCACTCCTCTGATCTTTAATAGACACTAATCAGATGTGGGCCTGGTGTGAGCGAGAAAGAGAGAGAGAGAGAGAGAGAGAGAGAGAGAGAGAGAGAGAGAGAGAGAGAGAGAGAAGAGAAAGAGAGATTGTAAATTATTATACATTATATTAAGTTGTAAAGATATAAAACATGGTTAGAGGGAAGATCATGAATTGCTCTAACATATTAATTGTAAGTAAAGTATTTTGACCTATACGTAGATAATGTGTTTTCATAACCAAATCGTTTCAAAACCCCAATATGTAAATGAAAAAACTAAAAGATAAAGAGTGGGAAAGTGTGTGTGTGCCGGAGAGAGAGAGAGAGAGAGAGAGAGAGAGAGAGAGAGAGAGAGAGAGAGAGAGAGAGAGAGGGAAAACATGAAGCTTTTAAACCTGAGATTGAGCGCACCAGCCATCTTTCAAGAATTCATAAATTAATCACCAGGCGGTGAAAATGTCCAAACAAACACATGAAAGTCAGATGCTGCTTGTGTGTGTGTGTGTGTGTGTGTGTGTGTGTGTGTGTGTGTGTGTGTGTGTGTGTGTGTGTGTGTGTGTGTGTGTGTGTGTGTGTGTGTGTGCGCATGCAGGGAGGGTGTATATATAGAAGCCGTGTCTGATCCTTGACTGGTAATTAAGCTTATATCTTTACACACTTGCATGCACACACACTCCCACATACACATTCGGAGTTAACAGGTCATACTTAAACCCACAGTTAACAAAATGAAAGACCACAGTCTTTGTCTCTCTTTTACATACTCACACACATACACACACACACACAGAAGGCACAGGCCCACTTCTAGGACTGTCAGATTAGAGAAGGTCCTTAATTTGTGTGACTCAGTGGAGTTTCAGCTGGCTAATGAGATTGGGCTAATTGGTATCGTTACTGTAATCTCCTGAGGCTCAGGACAACACATTTAAACATATATCCACTGATCACACTTAAAACCTGCCAGCGATGCTAAAGGTCATTAGTGGCTGTGTTCGTTTCCAAAGCCATGCGACAAAACACTGCAGAAGTTCACCAGGGTTAAAACATTCATTTGCTAATTCCAGGATGCATGTTGCCAAAAGAAAACATGCTGTAATTACACAGGAAAAAAACTGAACAAGCTAAAGTAACACTCTTAGACATAACCATGGATATCACTATGCAAGCCATTTTCCAGGCAAATTAAACAAAGGACATTTCCCTATAAACAGATGAGACCATACGTTTTTAACCCCAGTTAAGTTGAATTTACAATTCAAAGAGAAAGAAAGACATATATATATATATATATATATATATATATATATATATATATATATATATATATATGTGTTTGTTTTTCTGAAAAATGTCACATTTACATGAAAACAAAAGTAGTTTTGCACTATAGCTCCACTTTTTAATGACCTTTCAACATATGTTCAGTACATCTACTTCCTATGTAGATGTACAAAACATTTAGAAAATCCATATGCTACAGTCGCTAGTACGGCAAGGGGGATAATGTTGTGCTATTCCCCACTGGAGCTGGTGGAAACCAAAACTGAGCTAAAAGAGTCAATATTAGACTTGACCTGCCAGTAATGCAATATCAAATGATTGGCAACCTGCTTGCTAACAGTGTCGCCATATATATATATATATATAAGGTGACAATGTGTCAATATTGTGTTCACAACTTGCTGACCTTGCCCCTGTGTGGCAACATGAATCAGTTATTACAGGTTTAAGTCCATGCATACCTTCTGCACGGGGGCAACGTGACAAGCACTGTGACTTCAGAGCAAAAGGTCTAAGGTTCAAACCTCACGAGAGCCAATTGTATGGAGTATACGTGTTCTCCCCCATGCTTCATGAGGGTCACAGAGATATCCATGTGACTGTAGGCGCTAGAATTATTCTGCCTTTGCCTTGACCAAGGCACTATAGTCTCATGACCGAAGTTGGTCTCATGGCTATGCTACTGCTCCTAAATAGTTATGATGGGTCAAATGCGGAAATGACTTCCCCTTTGGGGATTATAAAGTATAGCACACCACGTTTAACAAGTATTACAATTTCATCACATAATTGATAAATACATATATCTTATTTTATTAATTCACAGGCCCTAATATAATGAATGTGGAGCAAGGCCATCAGCGTAAGTAGGCTATCAGTCTCCCTTTTGGCTCAGGCCAAGGGAATGGCATGAGGCTGACAGAGTGAAACAAGAACAGTAGCTAATGTTAGCACTAATGTTAGCATTAGCATTAGCAATAGAGATGAATGGAGCGGCTGGCAGCCAGGCCTCGTCTGTCCACAACTAGAGACAGGTGGGCCCTTAAGCCTGGCCTCAGGTTACTAGACGGTCCACAATGTGCGTCACATACTTACAAACACACACATTAATACACACGGCCAAGTGCAGGAACCCTGATTCATTTATTCAAGGCCATTTTAGTATCACAGATATGGTCCGCTTAAACTAGTAAGTCAATATCATTGACAATGCCCTTATTTTGGCCACATTTCTCCATTCCATCAGAGCTAAGAATACATGCAGAGTTTCCACAGTACAGTAACTGAGCGGCATAATTTTGCATGTGTTACAGGGTTTTATGATGCTAAAATCTGGAAGGGAAGTTTGCTTTAGCACTGTGGGGGAACCTAAGCTCTGCCACCTGTTTGCCAGATCCAGAGGCTTTATTGAATATTCTTATAAAATCAAAAAAGGGGGGCGAAGAGAAATCAAAGCATTTCCTGGCTGCCTGTGGCATGGCTTCTGAAGACTGTCCTATTTTTAGATTTTGACCTAAAGCAGCAGCCCTCTATTTTAACCTCACAACTGTGGACCCAGATGTTGCCGGCACAATAAAAACACAAAGCCATCTAACCAACATGGACATTTAACAATGCAGTCTCTGAGCTATTAGCTAGCTCCTTTACAGACAAATACACAAGAATGGAAGCCCTGCCAGATCCGTAGATTGTAACTACAGAGGAAAAAAACGGTACTTGTCTGTACTATAAAACTAATTGAGCTGTGATCAGCTGATATCTCCTGCATTGTCATAATTAACTGATTAGACATTCATAGCCTTTCTATATCCCCCTGCTTGTCCACTGGGGGGGGTGGGGGGGTTCGGAGTGATGCCCGTTTTGCCTTTCAATTGGATGTAAACTGGAATGTGGGCAGGAGGAAGGCAGGCTCAGGCCTCTCTTGCTCGCTGGGTGGCTGATTGGCAATGAGTGGATAGTTGGGATGTAGGGACCTAGCTCCGAGTGCTATTTCTAAACCCACCCTCCATGCCCAGAAACACACACTGTCCCTCTCCCACCTGTTTCCCTGACTCCCCATCAGATGAGTCCTCCTCCAGAGGCACGTCCCTAAAAAAAGCCTGGCTGCCATCGAGCCAATATGGGTTCTATTGGATGGGATGTTCATCCTCAGCCTACAAAAATAGAGAACATAGTTACACAAAGTTCACACTCTGATCTTACACACATACATGCCTGATCAACTCCTCATAAAGTAAATGAGCTTTTAGCTAGTCATAAAAAAAAACATATTGCAGCCACCTGTCTGCATATAGCCTACTTGACCTTTATGTGCAGGATAAAAAGAAGAGGCCAAGCATGTTATTTTATCATGGTAAGGACTGTGGAATTTGAAACTGGTGGGTTTGTTTTCAGAGATTTATACTTTGATTTATGCTGTTGCTGATCCAGGATTTCATAAAATAATACTATACGACTGCCACTTTAACCCCTCTGACCTCATCACTCCTTCATGTTCCATAAGGAATAACCAACCCATACTCCATTCAGGTGATTCTTTGAACAATTAAAATCGTCAGTTTTAAAAGGTGACACTTTCTCATATATCTTATAAAATGATTAGTAGATTACAAGGTATTATAAAATACTAAAGGATTTACAAGTCAACCTCAGATCCTTTCTTACTAATGGTAATTAATGTAAAACTTGATTATTTGATCATTCAATACGGAGATACTACTACTCTTTACAAATGTAACATTCAGAAGAAACACTTTTAATTTAAAAGAGACTGTCCCTTGGTTTCCATCTTACTTTTGCTATTCATTCTTTACGAAATAATGATTTAAACAAGTCTAACCTCAGCACAACAATGTGGCTCTCTGTATTGTCTTTTTTTCATCCCACTGTCGCGGCCAAAGGTTTTAAAAGGATCCAACATCCTAATAAGTGATGATTGAAATCGAAGAAGAGACAGAGGGAAAATAGGAGTGGGAAAAGTGAGGGAGAAAGGAAGGGAAAATGAGACCATTGTAAAAGCCAGTCTTGTTAGCACGGTGTCACACGAGCGTCCATATATCATCTCCAGGTCTGTCATCTGACCCCCTTGTGTCACAGACCCGGGACTGTCCCCTCAAACACGAGCCCTTCTCTGGTAACCCCTGGGCCCTCGGTAACCCCGTCTCCCCCAGCTCCCAGTGAGTGTTAGGCAGTACTTTACAGCCTCTGAAAGGGAACTAAAGACCGCTGAGGATTGAGATGAATTACAGCCGGGGGAGCTCCTCTAACGAAGGGCGTCCAAATTTACAGCTTTGCCAGCTTTCTTAACTTCATGGATGGAGATAAAGCAGGCCTTGGTTTTGACCGAACCCCACTAAGAGCACGGGGGGGGGGGGGGGGGGGGGGGGCAGAGAGGAAGACGCAGCTTAGTTTCTCAAAAAAAAACTAATGAGTGAAAATATATGAAGCAGAATGGCCCTTGTTATTCTCTGCCCCAACAACAAAAACGGCAGCCAAACGTCAAGTAATATTTATTGCGATCAACAGTCATTGAAAGGTTATGGACACAGAGGCCCTCACTGCACTCACTAACTATGTTGTGAAACAGAAAGAGCCAGCCGCAGCATGAAACACATTTTTCTTTCTTTTTTTCTTTTTTTGAGATCAGTCGGTTTAAACGCTTGTTAAATCAGCCAAGTTAAAATAAAAAAAAGAGGAGAAAAAAAAAGCCTTTCGAGTGCTGTCTAAACCTGAATGAAAAGCCCTTTGTAGTTCACTCTGTTGGGTTTGTAAAAACAAATGCACGCTACATCAAGCCAATCATTTATCCCCCAGACAAAGATCAAACTAATATTGAGTGAAAAACACCTGAGAGATGAGATAGTGAATGCTAATGAGAGGGGCCTTCCTCACTGCTAATCACAGTGAGCTTTGTTTCAAGAAGGGGGGAAAAAAGTGTGGGGGTGGCGATGACAAGAAAGCCATCTTCATAAACATATCCTCATTTCCAGGAGCAGAGGATGCTGTACGTGGTCTGGCCGCAGCCAGACTCCTATAAGACCTGTGAATTGTATATCAGCCTCTAAAGCTGGTGCTTTAATCCTATTTGCATTCATATGACTATAGCTGAATCCTGGGAGCCTTTATCCTTAGATTTACCCATTTGTATGCCCCTGTGAGTGCAGGAACTCTCCGCACGATACCAGTATCTGGATGTCTCTCACATCTTTTGCCCCAATTTCACTTGCGCATTGCCATTCACTGGCTGGAGAGGCACTGGGAGAACTTATTGGAGAATGGTACAAATGAGTAAACATGGAGACTCTTGGGCAGGTAATGGACTCTCATGCACACACATGCAGAGACACACACACAGGTCTCATCCGCACACGCAGAGAGTGGGGGGATGGGGGGGTGGGGGGAATTAAATACTCCTAGTGGTTCCCTAGTGGAGAGAGCCACAGGCTTAGCTCCACACTGGCTGATTTGTGAATCTCTTCTCCTTAAACAGCTCTGTGCCTCTGTGCACACGTTGTGCTGGCGCGGGGGGAGCAGTGCTTTCACCCATTTGCACATTAATAAACCTCCAGAAACATTTATTAAATGCTGGGAGAATTGACAGTATTTACATGTGAAACTCCAGAGGACTTCGGTGCGTTTGGCAAGGGCCACACCACGGGCCCTCTGTGGTCCTGCAAATCCTCGGCAGCACACGGGGCATGATAATGACATCCTCTGACCAATTACTCCCGCTGCCAATAGTACTGGTCATGATGGAGAGGAACACATTATTAACCCTGTTAGCATTATCGACTCAACCGGCATACCTCAAATCAGGACTCTATTAAGGTGACGATGAAGGTGATTATCAGAGCAGGAATTAAGGACTTGTGAGTAAAACATCTGATATATTCTATTATTGGATACAAATCAAATGTATAATAATAACACACTACTAATGATAATATTTTCAATATTTAATATTCCGGCGTTGAGCTTTAGTCTCTCACGTGAGACACATTATTTGCGTTTATCAATATTAATGGTAGGCTAAAAAGGCAACCCCGCTGCACAATCTGCAAATATAATGCCCCACCTTATCAATTCATAACACAGACCAGCTAAACTGTCAGAAAAATCTGAAGTCACACTTAACCGAACCCAATACCTACTATTAAGATGGCTCGACATAACAGGACGCCTGCCAATAATTGTACATAAAGATATGGAAAAGCCACAGTCCAGCTATGAATATTTCATGAATTCCGACACAAAGAGCATGCTAAAAGGATCAAAGAGAAAAACGGGAGAGGAGTCAACGTGAACATCCAAACAATATGCAAGAATCCCGACAGTATAGGTCACATGCAAAAAGACCGGGGTCACACTGAAATTGTCCATCAGTCAGACAAGCAGAACTGATTTGGATGCTAAATAATGGTTTAGATATTCAAAAATTCCATATATATGCGAAAGGCTTCAGTGCACCCTGGATCTGGCCTATCAGAGGAGTGCTCTGCCACCACACTCCCTCATGCAGACCCACGCTATGCCTCTGAGCCTACGACTACACACACACACAGACACACACACATACACATACACACACACACTCACACACACACTCACAGATATGCAGACATCCAGACACATAGTACATGTACGCGGCCACACAAAACACACGCACTCAGCCTCTTACTCTCAGACAGACATACACGCCAGCATATATTATATACAAATACATGCCTCCGATTAAAATGAAATCCACTTCTTAAACTAAATTAGGTTTATGATTACCTCTACTAAATTTACTAGGAACTCCATGTCAATTAGAATTCAATTTATCAGACAGGAAAGGAGCAAAACATGAAAGAATATGTGCAAAGAACTACCTTTGCACATACTTACAAACACTCCCTGCCACACCCTAGTGTGCAAACAAGATCACATGTGTCTGGGAACATGCAAGTCTGTGCCATTTAATTCAAAACACTGAACAATAGAGGAAACCAACTGTATATTCTGCATTCTTGTTCTTCAAGGCTACATGCCCATATGGTTGCATGATTGTTGTCAGCTTCTATGATTAAAATAAAAAATAAAAAGTTGAGCCAAAGGCAGAAAAAAACAGCCATTGTGGCAATACAATGTCCCTATCCTTTGTACATTTCAAAACAACATAATCAATGCAAAATTTATACAAGGCAGTGTCTTAAAAAACACAACATGGTGCCACAATTATATTGTGATCTTCTGTTCACTCAAAGGGCCTTCTTGTTGTGATTGTCATATGCCACTTGCCATTGAAATGTGTTTTTCATGTTTCTCATCTCATTGAATGTCAAACATCCCTTATTGAGGGAGCCAAATCCATCTGATGATTTTTCCACCCCACTCAAATGGAAATGGTGCATGTGACAAAACATGGTATTAACATAATAAAGGAATTCGACTTACAAAAACCTCAACATCTGCTGGGTTGGAGAGAGTAATGGATAACATTTCTTTGAATCCAATTGATGGATCTGATGGCGCTTAGACAGTCATTCACATCATAATGTCTCAGGAGAGGCCAATAATAGGAACAACATGGGATTAATCTCCACACTCTCGACTCAGACGAGACAAAATATGCATGGGCCCATAAATGTAAAAAGACGCTGTTATAAACAAATTTGTTTGAGAGTTTTTTTTTTTTTTTTTTTACTTCTTTATACACAGAAGCTTGGAATACAGGATGCTCGGCAAAGGTATAAAGAAGGCCCAAAGAAACAATTAGTACCACACGATATGTATCTGGTCTATGGCCATGGATGTGATTTGATTTAGGACGAGGGAATAAAGTTTGAATATTTTAACAACACTTAGCTGGCTGATCACAAGCGGGTTTTGTACATTTCAGACAAGCACACACAAACATTCAGTCGTTATGTGTTATTGTGTCCACCTATATACACATATAAATCACTTTTTTTGTTCTTCCTGGTGTTTAGTTTTGTGTTGGGTTTGTACCATTTTGACATCTAGGCAATGTTGAATGTTTTAAACAGATATTGTCCCTAATATCAGACACCTGCTGTTTCATTATTTATATACTATTATGGAATCATATATGGAATCGATACAATGTTTTTATGTATTTTGTATGTATCATATCAAATATTTGCCAGCAATTGCTGATCATCTCTTCCAGTTTAAAGAAGATTTATTTTAGTTGGGTGGGGCGGCACATATTTATTAATTGTATAAAAGTGTTATTAGTCTGCTTGTATTATTAGTAATTTTACATAAAGCTAAAATATAATCCATTAATTTACAAGATACAAGCATATTATCTGCAATTTTTCAGATGTATTGGACCACACCATATCATAAGTGAACCGTACACTTTTGAAATGCAACCTCTGTAATCTGAAATGTATAAACCTACAAATGATACGGTATATGTAATAATAAAGACTAGTGGATGCTGAGAAGGTAAGGAGAACACATTCAGCAATTTACACTATTTATCACTATTTTATACATTGAAAAAACACTTAGCTGGTATGTAAAGAATACAAACGAAAGGGTTGAAACGTTGAGTTTTGCTGCAAAAGCGTGAGGAGATATCAGAACTTCAGTCACAGAAGACAAAACCACAGTGGAGGGTCACAGAACTGTAGATGAGCCAAAGTTCCCTTCTTAATGTGAATTAGATTAAGATCACATTAGTTATCATCAATTGAATTTCTAATTTCCTGCAGCGTTTGACCACTGTCAACTGTCTCTTTAAAACATAGATTTTTTCCATTAGTCTTATTCATGTTTTATTCTCGGGATATGACATTTCTTTTTGATGCTGTAGTTGGGACCAGCCGGATGACTTATGACAGAGGAAGGAAATCAAAGTGAATAACAGACACGTTTAAAATGTGGGGGCGATTGGGCCGACCAAGGTGCATACGTTCGGAATCTGATGGACAGATGATTCCTTGTGAGCTGACCTCCAAGACAAAGGTTTAATAATAAATACACTGTGTCTGAATTAAAAAGACACCGCTCTACATTTTTAATGTAAGTGTATTTCTGCATGCAATTAAAAATGAATGATCACAGGGTTCACCTCCGCGGACCTGGGGGCCCCAGCTCGGCTGTTTGACCATGGGGACAGGGGGGGCTGGGACCCCAAGAAGGCCAGACTTTAAAGAGGAGGAGCCAAGTGAAGGGGAGTCTGGGGGGAAGAGGGGATGCAAGAGTGCCATCTAGGGAGGCGTATACCTCTACAGAATCCACTTTTAAAGACTGTCCAACCTGTACAAATAACCATGGGAACCACTGGCTGGTGATTAACGTGCTGGCTGGAGGTTTAAATCACTCTGAGAGAGATGGCCCGGTGTTTGACTCGGTGATATACTCCCGAGCAGAGCTCCTCTGATGGAAAAACATTACTGATGGGAAACTAAAATGAGATCGCAGAAAGCGGGGGCAGGAATTAGGGCTGACCTGAATGGGTCTGGGGGTAACATGGAGGCTATCACATTAACCTGACGGGGGCTCCTTTAATAGGGTCCAGGGCTTAAACTGATATATCAATTTCCCTCCATGCGGACGACTTCAAAGGCCAGAGCTCATTCTCGCCGCTTGTGTTGGCCCCCCCATCAATCTCTGGCTGCTGTGGGCATCATCACCTTCAGCCTGAGACAAGCCAGGATAAAGATCCGCTCTGCAGGCTCCGGCCGATCGGCAGCACTGTCTTAGCTGTCCACTCGCGGTCAGGGAAAAGAGTGCACGTTTGCAAGTTTTAAGCTACTTTTCTTCCAATGGCCAGTGTTGGAAAATCACAAAGCAACAAAGTAAATTGGTTTCAACATGCAGGTCAATCAAACACAACAGTATTCAGTTTGAGTATCACAGAATGATTGTAATTATAATCACGCCTGACAAACATTTCTCCATCGGTGTGCGCTAACGTCACAATAATTACCCTTGTCACACTAAATGTGTAATTTAGCAACACAAATCACGGCATTTACCTCTGCTGACAGCTACAATGATAAAGATTCAGTAAAAGCGTGGCAGAGCACCTTCCAGTTCATCTCCACTGTTTGTATAGAAAGATTTTTTTTTTTCCAACAACAGAGACACAAGAAACTCCTTTCTTTTCGTTGAACTCACTGTTCTCTGAAATCATATCAAAAAGCCTCTCTCGCAGTGCAAGCCCTCAAGGGTTCTGATGTCACTTCCACTGTAACACTTCGCTGATGACTGACATATGCTTCACATGAGCTGGAAGAGACACACAAAAAAAGCATACACACTACACACACCCTTTTTGTTTTAGACGACATTTCCGACTTTACGCTAACTTGTTTTGTCAAAACAATTCCCGAAGAAATTAAACGACACATTACTCAAGTCAAACCTGAAACCTAGATCTGCCACAACAAACCTAATCCAGTTTGAGCAGCCCCTGTGTTGTGGTGTCCTCAGAGTGTGTGTGTTTCTCTTGTAACATAGCTTGGGTTTCAGGAAGTTTTAGGCCTGGAGTCAGTCATCAAGGGGGGGATGCAACGGCACAAAAACAAGGGCTCTGATAGCGCTGATAATGGCCCTGTGTTAACCCTTTTGAAAGACTTTCACTGAGTATAAACAGTGTGGAAAAGTCCACAGAAATTGACCCTTTGTTAAGCCCCGCTGCCCCTCCGTCAAGCTGTCTGAGCTACGATGGAGCCCACACTGTCACTAACTGCACTCCCAGCATAAATATTATTAAAGTTTGGGGAAAACAAAAAAGCGAAGCACACAAAGGGGTTTACACTATGCGCTTGAATGATATATTGCGGATGACCGACTCAGCAGTGAAAAAAGGTAAAAAAGATAAAGATAGAAGCTGAAGCCTACAGATAACAGTGAAAAACTGAATCACCGTCACCTGGCGAACGAGATAGAAGACAAAGAAATTAAGGAATTCAGTACACATTTAGTAGCCAACGTAGCATAGAAGTGCTAACGTACTCTGCTCATGTAAGGTCCATGGGTGTTTTACTTAGAAATGTAACGTTTTAGAAACATGTATCTCCTTCCAACCTTTACAGGTAACGAGTATCACCATGACATAACGTTGGACCATGAGTAGTTCAAAATACATAAAAGCAGCCTGAAAATGAAGACAATTGGAACCAACTGCACGAGAGTCTACGGAGCAGAGCTGGTTCATTTTCGGACCCGAACTCGAGTGATGTGACTGATTTGAGAAAAATGTGTGTAGCATGCAGGTGGAAAAAGCTAAATAAACATTCAATATTAGTCCTTCACCAGAAAAGAAGAAAAAGTCGCCAAAGAAAGTACTCATCTCTGAGGTATTAGAGTGTAAAAACACACTCAAAAGGGGAGCCCTACTTTTGAAGGAGCGGAATTAGGTGCGATTAGAAGAGATGGGAAAAAGTCCATATTTGTCAGAGAGCTCCTTTCAGCTTTCACCTCGCGATCAGAGGCATCATTTAGACAAAGAACAAAAGACGGCAAATATTTTGGGAAGGCGAGAAAAAGGGGTCTGTTTAGTGAGTTGCAAGAGTGAAACTGAGCGGGGCGGTGCGCCAAAAGAGCCCGTTGGTGTGGGCTACAGTTTTCAGTGAGTAGCAGCCGAGATCTATGAATACAGATCAGGGGAGATGTGAGGGAATTTTACAGCAGGTATTGTCTGTCACTCACCTCGTCTGTCTGTGTGATCACTGCCTCCGCGGCGGCTGTTTCATCTTCCACTCTCTCTCACACACTCATACTCACACACACACATACACTCCTCCCCCAGTGATACCAAAGGAGACCTGGTGCTGGGGTGTGCCCTTGCCAAAAAGTGACAGGTGTTCCAATAGGAAATCCAGAAATCAAAGGGCCATTATTCCTATTATACGTTATGATACCCTGCTTATGTCTGACTTTGTATAAGTTACTGACATCTGGATTTGACTGAGAATACAGCAACAAACATAATGTAGGGTGTGAAATCAAATTTTGCCATGACACGAAAATTCAAACACTCCAGGTTTTTCTTTTAATATATATATATATATACATACATAGCTTCGAAAAGTGTGTTTTATTTCCCATACTTAGATTTGTGTTCATGTTCTCACAATGGGGAGAAATAGTTTGCCAGTTGTGTGTCTGCATAGCCCGGAGCCCTTTAACACACACTGTGAATTATGCCTGCAGTGAACATAAACACAGATTTTACAGCAAAACACAGTGTTGTATATACACACCGACTTGAATCACCAGCTCCTTCTCTCATTTAACAGCATCACTGCTGAGCCGAACCATGCTCCATGTCTGCAGCACACCACGCACTGTCTCCGTGAAAGAGTTAGCGAGGATAAGATGGCCGATCGACATTAAAAGTGAAACGATGAACAAAGGGGTGGACTCCTCGGAAACAGTCCCAACACAGTCAATCTGCCTGAGCAAGTGTTTGCTTTTTGCACGGGCGTGTCAGTGTTGATTTCTAGCATCAGGAGAGCAAGACGCACATAAAGCTGCCCCAACTGTTCAATCAAGGTGCTCTGCAAATGCGAGCGGGCCTGTAGTCTCAATCAGCTAAGTGTAGCAGGCAGCTGTTGTGTGGCGGATGGAGTGTGTCGTTAATTCTGTAAATATAGCTTCCCTCATGTGTCTGAGAATCACCCACTCAGGCCACATTTAGGCCAGATGAGCAACAGCTTTGGCAGCGTCTGGTAAACTGGGCGAAACTGGGAATGACTCAACTGAGCAGGGAGGAAATGTAAATATTCCTTTTGAGAAATTTAATTTTTCCTTTGAAAGGACCCAGGACAAGGTTGCTAACCTCACAACAAGGTTTTCCAATGTAAGGGAAAATGAAGCAGCATTTTAAACAACTAAATGCCATTGTTGTCTGTTCATGTTGCAGTTGTAACTCATTTTATCCCAAAGAGAACAACAATGGCAATAAATAGATGCTGTGCTCTTTCAGGGGCAGCACTGCATTCAAAGTGATGGTTTAGCACTTGCATTGTTCTTTAAAGTTGAAGCAGAGAAGCAACAACATTCTGGCTCTTCTTTTATGGGCTATCAATAATCTTTTTTCTGACACATTATTTGCTGGGCTGAAGGAAAATAGGGAGTAGCACGGTCAGTGGTTCACCACAAAGGCTTCTGGGAGCTGGCGAGGGCTGTGTGCGTGGGCGATGCATCCACCCTGGGACCCTGCCAGGATGTCTTTTTGACCAGGCTGCTGGAGCGCAGAGGGCCAGGGACCGAGGTGCACACGGTCTCTGGGAAAAACACACAGAAGCAATTAGATGACATGACAGTCATGAAGATGAGGGCTTTTTAGCAGATCAAGCTCAGTTCAGTTTTACTCACAACTGAGTTAAGTTCCATTTTCTGTGATTTAGCAGCTTGCTAAATAATTGTACCATTTCTTCTTTTTTTTATATATAATCTCCCATGTCCTACATAAAAGCTTTAAATGCACCACCACTATTTTATATATATTCATATATTTCTTCTTTATAACCTTCACTCTTATTTTCTTTTCCATTTCTCCTTTCGCAATTTTTTCCCTTAATGGCCATCTTGCTGGTGTGAAGAGTTTTACACACACATTCCCTCTGAGCAGAGCTAAGGCATTTGGGGAAATTAAATAACCTGAGGATTGAGCTACTTTAGGAAGCCCAATTAACACATTTGCCTCTAGAGGAAAATATTGCCTGAAATTGAATGGACGGTAATTTTACGCATGGATTTTTCCATTCTAATTCTCAGAGCCTTCAATAAGCCGGAGAATTTGTTTGACAGAACAAGGGGTTTTAACGTTCTGTGCTGAAGCTGAGGTGGTTGAATTTTAAGAGAACTGTGTCAAAACAAATAACACAGCTGTTCAAAGGGCTACACGTTCCATTGTGTTAGTTGAACATAATTCATGGATTCAATGCACTACTTTCCCAGAGCAAGATCCAAGTTTGGAAAGATAAATTGTGTTTGTGGTGCCCTTTTATGGTATATTGTATTTTGACAGCCACTGTGTGCGACCACTGGGATTTTGGACAACTTTCCAGTGCGTCCGTTATCTCCCATGGGCGGCTAATCCAAGATATCTATTTCGGTTGAGCCTACAATATGTAACACTCCAAAAATGTTCATGCAAACACTTTTAATTACCTCTGTGTTGTCTCTTTTCTCCACCCTCCCCTACGCACACATAAAATAGAGTTCAAATTCCAGTTCCAATCTCGGCGTACCGTCTCCACCATGCACAAAGATCAAAGTCTTATAAAGTTGGGATAACCCTTATTACTTCTCATTAGTGGGTAACCTGATGCACACTGACAAGTTCAACAGTTGTTGTGGTCAGCTGCTGATGCCTCCAAATGGCCCGGCCCCTCCGCGAAAGAGGCTGACCAGACGCTCAAGTGGTCCCTGAGTCTAGTCTAGTGTGGCTTAGCATGAACCCCCATTTGCGCTGTCGCCTCTAGGCCCAAACCAAAAGGGACTGTTAAAAATGGGTTTTAAGTCTCCAACAGCTCGCTGACATCCACTACTACAGATCATTAAGGCTCCACGGACTCTCTCTCTCTTTCTCTCTCGCTCTCTCTCCAGCCTCAAACACACCAGTGGAGTCATTAAAGGCAATGTGTAATTAAAGTTGGAATAAACAAAGGCTTTTCCCGAGGTCTTTTATTTCTCCCTCAACCATGTGTGTATCTCTCTCTCATTTCACGCACGCGTTCTCCCTCCCTCCATTTCTCTTTTCCTCTCTGTCTCCGAGAGAGAGTTGACACATAAGAGAGGAAATTCTCATTGGCTCCCATGGTGATGGCAGGCATGGACGAAAGGCCCTCAGCCTAATTAGAAAACTAAATACTCTGAGTAATGCCTAACCCTTGGGAATACAACTGCCATATCTCTTACACATGTGATGTGGAAGGACCCGGAATGCCACTGGGGTGTCTCGCTGAAATATCCTGTGCTGTTCCCCTTTGCACAGCTGTCCACACAGACTCATGCACTTAAGACAGGCTCGCTTTCATAGTTAAAATAGAAATTTGTGTCCTGAGTGCTGCAACACAGCTAATGCTAAATATTTAATTCCCGTGGGTGCTAATTATGGTTGAGTACTGGCAACACGGATTCCTTTTTTTCACTCCACATAACAACTGTAAAAGCAATTTAAGCATTTTTCAATTAATTAAACACACAGTCTTCCAGTAACCTCTTGTCATTTTGCCCTCCAGGACCATAGCTAATTTGTGTAGAATAGAAAAGGGAAAGGGGAAGGAGTGGGGGTGGGCGCTGTTTTCATCTTGGCAAAATGCTCCTACAAATGAATTAAAAGGGAAGACACATCATTTTTCAGAAGAGTTTAAAAAGATCACACTCTATCTATTTTTTTTTTTTCAAACACCCTGTAGTCTTGTAAGTGTAGTTTTTAATGTTATGAACCTACATATCAGATGACTGTTACCACGAGCAACCAGCCCCCATTATGTTATCAAAGCTGGGCGAGATAGTCTGGCCATGAAGCTAATCCCTGATGTATTTTTAGTCACAACTGACTGATGAAGTGAAATTACTACATCAGTGATAAAAACGGGGCTCTCTGAAAAGCCTTTACAAGATCATGCAGCAACCAAGAGAGCTCTTTAAGCTACTGCAAGTTTAAATGAACTTGTAGAACAGCGGGGCACTGAACGACAATATGGTGAAGTTGACGAGTACAGAAATTAAGATAAGGATACATTATGCGTCTATAATATGCTGAAATGATCATTTCTGCTTCAAAGTTCTGTGTTTCCATTGTGCCAGCTAAAAATATAAAAATACCCCTTATTTCATTTATTCATAACTTCATCAGTGAAAAAAAAAGGAATAAAAGAAAACTATCTAATCACATTTTGCGATAAAGAAATATGGGCAATTTTGAAGGACAAAATTAACTTATGTGGCATATAGTATCAAACCTCATAAGGCATTACACAGTCTCATATGTATATATATATTATCATTCATCGTGTGTGTGTGTGTGTGTGTGTGTGTGTGTGTGTGTGTGTGTGTGTGTGTGTGTGTGTGTGAGCCATTAGGAGCGGTAGTGGCACACCCATCCTCTTATAAAAGGCCCGTCATTGCGAGAGATCAGAAGCAGGCTGTGAAATCCAGCTAATAGTCATTATGGGATCCCGGTCGCTGCACACACCGTACCTGCTTGCCAAGGCGGCCCCCCTCACACTTCATATTTGCATTGTGTCATCTTATCAGCATTCACCCAGACAGAGGACAGATCACACTGCAGACTGACAGCCGCATCACTAATATGAGTAAATAAGACCCAGGGAGACGGCAGCGAGGAGCATTAGAGGTCCTGCCCTTTTGCAGAAAAAATAAAATAAAAAAATTACAAAGATATTATACAACAGCACAACCTTGTGACACTGATGCAAAATGAATGTCCATAGTCTTTGTAGATGGCCCTAGCATGCGATGATGGGCCCCCTCCTGTTCAGAGTGGCAAGGAAGGGTGAACTCTAAGAACCCTGTGTGCTCAGTCACTTCTGGGCAGTCAATAAGGCTATTTCTGATCTCCGGATGGCTAGGGTTTCAAAGCCTGTTTAAATGGGCTCCCACAAAGCCGGAAGCACCGACCTCAGTCCTCTCCCTCCCTGTCTTTCTCCCTCTCTCTTTCCTCCTCCACTCTTTCTCTAAATATTGAGAGGGAGCTCAGCTTGCCTACCCCCTCAGTCAGGAGAAGGGGTGGGGGGGTCCTCCCCTTCCACATGCAGGGTGGTGAGGAAAGACAGGGAAGCGCAGGGTCAGGGCTCCCGGTGCTAAACTGTGAAAGGCAAACGTTTGGCAGAGTAATTACACGCCGCACTGCTCTGGGAGTGATTAGTGATAGTTGTCTGTTCAAAGTGTTTGGAGCTCACAGCCTTTATGGGCTACGCTTGCCTTCCCTTCGCCTAATGTTTAGATTGCATTTGCATCGGGAAGAGAGTTGCATGTGTCAACATAAACAGTCTTCCTATGAAGCTCAGCGAGAGTGCACTCGCTTGACGCGCAAAATATACTTTACTTCATTCAGTATGAAGGGAGGATTATTACATTATTGTGGAGTGTTATTTTTAACAAATTCATATGTTATGATTTTGTCAACCCGGTGCTTGAAATAGCCAGTATCGTATTCTAATTTTCCAATAAAGGGCCAAAAGTACGCTTGAATTTATACATCCTCAAAAGCGTAGGCTTTGAACCTCTCTGAAACAACCAAAAAATATCTATTCAAAAAACCTTTGATCTTTAAATACCGCTGTCAAGCTGTATTGCTTACCCTGTGTACTCTGGTAGCAAGCCTATTTAGCACTTCCTGAATATAATGCCTCCACTTGGCACAACAAAACCCTCTCCATTCCCAGGTCAGGTGACACTGCGGTGCATTGCAATCAACATGCTCAGGTGGTGCGGCCAGGCTGCCAGCCTTTGATGTCCTTGCTGTGTTACTGTTGGCTAGCGGTGCTGTCCCAGCACAGCCTGCAGATGTGCCTGCAAGCTGTAAGGTGAGCAGCAGCACTCCTGAGTAACGTGTCCAGTTGTAAAGCACACCCTGACAGAGGGTGTGGCGGGGGCGGGAGGGGGTGGAAACAACAGGAACAGACGGATACAAGGCAGAACACATGTGGGATTAGGAAGTTGATGATGTTGGAGTTTGGAAATGTTCCGATATTACCAGTCATTTTGGCGAAAATCATGCCTTTCTTTGATGAATGGATCTGAATCATGAGACTCGGGTAACGTTTTTATTCTGAGGTTCTAAATGGACATTAACTGTGAACTGAGTTTAAATTCTAGCCTGTTGACAGAAATCTTTTCATGAGCTCTTGCTTGTTGATAACCTGAGATACGCTTTGAATAGATTTTAATCCTATTGATATCTGTTTAGGCCTAAAAACATACCTCAACAAATCAGAGGAGTGTGTATCAAAGGGATGATGGGTTTCATATTTCAACACCTTATCACCCTAATCCCAACACAGGGGCTGACTTTGACACAGGCTGTGAAGTTGGGTGGCAAAGCAGAGGAGAAGCAAACACAGTGGCGGACAGAAGAGGAAATACCTCAGGGACTTTCTGGGATCGGGAAAGAGGTAAGACAGTACCTGGAGTGCAATCCCCTCTAAATCTGCACCAGGTGTCAGGCATTAAGGAGAGCATCTCCGCTTTGGATTTCCACGTCTGGCTCAATCACCCAGGGCAGTGTGTCAGATGTTGGACAAAACTGATACTCTCGAAGAAGAGGAGGAGAAGGAGAAGGAGGAGGAGGAGGAGGAAGACCGGGGGCTGAGCGCAGTACAGAGAAGGAACGTCTCTGATGGCAGAAGTAGAATCTGTACCATGTCTAATAAAAATGCCCTTTTGAAAGAGGTAATTTCATTATTTTGCCATGATTCTCATCAATGTTTGACATTTCAATATTCAATTACATGTGAAATTAGTCTGCTGAGAATACAGCACATTGTCAAGACTGCAGTAAGACAATAACAAAAAATGGGAAGCAGAGCTGAACACTTTGGGTTTTAATGAGTTAAGATAGATTCAGAATAACATTACATCGTATCCCATTGAGAGTTTCAGTTAACTACAAAGACAAGTGAGCACTGCCTTTTCCCTGTGTGATAACACAAAGCAAGGAGCATGCTATAGAATGCTTAGCTTGATATTAACATTACACGCTCAATCATAAAGGCAAGGTCTACATTGAACACCTGGCACCTCCTCAATTTCAAGCAAGTGAGCTTTTTTTGCGAGGGCAATTGTGCTAAAACAAAACAGCGACTGCGGAATACTTCAGTACCAAGAGAGGGAACATAACATAGAGCCATGTTGGCATTGTTGTTGCCACAGATTATACATGACACACCAAATAAAAGGGGCTGATTGTAAGACGTTTAAATGTATCAGAGGCATGGGAAGGGAAACTTAATGCCTCAGCAGTGGGAGAAGGAGAATGCGACTGGGCACGTGAGGAATGCAGAGTGGCAGGAGGAAAGCGGCAATCTAAATTTCTAATGCCGAGGATGTTTCCCATTCTGTGTTTATGAAACATGGCTGCCGGGACTACAAAGGTAAGGGGATCCAGCATCAAAGTCCGCCCTGACGAAAACAAAAAAGCAACAATGCTGCAGTGGAATGCACGGCAGAACATAATACTCCACCTCCTCCTTCTCCTCTCCCCGAAGCAATCTCATTTGATTACAGTGTTGCAGGCCCCAAATCAAGCCCTCGGCCCCATTTCACACTCCCCACTGGTGCTGCGAGTAGGAGGTAGAACACAACTTGCCAAAGTGGCCTGGGAGGAGAGGCGATGTTGTGGAGGAGAATCCCTCATTTGGGGAACAAAAGAACATGGGACTGGCAGAACGGAGGTGTCCGCGGCAGGGCTGGAAAGTGTCTGTTGTCCCGTTGGTGGTGACTGAAGCAGAGACGGCATGTCTGATGATGACGGCCGGGCAGCGTATCGCTTACAGGCTCCCTCAGCAGAAGCCCCTCGCATGTCCGTCTCCAGCCACAGAGTTTGCCCTCTACTTAAGGCAACAAGAGTCAGGCTCAGCATTACAAGCCTATTAAAAGATACTTTTAATTATGCCCCGCTCTCCCGGGATCACTTCTTCCGTGAACTCTGTGTTTCTTTGGCATGTGCGCTTAGGAATGGCACAACCAGAAGCACGTGTTGTTTTCTCCCTCCAATTAAAGGGCATGTTGACAGATTAGGGGCTGCTTCTGGTTTGTGCTCCACTAACGCATTTAGGGAAGATGATGAACATGGAGAGAGGGAGACGGGGGGGCTCAAAAAGAGAAAGAGAGAGAGAGAGAGAGTAACAGAAAGAGGCTGATAGAAAGAGAAAGAAGAAAAAGAGAGAAAGAACATGCACATGAACCCTAAGGGATTAATGTGTTTACATTACCTGGGCTGTGATCTATCACCAACCTCGTCAACTTCCATTATGCATCACATACATAAGCAAGCAACAGACCTGGGAGCCCCTGCAACTCACTCATACTATTTCAATTGGATTAAGTCAGAGCAAATATCTAGGGCAGAGCTCCCACACTGTGGTTTTAGCATTCTGGTAGTCATTTGATTTGTACGTTGTATCACTTTACCGTCATGAAGGCATTGCAGGAAGGAGTACATCCTACATGCCTCCAGAGCTTTAAGTAGTATGGGATTCAGATGATTACCATATGGCACCTATAGCGTCTTCAAAACAAACCTGCTATTTAGCCGTGGGTCTGTTGGAAAACAGTCGGGCACGGAAGCGCTCAGATCATGAATCAAAATATACAGGTAGACACGGGCGAGAGGAATAGGGGGATGTCGAGTATGTGGATTCACCATCTGTGATATTCTCTAACATGAGGTTTATTTTGTCCCAGCTGTAGGAGCAGGCCTGCATTATGTGTTAAACACTCGGAGGTCTGGCATCACTGTATAGATGCTGACAGTGGAGTCTACAGCCGGGCCCTGAAAGAGCCCATGCTCACACTCAGGCTTCATTATATGCAGTCAATATTCGTTTAGTCACTGAGCCTATTGACTCATATCTGAAATAATATTACAGGTCATTTGTCTTGTCATGGCGGAGGGAGAATTATCTTTTTTTATAGCATCCCCATTTGGAGTAGCGGGTAACGGGTGAACCTGGATGCGCCCCATGGATACAGCTGTAAATAAATATTTTTGATAAAAACAGTGAGAAATCAATGGGTGCTTCCTGTGATCCATCTCAAGCGAATCAATCATCATCTGCACAGCTGGCAGTGTGGTGCGGGAGGACGGCGTGGCAGTCAGAGAAGGGTGCAATCTTTGTCTGATACCTCTCATTTTGGAATCGCTTCTCACAATAGGGTCATCATTTCATCACTTAGCCAATCCAGCCCTGCCACTCAGCCTTGCGGGGATCGTGGGGAGCGGGGGGGGGGGGGGCAGACAGGCCCCATCAGGAGTAAACCAAACACGCACCCTCGCTCCATACGTCTTCATTCGGGTCAATAAAAGAAGAAGAGATCACAAGAACAGAAAAGAGATCAGAAAATGGATTCGCTCTCCTGAAAGCCATATTGGCTCATTGTGCTCCGTGTAAATTGGGTAATTTTTCAAAGCCAAATAATATCATCAAATCTGATTTGTGTATCAGCTCATGTGAGCAAGATGAGATATTTATCGGGTAAAACATTAAACCTTTCTGTATAAACAATCATAGCAACTACAGCATCCCCACAAAGGAGAGAGATAATTAAATTTGAAACAGACAAAATGTGATAGTTATGATGCAGAACTGAGCTTAGAAATATCCCTGTGTCCACTGTTCAATAATTATCACTTCAAAAAGTAAATAAAGTGAATTGAATTGGTGCCAGTAAGGTACGTGTGTGTGTGTGTGTGCGTGTGTGTGTGTGTGTGTGTGTGTGTGTGTGTGTGTGTGTGTGTGTGTGTGTGTGTGTCTGTGCGCGCATGTTTATGTGTGTGTGTGTGTGTGTGTGTGTGTGTGTGTGTGTGTGTGTGTGTGTATGCGCGTGTGTGTTTGGGGAATTGTGAGGGGTGCATTGCCTGCTTGGTGACATGAGAAGACTTCTTCAACATGGATCTGAACAAATTAAAAAACAAGAGTCAATTTTGTTTAATAATTTTTTTGCATTAGTACTATAAAATAAATAAATAAAATAAACAAAATCAATAGACACAACCGTTGCCATAACATAAAAGGGTTAATATTTCTTCTTTGCTTCAATACAAAATAATGGCTAAGGATGCCAATTGTTTAGTCAAATAGCATAGTGCACATATGTTTAATCATTTAATAACCCCCCTTTAAAAAAAAAAATGCAAGGTCAAAAATAAATTACATCCATTATTTGCAGCACATCTCCCCAAAGCATTTGGAGCGAAAATTGTTTTGAATTTCAATTGGCTTCCAAGTGGCAAAAGCCCTCAGCTAATACATCAAAGAAAAATTGGTGTCAACTAATCGGTTTAGGACACAGATTTAGAATGGTTAAAAATCCCATGAATACTTCAAGCATTTTTTTTCTTCTTCTCCATACCAGCAAAAGGCTTTGGGAGCAGTGCAGCTGACCTTGCGCGCTCCAGAAAGCTGTCCAGCACTCGACATTAACTTACTGTTTAACTCACCCATGCCGCGCAATTAGTCCGCCACAACGCATCATGTTGCGTAATAATACCCTCTATATCCAATTTAGATTACACTCGCTCCCTCAGGCACTTTAAGTGGCGTGCATCATCTTTCATTCGCCACTTCTTTGCCACGTATAAAGCCGTTTTCCGGCGTCAATCCCGGGGTTGTTTTCTCAGGACGACGCGGTAACGAAGAGCAAGCGATAACAAAGTTGGACGTCGTCAAAACGATAGAGATTTTTATTTGCGTGAGAATAACTCCGGTTTTTTATGCATCTAAAACGCATATGCACTTTACCACGTACAAAAGAAATTGTAAAGGAGCAAATCTATACTTACCGACACCTAGCTCCTCCTTTATCAGTGCCGTGCTGAGAGTTGAATCAGTTGCCATAACCTACTCCTATTATAGGCTCCGTGATCTCACATTATAGGTCCTCCTCCTACTTCAGAGCCTGAACCAAAGCGCATTACACACGAGACAGACGCTTCTTTTATCTAATAAATAATAATAATAATAATAATAATAATAATAATAATAATAATAATAATAATAATAATAATAATATCACCAGTTATGACGCTACTTTTGAAGCAGCCCACGTGGATACAAATTATTCTAAAATGTGGATTTTCTTCTCTTTTTTTTTTTCCTACCTCGGTATATACATGACAGAATCATAATGTCACCATAAGGGATACATAACCGTGGCTAATAATGATGCTATTTCCTCCCACATTTAATAAAGGCAAAGATAACTGTCAGCACCAGCGGATTCAGTTGCTTCTTCTTGTAGCTGTTATTATGAGAAAAGTTCCAGTAATTAGTAGATTGTCTAAACACTGCAGGAGGCTGCGACACCACTGTAGGTCTCATCATATCACTGTCATCTGAATACGGTAGGGTCGCTTTGTGCAGCCATCCTGCTTTCTTTATCTCTCTCTCTCTCTCTCTCTCTCTCTCTCTCTCTCTCTCTCTCTCTCTCTCTCTCTCTCTCTCTCTCTCTCTCTCTCTCTCTCTCTCTCTCTCTCTCTCTCTGTGTGTGTGTGTGTGTGTGTGTGTGTGTGTGTGTGTGTGTGTGTGTGTGTGTGTGTGTGTGTGTGTGTGTGTGTGCGTCGGCTCCCACTGTACCAGCGTCATCGTTCTTTGCTCTCTAGAGGTTTTCAGAGCGTAAAAAACACGTGACAGCGTGTGCACACACTCTTTAGCAGCGCCTACAGCGATCCCTTTCGGCTTATCTGAGACTTGAACTGGAGAGTCAATCACCAGGAGGAAAATGGGCTTGTAGATAGATGGCTGATACAAAGTGAATAATATTTATAATAGTCTATTAATATATATTTACCCCCCAGCAATCGTTATCCAACCGCATCAAGCAAACCAGGATCAGTTAATTATAAAACTATTTAAATTATGAGTTGACTTTTTAATCAGGAAATAAAATACAATAATAACAACATTAATAATAAAAAAAAAATTCCCCCTGGGCTATGGCATAACAGGCGTCTAATATGTATAATATGGGCCCAAACAAGGTAATTGCCGCTAACAGTGCAAGCATATACAATAAATAAGGCTATCCAGTATTTCACCAATGAAACGTATCTGCAGTGATCAAATGAGATTACATCCACTGGTCCGGGCGGATTTGGTGTAGTTGGCACTAATCTGCCCTGGCTTGAGGGTTTATGACTTTCTGGGAGTGTGTATCTGACTGGTTTATTCCAGGATCTATGGAGAAAACTATTTAGCCGTCGCCACAGTAAATCGTCCAAACGCGGCGCAGACAGAACATTACTCAACAATCTCAGCACAATACACGTCGATAAGGCGAAGTTTGTTTACACACAGCAACTGTTCTTAGAGATATGCTCGGCCAGCTGCTGTTTGCGCCATCTTACTTTTACTTTTTTTGCAGTTGTCACATATATCTTACCAAAGCAAAATTCGTCAGGCGTTAGGAAAGTCGACGTGCACAACAGTCGTAATCCATTTGAAACTCCCGTTGCGGATTTTAACACAAGGCGCGCGGAGATCACGGAGCGTCAAGTCTGTTGATTTAACGCACATACATCATATTACGACTTTTTTTTGTTTGTTTTTTACGAACAAAGAAGGATTAACAAAAAAAAAAAAAAAGAGCACAGCAGAGGAGCGCCTTTTTAATTCCTGCCGGGTATCTTGCAAGAGCCCGTTTCCCCACATCCTGGCATACAACAGACGGTTTGTTATTGATCAAGTGTGAAAGTGACGGCTTCGTAAATGGGAGAAGAAAAAAAAGAAGAAAGTTGGGAGTTGACAGACTCGCATGATGTCGCCATCCAAAAGGGGGGCTGCCAGGCGCACTTGAGACTCACTGCAACGAGCTGGTTAAGGGGGAACATAGAGAAATAGAGAATGAGACGGATTGTTAGTTACTGCGAGAGAGAGAGAGAGGGAGGGAGGGGTGAGGAGGAAGTGTCTGAGAGAGAGAGAGAGAGGGGGGGGGGGGGGGGAGAGAGCGCGCGAGAGAGAGAGAAAAGAGGGAGGGAGAGAGAGAGAGAGAGAGAGAGAGAGAGAGAGAGAGAGAGAGAGAGAGAGAGAGAGAGAGAGCATGGATTTGGGCAGGGCTGTGGTTACCCAGCATAAGCTCGCCTTTTCCTTCGGTGACTACACCCCGAGAGGAGGAGCGTATTACGCGTCAGGATCCTCAATTTTTCAACTTAGCATCTTGGCAGGACATTTTCCCAAGCAAAGCCCCCGTCCGACGGGTAAAAAAAAAACTTCTGCGCAGGGCATGAGAGCGAGGGTGCAACTCAGATAAGGAAGGGAGCAACAGAAAAACACAACCGACGGACAGTGGCTTGGCTGGCTGGCAGCGACCACAAATAATCCGCCCAACACCTAAGCCTCTCTTTATTTAGTCACTTTTACTTCCCCCCCCCCCCCTTCACCATTGTCATTTAGGAGGGGGGACGGGCAGCTGGTCTGCAGACACACCGCTCTCTCTATGCGCTCCGACAGCAGCGCATGAGAAAATAAAGGGAGGAAAGTGCGCAAGTTAAGTGGCTTAGACTCTCCGGGCTCCAGCATGGCGTATCCTCAGGGCTACTTGTACCAGCCGTCCGCTTCCCTCGCCCTGTATTCGTGCCCGGCGTACAGCACCAGCGTGATAGCGGGACCCAGAACCGAGGAGCTTGGGAGATCCTCTTCGGGATCTGCTTTTGCGCCCTATGCCGGATCTACCGCGTTCAGCAGCGCCTCGCCGGGCTACAACTCCCACTTACCGTACAGCGCGGACGCGGCAGCAGCTGCCACATTCACCTCGTACGTGGTGAGTAAACTAAAGGTGATTATTCAATCTAATAGCAAGTCAACGAGGGGATGTATTAACTCGTTATAGAAGTGGAAAATAGCCACTGTGCATGCGGAGCCAGGCGATTCAGAGGGAGATGTGCGTCACTGAGCAGTCCGTGGATATGATATTACAGACTGTCAGGTCCAGGAGACGTGTTGTTGAGTAAACACAAGTCATTTAGCTGTGTTGTGTGCTATTAAGAGGTTCTAACGGAAATTATAGGTAGCTTTTTTTTAATGAGAAAGCGTGGACAATGCTTAGCCGAAGCTTGTCTGACGCCGTGTGATGGCAATTTAGGTCACTGCATGTCTCCTGTCACCATATTAGTTGTGCTAGTTGTAAAACTGAAATAATGCAACTTTGGACAAAAAAACAAACGGAGGAAAATTGTTTTTGAATTGTTGTTGTTTTTCTCATGGCAGCACACGTAACTCATTCAGACGTGGCTTTACTACAAAGACTGATCCCAGTAGAATAGGCAAATAAGCACAAGTGTGAGGCCCTTTGTGCATAATGTAAATACGTTATTATGATTGCAATTGTAGAATTGTAATGGCAAGAATAACATCCGCTGCCTGCTGACATAATGCAAAAATAATAATACAAACGCATATATATAGCAACGGGGATTTCAAATACCCAGTCATGCTCTAACAAACTCCATACACATTAACTTCAAACTTGAACTACTGGATTAAAGCCAGTGTATTCGTGTACGTGTGTGTGCGCGCGTCCGTGCGCGCATGCACGCGGTAGCTCGCGCGCGCGCGTGTGTGTGTTCATGTTTGTGTGTCCTTTTAACTATTTTTTAAGCAGTCCAGAAAATGAATATGAGCGAACTTTTTACACACTTTTAAATATATATCTATGTTTCTGTATCACAGGGTTCTCCCTATGACCACACCACGGGGATGGCCGGCTCAATAGGATACCACCCTTACGCAGCACAATTGGGCTCCTACCCTTATGGTGACCCGGCGTATCGTAAGAACGCAACGCGGGACGCCACCGCCACCCTGAAGGCCTGGCTCGGCGAGCACCGCAAGAACCCCTACCCGACCAAGGGCGAGAAGATCATGCTGGCCATCATCACCAAGATGACCCTCACCCAGGTGTCCACCTGGTTCGCCAACGCCCGGAGGAGGCTAAAGAAGGAGAACAAGATGACCTGGACCCCCAGGAACCGGAGCGAGGACGAGGAGGAAGACGAGAATATTGATTTGGAGAAAAACGACGACGACGAGCCAAACAAGCCCACAGACAAGGGAGACTCCACAGACACAGAATCAGGTCGGTGGTGCAGAGAAAGAAAGGAGAAAAAAAGAAGAAGAAAAAAGGCACAAAAAAAAAAAGAATCATCAATTTTTCATCGCAGTCGTTTCCACTCAGGGTGCAAAATTGATTGCTGGTTAATGGTGGTATATTATTTATAATGGGACAATTGCTTTAAATAATAATCACCTTGAACTCCCCTCGTTTGACTTCTCGGGGGCTGAAATTGCTGGTGACGCAAAGTGTTTAGCAGTCAATTTATCTTTAACTGCATAATAAGGATACAGCTGGTGTATTGCGCCGGGTATTGGGCTAAAAAATATCGCCTTTGAATGCTCATTATATTCCAGCTTTGAACGTTTGTTGAATGCTTATTATCGGCATAATGCAATAATATGTAATATTGAATATATATATATATATATATATATATATATATTTGGAAATTACAATATTCAACTCACGGTATGCTCAGACTTTAATTCCTATCACTGTTGTACTCTTTCATAATTATATAGAGCAATTCACTCATCCTTTTTTTTTGGACATCACAATTCTTTATGAGGGCAATTTATGGCATGGGCTACACATGTTTTTTTTAAGGGAAACGTGCATAAAGAGCCTAATTATGTCGACACATCCGATTTCAGTTTACATTGCTGCTCATTTGCCTCCGCGAACACATGTTCCAGTTTTTATCAACGTTTTAATGTCACGCTTATTTGGCACTAACTCATATTCTTTATTTGTGCTTTAGATCACAAACTGCTGAACCCAGGGGACATCGGCTGTGACAGATTTAAAGAGGAGAGCCATGGCAAAGACACGGATCCCCTTCTGAGCGACTCGGAGTTAAAAGACCCGGAGGAGCGGACTACAGAGCTGCTGCATCCGGATTCCGCGAAACCAACCACTTCGTCTCCCTCGGCGGGGCCCCGGGGGAGCCAGGCCGCCGCGCTGCAAGACAAGCCGTCAGATTTGAGCCACGCGCCGGGTCCGGTGACCAGCAACGTGACCTCTGTTATCCACTCGCCCCCGTCGGCCCCAAAACCCAAACTGTGGTCCCTTGCGGAGATCGCCACGTCCTCAGACAGGTGTAAGAGCCCCGGGTTGGGTCAGAGCGCAGTGATGGGCAGCAACGCGTCTCCATCCCGGTCCTCCCCTCACTGTCCGCACCCCAACAGCACGGTGCTCTCCAGGCCCCTGTACTACACCTCCCCTTTCTACCCCGGCTACACGAACTATGGGGGCACTTTTGGACATCTTCACAGTAACCACGGCTCGGTACCCACGGGCTCCACGGCACATTTCAATGGATTAAACCAGACTGTGTTAAGTAGAGCAGAGGCTTTGGTAAGGGAGAGCCAGAAAGTCAGAAGCCACACGCAGGTAGATCTTTGTAAAGACTCCCCTTATGAACTAAAGAAAGGTATGTCACACATTTAATACCTGATTATGTTCCACTCACCCGCGGACTTTTATTTATTTTTTTGTGGTTGCATTAAAAAAAAAAATATGATGATGATGAATGAAAAAGAACAATGATGAAGCAAATTCTGAGAACAGTTATTTTCAGAGAAAATGCTTATCTTCACATTTTTAGTTTCTGAATGGTTAATCCTAAAGTGTAAAGAGAATGGTCTTACTCGCTGCAGCCGCCTAAGTCTATTTGTATTAAAGACTAACATGTATATTTAATGTAGCATTTTTGTATTTAAAATGGACAACACACTATCTTTGAAGTAAATTATGGAGAAAAAAATATATGCTTGTGCAGCGATTATTTTTGGTGAGCCATTGGCTTTGCCTGATATGTGTCAAAATTGCTTGAAAGCCAATTTATCTACACGAAATATGAATTAAATTTTGCACCGTGACATATGTTTCTATGGTAGTTATCATTAAATGGTAGTGAGAGCTCTGACAAACTTGAAAGCAAAGGCCTACATTCATAAGGGTGTTGGAATATCTAAACAATAAAAAGGTGCAGTTTCGTTTTGGGTCGTGCAAATATTCATAGTTTATTTTATTTTTTTGGGACTGACAAATGTTGGAAACAACACGGAAGTAAATTTGGGTCAATGGCTTATCACCATTATATGTTTTCTTTGAATACATCGAGGGCCTCTTTTTACTTGAGCGCGTTTCTAAAAGTGGATATGGATATAATAACAACACCGAGGCGCAGTCATTTAACCCAATTACCTATCGTGTTTTATGCAGAGCAATCAGGTGGTGAACTCCGGTAATGAGCTCGATTTTATGCCAAATTTAGAGCTCATTACTATTTTCCAAGGCGTGGCAAAGCTGTTAAAAGGGACGCGACCATGCATTTAGAACATACTGGCCTATTATATCATTAATGGAGAGTCTCTTTAATGGCGCGTTAGATGTGAAACACTGTTTGGAGAAAAGGGAAGAACGCTGCCATGCACTGCAGAGGCAGGCCGGTTCTGTTGTATGTGCAGCCGGTAGCCAGGCGCTGTCCTCTAACTCTTCCAACTTCTGCAGGTAGGTGTCACACTTGCTCCTAATTTCAGGGGGACTCTTTGTTAATCCGTCACGGAAACCCATCCCTGATCAAATGGCCTGGTTAAAGGGAAGTGGAGCCAATGGGGCACACACGATGATCACAGTTATTATGAGGATTATAGCAATTTTGACAAGTGGATAAAAAAAATAAAAAATTACATACTTGACCGACATGCAGAAAAAAGAAGAAGAAGAAAAAAAAAAAGGATATTTCCTAGGCAAACTGAAATAAGAGAAGTGTTTTGTTTTTGCTGATGATTTCTTCATGCTGGATTTATACATTCAACGAAAGGAAAATAAAACAGAAATAATACCATTATCACGATGATAACTATTGCAGCTATCAGATGATATTTGGAGGCATCCTCAGAATAGGAAGAGTTTTAGGCCACTAAAACGTATAGGCCTATTTTTTATTTATTTTTATTTTGACCTGCTGTTTTTGAGTAATATTCGTTTATTCAGTGGTTATTAGTGCAGTTTAAAGGGCATATATTCATTATTATTATTATTATTATTATCATTATTATTATTATTAATGTTGTTATTGTTGACCTCCACTGAAGTGGGACAGCATGCTCTTGTTTATGGCTGCCATTAATCTCTATAGTTTACTTTCCCCTTCTCCAATTTGAAATCTCCCCTGAGGTTTATATAATTCCCTTAGCCTTAATGTCCTCTACTCGGGCCCTCTATTTTAATCTGACAGAGTGTGCTGAAGCAGTGATTGCGACACATCAGCCGGCTAAATAGCATAATTATGTTTTTTTCTTTGCTGATCCCCGGAGGATTGAACTGTTCGATGCAATGTCCCCTCAGAGAGTATTAAGAGTTTTATTAGATATCGCCTCGATTTCTCAGAATTGATTGAAGAAGAAATGTTTCAGAGGGACAATATACACACTATTCCTGCGGTGTAAATCATCTGTGTGGTAAACACCGGGACCATTTTACACTGTGACCTTTTTTTCCTTCTTTTGCATGTGTGTGTGTGTGTGTGTGTGTGTGTGTGTGCGTGTGTGTGTGTGTGTGCGTGTGCGTGTGTGTGTTATGAACGCGCGTGTGTGTGCGTGAGGGAGGTGTGGGGTAACAACGGAGCAAATCAAACGCAGAGCCGGGTGATAATATCCTTCCGCTTCCACTTTCTTAATTTAAAAATACACGGGGAATGTTCGGAGGATGATGTGCCAAACTATCCCGAACAGGATAAGACATGTCTGACTTTCCTCTCATTATTGAAACAGCCTTTTTTTTTTATTTGATAACGCTGTTTTGCAGGATATATGTAACATATTTTTATATATATAAAAAATATGTTACATATTATAGATGATTTTTTTTCTTCTCCAAAGCATTTCAAAACTTTAAGTATTTAAAGCATACATTGTATTTTCACAGCATATATCGACAGCTGTCACTGTATGTCAGCTCAACATGGTCACTATATAGGACATGGTATCGTGTAAAAAAAAAAATCTCACTAATTAAAATATAGGATATATTTGATCGTTGAATACACTTGTTCTATTTTCGGGCGTGATGAAAGCCAGTCAATTAACCCCATGATTACTTGGAGGAGCGGAGCGAGAGGATGTGCAACCCCTTCATCAGAGGCTTGGTATAGCCTGCAGGGGAGATGCTCCCTGCAACTTAATACAACTTGGTCCCTGGCTTCCCCTCCGCTTGAATGGCGTGTCGGTTCATTGTTGGGATTGCTACAATGTGAGAATACTAAGTAGGGGTGAAACCGTTCCCACGTGTGGAAATGGGGGAAATAATCCGACAGGAGAAGAAGCAGAGGAGAAAAGAGGAGGATAAGGTCTGTACCCTTCACTCCGACTTTGTTACTGTTGAGCGTTCAGAAGCACAATCCGTGATGTTTGGGGGGGTGCGCTTCTTATTACTGTCGTCATATCAATTAAACATTTTTCTCTCTCTCTCTCCAAACTGGAAATAAAGGCCATTGGATAGGCTACATGAATTCTAAAGGCCGCGAGTCACGGTTTATTTACATTTACTGAATTAATAGGTTGAATACTCCTGCTAGACCCGAACGAGTAAAATGTACCTTTTTTTGCCAATCGAAAAAAAAATGCATAATTAGTATTTGCATATTGCTCTATCAATAGAGACTGACAGTACAACTGTCGTATCCTTTGTCAGAACAGCAGCAGCAGCGTCTCTGTCGGTTTGTGTTGACTCTAAAAGTAGATACGACAGGGTTGGTGTCATCAGGGAGACTTTCAGTGGTGACTGAAAATAGTGCTAATATAAGACTAATGACTAACAAGAGTAAACCGTGGTTCCTTGTTTGTTTTCGACACTTTTGGGAACGGTGCGATCTAATGACGTGAAAGTCAAGTCTGGCATCGCGTGGCCCCGTTGAATCCCTTTATTATTGTAATTACCTTGGCATCCTGGTGCACATTCATCACAGGTATTAATGGCGTTGGATCGACCTCTAAAATATGTGTCTTCCTAAAATAGTACGTTTACGCAACAAAAAAAAAAAATATATACAAATGTAACACTGGCCAAACTAAAGCATACGTATTTTAGAGGACAGCACGTGCAATTCAATTGTCTATATTAAACGCCATGTGCCTGTAGTTGGTATCGGTTTACCCAAAGTGCACGCCATGACATATCGGTATAGTTTGGCAAGAGAGTCGCTGCCGGGGCAGACTTGTGAAGAAACTTGGAGCTGTGGACCAAACAGATTAGACACCTGCCACTGGACGCCTCTCAAATGCTACTGTACTCTATGTCCGACCACAAGGTGAAACCCAAACCTGCTGATAAACACACTTCCAATATCACCGAGGGACACACATATACAGTGTATAAAGTGTATAAACGAGCCGGGGTCACATTTAGCTCACACGTGTAAAAACACGTACTTGACCCGCACAGATTACAGCGTGTGTGTGTGTGTGTGTGTGTGTGTGTGTGTGTGTGTGTGTGTGTGTGTGTGTGTGTGTGTGATCAGCAACACGGTTGTTTCCTAATGCGGTATAAAGTGGGTTGAAATAAAAGGAGGGCGTCTTGTCTGTTTTTTTCTTCTTCTTTTTTTTTTTTTTTTTGAGAAACGGGGTTCGTTTATATCTGGGACTGAAACGCATTCGGCTGTTGAGATATTTGTTTCACTTTTCCTCTTCAACAAATAGCCCTCAACCTCAAAAGTAAACACAATATCACTGTGATGTTGTTTTTTTTATACAGGGACCAGCTGTGTGCATCTGTTGCACAAGTGTATTTCTAAAGCATATGCAGTAGATTCTTTACAATAGATTCTTTATTTTGGCTCTGAGATTTTCAGAATACAGGCATGTCGGTTATTTTTCATTACATTCTAAATGTAAAGGGAGCGACTCTTCTTCAGCGAGGAGTTCAGTAACTGCTCATGGCTATTTAATCATCATCATTTCTTAAATGAGAGGGCTAATTGAGGACACAGTAGCTCAGCTTTAGTCTTCTGGCAAGACTGCGCATGAGACAGGATGTGAGTCGTGTTTGGGCGTAATAACAAGTAAAAACAGATAAAATTTGACTTTGAATCAAACAATTGACTACTGAAATGGGTGTGTGTCCTCCCACTTTCTGAAAATCCCAAAAGAAAAAAAGAAAAAATCACGTCAAGGTAACTTGAGTCTCAAGCCTTTGGCACCACCAGCGTTCATGTTAAGTGGAGTTATAAAACGGTCTTGAACACCCTTTAAAGCAACCCAGATAAGGTGGCAGAGAGTGATTTACCACTGTTTTTCTGCACTTCATGGACTGTTTTTCTATTTCTCCGTGGAGTTCCTCTGGGAGAGATTACATGTGTAATTTTCAGCTGTGAGATGGTTTAAGTGTCCTCCCCCCAACATAAATAAAACATTTCTATGAAGAAGGGGGAAAAAAAGGGGAAAAAAACCCACTAACGAAGAGTGATGAACTATGAAGTCCAAGGAGGCCAGGGGTTGCCGTTGGGAGAATTGAGGCATTCAGGTCCAGTGGTAAATATAAGTCTTATTTAGGTATGCTTGGATTACCAAATTGTGTTCATAATGCAAAACCAAGATTAAAAAAAAAAGAGATAAAAAAAAAAGCTTAGAATTTAAATTCAAGGATGGATACTTATGTAATCAGGCTAAATTATCCCCAAAAAATGTTTCAACGACGCAGAGGAGTTGTCTATCTCTCATACAGAAATAGTGTAACACAAACAAATACCCACAGAGCACCTTGACTCCTCGAGAGGAGCGGCTCATTGACCAATCTGCTCTGACAGCAGTGTGGCGTGAGCTTCTGACCCTGTGACTGCAAAGGGTCTGTGTTCAGTGGCCATGTAAGGGCTCCCCGGCGCTCACACTAAGGCAAGGGGTGGGGGGGCGACGTGTGCACACACACGGACAGACATTAAAAACACATACATTGGCAGGGAGGACTCAAACTCCACGCCAGAGCCCCGGAGGTATGCGCAGCCACAGAGCAGTAAGTGTGTGCATCCAGTGTGGAGGAGGAGACACCGGCAGGTTCGTCCTCTCCTGTGACGATGCACAGGTCCCGTCTGTGTCCTCGCCTGGCTCCTCCCTCGCAAGGTGAGCAAGTTCAGTGCCACTCCTAAAACTCTTGACTAATGCCTGTGTTTTGTGACACAAACCTGTTACTTTACCTTGAACAGTTCGTGTGATGGAAACTGCCCAAGGAGAAAGCAGTCAGGATCTTTGCATATAGTAACTTGTACATTTGTTCAACGGCTATACAAAGGTGTGGTTTGCCAGGAAACATTGAAAAAAAAGGGCAGCGACATAATGTGTGTTGCAATGCCCTCTGATATTGCAATATTAATGGTTGTGATGAAGATTGATGAACTGTTTTCTTTCAGTGACTTCAGAGGCTCCAGGAGGGAGGAGGGGTACCAAGCTGCCTGACTGTTTATTTACATTTGCCCTTTTTAAATGATCCCTTTCTTCTCAACATCTGCTCCACATTACCACACAGATATCTGTCCTAATGACCGCTATAATGCCCGTGCTCACACACACACACACACACACACACACACACACACACACACACACACACACACACACACACACACACTTGCTCCAACGTGAGCACTCACACATACCAACACTGCCTGTAACATTACCATTATCCACCGTTCTTCTGGGACACTTTACCCTCTCCAAACCACCTTGCACAACAAATGGACCTTTTCTCACTGCTGGCCCTTTTGTTTGCTCCGAGCTTTCCACTTTTCTTCCCAGTTTGGTGTAGTCTGATGGATGCAAATGGGCACTTACTTAATTGGATCAGTTCCCAAGATGGAGATAAACGGGGCACTGCCTTTTTTTCGTTCCCTCCTCCCCAAGTTATTTTAAGCCGCTCTCGGTTCAGCGGTGTGCAGAGAGAACGTTAATGAGGAGGGGCGAGGAGCTGGACTCATTCAAAACTCTGTGCTCCAGACTGGCCCTCAACTCCCACACAATGAGGGAAGGAAGCCACATGGGCCCCATGTGCCACGGTGTCTCAAAGCCAATTTAGTAAAGTGCCTGCTAGTGATGCAACTCGCGGACCGTCCAATCAAGACGCACCACACTGGCTGCTCTGGTTTTGGCGCACGCAGGTAGCTGTTGGGTTTCGTCATTCAGCAAACAAATTGGATGGCGGTCAAATGCAGACATAAACAAATCAGCTTAGTTCATGTCCGTGCTTGCTCGTGTTACACTTGACACCTAGATGTTCCAGACACAGATGAAAAAAGTATTTGGTTTATCTTTCTTAACTGAACGCCGCCTCCACCGCCACCCATCCCAAAAAAATTTGAAAAAAATCAAGCGGTGGCTGCATGCCAGTGGGAGTGTGTTGGCTGCTGCACCCTGATTAACAGAGTGGTTTACAGCCAACTCCAATAGGTAATCTCATCAGAGAGGGGCTTTAAACAGATAAAGACCACCTCTAACTACCACCCCCCTCCATCGCTAACCCCTCCAACTGCATCCCTTCCCACATGAGACCTCCCATCTAACGCACTAACTGAGAGCTGCTAATACCTGGAGGAGGCTAACATGGCCAGCTACAAACCAGGCTCAAATCTTCTATTGACCTCATTTTCAATAAAGAAGCCGTTTCCAGTCTGATGGATGATTTGTTGGTCTTGCATGGAATGGCCATCTGGACGGAAGGATATGATCGCTGTAGTAGGTACGCGTCACCTGCCAGCTAAGATTTCTCTCTATAGACCAAAGCTTGCAAGCTGCAGCGATGCGTCGGCCTCGCGCTAATATGTTTGAATCCAGATTAGCTTAAAAAAAACGAAGGAAAGAAAGAAAGAAAGAAAGAAAGAAAGGGAAAAAAGAAGGGCTAATTGAATTTTGCACCATATGGTCACTATTGGCTCAGGTTTTTTTTCTTCTTTTTCATCTCAAGTCAAACATGAGGTTATTTTGATCCAATATGAGAAAATCCCTGGTTGCATCTGGAGACATAACAGCAGTTCATTCAGTTATCAAAAGCTTTGTACCCGGGCCTCTTTGTTGCTGAATAAAGAGGAGGAATCCAAAACAAATCTGTGAAAGAGCTTTGGCTGTAGTAAAACCTCTTGTCCCACACAGGCTCCCTTTTTTTGTTTGGGGAGCTCAGATTGGGTTCACAGTAGCTGCACTTTAAGTATAGAAAGATCTGATTTATTAGCTTGTCAGGGGAAGCATTGTTCAAGAAAGCAATCAAAAAGCACTTACCTAGCTCCTCTAAAATTACTGCTTTTTTCACTGGCTAATTTGTGTAACTCCCATGGAGAGGCTGGCAAAGAGTTTGATGAGGCATATAATGATGATTAATGAATTTATTGCCCTGCTGCTCATCAAACGGTTGTAGTATATACTTCTCTCCTTTTCTTCCAATGTGTTGCGCAGGCTCCAGAGCGACAGAGGGGCAGAGATGAGATAGTGTTGCCCTCATCCCTGCTACCTCCCTCTGGCAGTTAACCTGGCTGACCTGATGGGCATGAGAACGGAGAGGGTCCGTGGGCAGACTGCGAGCACAATGGACAGTTTAATAAAAGGTCAAACTGGAAAAGCAAGTAAACCTGCTGCAAGGTACACATGCGCTCAACTTTCAGTCTCTGATCACTTTTGTGGGAAACGCCGGGGGTAACCAGATCCACATGGCTTCTTCTGCCCTCCACAACAACCTCTCACAGCCACCAACCCCCCCACAACCCACCCATGCACCGGCCTCAAAGAGAGCAAGAGGGGGGAGCTCCTACAAAGTCTTAGTAATGAGTCAACAAAAATCAGCACGTAGAACACAATCAATACAGGAGGCGCCGTGTTTGTGTGCAGCATTATTCAGTTCAAACAAGGCCTGCTCTCAACACAAATGATGATTAACGACTGGCGGGTTTGTGTGTCGGTGGTAGTGCGCTTGTAAAGCGGTCAGTATTGGGTCAAAAGCACTTCTACATATTTGCTAAATAAGCCCACCCCCTCCTTCCAGCCTGCTCCCATAACTCTGAGGTCACGCATCTCTCCGCTCAACATTGTGTAGGATGTTTACACTTGATTACTCCCCATGCCTTCCTATCCCCGACTCTTTGGCCAAGTGCGCTTGATTGAGTCCCCGCTTGTTCACCAATGCTTGTTCACCAACTAAAGAACGCATTGTTGCAAACCCCCCACCACCACCACCAGCAGCACCACACACACACGCACGCACACACATCCCTACCCCCACCACCACACTCTTTGAGATCAGCTCCCAGGATAGGCTGTTTCTGCATTCACTGATTCATTAGGTTGGTCCCTTAAATACATCAAAGAGCTCGTTCTCTCACACAATAAACCAATAAAGGCAATTATAAACCCCATATCTTCCAGGGAATGTTGATCTCCCGGGTGTTAACGTTAGATAATGAAAGAGCTTGATGACATAAGTTTTCGGAGAAAGCTCACTTTCTGTCTCTTTCTAGTGTGCATACGCTTCTGGCTGATGGTGGTTCTTTTCTACGCATGCAGTGCAAAATAGCACATGCCACAGTTTCTTCCTCAAATAACATGCATGTAATCTGCCCATATGTCATAACCACATAATTTGTGGTTCAAATTAGAAGCCACATAAAGTCTTTGAGAAGCCTAAGAAAATATATTGGTGCTTCGGCTCTCATGCATTTAACATTAAATGTAACCAGTTAAAGTTCTTTAAATATTCATTGCCCTCCTTTGCTCTCCCCCTCCTTCTGTTTGATGGAGTGGATGTAGAGGTTTAGGTGGAGGCCATTCTGGCTCTGATAACCTCTGCCGCTGGCATGGCGGAGATGAAATGCATTTGTCAAAGAGGAGAAATTGAGATTCACTCAGTGCTGCCAAAAATTGCTTTCATTCCCTTTTTCTCAAAACAAGAGTCGGCAACCCAATCAGGGGAATCGGCATATGTAGATCACAGCGATAAATCTTTCATGAGCATGTTTCGTCGTAAAGCAGATAAAAAGGAGGAAGTTGGTTATTAAACAAAAGATGGAATCAACCGAGTGAAAAATGGCGTAGAAAATGAAGTTTCTAAATGGGTGTTTTGCTTCACAAGCCGTTTCAGTTCTCTGGCGACAGTGTGTATGTAGTACAACTTAGTGTACTGCATACAGTACACTAAATGGGAACAGTTTAAACCTCCTATTATACAGTTTGGTAGTATTTCTAGAATGTACCCATTGGAGCCACAAACTAAAAGAAAGGCATTTTTCTGTGTTATTGGAAACACATTGAAGCAACGGTCAGCAGGTTCACTTGCATATATCACCGGTTATAATCACACTGTCTGTCGCCTGTGGGAATCCTGGAATTTTAATGAATGATGCTTCAGCTCCCATGCACGAGCTTTAGTCTCCGGATGGGCTGAATGCGTGTGGAGCAGACCTCGCTCGAAGAACATTTGCAAATACTTTTCATGGTATATTTTAGCCTAACAGGTGCTAGATGTTACACGGAATTAGAGGCATATAAGAGTGCTTATTGAATCAGAAGACAAAAAGAAGTCGATTGCATGTGGGTTTTTCTTACAGCCTGAGTATAACTGAGAGAACACAAAAAATGGATTCCATGTACAATTATATCAAATTTGTGTTTATGTAGCCAGAGCTAATGAATGTTTTTGTGGTGAATTTAGATGGCCTTGTGAACAAAAAGTAATCAGTCAAAATCCTCCTAATTGTTCACAATAAATCCTGTGAAAATGAATAAAATGCTGAAGTCATTCGGCACACCCAAAATGCCTTTGAGCAAAGCATTTAACCTCCACTTGCTACAGTAGAGCAGTGTAAAAGATCAGAGGTGCTACGCTGACGTTTTCTTGAACCAGTTGGAAAACAACAAACCTGATGAGCCATAATGTCAAGTGTTTGCCTGAAATAAACTGCTTTCTCATGTTCCAGCGCACTAGCAGAGGACGTCTGCGACATCTCCTTCAGTCCTTGACCTGTTGACTGACTCACAAATGCGCCAACTTCATTAGTGGGTCAGCAGTCAGCAGTCGGCGCTCGCGCGGTCATTAGTAAATACATGAGTATTGACACCCACATGTGCAGTAAAAACCTGAAGCACATTATGCCATCGACTAGAGCAGTGTTACCTATGAGGCCACGGAGTTGATGAGGGGTCGCCCAGCCAATTACAACTGTTCCACCTGAAAGTAGTCAATAGCAAGTAAAATCTTGATTCATTAACAAAAGTGCATGGGTAAAAATGCAAAGTAAAAATGAAAAAAAATTAAAAGATATATGGATCATCATAATATGCGTACAGCTAGACCGTCCTAGTTTGTGTGCATAATTGCTTTAATGTGGGCTATTAAGCCTAAGTGGATATGATTTTACTGTCTGCCCTACATTCAGTATGATCACTGCCGTGATCAATACTTATGATTTGTAAGTCACCAGCCATCGATGGCTTAGTGTGATAGTTAAGCGTTTGACCTTGAGAGAAGGAGCCCTTTCCTTGTTCTTGAGACTATCAAAGGGCACGCGGATGCTGGAGGACAAAGGATGAAGACGGCAGACACCCAGAGACCGACTGATAGACTTTATCTTCAGTCGGGACTTTTACGGACGCCCCGTTCTTACTTACACATTCACATCTTTAAAAACGTATCACGCAGGGAGTCCATAGCAACATTTATGGCCAAGTATAATATGCCGACAGATAAGTCTAGCTTTTGGAACAATCAATATTCAATGACATCAAATTCAAAAGTATGCAGGCTGGAGGGAGGCTGTAACGTTGTGGGGAAGGGGAACAATTTGAGGCTTTGACTGGGCTTCCGGCCTGTACATTCTTTCTCAACACAGGGCCTGTTTAGAGAGCTCCGCCGTGTGAGGAAGTGACACAAACTCACGCATGCAAACGCGCGCTTCAGATTAGGCGTTGAGCCTGAGTGACTTAAACAAGAAAAGATAACTCTTTGCGCGGTGACAGACGGATAAGCAGCGCTATCTCAGCCTGTAATCTGGGAATAGTTTGAGACACTTTGTGTTTTGGCAACAGACGAACACGATATGTGATCTCCCCCTGAATGAATGAGCAATAGTGTTTTAAGAGAGAGGGATCTGCTGTTGATTCGTGTTGTGTTTTGTTTTTACCGTAGGCGATCAGACACCAACATCTGGCATGATCGGCCCCAAATCCAACAAAAACGTCAGGGTAAGATAATACGAGACACTAAAAGTTGGAGACACCACAGGTAAAATAGCATGCACATATTTTAGGTCTGTGTAAAGCCTCTCTTTTCTGGCTATGACATATTATTCCATAGGTGTGTCTGTGTATGTGTAGGTATGTGTGAATACACTAAATACTGATCAGTCATCTAAGGCTCTCAGGGACCGAGACCAATTAAGACGTACTTGCCTGCGATCAATAAAGAAAACATCAGAGAGGAAGAACTCCCAGCCTCATTAGACACTGGTCAATCAGTCGTTGATGAAGATCTCCTGTGTGCATGTCTACATGTGTCTGCATGCACAAGTGCGTGTGTATTTTACAACAATACGCTCGTTCGCAAATGAATGTGAACACTTTGATACACTCTGGGGATATATGTAAGCATCAAAGACTTTACCTTTAAGCGTTGATTAAGATACATTTAAACCTTTCTGATCTCCCCGACAGTCAAACAGCGCATGTTATCCAGACGCAGCATTATTCTCGTATCAACTCATCTCGTGTTTCCACTCAAGCCGACTCTGACCGCAGGCATTTCTTGACCAGCTGCCGGGGCAACATTTGTACTTCACTTTCCGTCTTCCCTCTCTGTGTGGGTGAATGAGGCTGAGTCTCAAGGAAGCAGGACCAGAGGCACCTAACACAACACAAAGATCAAGTGCTGGTAGCATGAGTAGCCAGAGTACACAGGGCTATTAGATGTGAGTGATACGGTTGAAGTTACTCCTGTGAACTTTGCCGTGACTAGACGCTTGGTACCGTTTTTTGAGGGGGGGGGGGTGTTGTTGGGGGAAACCACTTGAGTTGGGGGGGGGGGGGGGTATGGCCTAACAGTCGATATTTATCCCAGCAGCCACACACCACACAACTCCTCGCCGTGTTTCCAGTTGGATTCCACTCATGAGTGCTGCCATTCTTCCCCCCATCGACCAGAGGCAACACGTGTTTGTGACCGCACGCTCGCTTTCTCTGCCTCCGTCCTTCACCCTCTCACTCCCTTTCCACCAAACCCAGTTATTAACACAAACACTGTCTGACACTTGTTTGTGCTTTTAATTGTGTCTGGATGTTATGTCTCTTGTGAACACATACATTAGCATTTCTCTGGCACAGCATAATCACTCCTTCAACCACAACACCGCGCAGGCAGAGCACAGGAAATTACCACATGCACTCGTGTTTGCTGCACAAGCATATTTGGGCCTCGCTCGGTTCCTGCATGGTCTGCCACTGACTTTGTGTTGGCTTGTGAGTAAGAGCTCTTTGCAGATGCCATTTCATTCCGGTAATGTCTATGGTGTCAAACTATGAGAAGGCTAAGAAATAACGTGGAATAAAGATTAAAAATGATGAATTGATGTTTGATAATTAGTATTAAAAAAGTCAGTATCTATTAACATCGAGCTTCTGTTTATAACAATATACACGCTATATCACCTTTTCTACATGCGGACTACGATGTCATTATCAAAGACTTCTTCGTAAAACTGAAATGATTCAGATTGTCGGAACGCATTTCAATTTTTCTCATTTTTCTCTCACTAATACAACACGACCCACAAAGAAAATCTCCCACTCTTCAGGACTCTCCACATACTGTGAACAAAGCATTGGCGTGCCAAGGATTACACTGTAAAATATGCATGTCCCAATGAAATATGTATATAGCCGTGTGTCATCAATGACATGGCTTCTACAAAGACTATGGCGAGTACACAGGAACGCATGTTTCTCTGATTCTATTCCCTTGACTTTAATTGGTGTAGACACAAGAAAAGGCTCATCTGGGGGAATAATTAAGCCCGACACCAATGTATTTGGTGTGCATCTTAACACGTTTCACTGAACCACGCATTTACTTTATTTGAATAACTCCTCAAATGGTAATGAAAAAGCATGCAATAAAAGAGGCTCAGTGCGGCAGCCAGCATTGTTTCTGAATTAAACGCCCCAAATATCTTCAGGAAATAAGATTGTTTTCCTGCGGATGGGGGCCTAATCTACTCAGTCATGGTGGTTTGAAGAGGGAATGTTTTCAAGTTTTAACAGGGTTGGTTCCAGCATTCCCACCACCACAGTGATCCAACTACGAAGAGGGGCTTCCCTTTTCCTCTCGCTGCCACCGAAGGGAAAGGAGGTTACATGGATGAGCTATGAATTACACCCTGGAACTGCCGAAGCACAACCAGCGTGGATGCCAAGGACCTGTGAAGTGGCACTGCTGATTAAATGATATTCATCAAGATGATCAGTGAATCATCTGCGTACAGTATCGTGAAACTCTGTCCTCTAAGCAGAGATTAAAGAGAAGGCTTTTTTGGATTCATTACAAGAACTAAGCCCAAGGCTATAGGGCCACCAGATAATCCCCCCATGAGTCAGACTCCCACAATCAACACAAAAGCATTAGAACCATAACAGTTTGACAACAGTCAAGTACAAGAGGGTGCAACCAGAGGGAAGCAATGTTAGCTAGTGGCCTCTAGCTGCTTGGCTCTGGGTCTCAGGTGTCTTCTTCTCTCCAGGTATGTGTTACCATAATAGGGTAGTTAAGAGGGCCTCTTGTCGAGGGCCCTTCCCTCCTGTCTCGGCACACTGACTCCAGTGTGAACAGGGGTGCCTGGCCGGTTTAGCGCAGTCTTGTTGGACTGACTATTGCACAATGGAAACTGTCATGCGGCTTGTAATGTGTAATTGAACTCAGAGCCATTTTGCTTGAGAATATTCAGACCCAGCTCGATTGGATTTCACTTGGAAAAAGTCAACAAGCACGTTTGTTCAGAGGCCCGTTTTTTTTTTTTGGAGCAGGGAGCAGGGGGTTGGAGGACACCTCTCAGAGTCGCTTTCCCCAAATGGCTACCATGTCCGGTTCTCTTATGTCCCCAAAACCACAATCAAACACACGCCCTCCAACCCCCACACTGCCTTCTCACAACCCACCCCACCCTCGCTGGAGACGGTTTTGTCCTCTGGAACTTTCATTATGTGACGAGGATAAAAATACAGCACTGTGAATTTATGGTTCCGTCAGAGTTGCCATCAAAAATATGAACTTCGGAGACATTTGCTCTGAAACCAAAGTACGAAAACAGAGCAACCACAGCGTTTGCACAGAGTCACCGCAACATAGAGGCCTATAGTCACTGCACTCGCACTTACAGCTTCTTGGTATTAAGGCACAGACACTTTAGGCTCTCCACATACACAAGCACACACACACACACGCACACACACACACACACACACACACACACACACACACACACACACACACACACACAGCATGAGTACACGTTCATACAAGCATATAAACATTTAAACATATCCACGTGTGCATATGTGAGGAACATAAGCATCCAGTGACAAATGAGAACATGCATATATCTGCACGCAGGAAAATACACACACACACACAAAGACAGACAGTTACCATAATCCATTACGTCCTCTTGGATATGTTATAAATGTTTATTAACTGTGCCAGTTTTAAAGGACAGTCCGTATATCTTACTGCTCTCCAGTGTAAACCTCTCTTACCCATTTCAACCTCAGACACTGATGACACATCCTTTTAAACATCCCTTTCTCTTGCATGGACACATGACTCAATGATAATGATAGTATTGAGTGTTTTATAGAGTCATAATTACAATCATCTAAACCTCCATTTTGGGGAGTTTATGTCCATTTCCACCTTTCTTTCTTACTCTCCCTCGCTCTCTCTTTCTCTCTCTTTTTCAACTGACAGCTGCTTTTCCTGGGAAAGTGCCTCTTTTCTGCAGACGATAATCTATTGCCGTCCCCCCATCGCTTACATGTAGCTACATGGTGAGTCAGTGCTGTAATTCCGTCATTAGCTGGATAATGTGTGTGCTGTCTGTGTGTTAAAACTCTAAGTGCCAGCATTGGTGTGACCCCGGGGCAGCCTGTGGGTTTGACTGATGCCAGTCTACCCACCAAGCGTCATTTGAGCTCTCTATAATAGGTTTTTTCTTTTTCCAGCTCATTTTGGCCTAGATCGGCGTAGATCAGGAACTTTGCGTGTGTATGTGTGGACTAAATGCTGATTCTGCTTCTACCGGGAAAAACTTTTCATGTTTGGATCCTAAAAGTATCTTCTTTTTTTAGGGGGTGGGTGGGAGTCTGAAAGTCTTAGGAGCTATAAATGATAATAGCTTCATGGTAAAAAATCTATATAAAACAAACCAAAAGGATGTTCTTTGAGCAAACTGCTTCAGAGTATGTGAAAGCTCAGGACTGTCTCCCACAGCACTTTTTTTTCTTCCTTTTCATAACCCGACTTGTTGACTGTGCTTGGGGACACGTCTCTGACACAGGATTCAATTCAACTTAATTTATTTTATATTCAATTCAATTAAATTTATTTTGTATAGCCCAAAATCACAAATCTGTCTCAGAGGGCTTTACAATCCGTACTCATACGACATCCTCTGTCCCGGGACCCTCACATTGGAACAGGAAAAACTCCCCCCAAAAAAAACTTTACCGGGGAGAAAAACAGTACACAGTAACCCCAAATCACCTCCAGCCCCTTTCTCTACACACTGGGAGCATTCACTGCACTGCCTGCCAAGGACAGACACCTCTAAATCAAAAATAGAATTACAGTAAAACACGGGTCTTATTACGCCAATACTTTAAGATACATAGAAAGACACAGCTAAATTGATAAAACATGTCTCGGCTTAGTCCCCACCTGTCTTTTTCCAATAACAAACCCGCACAATTAAGTTCTAAACTCTGCCATAAATCTTCTAGGACGCATGTTTAAAGAGTCCCCCCAGGCAGGCAGACATTTGCTTTTGATTGCAACATGAAGAACAAAGAGAAAAGTTTGGGTCTGGGTTTTTTCCTTTGTATCTAAAATATCATATATGTGTATATTATCATGTCTGTTGACGTACACGTCAATAAAGCACGGATAAAGTTCTTTAAAAAAATGCACAAGCCTCTATTCTCTATACTCTCTGCATGTGTGAGTGTGTGCTTGTGTGTGTGTGTGTGTGTGTGTGTGTATGTGTGTGTGTGTGTGTGTGTGTATGTGTGTGTGTGTGTGTGTGTGTGTGTGTGTGTGTGTGTGTGTGTGTGTGCGCGCATGCACATGTCACATTCAAACACCGTATTCAATCACAGATGAGCTCCTACCAGCCCATGACAAATCTCCACCTGTGTGTGGGATCAGTGTTGTTGTACATGTGGGAGCTCGCCCTGATCCCTCAGCCGCTGCACTATCACCTACCACCTGAGGCCCCACATGACTGACTGACTGATTGGAGAATCTCACCTGACAAAGAGCATCAGTGATTGATCACCAAGGCTCACCTGAGCACCTCAGGGGGCCCAGCGTGCCAGGGACTGCGGGCCCAAGCAGGTGCACCTATCCTGGGCTTGTCCACCTGACACCCTGGGGCAGATTCCCCAGCACACGGATTTGTGTGGTCATCCCCGCTGCTGCGTGTGTACACAATCTACCACCGACAAACATAAAACATATACGCTACACCCCGGGGACAGGAAAATTAATTAGACGCTAAATAATTTATGCTTTGAGACAAGTGTCTTTTCTGTTGATCCCGATAGGAGCCCACTGACGAAGCAAGTCTTGGAAACAACCTTGGGTTATTCTACCGACTAGTCTGAAAAACAGGATTTCGTCTCATTAAAAATAAAAGAGGCCATTTTACACCGTACAAGAGCTGGCCAAATTGTGCTACAGAAAGGACAATTAGCGCAGAATCAATACCTCTCTTCCGGTTTCCCTTTTAACCCTCCTCTCATTTTGTTGTTGTTTTATTTTAGCAGCATAATGAATGCTGTGAGAGAAATACATAAACCGTGAGATTCTTGGAAGACGACGGCAGACAAACCCCCATCCCGCTCATAGCTATGTCTGGATTGCCTTCTGCGCTGAGATAGGAGTCAACATGTTTAGCGACATCAAAAGAAAACCTGATACCTTAAGTATAAGAAGATTAACACTTGCAGTGATCTTGAGCTTAGGCTTCTCCAGGACTTTCAACAGACTGTGCCAGAAGGGACAATTACCGATGAATTGGCACCAACATCTCGTAGTTATTTAACAAAATCTGGCACAGTGTATAAGCTCTCGTCCTTAAGACTCCCTTTTAAGTCTGGCCCCGGTATCAGAAGGCTAACAGATTGGGGAATGTGACGAGAGCAGACAGCAGGGGAATCTGCAGGGACACTGAAAGAGGGAGGTGGGGGAAATAAGAAAACAAGCAAGCAAGACAAGAAAGACAGAAAAACAAAGAAAAACAAAAAGAGACAAAGAAGCAAACAAAGAATCGTATCACTCGGTAGACATTTTGTTTTCTGACTTTAGGGCTGTGTCATATCTCAGGGTGGATATTTGTGGTGTGTCAAACTCACTGGTATTCCCAGGTTTTTTTTTTTTTTTTTTTTACTGTGCACCTCGGTGGACTCAATATGACAATATTAGGAATGTGACATTGTGTAAAACAAATGCTGACAGCCTGACACAGAGCCATAGCTGCATTGAAAAACATGCACCTGCATGCAAAAAGACAAACATGTAAAATACATGTTAATCGTTTAATGATTTGAATAGCATTTTTCATTATTTCATGATTATTGCTATTTAGAGTAATTCAAAAATACTTAAGTGTCCCACACACAGACAAATTCAGCTGCAGAACACCTGTAAGAGATGTTGCGTTGCCACAAGCGCTCTGCTAATCCTTACATTGAGCACCACGCACTCACCACAGGACTTCTGAGGGTTTAGAAAGTACACTGCTCTTTACACACATATCACTCTCTATTAATCCAAAGTACATACCGTATGCTTGTACCTACAACGATTTTGTACAGCAAATGTAATCTGCCTGTCAGAGGGGATGCCAAAAGAGGAAGCCGCATGGGGGAGTCATCGACAAACTCCTCAGACAAAGATGTCTGCTTCTCTGCAGGTAACTCTGGCAGCGCCCTTTGCACCTCCAGAACATCCGAGTAGGGGCAACAACTTTGGTGGAATTACTCAAAGAATTGTCTTGCACCAGTGAGAAAATTAGCAGCCACTTCCTCAAGCGGATATTTTGCGTGCGTTAATGACTTTTGATGACTGTCCGCTGTCCATACAACGTGCCTGTGTGATGAGGGAAGAACTATGTGGAACGTTCGTCTCTCTTCACGCGTCAAATGTGTTAGTTGAAAGACAGGGCAAGTGTTTAGAGGCGGGCAGCAGCTTTCAGAGAGTTTGTATGTTTCTGCTCTTGATTCAATCAATTGCGTCGGAGATCTTAGACATCAGCCTTCATGTTGTCAAAACAAATCTACGGCAAAGATACACGTTAATCTCTCTTCTTTTTTTTTTTTTTTTACAAAAACATCAACCAAATTATTATTTTTTTATTTGTCTGCAAACATTTTCACTAGGAAACGTTTTCTTTGTCATCTTTTAATTCCTGCTCGAGGCAACTGAAGCATGACCAAAGGTATTTGTGGTTATGCTCAGGCATCTAAGACCACTTAAAAATAGGCATTGGAACAATAGCAGCTTTAGTTTATGCTTACTGTTGGCCGACTAAAACAACGATTGTGGTATTTGATCAATGCAGATTTGAAAAGTATTGAGATGAAATACTAACAAAGCTGTCTGCTGTTGAGGTGAAATACGTTCATCTACATTCCTGATCGCCACACTTTTCCCTTTTTGTCAGCTACGTGATCATCCCACTACTCTCTGAATTGGCACTAAATGTTAAAATCGCGAAAACTACTTGCACATCAACATCATTTCTGGGAGACATCATTGGTTTGCAAACGGGAAAGTGAGTGTCATCTGTTATACTTCACAAGCAGTTGGTTTGCATCCAGACATGATCTAAACCATCATCTTGACTCGATTATAAAAGAGAAGCATGGTTTCTGAGTGACTTATTGCTATTTCACTCCTTTCCAGCCATTATGGGTCATCAGCTTTAACAGACTGAATAGATGCCACGGCACGTTCCACGTTGTAAAACTCCCGCCCTGCAATTTTTTTTAGGAAAGCTGTGAGTGATCCGACGCAGAACTCCAAGACATGGTAAAGATAACAGGTGACAAGACAAGCGGCGCCAGTTCCTTGTTGGATCTGGAGGCTGCCTTGGGATACTGTGACAGACGTTGGAATCTGACACATCTCCATGGTGGATGGGGAGGAGCAGGAAAAGTGAGTGATTTGGCGTTGTTTTGGAGAAATTCCCTCCAGTCAGAGTGCTTTCTCATTCCCTCACCCTCCCTGGTGTGGCTTTGACAGACAGACAGAGGAGACGTGACCTGAAACAAGCGGCTGTTTGATCATCTCCATACCGCTTTCATTCTGTCACAAAGATCTATGCAAGATCACAAAATATTAAAAAAGATTTTACGATTATTAATGTGAAAAATAAGCTCACTGGTGCCGATGCATTATACATCAATAACTCAGACAAAATCAATTTTGTAACTAAACTGATGAGCCAAGGGAAGAAAGAAAAATTGTGATATGTCTCAAGAAGGGTATAATTTAGGCCATAGAGAGATATGGCAGGTGTGTGTGTGTGTGTGTGTGTGTGTGTGTGTGTGTGTGTGTGTGTGTGTGTGTGTGTGTGTGTGTGTGTATGTGTGTGTGTGTGTGTGTGTGTGTGTGTGTTCCTGTCATAGAGACAGGAGGAAGAAGAGATTCAAGTAGATCTAAAAGTGTCAAGTGCAGAGAAAGTACATTTTTACTTCTAATTTTGTCCACTCTCTAAGCCCACCACAAAAGGTTAAGACCAGTGTGTATGTGTGTGTGTGTGTGTGTGTGTGTGTGTGTGTGTGTGTGTGTGTGTGTGTGTGTGTGTGTGCGCACGCGCGTGAGAGAGAGAGAGAGAGAGATGTATGTGCAGACATCTGTGAGACTATTTGATTTAATCTACATGGAGTGGGCGAACATTGTGAGTTTTTGTAAGAATAGTATGTATTTAAAAAAAATAAACACACCTAGATTTCTTTACGAGGTTACGGTTTATCTAAAGAAAAGTACACACAGACAAACACACACGGATATCTGCACACTCGCGCACACAAACTCAAAGCTATCCCAACACCTCATAAAGTCAGAGACCGGCCACGCCCAAAACAAATTTAAAACAATCAAGAGAGTTCGGCTGGAGCAGACTGCTCTCGCCATTACTCTGGTCTCAGTGACAGCTTGCCCTGCTCACCTCATCCGTCTGCCCTCTATAAAGAACGGCCTTATGGGCCGGCTCAGAACCCCCTCGACCCTTTCTCACACCCTTCCTCAGACACTGGCCCCAAGACCCTCTTCTGACAATTTAGGCACGGTGTGGATATGTTTATTCCCAGCAACTGTAGCTGGGGACCGACTTCCACACTCAAAGGAACTTTTACACTAACACTTTTGAGATAAAGCAGATAAAACAAACAGCATTTTTTTTTAGTCAACTAAAAAAAACAATCCCAAGAGAGTAGAGCTAGAAACATATTCCTCATATAAGAGCAATACTATTTAACCCTCTAATATAGTTCCCCATTGTGACCTTTCACTAAAGATCACTTTTTTTTTTATGGTTTTGTTGATTTATAACACAGTTCATAGTGAAGAGTGCCAAGACATCCAGGGCAGTGAGGGCAGCAAATAAGTCTGCAGAGTCATCACGAAGGCCCAAACCCCAAATGATTTCCCCATTGTTCAGCTTTCTTTTCCTTTTGCCACTGACACATTTTCTATACACCCACAGAAACATGTAAGCAAACAGATGGATGCAGCTAATCACCTACAATTCACCGACGCACACTTTTAATCCCTCTATTTCCCACAATCACATGTAGAAACACTCGAGCGCAAATCTTTACCTCGACGCGTTTGGCACACAAGCGGGGACAAATAAACGAACACACCCCAACATAAGCCTCTCCGACTCTCCTCCACTGCTGTACCCTGCTGCAGCAGACTTAGCCAGGATTTACGCAGCCCAGTCACAGCGTCTCCATTAATTGCTGAAAGTGACACCATGCACGGTTATTACACGATTACGACATGACAGCTCTCGTTTTTCACCATTAAGAAGCAGACGGGCCTCTCTGCTCAGCTGCAGCAGGGTGTCAGCACATGGGAGTGGGTCGGCAGGAAGACAGGTTATACTGCGAGGTCCGCGGCCGCAGCATGGGGTGCTTAGCTTGCTTACGTGTTGGCACCACACCGGGCTGACGTTAAGACTTTCACCACCTCGACGAAACCCCCACGCAAATGTCTGAAACTGTGCAAGGTAAACAAGAATTCAGCAATTTGACCAGTCAAGTAAGCTCACATACAAGTCACAAGAGCAAAAAAACAGTGCCATTTATAGAAGAAGTAGGAAAGGTAGCGATAATATAAATAGTTGTAACCAAAGAAGACATTCATGAGAAATAGTGAGTCTATGTCAAGTATTCAGCAGAGTAGTTTTGGGTTTACAGCTACCATTGCCTTGATATCTAATACGTCTCAACCATCATACATTATGTCAAAGGTCATGGTAGGAGGGCCTTGGGGTTACTGACAGGATGGTATATATATATATTTATATATATATAGTCTTTCTCTTAGTTTTGGCAACTCACAACCGCTATAACCGACTCAGCACAATCACCGATAACTTTCATTTACGATCATAGTCTCCTTGCCAAAAAAAATTAACATTGTCATTTAATGGCATCATTATGTCCTCACCTTTAACTACAATTATGAGAGGAAATAGATCCCGCTTGCGGTTCTATTAATTGCCCACTTGAAGCAAAGACGTCAAGGCGGTATGGATTTTCTGCCAAGGAAGTCGTGTGTGGCTGTCCCTCTCCTGATGCGAGATGGTTGGAGGAGGGGGGGGGGTTGGAGAAGAGGATGTGAATAATGCATTGCAAGGTATAAGGCTGGTAAGGAGCCGGGGCTTGTGGGAATTTAAAGGCATTTGTGTTTGTCACACAAATCAAGGAAGTCTCGCTGCGCTTGGAGGCAAATCTGAACCGACGGCTGAGAGCGAAGGATGACACCACCTTTTCCACAGAATTCGGGCCGGAGAAGGAAGCGGTTGACGAGAAAGGGAGAGAGGACGTGCGTGTGTGTGTGTGTGTGTGTGTGTGTGTGTGTGTGTGTGTGTGTGTGTGTGTGTGTGTGTGTGTGTGTGTGAGCGCTTGATGGGAAACAGAGGGAAGAGAACGAGAGATAGGAAGAGTGAAAGGGAGCAATGTCAGCCTTTCTGAGAGAGGTCAAACTCACTTATATAATAATATATACAAATATTTGCCCAGTAAATGGTCCAATCATGGCTGAATAGGGAGAGTGAATACAATATACATACCAATAATTATCTCTCATTGTGTGATTTTTTTTTCCCCCCGGAACTGGAATTCATAAATACTATATAATATTAACCGGACTATTATCTCTGAACAAACATTTCTAAATGTTTTGAATGCTGAATTCTGATGCTGTTATCCAGAGTGACTTACAGTACAGGGAGGCATCAGCAGGGCTTTAAAGTCGCACTGCGAGAGGTTCATAATCGCTCTTTGGCTTTTAGGGATCAAATTTACCAACCATATTAGGTAAATGGTGATCTTTTTAATCTCAACTTGCGCTCATGCCTACTATGTTACAGATAGTATCTGCTACACTGATTTTCACAGTCAGAAATAGATACCCATGATTCAACATTTACTAGCAGCTACTCTCATGTATGCGAGACCTTCAGATGAATGAGACCCACGCTAAGGTCAGACACACTAAAGATAAAAGCCATTGACCTCTGAACAGGGAGAGATTCTCTTCCTGCCGGGCATGCCGTGCTGCTCTGTGGCTTGTCTGTCAATGACCGTGTGTGTGAGTGTGTGAGTGTGCGCACAAGTCTATTTAAGATCATTTGTGTGTCACTGTCTGTGTCTATGTAGCAAGGGTCAACTTGGGCTCCTGGTATGAGCCAGTAAGGCATGTCTGAGGCAGTCTGGAGAACGAGGTTGGTGTAAAAGATTTTCACCTTGCCTGGTTTGGAAAGGAGAGGGGGAGGGGGGGGGGGGCTATGGGAATGGACAACTGGGTGAGTGTGAGGTTGGGCTGTTGCCCTGCTACTGATGAAGAGGGTGCAGAGGTGCAGACAGACAGGAAGCAGATCACACTCTGAGACCAGACAGTCTCAGCCCCTTTTGAAGCATTGAGTTACAACGACTCTGCTTCGTAGTAATATATACCTAAACCCTCAAGGCTCTATTTAAAATCTTAATATGCAACCAGGCAATGCAGAAGATGCAAACAAACGAGGGAAAGCAACAGTAAGGTTTGCCTAGTCTTTCTGAATGCAGTTTGTCTCTGACGTGTGTTATTGTTCCTGGGATAACCTCCCTGCTACAAAGGCCAGACAATGATATTGGCCACTCCTAGGCCAGACCATCAAATCACGATGAAGCATCAATAGTGACAAAAATGTGGAAAATGTCCAACAACTCTTCTGGAGAGTAGTTTGAAGTAGTTTCTTGTCTCACTGTTGACAGGAGATTGCATGTTACTTAAGGTAATGGCACAAAGGCCCGGCTGCCAAGCTGAGGCTGGCAGACACATACCAGACCTTCACTTAAAAGGCCGCGTCAGGGGTTAAGTGGTCATGGAAAAGGAGGCAGGGAGCCGCCGCTGAAGTTATTAGGCAGCATAGTTTCTCTCGTCAGCAGGTGGGAGGTGAGATCTGGTGTGACGAGCAGGTGCTGCTCAGGGCCAGAGATCACAGCTGAACTTTAGGCTGTGATAAGCCCAATGCCACTTAAGTTACACCCCCAGCACCGCTCTGACCCTGCATGGCTTGTATATGTGCGAGAGAGAGAGAGAGAGAGAGAGAGAGAGAGAGAGAGTGTTTTCGGTACAAGTGTGAGAAACAAAAGCTGAGACATGTGGATGTACGTGAGTGCGTGTGAAAGTGTAGTTTTCCCCTTTTTCGGTGAATGCTGAAGGTTATGAGGATCTACATTTTGTACTGACAGCTAAATAAAGTCCAGTCATGAATGACAGCGAAGGGCATGTTTGTCTTTTTAGAGTCTCTTTCATTCTTCAAATTCTCTTTACACTTCAAACATCCATCCTAGAGTTGATTTGCCCTCACAAGTCTCAGGGTGTGGGGGAGGACAAAGGCTGCTGAGGAGAATGGAAGATGAAGGCCCGTGTGGTTTTGTCAAACGCGAGTGCTCTTCCACAAACTGGCATCAAGCCACGGACTTCAAAATGCTGTTTTGTCTAAAGTGTCGACACATGTTCGCGACATTTTGGAACGAGAAAGTGTGGGAGAAAAGGCGAGGTGAAGGGATGAAAACGGCGGAGTGACAAGGCGAGGCGAGAGGGAAGGGGCGGATGCATTTATTTGATGATTAGGTGTGTTAGTTGCGGCCCTGGAGACCCCAGCACCAGAAGCACTTCCAGCAAACCCAAATCATACACAAACAAAAAAACGGTAGAAGAGACAGCGGATGAAAGTGGAAAGAGAGGAGAGGCACGGGGGCCTTTGAGGATGAGGCGAGGTGAAGTATCGATCATCCATTGACAAACACAATAGAAATTTTAGATGTGATGTGAGAGGCCCCCATCCATAATTTATCAACGGGCCAAATGTGAGTGACGTGGGGTGTGGACAGGGAGGAGCAGGGAGTATTGATTAGTGTGTGTGTGTGTGGGGGGGGCTTCCAAAGACAAGAGGGGGTGTTGGAGGGGATGCAAGAAAGAGATGGCTGTACGGGGAGGGGGTGGGGGGAAGTAGATGGAGCACAGGAAAGCCATTAAGGATGGCAGTGTTACCAGACACTGGCAGCGACTGCGAGCGCAAAAAGAGTGAAGCGCGAAGATTGGAGGAGAGGGAGAAAGAACTAGAGTGAGGTCAACACACACACACACACACACACACACACACACACACACACACACACACACACACACACACACACACACACACACACACACACACACAACCCCTTTCCGTCCCACTCCCCCCTTCTCCCCACCACCCCCAATCAATATGACCATGTCAAAACATAAAATGCATGCTTTTGCTCTTAAGTAAAAGGTGTCTCGGATTTTTAAAAGCATTGATTCGGGGACGGGTCGATGGAAATCAAGGCATATTTTCCTGTGCAAAGAGGGGTAATAACACTCAGCTGATAATAGCACAACAGAGGGGACTCAACTGTGTCTGCAAGGAGTGCACTGGTCAGATTACTGCTCTGCCAGCGGGAGACGTCCCAGGAAGGGGGCAGGTCAAGGATTTGAGCTCTCTCAACACAAACTGGTGCTCAGATTTGTCTATGGGGAGAGCAGAATGAGTTGATGGCACCGGACTTTTACTGGAGCATCTGCCAAAAACATTTTACACATTAAAGTGGGTAGTGAGTAGCTAGACTAGAAGTTCTCACAGGCTTGCTCCTGGGGGGAATCTGCACCATCAAACACAGCCAGACGGAGCATATCATTCTATTTTGCAACGCTAACCACACAGAGCCAAACACATTTAATGAGAATTGTTTTTGAATTATATATTGTTTAAAAAATGTCAATCATACTACCATGGCGTGATATTGCTGTGCCAGTCTTACGGTTGAATTTCAAGCTCACCGCTTTGATTATCATGACTGAGGGGAAAACAAGCCAGAAGCAGAAAGGTTCTGGGTGGGTTCCGTGGTTTGGGAAAGTTGCTCCCTAATGTGGGCACCAGTGAGGCAGAGAAAAAGCTCCACGCCGGCACCGGGGACACAGCACCGCCCATGGAGAGCCAAACCCAAGCAGTTAAAACAGACCAGCACAAAGAGAGATGGCAAGAAAAACATAAGATGAGAGAAGAAAAAACAAAATCATGTTCCATAATCAGAAATAAAACTAGTGCCCACCACACCAAGGGCAATGCCAGCGTGTGTCCATGTGTCCCTTGTTGTTGCACCACTTAGCACAGCAGCCACATAATGGGGCTTTAAAGACAATGGCAGTACAGCAGCAATTAGCCTTATCCCTGGGTGTGGCTACGCTCTGAAGACACTCATCTGTCCACGACCACAGAGGCGTGTAATGAATGACATGGCATCGCTGTGACACATTAAAATAAACAACATCTGGCTGAACTTAGACAACTCCCTTCATCTTTGATGACCTTTCGTAGGTCATGCAACGGGCTTTAAGCAACAGCAACTGCACTCTGCAATCAAAGCAGTGATATACACTGTTTCTTTTATGGAAATCTGATAATGCCATGTCATATGCAAGTGTACATTTTTTAAAGATTGACACATTTATCTTGGTTGGATTTGTAGAGTCATTGCTCAGGGTAGTGGCTCGCTGACCTTCTGGCTGAAGATTAAAATGTCTGTTCAAGCATGCGTTGTCAAAAAGTCATAAATGCAGCAGAAAAGAAAGAAAAAAAAGAGTACAACTCTGGATGCTCAACAATCATTTCAATTACCCCTTGAAACCCAGTCGAGCATCGTGGAGCGAAGGGTGCAGAAGTTTAGCTTGAAAAAGAAATGTTGCCTTGTCATATGACAGACAGCTGAAATGTCAACCTTGGAACCAGTAGCAGCTTGCCATGCCGTGGTACCTGACAATTGGACAGGATGGACACAGTGGTCGCTGCAGCCTGAGATTGAACGTGTGTTCTTCTAGATACCCAGCAATCTCTCTAACCACCAGGCCACGCTGATGCCCCAAAACAACATGGTTTTCAGCTCAGAGAGGTGTATGCTTGACAAGCGGCATTACTCACTTTGGAACATCGCCCATCAAACTCGAGACCTAATGCCAAGACCTTTGAGTCAACAAGGTTCTGACCTGAGCATTTCTCTGACACATGTTGTGGAAATCGCGTGCCCACGGAATGGTTAGTCATTTTGGCTGGCGGCATTGTATGTGATCATTTTTCAGTGTAGCACATGAGAATGTGGGAAATGGAAGCCAGCGGAGAGATAATCTGGTCACCTGATCCAGGCTCGGTGGAGGCGATGACAGCCGTGCTGTGCCACCGTGTGTCATACGATGAGGGGGCCAAGCGGCAGGTGACTCCCTGTTAATGGACAGATGACCACGCCACCAGGAAGACGAGGGAGGAGAGCGAAGGAAGGACGGGGGAGGGAGGGAGGGAGGAAGAAGAGAAGGGAAATGTAGATGGTTAAATGGATACCTCATTTTGAGCGATTCTTGATAAAAGCGTGTCTGATGGAAGCAAAGAAAAGGAGCCCTGTTTCACTCTGCAGTTGGCTATACGGCTCTCTGCTGGTACTCCAGCGACACTGTGTGAAGCCAGCAGGTATGGAAATACTCTGGAGCACATCCATATGTTAGTGCGATCGAGGATGTATACGAGCTTGGTGTGTGTGTGCGCGCGAGTGTGAGCGCCGGTGTGTGTATTTAACAGCTTAATCAATTACTTAACCACTTGCCAAAGAGGAAACAGGATTTGCGCAACATGCCTCCCACCTTTCAGAAGAGGAGTCTACACAAATAGATTATGCACACAGCTCAAACAAAGAACAAAGCATTTCCCCTCCTTTTGTTTAAAGGAGACTTCTGGTACATTGTATCAATAGCCACAGTTTTCTGTGGAAACAAAGCCAGATGACAAGGAGTCATCAGTAGGAAGAAGAGGGGGTAACCACACAAACACATCTATATTAAATAGTATTACTACAGTCACACAAGATAATTCCCCAAAATAGTTAAAGGACCAGGCAGCATGCTAACACCCTCATGAATGCAGATGTTATGCGGATGATTTAATCACCGGTCTAACAGATGTTTTTATGCTGCCCTCTTTCATTAAAAGCTTCCCGCAGCAGATACAGGAATCAAAGATTATTCCCAGAATTAGGATATGAAAAGCACGTTAGCTCAATTAAGAAAATTAAATTGTGTATATTAGCCAGAGCCTTGTTCAACCAGCAGTGAGCATTTTGCCAGCAAGGCCAGGGCATAATAAAATCAAACAATCACAGCTTAATTGAAATGCACTTAAAAAGGATCATGCTGACAAATGCGATTGTATTCAGGCGCTAATGTGCACACCTCCTCCCAGTCCTCTTTAAATCCAATGAAATTGAAATATCCGGGGCTGCTGACCGCTTTCTGATACAATCAGCCGGCCAGCAGAAAAGCGTATGCAAAGAGGAAGAACAAGACGATGAAAGAATAGAGAGCAGGTAATCGATTTAGAACAGACACAACAGGACGGCACCTCCCACACAGCTACACATCTTCTCACACAGACACATCCGATGTTACACCACTCAAAGATCACAACAAATGAAAGGTGAAGTGTAGAAGTCATCTAGCCTTATCAGTATTATCCTGCCAAGGGAGACGGTTCACTTCTTTGAGCTCATAATAGCATGAGCTGCACGCTGGAGATGATGGACCACTTTGTGTTTCTCCAAAGGCTCAATTAACATGCATAACACATGTACACACCCATAGGAACGCGTTCATATCACATCTGTGTATGCAAACTCACGCTAAAATACATATAACCTCCTGTATGTTTCCATATATCTCATCTACATGTCATTAATCAGAGGGCAGGATTGCTTACAGGCTCACTGGGAGGCTATCTGCTGTCATCAGACACACACATTGAGGTCTGTGGGAAATCCATGCCATTTTCTGCTGACTGACAGCACTGGGAACTCTGTTTGCAACACTAATTAAGATACAACTACCTTTGCCTGCTCGTATGTCACAATAATACTGCATGGATTAATCCGAGTGTCTAAACTCAGTAAAACATTAATATCCAAGTTTAAAAAAAGAGCAGATCATATTATTATTTGCTATTCTCCAAGGCTCTTTCCTGCAGCCTACTTTTCTCAGTACTAAACAGAATATATTATGGCTGAATCACAGTGGTTGTTAAGCGACAAAAAAAAGAAGTTATCCCTGGGTGTGGCTACACAAGTTGAAAATCATGTATATGAGAATAAATAACTCTCTCCCTTAACACATTTATTTTATTTAGTAGTGGCTGATGAGAACACGGTACTTGAATTGCAAACACTAAATACCTACAGACTTTTTGGGCTTACACTGTTTCACAAACAAGCCTTTCCCTCTACCTATATATGTAAGCAAACAGAAATAGACGGTACACAGTTGGACTGCTGATATGGAAACAAAAAAGTAAGTGTTTGCTATTTTTCGCGCCATTAACTTGCTGCTGAGCAGAGCAGTGCTCTCTAAGGTAATTCTCTGGAGGAGCCACTAGGGGAGCTTCCAACCCCCTTTTCAGCAAATTTGAACACACAGTGTATGCAAACGCAGAGGAACGTATGGCACACACACACACACACACACACACACACACACACACACACACACACACACACACAGAAATAGAGACAAAAAGAGAAACAAAGAGAGAAGGAGGACAAATGTACTGTTACTCAACAGAGGAAGATGTTGGTTTCAAAATAATTTGCCCTTTTCAATGGACATACCCGATAATGCACTTTTATCTTTTTATCACCATTGTAAAAAAATGAAAATAAACACTTCTCACTGTTGATACTGCTGTGTGATATGGTGAACGAGCCAGTATGCTATTGTAGTACAGCCGAGTATAGTGATGGGAATACTACGCCCCAAAGTACAGAACACACCTCCATTATGCATTACACATCTAAGATATTTAAGCTCTTTGTAAGAGTTAAGTCTTGGAGCCGTGCCGTGTCATTCTGTGGGGGATGATAGGGAGCTTTAGTCATGTCTGTATTAGCAGGATGACTTCCAAAGCCTCTGGGATGGCGTGTTACAACCACTAGCTCCAGTCAGTCCCTGCGTTGATACCCAACTCTGCCTGGCCCTAAGCACCAGATCAGAAACCCAAATAGGCCTTGCATTAAAGGGGATAAGCCTTACCACAGGGACTGACAATTCACCAAACAAGATCAAATGAAACGCTGTAGGTTTATTGTGAGTCGAAATAAATAGAAACGCAGTGGTTCAACAGTCCAGCAGCGGGACGGAGCCGAGGAGCAAAGCTCTCATTTCTGTTCTGTGCATTATGGGGAGAAGGCTGTGTCGGGTGTTTTTTTTTTGCTTTTCAAAAAGTTTTAGGGCGGAAAAGTGAGACTTGAGACCTGTGAACATCAACTGACATGAATTCCAGGACACGTGTTGTCTTCAGAAGTGGGAAAGGCAGTGTTTTCCCTTCTTGGAGGGGGAGAACATGGTTCTTATTCTAAGATAAATGCCGCCCATCTGTCTGGTGCTGTATGGTGGCTGGTTGTGTGTGCCAACATCGGAGCCCTTCAGGAGACACTTAGGTCTGTGTGTATATTTTCACAGTCTGATTGAAGTAAAACACAGCCTTTAATGTGTCATTTCAAGTGAACACCGTGCCCAAATGAAAACACACACACCTACAAGCTGCACTTAATTGAAGGCTACAGGTTTTCACATAGCAGACAGTTTTTTTTTTCGTCTTTTTTTTTTTTTTTCGAGGGGAGAAGAGAGCACTTTTTTAAATCAATATTCTCAACTTGTTTTCCTGCAAATTAAAGCTGCCATTCTCGGTCTGGTGTCACCAGGGACCGACGCTGAGAGACAGATAGGGATAAGAACTGCAGCAGCAAAGTTTTATATTTCAAGCAAAAAAAGATTGAAACGTAATCCTGCATTATCTCAAAATGACTGAAAGAGAGAGAGACGGGAAGACATGCACACCAAAAGGGAACCCAGATGCTATTTCTGTTTTCCGACAGAATAGGGAAGAATATTCAAAAAGAAGAGAATCAAAATATCATGGCATTATTATAATTTCAAATGTCCCTCATACATTTCTTTTTGAGGTATATAACATATTAAAGAGTCTGTTACAATAACTTTGTGTTGACATACTTTCCATCCATGGGAGAATAATTCCATTGGTACAAGTTTCTGCCTCATCCTCCATCTCAATAACATGCAATTGCCTGCAGTTAGTCTACATAGCATGCAATTTACACACAAGACTGCACTCTTCTCGCTGTCTGCTCTGGTAGACCAGGACTGTACTTTGCCATAAAAACAGACACACTCTTATTCAGGAAGCTTTGTAGAGCCTAAAAACCTCAATTAGGTCCATCAATATTTGATGGAATGGCTCTGATAAGGTCTGCCCCCCATCCCCCATCCTCCCCGCTCCGGTGCCCCTGTGCTGGCGTGATGTCTTTAATTGTTGGCCCAAAGCACTGGAGACAGACAAGACTTTGTTTTCTCGGTAATGGATGGCTCTGTCCCTAACACAATATTGAGACTGGCTGTTGTGCAAGCATGGCTGCCGCACTCCTGACCTGTGGTGAGAGTGGAAAAGGGATGGGAGCGGGATGTTGACAGTAGTGGAGGGAAACAGAGAGTCGCGTGATGAGCACTGATGTGCATACAGTATATCGGTACGTACTGGCGCCTGGTAGAAAGGACAACAAGCCACATGACCTCAGTCATTCCCCAACATCACAGCAAACCCCTCGTTTCTCCTCCACATCCAACTCTCACGACAAACAGGCGGGCAGGAAGCATCCACGCCGAGCCAAGCTCCTTAAAACTATCTTGCACATACTGTCGAGGGCTGTCGAGATAAAATGGGAACAAGGGGAAAACATGAAAGGCAGTCCTCACCCGCCCTACCTCCCCCTATCTCCTCCTCCTCCTTCCTCTGGCGTGTGTTAGTTTCACCTTGGCATGCGGCGATCGCATTCTCTATCCTTGCCTGTGCTCCTCTTCCAGGACCCCTGAGCTGTCCTGGGAGGTGCCTCTACTATGGGATTTCTCTTCATTGACTTCCTGGGTAAATTGATTTTAATAGCCAACACTTGGGGCCTTTTTCTCACGGTCTCCGCTTTCAGCAGCGGCAGGCTCCGTCACGCCCTGCCATATTTCTCCACTCAGGACGTCTGGGCTATTTTCCAGGGCTATTGGAATAAGAACTGACGAATCCCTTTCAAGGTCCCAAGGAGATAATCTCCTGTCATTTCTGATTTGCATAACATTATTTAAAATTTAATGTAATGGCATTAAGATATAGAAGACCCTCCCTATTATGTGAGCCCACATCTGTTTGCAGTGTGTGCACAAAAATGGCTGCATTTGCGTATGTGTATATGCATAGACACAACACTGTGGGGGCTCATCTCTGACGGGGTAACAGGAAGCCCCTCTCCTCCCTCTGCGCTTCGCTCTTTCTTCCTATCTTCCCAGAGCGACCCCCACCTTCCAATCCGTCTCAGCTAACACAGAATACGACGACGCCGCACTGAGATAATCAACAGATAGCTCAAAGCAGATGAAAGAGGTATCAGATCTAGCCACACTCAAACACACATACAGACAAAGACACACACACACACACACACACACACACACACACACACACACACACACACACACACACACACACACACACACACAAGTAGCAGCTAACAAAGCAATGTGTTGCAGGGTACAGGGCCAAAGCATAGCCCAGAGGACCGAGGGTCGGATACCATTCCATTTGTCGGATCCGTAAGTGTCCTACTTAGAAAGCTGCAATGGGACTCAATTAGGCTGGAACCAAGACGAGCTGATAAATTAATTTATTAATGAATACAATGGAATGGAGAATGGAGGGATGAGCTCGCTCATTTGTTTGGGGCTGGCTCGGCCAAACAGCTCCACTACAATACTGGGCATTCATTGGGACAGAGATGTGTCAAACAGGGATTATGCAAGAGAAACTTTAATAGCTTTGTGGTTGGTTTTTGAGAGGGAGAAGTTTTAAAACAGTGTAGTTTCATCATGTATAACATTAAACAAAAAACTACATTTGGTGCTCTGTTTAGGTCACTATCTAATTCTGCTTTCATGTTCATTTTTCCAGCGAAACCAAACAAAAACACACAAGAGCACACACACAGAGACAAAACCACACACACTTGCATCCAGACAAGACCTTAGGTAAACGTGTACACAATGTGCGATTGCATTACTGATACATGATGCCCATACAGACACACGAAAAAGCAAACACACACAGAAACATGCTATTACACTTCAGACGGACAAGAACAGAAGCACACACAAACACACACACACACACACACACACACACACACACACACCCACACAGACTCATACACACCATCTCTATTCTCTGTGGTAGAGCATCTTCCTCACATTAAAAATAAATTCATTCAGAGTCAATTTGGGGAATGTTTGGCGATGCAGGGCAGGAATACCATCTGAGCTCTGGGAATTGTAGATTGCTTCCCCTCTCCCTAAGGCATTCTCTTTGTCTATCTATTTGGTGTGATTAAAAATACAATGATGAATGCATATTTCTTCCAGATGAATAACTTGAAGGGGTTGGCAGCAGATGAATCAGGGAGCGGTGCGCTAGTAGAGAGACTAGCCAGGTCAGACCGAGTCACAGTCAGATCCTCTGCAGGCCAGGCTTCGTCAGCGTGGATACAAATAAAAGAGGTCATCTGGACAACAGTCTACCTCGTCGGGCTGGAGCTAGTTATATTTACAAAAAAGATCCAGGTTAGATTTTGAGGTAAAAATAAAACACCTCATCAGCATTAAAATGGAGCTGCAGGGGAAACTAAATTCCCATCCAGCAATGAAAATAAACCTATTTGTCTGAATTGATTTCCAAAGTCAGGTGCGCTCACCGGTAACATATTGTTCATACAAAGCAGTTTTCTGATTAGTTCACAAGCACAAATACGGAGACAGCTTGACCCACAGTGTGATCGGCTACTAAAACAAATTTTGTTTAAACGTTGCATGTTGAGCCATCACATTCAGAAAAGTGTATAATTTTTTTGCAATTTATATTAAAAAAATTAAAGGAACATCACATGTTGGCATTTGGGACCGAGAATGTATGAAGATGTTTTGTGAAGCTTTGTTTCAATCTCAAATGTCAAATGTTGGAAACAATTGCACACGACGAAAATCACAACAGTTCTTTGTGCTAATATCAACACAAAAACACAAATGTATTCATACACCCATCCCAACATCCATAAATACAGTCAACTGGGCACCAAACATGTGAAATATAAGCCTCCCCAATGCCTTGGGAGGGGAAGGGCTTGAAGGGGAGCGTTTGAGGCTCATATCCCCAGTAGAGACTGCTCCTGGCAGGGCTACTGAGTGCCTCCCCTCCCATTGCCCCCTACAAACCAGTGAAAGAGGAAGGCCCTCCTCTCCTCACATGTCAACTTCAGAGAGCATGCCTCTTGCTGCCTCAAAGCTTTGATACCAAAATAGTCCAGGAAGCCTCTGTCTTAAAAAATGCCCCAGCAGACCTTGATTCCGAGGATAGAGGGAGGGAAACGAAAGAAAGAGGATGGTGGAAGGAAAGAAAACACGGGAGGACTAGGGTATTACTGGGAGAGAGACAAAGAGGGGAACTGTATGGGTTTCGTATTGGTTGCTCAACACTGGAGTGTACTGCAAACCTCTCAAGCAATATGATTCAATCTTGACCAGCAAATACTTCTTTGCATTGCATTGCATAGGATGAAAAAGAAACTTGGGAAAGGCTCATACGGTAGAGCCAACACCGGCCTCCTTTGACACCCTTGGCTTCCATGTCTTTCAGAACATCCAGCATGCACCATATTTATTTAAATAATACATAAACAATGATATGCATAGCATCCGAGTGAAAACAATGGTTTAACTCCCTGAGGTCTAAGGTCATTTTCTCGATTTTACATAATTTCTTAAATTCACCTTTTAATAATGGAATTGGTGGTGAGTTTAAAGAGCAGAATATATATTGAATGTTGGAGAGGAGATGGTCTGTTTTTAATGACCTGCAGCTGAAGAGAGAGATACCATGTGTCAGTGTTGGGAGGGTGTACAATCCAAATCCAGGTCTCGAGAGAAACATACTATCTGGTCACTCAGAAATTACACATTTATTGCTAACAATATGAAGCTTTTTCCTGCTATTCAACAATGAGAGAATGGCTGTCGTAATTGAAAATCCATTCAATCCATTTAACTAAGATAAATACAATTCACATTGAAAAGAGTCATATGAGAGGAGAGAGAAGAATGCTCCACCAACATGGTAAGCGGAGAACATACAGTTGATTATTGACTACAAGACTGTCATAAGAGGTCATAAGAGGGGTAATGGAGGTTTTCACAAATGCTTTCTGCAAGTTTTGACCAGTGAATACCCCATCTCCTGGCACTTCCATGTCTATGGCACCTACTCTCTTCCCATTGGCTCGCAGACCTGGAGGTTGGATGGCAACAAGGGTGTGGTGATGAGCTACTCGATTATCTTATTGTCTTTGGACTGATTATGAGCTGTTCCTCTTGAGACTGTGATTGACAACGATTGATAAGTCAAGCTGACCGGGGTTCAGGTAAGGTCTTCAGGCATTTAGTGTATGCTGTGCTCAGAGGTCGCGCTAACTAAATCTGTTCCATCATTGACGGGTCATCATACAAATCTGAAGGCCCCCATTTTGACGGGTCACCGAGCTCCACTGGTGCAGAAGGAGCTCATGAAGCACAATTTTCCCTGCAGTATCGGGAGATGCTTATAACTTCTTCTGTGGTCCCTGTGAGCAAGCCTTTAAGACACACTGGGTATAGAGGAAACTGTATGCGTCTGCAAGCTCACGAACCTGAGTCACCAATGAATAATTGACAGCAACATAATTAGCTTGGTGCTCTATTGTGTTAGCAGGTTTCCCACACATCCTCGAAGCATGTTCTGCTATGAAGAAAAATGTCAAACACAAGCACAGAGAGATCTCGGAAGATGTATAATTGAAATGTATTAGAAAAATGCTTCTTGGACCTTGTTCAGTTAACAAATACTATGATTAAATAATTATGATAAAATGTAGGTACGGTTGTTCTTTTAAAAACCCAATCCTTAAGGACAGCAGGGAGAACCATCGGTACAAGTGAGTGAACCCGACGTATCAGCTCGTTCGTCTGGGCTCACTGAAGACAGACTTTTACCTTCAGACGCCGCTGTGACTCACGGAAAACCAGTACAGGGTGGAACATACACATTCTTCATCAAGATGTGGAAGTCAAGATTTGTTCCTAGAACAGGAGTTCTACAAGGACGTAGATATACTATAAAGTGTAAGGTTAGTGCTTGTTAGTACCTGGTCCAGCCGTGAGGCTCAATGGTAATTTATCCACCTTGAACTAACAACAAATCGTTTACCGGTACTACCTGGGCAGTGATACATGGTACACACCGCTTGGGACTGCTGTAATGGGGCATGGGAGCGACAAGTAGGGCCTTTCCTGAAAATATAGATGCTAGAGCAGTTGGAGTAGAGCTCTACCTCCTGCTTGCACCTGGACTACGGAGCTTGGCAGGGAGTTAGTGGAGGACCAGCACTTACTGGACTCCTCTCCCTGGCAGGCCCGCATGACCGACTTGATGACTGCCTTAGTTTACGGACCAGCTCACCTGCCCAGTTAGCCAGAAGGCCCATATTGGCACACTCGCTCATTCTGCGGAGAGACCTATTGGTCCATTCAGCTCCGAGCCCATCGACTTACTCAACATATAGGTCCCTTGTTCATTCGGCAATGCCTAGCGCTATTCAGATGAAAGCACTTGCACCTGTCAAACAAACTGCTGGAACTGTGATAAATTAATGATCAAATGGCTGGCTGAGAAGTACAGTGGCACTACTGAGTCCTGTAAGCACCAAAGACAAAGAAATAAAGAGAGAGAGAAATGTGAGAGAGAGAGCGAGGGGGAGAGGGAGGGAGAGAGAGAGAGAGAGAGAGAGGAGGGGGAGACAAAAAAGAAAGGAGAGAGCGGGAAATATGACTATGAGACAGGGAGAAGTAGAAAAAGAAATGTATATCAAAACATATTCAATGGTGTGTGTGTGTGTGTGTGTGTGTGTGTGTGTGTGTGTGTGTGTGTGTGTGTGTGTGTGTGTGTGTGTGTGTGTAGTTCCTTGTGCCTTCAAAGTAAGGGGAGCGGTGTGCGCATGCATCTCAACAGAGGCTGCAACAGTGCCCTCGATTTTGTACAATACGCACAATGCGGTGGTGGCGTACATTGACCAAATCAATGTGTACTTATTATTACTACTACCACAATTGTCATTAATTATTACTACATATTATTACTCGGTTTGAGGGTTCTTATGGGCAACTCAAACTGGCTTCACCACACTCTAAATCTCAAAGCTACCAACCTATAACAGCAGCCCAGTGGCTACATTGGTTTGTGACAATGTTCCTACATTGCAGTCGACGGATAAGCTTTGATAGAACGACATTTTTATTATAGACATACAAGAGAATATTATCAAATCAAAAGACTGCAACCAAACACAGTCGAAATTCATTATTCATCCGCACTATTTTCACGGGGCTTTACGCAAGCATTTCGTCTCTGTGTGTGATTGAATATACTTTGGAGGGCGAGAGATTGCTTATGGCTTCTGAGGAAAAATGGAGATGATGTCAAAAAAAAAGAAGGAAAAAAAAAGGGTTTGTAAACAACGCATGATTGTGGGGTTTTGTTGGTTGAAAGAGGAAGTCGCTGTGAGTGACTGGATACTCTGTTCTTCTCGGCACATTTCCATCCCTATTATCCGTCCAGGCATTGTGACGGAGAGCTGCAGCTCATCTTATATGCAGTTATCCAGCTAACTACAAGCCTTCCCCCTGCTGCTCCACCGGCCTTTGATAAGAACAGAGGGAAATTAAAATCATGAACCTGAATTATGAATCCAATGACAAGATAGCCTCCGAAGGCTCTTTCTCCGCACCGTCTCTCTTGGCTATTTCTTCCACTCTCTCTTTCTCTCTCTCTCTCTCTCTTACTGGCTCTCTCTCACTTTTACGCTTGTTCTTATTTTTCTTCTCATTCCAATGTTTTCTTTCGTTCACTTTGTTCTTTTTTCCCAACACCGCCTCCCCCCTTCTCTTTTGGTTACAGAGGATCCAACTGCTAGCATATTCCATAAGAGCAAGAGAGAGACTGAGGGGGATATAGAGGAAAAAAGTTTCAAACGACGAAAACACACAGTTTGATAAAACTGACAAGGGACTCAATTAAGGCTTCCCTGTCAAAGCAAGTGTGATATTTTATTAAGTGGCAGTGTGCCATCCGAAGGGTACATCAAGCGACACATCTGTAGACGAGAGGACTGCACCAGCCGGGTAAGAGGGACACGTGTTGCCACTTTCAGGAAACATCAGTCGAAACTCACTTCATCACGTCTGCTGAAAAATTAAGAAGTCCCGATATTAGGATGCTCATTTACTTTTTCATGCACCACCCCAAGTATTTGAGGAGAAAATGTCGCTGTCCTCCTTTTTCCCCCCCTTTCATTTTGAACACATCCAAGCACAAAGCATTCCGGTGTTAGCTTTTGTTACATTACCAACAGAACAAGTGCGACCAGGATTCTGCCACATCAAAAAAGAAGACAAACAAAGGCCCGCCTAGCCGCTGTCGCACATGCAGCTTTTAGGAAACGGATTTATAGGGCAACACATATGCATACTTTGCCACTGCGTCTAATGTTTCGGTTGTCAGCGCGCTTCAGCGTAGAGTAGATTAAAAACATGTGAACTACACATTGCAGGAACATTGCGGTAAAATGTTCTTGTGTCAAATTGTTTAAAGAATTACTTTTGACCAACATTTTAGACAGAATAAGCTCTTTAAAATGAAGGGGGGATGCATTTATTCAGAATAACATGGCAGTGGCATGTCAGTGTCACAAGGACACCGTCATCATTCTCCTAAACTACTTTGACTGGATCAAATCAGTGTATCCTTTGTTTTCTGTCTGACTTTTACTTTGTTGTCTCACAAATCGAATGACTGGGTGCTGTTGCTTTGACCCGAACAGACTTTACTATTGTTGGCATATATATAAATTAAAACTCAGTCTGCCGTTGCATTAATTTTAAGTCGCTCTGGATGAGAGACCCGGTAAAACACCCGAAATGTAAAAAGGGAATGCAGCTTTCTTTGTCTATGGCTGAAAAGAAAGGATTTGAGTACCTACGCATACAAGCCTGGTTGTTTGTGTGGACAACTGCATACACTGTATATTCAGAGAGTTCCTCCCTACTTTAAATGTCTTTTTTTAAATAAAAGTAAACTTATTCCTTCAGAAAGAGAAAACATAGTGGGGTTGTTAAAAAGAAAACAGCAGTGCTCTGATTGCCTGGAAGAGGCCACAGTGTTACAGTAAGATGAAACTTTAATTCTGAAGTCTCTCTTGTAATTGAGATTGCTTTTGTAGGATGTCGGACTGCTGAGAAAAAACAGATGCCCCAGTCCACACACACACACACACACACACACACACACACACACACACACACACACACACACACACACACACATACAAATATGTGTGCATGGGTTTACATGTTGTTGTACACAAGTGTGGGTCTGCATGCCAACTTGTTCACAGTGTGTGTGTGTGTGTGTGTGTGTGTGTGTGTGTGTGTGTGTGTGTGTGTGTGTGTGTGTGTGTTTGTGTTCACGTGGTGGAGCTGACACTTGGTTGTACAGGAGCTCAGCGCTGACCATACATAGTCTGTTTCATCTAGAACAAAAGCTCTGTTGGAGGACACAAAAGGCCAGGTTCAATCAAAAGCATCGCAGGCATCAGGAGCCCAGGCCTAGATACATGAAACAATCAGTGTAAACTTGTCCAGAGCTAAGAGGGCTGTGATGCACATACAACAATGCTCCTCGTGCTCAACCGGCATGCTTCTGTCCACATAGGACAAGATTAAAGCTCTGGATAGATCAAACACAGTGTTGATGATTAGCGCAAAGGAATGTTTTTGTGTTTCTATCATTGATTAATATGTTGCTCCCAAGACGAGCGATCGCTTATGCATGCAGTGCACGACTGAAACCGGAGCACTCTGTTCTGTGTTGTTGGCATTGGTGTGTGGCGAGAAAAAAAGGCAGGGGACATATGTGTGTATGGAATGCCATTTCATTCAATGTTGAATAAATAAATACATGAATATGCCTACGAAATAAATAATACGGCTTCAAAATAAGTCCTGGAATAAGTAATGAGGCAATAAATATAGAAATAAATGTAAATAAAAATATATAAATTACCAATATAGTTCAATGAATAGATTTTTATATTATTTTTTTATAAGAAAAAAAGAAAACACAATTTTCAAATGACAACTTATATTTAGTTCAAGGGTTTCTTATTGCTTTCTTACAGGGGTTGCTTTAACTTATCATGATGAAGTAAATGTTGATTGCACAATGTACAAAATAATGACGCCATCGGTGTTTAGATTGGTTCCTTGCAGGCCTCACTTTTAGGAAGAGGGTAGCACTTTCGCTCCTCGCTGACGGAGGAGGCAGAGAAGTCGAAGAGGGAATGTGATAAAAAACTGTTCTTTCACTTATATACTGTACATGCATGGGCCCAAATTAATCTTATATGACAAGTGTGATGAGCGGCGGTGGGTGTGTCACTTCTTAAGGCCACATTTCAACGACAGATACGGGAGACACGTTGACGGATTGAGCCACTGACAAGCGGCAATGCCTGAATCCTGTTTTAATAGAGAGACAGATAGACAAAGACACACACACACACACACACACACACACACACACACACACACACACACACACACACACACCTATAAATGTCTAAAGGTCTCAACCCCCTTTCTGTTATTCCCTCATTTCTTCTCCTTTCCAGGATATTTATGACTGATACATCTGTCAGTGCTCTTACTAAACAAATGAAAGTTGCCGCTTGTGCCACGGAGGCGACGCATTCATCAGAGCCCAGTGGGCTGTTTGAAGTGGGCCCTCCGCCTCCCTCGCAGACCCGCGTTGAACTTGATGAGTTAGTGCTTGGGCATGTGACATTTACATTCAGCTACCACATGTAGCATAACTATGTTTATTGTTCAGCTGCACAAAGCTGATGTGGTATTATTGGTCAGTCAAATGGTTAAATAACACCCAATTTGATTCAAGTTAGATTTGAGTTAGATTCCTTCTACTTCTCTAAGAAAGTAACAGTAACATGAGTGCTGTCATCACTAGATAACAGCACAGCTAAAGTCCTGCTTGGACAGGATATATGTTTTACACATGGATGTTGAGTGTAATGTATGTTTTACTACAGCATAGTGAATTTTGTCCCATATGAATTGGCCATGTCAGTAATGTTTATGGACTGAGCACTGCAATGCCAGTCAAGATCTAGCTCTTTTCAACACCTGTAAAACACCCACTAAAAATGACTTTAGAGCAGCTCCTTAGAACAAAGTACTAGATGACGCCTTTGAGCTCTTCAATAATGTCCAACAACATTGTATTACTCAGAAATGAATGTAATAGTCCAGAAATGCATTAGTACATGTTTTATTGTTCTATTATTATTATTATTATTATTAATATATAATTAAACTAGTGTTATTATTAGCTTATGATTGTACACATATAACGTTGCTGCGTGAGAAAACCATGCATCGAACTTGCATAAACACCCGTGTGTGTGAGAGGGGATGGTAAACTCAGTGTAGTGTTGTTGTATTTGAGAATGTCAGCGTGAGTGAGCGTGTGTGTGTTTGCATACTTGCGAGAGAGAGAGAGAGAGAGAGAGATGGTTCAGGTTGTGTTTTCTTCTATATACCTGCAGGCTGCTCGACTGTGACCAGATACAGGTGTGTTGTCAGCCCAGGGGCATTGTGTCGAGGTTGGCTTAGCTTTGGTCCCCTCGCCATCACTTTGCCGCCTCCACCAATCCACTCTCTACCAATGTGTCACTTTTCACAATTTTCCTTTTCCAATTTGTTTTTGCTTAATCTGACCCATATAGGCAACACCTACTGCAGCCTTTCAGTGTTGGCTAAATCGCAGAGGGTTGAGGATCACACAACTTTCATTGCAGTTGGAGCGGACCAGCATTGCTCAGCTATTTAGCCCCAAAATATTGGGACATGGATTGACAGCTCGATGAATAGATGGGTGTTCTGTGTGTGCCATGCTGATGGTGTCAGCCCTGTGTAGCTTGCTTCTGTTTCCCCAAGAGTGAATGCATTGGAACGGGTGAATAATAAACATAAAAGTGTGTGTAAGTCAGGAGAGCATCAGTCACAAAAAGCACTGAGGCCTATAGCACAAAACTACAACACAGAAATGCCTAAGGGATACACAAACTTGGATAGAAAGCATGCACACGATGAGACATAGTAGCACACTCACAGGCAAACAGGTGCTGAGGAATTTGTTTTGTTAAGTTGCAGCAGTTCATTCACTCTCCAATGTGTCCTCACTGGGAGCAGGCTTCTCAGCGAGCATTGCTTGGCAGACCATAGGCTCCCGATGTTTCCTATGTATTGTGACGACTTTTTATCAGGCAAATTCATTTCAACAGGAATTGTGTACAGCTAAGGAAAAAGTTGCCATTTGTTTTGAATCAATACACTGTTATTTCCTAATCTCTTTAATTGTGTTAACAATGACATCGCGGTTGAAATGATTCTTCGAGTCCATGGTTAAAAAACAGCTTCTATAACAAAACAGCTTCTATAACAAAACAAAAACAAGAACGATCTGTATCAGCCGATATGGCGCAACAACAATCTGCAATCCATGTCGGCGGCAAAAAAAACATAATCAGGGCATCTTTAAAAAGGGCAAAGTTATATTTGCTCCTCTTGTTTTTTTCCCCCCGCTGATCTGATCTGCGACTCAAAGCGTGATATATTCCGAAAAACGTTTTGTGATCCTTGCACCCCTATACATATATGCACCTGTTGCAGACAAAATAGCTGTATTTATTTATGTTTGTTTAGAAATATTAAGAATAGCCTAGCCTAAAAAGCTAATTCAGTGGAACAAACCCAAACAGCACTGTGTTAGTAAACTCCAGGTCGGACCGTTGTTTTGTTCAAATTACTGGCTTTGCACACATTCACAGAAACACATAAATACATACACAAACTCATGCACAAAATGTTTAGTCTCCTCCAAATATGTGTCTGTGTGGGTATCCGAAAGTCGGAGGTAAACAAGTTTAATCATCCTGTTCCACGTCGGTTCCACTGACAGTTTATGTTAACAGACTGGGAAGAGATGAGAAAGGTGGAGCGCCGTGGTATTTACCCTATTTGAGGTTATAAGTAGAAAGAAATTGCAATGAAAGAAAAAACAACAATAAATAGTTAGACGGTGATGTCACATAACCTAACCTAAGCGCTAATAGGATACACATACTTATGGGGGTGAACTTAACGGGCCCTTAAATTATGCATTAATCAAACATAGCTTAATATGAACTGACAAGGAGCTCGGCAATCTGGCAGCCATCTGGAAGACGGGACTGTCAGTCATCGAGAGGTGAGAAAGAGGGATGGCTGAACTCTGGGTTGACCCCAGCGAGAGGAAGAACCAAGGAGGGAGAGAAAGACAGCAAGACAGAGAAAGAGACGAACAGAGACAAAAAAATAAACACAAGGGGAAGACAACGAGAAATCAAGGGAGAGAAGCTGAGTCTTAAGGTTACACTGACAGATATGACGACTACAGAAGTTGATTTGGACATCGCTAAAGATGGGGGCGGGGTCAAGTATCACTGACGCCAAAACAAGGTCAGAAAGAGAGGCGTGTTTGTGACAGCTATGGTGAAAAGTATGGTCAGGGTCACCATATCTGTTTTACAAATAGCCACATGTACACACACACACACACACACACACACACACACACGGCTCTGTGTGCTGCACACCTACACACAGACACACTGCTGTTTACTCGCAAACATCAACCAAACACACCGAACCACGCACAGAGCGACACAACCATCCATTCTTTTCCCGTCTCACGAACATCCAACTAGCGCTGACTGAACCCAAACTTCATCCTGAGCTGGCGGTATGTGTGACTGCAGCCTGTACCTCATGAATCCCGTTGACAAGCCACGTTGTTGTTGATAATATTGTTGTCGGTTGCAGCCGTGCGCTACAAGTATTCTATGATCGCGGAGCAAAAGCAGACAATCGGATAGCTCTCCAAATGGCACAGTTATACAACCGGGCTGATCGGTTGCCATTGGCAGCCGCTGCATTCCACAGATGGGGACACAGTAACGAGGCGAACAAGAAGAAAACTGACAAGACTGTGATACAGGCAAAGAACGATACTTCTACTAGCTCACGCTGCACTTTGATTCGCTCCCTCCAGTGGTTAGAGCGATTTAGATTTTAACCGCCTGTAGTGTGCTAAGACTCCTTTTCTCCTATAAAATCCGAGTGTGATTTCACATTGTTCTCCACCTAAGTTATGTATGACAAACGCCTGGGGCCAAATCACCATCAAAGCAGCACATCGCGGGAACACGGTGCTTCCGAGATTCTTAGTGATGACAGATGTCACTTTTGAAGTGAGCAAGGGGATGAAAGTGGCGGGATGTGACAGGCGGCGAGAGGAAAGCCTTCTCCGCCGCGACCTGCCATCATCAGCGCCGCAGAGGTGTAATGAGGAGAGACTGGAGGGGCCCGGATGCTCCGGCGGCCGCGTGGGGCGTCTGTCTCTGAGCCCAGTGGGGGCCGTGCCTTAAAAGGCGCACCCACCTAGCATCGCAGTCAGCCAGCACCCAACCTGGCAGCCCCTCAGCCAGTCAGCCAGCAAGCCGCCCTTCCGCTGCCACCCGATTTGGGATGGAGGTGTCTCCCTCCGCTACACCGGCTGCTCTGCCAGTGGATTCGTCGCGGTATAGAGAGAATAGCTAATCTGAGGGAACCAGCGGCCCGGAATCAAAGGGCCACTGGCTTCTCTCCTCCTTGTGTGCAGCAGCTCTCACCTGGGTACTATCCCCGGTGTGACAGAGCGAGCAGCAAGAGGACTTGGTAAACAAGGCAGAGCAATGCAACTTTCAAACAGAGAGGCAGCTAGTGCAGGGAAACCAAAACAAACTCTTAACTCGGGAAATTCACAGAACGTTTTCCCCCTGCCTTCTCCACTGTTCCCTGTGTCTTTATTGTGGCTTGATATGTCACCACTGTCTTTATCTCCTACTTACTCAGGACTTCAAGTGGCTGTCTCTATTTTGCTGGGCCATAAATTATTCAGTGCCGTGTGTCTTCTTAGTATCTGCGCTTTCCATTGGGATGCTATCTTATCCCCTCTTCTGCAAGAGGGGCTGGCGCTTTGAGACAGAGTTTGCAAAAGGTAACACAGGAACTTCAGCACCGACAACCACTTTCTTAGTAGGAGCTCTTGTCAAGTACATATATTTGTTCCAGCACAAGGAAAATATGAAGAAGGGAAAAAAAAGAAAAAAAAGTTGTATCTGAATACAACATGGCAACCAACAAGCTTCACTGCTGCTACTACAACAACTTGGACTAGTATCTGAGCCTAAAATAATGACAGTATTCCACACTGAGGAGTGTGTGTTTTGTTTCCCCCTGCGAATGCGTTTGTGTGTGTGTGTGGTGAAGCCCAGGGAGCCTACTGTATGTAAATAGCCATATGAGACTGCATAGCATTACTGTCCAGACATTGAAGAGGTGACCTGATCCCAATTAATCACACAATCCCAGAGAGAACTGTCACATCCCATCTCCATCAGCAGTACCATCCTGTTCTGTCTCCCTCTCTTGTCATCCTCTAGTCCTCCATCTCTCTTCCTCTCCCTTTCGCTCTCTCTTTCTCACGCACACACCAGCCGCTGCACACATACACTACCAAGGCCCATCATCCTCTCACCAAATATCCCCCCCCCCCCCCCACACGTTCACCTCCCTCATGTTATTCAAACACACAGGGTCTAAAGCTGACAGGTCAGCTGGCGTGGACCAGTCAGTCCCCACCTGTCCCCTCGCTTCTTCCCCCAGAAGGCAAAGTGCCAGAAGAACGGTGAAGAGGCACTTCTATCTTTACAGCTGCCTAAACAGGATGCAGCCGTACGCTTTCTATCCCCCAAAGAGATGAAATGTTTGCATCGCACTGGTATTGGGGAAGGAGAGTATATATCTTATCTCTGGGTGTTAGAGAATATCGACTCGAGTATTGCAATAATATTGTTTGCGATAGTGTGTTGATTCTCAAAAACACTGAATATATTTTGAATGACGGTCGCTCAGATTTCACAAAACATTAAGACAATGACGTTGAACATTACGGGCACTGGGATGAATGCAAATGCAGATCCCAATGATTTGATTGCATGAAAAAAGTTAACGTTGCCAGATCATTGCCAATTCACACGTGCAGAGTGTATTGGGATAAATATGATGACAATAACATGTTGATGTGTAACAGGCAGGTTGTTTTAGCAAAATGTGAAATCTATATATTATATTATTCTTCTATGATATTATATTATAAAAAACAATAGGTACTGTATATTCTTTTAAATGTGGTATGCAAGTATATCTTACTCTCTTGACTGGCACAGTGGATGTTGGTCCTTTGAAGCTTATAGTGATGACTGTGTATCGCACAAATCCACTCACACACACACACACACACACACACACACACACACACACACACACACACACACACACACACACACACACACACACACACACACACACAGGCCTGCACTATAGCCTTGCAGAGTATCATTAAGAAAATGTAACCAGAAATATGATGTTCCAGATAAGTGTCCTTTTATATTTGTGTTGTCAACTTATATTACGTCTGGGAGGAATTTCATGGGGAGATAAATGATAAAGCATGTTTAAAAAAATAAATCTGTCCGGTGACCAAAAAAGGAAAGAAAAAACATCTATTCAACTCCTGCGCGACCTGCACCGGATAGGACTGGTCTTATGAAGTTTGTCTGTTGAATCTATCAGCAACGCTTAAATGAAACACATCCCTTTTTTTCAGACATACATACAAGTGGAGATCAAAACCCTGGGTATGTCTATAAAGCGGCATACTGGATACAGGAGTCATGTCGTACCTTTGTCTTGATTCATCCTGATATAACCATTTTGAGTATTCCCTTTGAAAAATGGAGAACTGGCATCTTGTGAAATCACAGTAGAAGTCAGGAGACTATGTATCACATGTTGTTAAAGTTCTATTGTTTCACCCATCTGTTCGTAGACTTTTTCATGTCAGCTTGTTCAAGCTGTTCCCGTTTGTGCTGTTACAGTTATAGGACTGTGACATTAAAGAAGTCTGCAAAACTACAGAGTAAAAGCATGCTATTCTATCCTCATTCAGACAATATATGACAGTAAGAGAGTTTATTAAAAGTTCTGCGAAGAAATAACTTTTTTGCTTGGCTTGAATCTAAATTTCAAGTTTGAATCACATAAAATGTAGTATAAAAGTGTGAAAGACTTGTAAACTATTAAAATATACTGCACTATTTGCCTCTAATCCAAAGAGGTTTTATGATTAGCGCAGGGTCTCTCAATCAGTCTCTCTCTCTCACAATCTTCCTCCACTATTCCTCCCCTCTGCTGCCTCCACAGTTCCTCATTAGTGGTTATGCATTTGCTGTAAAAACCTTGAGTTTGAGCCCAGAGAGAGGAAGCTGGGAAGTAGTGGGCCAAGGGGGCATTGTAGGGGCCCACAGAGGAGCCCATAGAGGAGGGAAAGACAACATCTTGGGAATCAACCTGAGAGGAAAGAGGAGGGCTGGATCTGTATTCCCCAAACACCAAAAACTCCCCTCCTCTTACATCATCTTGTGTTCAGTCCTAACTCTCTCTGCCGTCTCCTCTTCTCACCATGCAGTAGAAAAAAAGGGAAACTGGAAAGAAAAATGGAACACTGGGATAAGTATTTACAATGTTAATGAGGCCCCATGTGTCTTCCACCATCTTGTTAATCATCAGGTGAGTGAGGGCTGTTTTACTAGCAGCACCATCTACAGCAGCAGCCATGAGACGTTAACCTTTAACAACAGTAGGAAAATCTTCATCTCGCCTTAGAAGTTAATTGAATCATACAAAAATACGAAAATAATAAATGTATAAATTACGTAATTATTTTGTTATGGGCGCAATATCATAAAGAAAAGAAGGATATTCCATCAAGGCAGGTACAGTATTAAGTTACACTAATACTGTCGTTACTATGCCTATTGAAAATGTATAGAAATCATTTGCTAGCATGTATTAAGATTGTGCTGCACTACATGAGAGATCCAGATTGTCAGCGTATCTGCAAGTCCAACAAGTTGGACAACAGCAAGATATCTCAGCAACAACTACATTGCACAGTCACAGCCATTAAATGTGTTGGGTTGTTCATACTCCCCAGGTTCATGGTGATGACATTGGTGACGTCCAGACCTTCATCTACTGGAGCACCATTAAGGCAGATCAACTCACACATCCTCTTATGAGAGGATCATGATTAACAAAGCTACTCTGTTTTTACTGTAAACCATGGGGAAACAAAACTGACACTGTAAAGAGAGGTTCCCACAGGATACAGGCTTAGACTCATCTACAGATTAATTTTAGCCAATTTTGGCCCACAGGTCTCTCCATATCGTGTGAACCCTGCATGGTCCAGCTGCTTTGACATATCTACTGTAGACCCGGGCTGGGTAATTATGAGCTACAAAGCTCACTGACCTTGTCAAGCTCCCTCTACCCTCTCCAAGCTATCCACGTGTATGGGAGGAGGGGGTACATTCTGTGGCTGTCTGGTTACAACACACACACACACAAACACACCTGGACCATGGCTGTTTACCTGCCAGGTTAAAGGGCTGAAGTCAGTGACAGAAGGAGATTTAACAAGGAAGCAAGGAAGGTGGAAGAGGATGAATATGCAGGAAGAGTAGAATGTGAGGGAGAGGGGCAGAGAGGAAGGAGAGTGGAAAGAGAATGACAGTCCAAAGCAGAGGGAGGGGGTGAATGGGGGTCACAGAGTGATGAGGGGGTTAAATGCCACAAATGCCATGTCTCAAGGCCTCATAAAGACAAGCTCTGCATTGCTCCCAAGGTCAGGGCATGCACACGTGCACCTGTGCGATGGTCGTGGAGGTTGTGTGGGCCGGGAGAGCAATTGAGCAACACAGTCTAGCCAGTTAGCGCTTATTGTCTGGGACAAATGGTCTCACGGAAATACATTGTGCACCACTCTTAAAGGGGATTAGAGAGAAATAGATGCTTTTAGCCTCGTCTGCAACAGATGACAATAGAACAAAGGTTTGGCGAGAGGGCGAGAGGACGATAAGTGGGAAGAGAGGAAGGCGGGAACCATCTTGTGGCATTGTGTGCCCTGAGTAACAAGAGTCTCAGCATTCGTGACTAACTTCTGAGAGGGATTTGATCTACTGTAACCTTTTCAAATGGGTGTACGAAACTATATGTATACTATATGTTGCATGTTCAACTCCATCATACCATTCCAACACCATTCAATTAGCATTTCTTATGAAGAAAACATGAGCTTATAGGGCATGAAAGTCGGAGAGACAAAACATGCTACCACAAACGGATTATTTGGTCTGCACTCAATGAAACAACAGGCTGTTTGGAATTTAAGTCTGCGGTGCCAATAGTCCCACCAAAGGGTCTGGGTTAAGGGCCTTTGGTCAAATTACTCAACTCATAAAAGGGGATGTCACAAAATCAGATGATGAGAGCAAGTAAGTAGTTTTAAAAACATGTAATCTTCACAGTATTTGCGTTCCCAACACGTGTTTCAGAGGTTGTGCTAAAAATTACAAAATGACATGCGACTGTGTTGGAATCCCCCTGCTGAAAGATGGTAACAGGCAAGCCAAGTGGCAGGTTGGACATGCCAGCGGCCAACCAGCATGCACCAAAGTCCCTCTAGTCAGCCAGCTAGAACCCCAGATGGCTGGCCAAACTGTGGTCAATGGAGTCTGCAGGAGGCAGCATTAGAGCCATCCGTGGATATCAAAGCGACCATGATCACTATGGTAACGGAGAGATCTGGAATGATCCGGAGAGCCAAGTCTTCAATTAGGGGAGGTGGGAGGCAAGAGGACAATAAGTGCTATCTTCAGTCCAGGCGGGAGAGCAGTGACTTACGGCCACAGGCTCTTCACAAATATGCTTACAATCACATAATGAACGTCCTGTAAAAATCCACCCACCCACCCACACATACACCCACCCACACACACTCCAAGGCCCAAAACAGCACCAGAGCCAGACAATGAATGTGAGATGGTTAGGAGTCTGATCCTTTGATCACTTTCAATATCCAGTAACTTTGCCACCTAAACCATTATTGTCCCATGAACTTAACTGGCAGAGGCAGCCTTCAGCCAATTACAGGACGGCATTATCGTTCGGCGGGAGTGTGGGTTATATGAGACAACCAATTAAAATCACTTATGGGAAGGGTAATATCCAGTGATTTAGGCCTGAACAAAACGGCTTTGGGGGGATTATCCCGAGCGTAACCTGATCTCATTCTCTTCCACTCAAACACACACACACACTTGCGTCCAGGAGCTGACAGGACAAGCTTTCTGGTGCGTTTGTCTGTCCTATTTCCTATGACATCGAGGACCATGCTGGAAATAACTGTTTACACTTTTTATCCCTTGGATTGTTTTGTCTTCTGTGTCTGTAAATGAAATAAAATAATAAACTTGCAACTTTGCAAACTAAGTACAGACACACACACACACACACACACACACACACAAGACAACTGAGCCTTGAGCTGCATTCATGTACATGCCTTTGTCATTCTCAGACAGACAATGATGAGGCATATTCAAATCTACACCAGGATTATTTGCAAACACATGCTCACGCACACACACACACACACACACACACACACACACACACACACACACACATTGTACTAGGTCTGCCACCATGTGCCTTGCAACTGAGCTTCTAGGCTCCCTGTAATCAAACTGCATTCTCCAAATGCTTTATTTTTCCTCTTTGTAGTGGAGCTATTATACTGAAAAGTCCAATAAAATATGTGTGAACGTGCGAGTACACACAGAAAAATCGACTTAAAAGTAACATATTTTCTATGAATGACAATTATTGAAAGATGAGTGGGCTGTGGAGCAGCGATCATAAAAACAACTACAAAGGTGCACTCAGTAGGGCGCAGATCTCTGCCAGGTGGGTTTGCAACGACCACTGCCGCATTGTGCGATTGAACGAGTAAAACCCACGATCGGCTTACCCCCTGCCAAGACACTATTGGGCTGTAAGGCGTCGTAAAACACACCTCATTCAAACTCAAAACACAAGCGCAGATGAACGCAGGCAATTGGCTCGAAGTCGTTGTATAAGACTTTTCATACAGTCTTTCAACAAAATACATTTAGCCGTGGACAGACACAGAGGTGCACGCTCACAAATGAACGCAAACACGTGACCGACCGCCTGATCTTCCTGCCAGAGATAATGATGCAAGACACACTTGACATAGGACCCATGTCTGGGGCAAGTTTATGTCAAACTAAAGTGGAAAGTGACTTTGTAGACTTGGGTTTTGCTTATGTTGTCATTATACAAGGCAAGTATACTCTACTCTTTCAATGACATGATAACGCTTGAATTGCAAATTGTACCCCTTGATTTTACTTTTCACCTGAGACTTATGAGGTTCAACAGTTAAAATTAAACAGGTCACATTCCGTTCTTCAGATATTTTCAACGTTTACTATTTCTAACTAAAACTAACATTGAACTTAAAATTTTCAATTAAATCATCAATAAAAAGTCACAATATGCAAGTTTAATTCTCAGGCAGACTTTTCCTCAAAGAGAGTTGAGCTACATGGATACCACCTGTCAGATGGATAATGGTCAATGTGAACTGAGTCTACAGAGATCCAGAAAGTCAGCAATACAATCTGACTGATACCAGTCAATCCCAGGGGATTGACTATTTATGCTGAGGCCTTCAATCTAATCCTTAACTGGTTTGGTTTACAGGCCTTGTGTCTGCACTTGTTGTGCTTTGTTGTTTTTACACTGTGGGTCAAGAGAACAAATGCCAATTTTGAGGAAATGGAAGGTTAAGTATTGATAATATTGTTGGGATCAGTGTTGTGACCTATGTGTAATTGAAACAATGAACGCATACAATGACATCACTATGAACTCTGGCAGTCTAGAAGAGATTTCTACAGCGTCCCAGTACTTCTCATTCCCATGGTCTTGACAGCAAATAGCTATTATCTCCTCACCATAGCCAAACCAGCATGCAGCCTACTGCAGAGCTGGGGTCTGCTAATGAGCTAATGGCTAGTGCTCTGCAGTCATTTGACTGACACGGCCAATCCGCAAGCTCTGTTTGCCTTTCACCTACTTGTGGCTCCGCTGTACTGCCAAAGTTCCCACTAATTCTCCCCATGGGCGTTTTTTTAAGGCATCCACAGAAAACCGTCGAAACGCAACCTAAAACCTCAAATGGGCATGTCAGTGTGTGCTAAGTTTAAACTGGCACGGTGCAGTGTACTTTCCTGCACCTCGGGACCACTGAAGCTGACCTCGACATGCAGAGAGATGGTTTATGGGATGTGTTTGCTGATGTGCCTTGGCTAGATGTGTCTGCTAGATCACTAACAGTGAGGAAATGTAGCATCATCAGGTTGTTGTGGCAGGCTCTGTGGTGAAACTGGCCCTCACTTTAATGTAACTTTTCCCACATTTCTAGCAACCACGACTGCATCTTTCCAGGGGTCAAGACAGGGAAATACATTTATGAATAGAAAAAAAAAGAAGAAATGCTCTTCCAAGACCTTGTAAAATACCAATGTCTGGGGACAAATTGTTTTACTCAAATACGGCTTGGATAAAGAGAAAGAAAACCAGAATTAGCTGATAAAGGCAGAGATTAGTAGTTCTATATAGAAGGAGGTACAAAATAAATAAATTAAAAGCTGACCAGCACAAGGCCCTTTAATCTTTCTGATTTGGAAATATAAATAATAGTTCTCATTTAAATTCATCAGTCTAAAACAAAATCATACAGTCTGCCAAAATGTATGACACAGACACTGTCCATGAGAACATTAGTCCAGCAATTTGAAACCTTGCACTCACAAATCACCGTACAAAGCACAGCAGCGAACAAAGCAAAACTGACCTTTCAAATGATTAAGCTGAAACATTATCATCATGTTCCCAATTTTTTTCTCCCCGAGATCACAACAACTGGTTTGCCAGTTCAGAGCTGGCAGGGGCAAAGCCCGTCTATGATTTCAGTTCAGAGCTGCCGGGCTAAGGGGCCAAGCTGGCCGGTGCCCATCTGGAGCGGGCCAAGTGTCTGCTCCACTCAGACTCAATGCACAGTGGTGATTACTGCAATGGTGCGGCGGCGGTCATGGTGGTGTGGTTATAAATATAAGCCCGGGTTTGATCCCTCTTGTTCATAAACAGAGGTTTGGAGCTGCTGTGGGAACTGAGCACAAAGACTTGTGGGCCTCTGAGGGCAACTGAGCTCCACAGCCACGACACTACCTCAGGTTTGTCTGGCCAGCTGCTGGTGTCTCACCAGATGAGGACAGTTGGGCAGCCAATAAGGGGGCTGAGTGAGAGTACAGAGGGATGAAGCAACGGCTGGCACCGGGAGAAATGGTGGCAGAGATATGAGGGTTGGAACGTAGGAGTGGAGAGAGGCCACAGGGCACTGTTTTAAGTTGAATGGGGTATTCTGCTACACTGTTTAAAAGACATTAGACTCTATGATTATTTAGCAAGGTTTAGTTTGGAGTGTGGAGGTAGTGAATGTGTCCTTTCCAAAGGAAAAGAGAAAGTAGTCCAGAACTTCATATGTCAATCAGATATTCCATGAATATAACGCTGACCAACACAACAGAGTTTGACTGCGATAAGAGTCTTGAACAGCAAACACACGACATCCCCTGCACTCGATCTAATTAGTGCCGTCGGAGCTGAACCCAAGTGGTGGCATTCACCAGTGGACTCACTCTGCCATGGTGCCCACTAATCCATGCATGGATCAGCTCACCAGCAGCAACCCCTCGCCCCTCTTAACTCCTACCCGCCAGTGGTCATATGGCTCACAATGCCTGCTCCATGCCAATCCTATATTAGCATTAGTATCAAGGGTTAAGCCGATAATGCTGCCAGCTGTGCACGGCTGCCCCCTCCACACCAATCCCTTCAGAACAATGGAATGGCATGTGGGCAGGACAGTTGGGATGGGGTGGGCTGGCATCCCCAGGGGGTAAGCGTGGATGTAGTGCCCTCTTCTGCCAAATGCTTTAACTTGTTATACATGGTAGCGGCGACAGAAAAATAATTGAAACTTTAAAACAATTAAAAAAGAAAAATGATGTAATACTAGATATAGTATCTGGTTAAATAAACAATCTAATAGAAAGCTAGTGGCTTCAAAAGGCACCATACAGTAAAATATGCTATCAAACCAACAATATATTTGCGCAAAACTTAGTATGTTGTGTTAAAGTTTAATTGAATTTGCTGCCATTTATTTCACTTTTTAACCTGCAAGCAAGTGCCTAATTAAATGTTTTATTCTGCTTCGTATTTAATGGGTAGGCCCAGCAGTAGGCAGAACCTTCAATTTTGCAGTGCTGTTGCATTGCTTTACTAAAGCATGTCAAGACAGTATACTGGTGCAGAGCACAGAGGAGAAGGGCATGGCTGAGCTGGCGACACCGCTTTCTCAGTTAAGCTGATAATTGCCCTTATTGATGTATAAAAGATATCCCACAGAGCCTTGTGAAACACCATTAGCAGGCAGAAGCTGAATTGTTCATGAGCTGCCTCCAAATGAGAAAGAAGGGCAAAAAAAAGTCTGAAGATTAATAAGACTTCCCCTGGAGTGTGATAATAGCATGATGTATGTGTGTGTGGGCCTGTGTGTGAATGTGTATTTTCAGCCCTGCCTCTGAAGAGTTCCCATTACTAACAGACATTATTCGGGGAAACTAATCTATTTAAAATCTCAAATTGAGGGGAAAAGATGTAATGTCATTTAGCATACAGGGGAGGGTGATGGTCATTATCATAAGGGCTCTCCTCAATTTGACTAAGGCGGCTGAAGCCTAAATGATGACATTTAAAATGCCCCAAGAGCTACAAAAAAAAGGAAGAGACCGACAGCGACTGTACACCAGTGAGGCTCAGTGTGTGGCCAAATCTTCCATGGAGATGAGTCTCTGTTGAACCACAGAGGAGAATATTCCAAATAAGGTGGATATTTGCCTCTGTAGGCTCCTGGTGGCCATTAGAGGTCTAACATCAGCAAACAAAGACGAGCGGCCACGGAGGACAATATTACAGTTCAATGGTTGCAAAGGAAAAGGGAGAAGTGAAACTTGAGCTTGGAACAAAATCTTAACCGTGTACTAGAATATAAGCATTAAAATCACCCATGAAAATAAAAGGGTTGACATACCATTTAAGTGGCTCCATAGTGACACATGAGCTAAGCTTAATTATTTACTATAGCATGTCAAGAGGAGTCCAATCAGCTGCAACACACTGTACATAACATCAAATCTAGATAAACTTTAACCTTCTCTACATTATTGAGCAGAAGCTTGGAAAAAGAAGTTGAAAGAACCCATTACAAATATTCATGGTTTTTACTGAAGAAGGAAGTTTGTGAAATATTAAACAGAGCATTGCACAATATATCTAACGATTCCTGAAATCTGGATATATATTCAAATCCAAACCTCCTAATTATTCAGAAAGGGAAGCCATGGAAATTCTGACAGAGCTTATCAATGAGAAATGACATCTTGTTAAGTTAGGAATTCTCTTTGTGTTAGCAAGGTTTCTTTAGTTAATCTGGCACCTTTCTTGATCTGCACCAAGGTAATTGGAATGCACAGTGAAAATGCCTGGCGTATTGAGCCAGCAGAGAACAATGAAAGAATTGGATATCAAAACAGGCGTTAGCTTCTTAATCAATTCTCCAACTTGCGTTCAAAAGTAGGTTTGTACTTTTTTAATGAGGACGTGGGGGCTGAGTCTTCCTGGCTCCACTAACATGGCAGATTAGAGTTCAAATTAAGTAAACTTTAACTTATACATCAAGTAGTGATCTCTTTGTTGTGGAGACCTTGTTTGTTGTTGGCTTTCCAGACACAAAACAATAAATGTCGACTAGAACACCTATATTCATCAAACAGTTGCAAAATGTAGCGAGAAGTTGAAACGCAGAAGGATCATCATCTTAAAGTTTGACTGTGCGGGTTAATGTGGCTCCTTTTTGCCTGTGTGTGTGTGTGTGTGTGTGTGTGTGTGTGTGTGTGTGTGCGCACAAATCTATGTGCTGAAAAACATGTGTGCATGCTCATTTATCTTACTGTGAGTAAATGTGTGTTATCCAGTCATCACAGCCCCAGTGCCCTGGCATTAAGCAGAAGGAGGGGTGAGAGGTCAGGTCAGGGGCAGCCGCGACCTCTCCGTCTCCGCGGCACAGTGTCATCCTCTGGGCAGGGCAAACAAACAGGCCTGGCCCCCGGGCAAGGTGGGCTCAGCAGGGTGGCATTGCAGGGTCAGGGTAAAGCCCTGGACAAGACAGGATGGGATGGCAGGCCCCTGATAGATGCTGCTCATTATTTTTACCCCAGAAAACTGGGACAATTATAAACAGAAAGATACCATGGCAACTGGGGTACGGGGTCACGGGCAGAGGGCTTTTCATCTGAGCTAACCCAGCCGCATTTGTCAACTCAGCCACACACACACACACACACACACACACACACACACACACACACACACACACACACACACACACACACACACATACGGACGCAAATATACAAATGCACGTGGGAAGTTTCTCACATTTGATTAACCAACAAACTTTCATGGATGGAGTATCATAATGGCCGCAGTGTGTGATAATCACAAGAAACATTTATGTTTAGACTGTGAAACACATTATAATAATTTAGATATTTTTTTTAAATAAGAAGTGTTGACTTTTGGAAGGTAGGTATATATAGTACTGCATATGGCTTCTTCATAGACAGAAGTTAAGACAGGTAGGAGCATGAAACAATCTGATCGACCAGGAAATTATGAAAATAGTACATTTTTACGCAAAACATTAAGACCTCATGATTTGTGTGATTTTTTTATAATTATGTGCAGAGCATCAATTAAGTGCTCCCAATTGCTCATGTGAACTTGTTCTGAACTCACTAGCCTCAAAACCTACAAATCTCCTCAAATCCCAAATTAAGTCAAGGAACTGAATATTCTCAATCCATTTTGGTGTTTCTTTTTTTTTTTTTACTTGCATATCTTCCGAGGTTGTTTTGTATAATTTAAAGAGACTGTAAGGGAATGAAGGGTGTGTGTCATGATGTCTCTCTGAACTACCTATATTTACTACTGAAAGTGAATTCTTTATGAGAGCATAGATATCAAAGACAGCGGGATCAAAGAGGATTTAATAAGCTACCCACTGTTCTACGAAACCTGAACTTTCATGTCATGCATTTTCCTTGGTTTCTTTATTTTGGGCTTTGGGCCAAGAAACTGACACTAAAAGCAAGCATGTGTAGTCACATTGTCATTCTCTATTCCTATAATGTGTTAGTCTGTAACCCTTGTAGTGGAAAATGTCCCATTGGCTGGTAAAGTGCTAATTCCTTGTGTCAGTTTTGTACACCACATCAACTATCTGTTCCTGTCATTGCATTATTTCTGTACATGATTCCTTTGCTTTTAGCCAAGGGTATATCCATAGAGTATCCCTACCATGCAGACCCTCCACATCTCCTTATAACAACAAGTAAACATATAGTAACTACTGTGGGGAAATTTATCTTCCCACAAGCACAACTCATAAATAAATAATGTGTGTATATTTTGTTTAACCCCCCCTGTACAAAAGCCGATGTGTGAAAATGACCGGTTTCACGGGGGGTTGAGTGTGGAACCACTGCTTGGACGGGGAACAATAACCTTCTGGATTCCTGTCATCATAATGAGGTTGTCAGACAACGAGACGAGAGTAAATAACTACGCCTGGCCTAGACATAGTCCTGCACATGTATGACGTCTAATTATCCATTGAGGCAGATATTCAGTCAATCAAAACACTGGACTGGTGCCGGATGAGTCCATTGTCACAGTACTAAGGTTTCATTATTTGGCATTTGAACTACACAGCTTCCTACAGAGGCTTTTACAAAGGACAGTAACAGGTTTAGTGTTCACGCTGATACCCACAGGAAATTTCTTTTTGTATGCAAGTTTTAAAGCTGTCGCGTGTTGTGAGCAAAAGTGCCTCATTGTGCTGCAAGTTAAAACTTTGATACTGGAGTTACATCCTGGTGTAAGAGCTCAACTAATGGTTACTGAGAATATGGTTTAAAACAGGTAGAGACAGGCGAAGAAAAGAAATACATACATTAAAATCCCAATAGCATTAGTCTACATTGTGTTATATATAGAGTAAAGTTTGTAATTCAGAAGTTTCCCTGCAATAAAATCCAATTGTGTTGTTATGATGTTCAAGACTTTTGTTTTCTCACTGTATTTTGCTGGTTTAGTTATGGTTATTTGATGTGGCTTTAAAAGCACCATACCAAACAGTTCCCTTATTTAAGGATACACTAACAGAAGCCGCCCATGCCTTTGTCAACACTGTATTGGGAAAGTCTGAATAAAACCACTTGAGATGAAATGGATGAATGAGGAGGATCACCTAGAAATAGAAAATACTACTATCAGGTGCCACGGTACATTCATTTCCTCCTTCATAAATTTACAGCGTAATAGATACACGTTTTGAATGGTGCTAAAAGAAAATGTTCCAATATGTTCCAATAATGTTAATTGAAGTACAAGTGCATTATATTCACCAGCATGTTATTATAATATGTAAATTGAATTCATCCTATAGGGCAGTGTGTTTTTTGACTTGAAAATCATCTGATGGCTAGAACCTCTTCTTATACCAAATACAGCATATGGAGAAAAATACAGTTCTTCCCAGCAGATTCACCCCAACTCTAATCTTCTGGGTCCCATGAGGTGATGGTCCCCTGTGGAGGAACCTCACAAGACCCTCTGATGTCACTGACTGCTAGGTCTGTGGAGTTATGTATTCGATGCCCTCCTCCCCAGAGGATTACAGCAGCTCACTGTACCGGTGTGTATGTCAACTCATGTCTTGGGGTATTGACACATAGCTACTGCACTGCTACTGCATGGTGCCGACTGCATTCATCAATACTTTGAGAATATATTGTATGGGCAAAGCGTCACGCAATACAGCAGTTCAATACCGTGGAGGAAATTCTCAGAGGTGAGTTGTATACAGTATGTTATGAATTTAGCATACAAAAGTGGAGCGGAAGTTGTGCTAAGAAGCCTGCCTGCTGTGAATACACAAGCTGCTACGACAACCCCAAAATGCTAATGTTTTCAACAAAGGACTCGTACAGAGACACACTCACGCGCGCACACAAACACGCAGCGCGTCAGCTCCGTGATGCCGGTATGCTTTTCCTTTTTCCAAACGGCATCCAGTATCTACCTGGTTGGAAATGTATTAGCTAATTACACGGTAGCCGTCCGATATATGCAGAATATATTGGAATACGATGCTGTGGCCCGCCTAGACGGCAAGCTGGCTGGTTGCATGGGTGATTAACATTTAACGTTAATGGTAGGCTTATGTTCGGGGCAACTGCACTGGCTTTAAGTAATGATAATAGTAGACTTGGCCACACCACATCTGTAATAATGTTGTCTGCAAAGCGTGATGTGATGATTGTGAAATTGCTACTCTCTGCACCGTTTACCGAACAGTCAAACAAGCAGTTTTACTGTCAAGCAACCCGGTCACAAAGGCATACACAATGACACACATCAGAGAGGCCGAGACACACACTGGCATTGCTCACAGCATGCATACGGAGTCACAAGGAAATGGAATTTAATGTGCCTTGGTATGAATGAATTAAAAATGTGTTTAAATGATGTGACACAACAACAAACATTGAGAAAAAGGGGATTTAGTATTTCCTAGAAATGTAAAATGAGTTAAATGCGCATGATGCTTTTTATAGTTTTAGGACAATGCTGAATTCAGTTTGAATCATTGAAGTGGTGTTTCCATTCAAGGATGATCGGACATGGTCTTCATTTATTAAGCTGTGTTTACTGAGACGATGAAACAACATCATCAATCATTCTTAAAGACTAGCGCTCCGATGGGGAGAATTAGAATGCATTACAGATGTCACGCATCATCAAGCTAAACATCTCATTTCCACCTCGCTGTGCCCCGTGTCTGCTCTGTGTCTGGGACTCGGATCTTTCTCTGTCTGTGGAGCATTTGTGTGTGTGTGTGTGTGTGTGTGTGTGTGTGTGTTTACGGTTAAGTGCTCTTGTGGCCATTCTCCCCGGGGCAAGGTATCCATCACCGTCCAAGCAGTTTTTGACTGGGCACAGCTTAGGCCCTCGAGCCAGCTCTGGTCCCCTGAATGTCTCCCTGGGGTCCCTCCGTGTCAAGGGATACCACCTGCACCAAACACATACACACACACGCTAATACAAATCACTGTGACCCTAACCCTAATGCCCTCATTAGGTGATTAGTCGCAGAGGCGGGACTAAACTAACATTGCCCACTTCCAAATACCCAGCTTTGCCCCTGGAGGATAGCTGTGAAGACAGGTGGACTCAGGTGTGGGTAAAATACATGCATAAAGACAAAAGGGTGACAATGTATATATTTTACCTCTCAAAGTGGTTTGCATTTTTAATTTTTTTGTGTTGTCAACTGGGATGCGTGAAATGAGGCCAGCTGTCTACTACTACCTTGCTTTTTATTTTTATTTTACTTTAGCACACAGGAAAAGCCAATGCACATCGAAAATATCATTCCACTGAGAATTGTTAGTGTTCAAATAACTGATCAAGATTTTTCTGACATTTAGTGTTACAGCGAAACGGTAGAATGCTAGATAGACAAACAACTCGGCAGCTTTTTTTTTGTTTGCAGTTATACATTGAGAATACTTTTCTCTATTTTTTTAATTTTACATTAGTGTTGGGCAGCAGTGGGTTGACTATCCATATCCTTCTATTAATTCATCCGACACTCCACCACAGCAGTGTGTCACTAACAACAATGAGAAGAAAGCCACCACAAGCGCTTCTCCAGGAATATTACAGTCAGTGGCTTTGGTGTCGTAATTAACTATGAAATATTGATGCCTATAACTTCTTCTGTGGTCCCTGTGAGCAAGCCTTTAAGACACACTGGGTATAGAGGAAACTGTATGCGTCTGCGAGCTCACGAACCTGAGTCACCAATGAATAATTGACAGCAACATAATTAGCTTGGTGCTCTATTGTGTTAGCAGGTTTCCCACACATCCTCGAAGCATGTTCTGCTATGAAGAAAAATGTCAAACACAAGCACAGAGAGATCTCGGAAGATGTATAATTGAAATGTATTAGAAAAATGCTTCTTGGACCTTGTATTGCGTGTTCAGTTAACAAATACTATGATTAAATAATTATGATAAAATGTAGGTACGGTTGTTCTTTTAAAAACCCAATCCTTAAGCACAGCAGGGAGAACCATCGGTACAAGTGAGTGAACCCGACGTATCAGCTCGTTCGTCTGGGCTCACTGAAGACAGACTTTTACCTTCAGACGCCGCTGTGACTCACGGAAAACCAGTACAGGGTGGAACATACACATTCTTCATCAAGATGTGGAAGTCAAGTCAATACAATGTTTTACTAGAACAGGAGTGGGGAGACAAGGACGTAGATGTACTATATAGTACTATAAAGTATACATATATGCAGACCTCAGTCACTGCAAATTAGTGATTATTGTTAAGGTTGCAGCACAAATACACACATTACTTTTCAATAGGCTTGTTGTTGTTTGATTAATCCTCAGTCCCAGCTCAGTTGCCATACAACCAATTTGAAAGCATTTCCGGAAGGTTTGCATACACATTTATTCAAAACAAATGCTGACCAACATGTTATGTCATGTTAGGCCGATTGGTTTCTTGTTTGTTGAAAGTGATGTAAATGTGCATTACTCACTGTGGGTGGGGGCCGTGTCTTATAATGACAACGATTTAAGTAATTTTACAAAACCATTACATCCAATATTATTGTACATGTTAGCTTAATGTTTCAAGATGCAACTTTGAACAAGATGACTGCAACCCCTCCTGACGCAGCGTCACCTGAAAGATACCGCGACAATTCAAATAATGACAGCTACGACTGCATACTACTGTGTAACGGGCACATTTATGAAAAATCACAAGTGAACTGGAAGCCGACAAATGCAAAGCTAACGGAGTACTGTCTGCTCAATAGCGTCCCCGTGCCATGGAATAAAATAATCCCTCTCATCTGCTCGGACTTGTTAACAAAGCTGTCAGCTTGCTTTTACAACCAAACAGGCCTCAGTCAGACCCTCTCTACGACAGTGGAGAAGGAGCATACTGTGTAATGCTTCAAACAGCAGCAATACTGCCCCCCCAATACCAACACATGCATGCACACACACACACACACACACACACACACACACACACACACACACACACACCCTCCCCTCTTCCCCTCTTGTGTCGACTAAATGTCAGTTCTCCTGACATACAGCCTTGTTTGCAGCCAATGATTACCTCATAGCTAATTAATCCTGATTCAATCAATGTGAACTATTCAGATAGTGTGTGTGTGCGTGCGTGCGTGCACGCGCGTGTGTGTGTGTGTGTGTGTGTGTGTGTGTCTGTGTGTTATGCTACTTGTTTGTGCATGCAGCTTTGAGTGTGTGTGTGTGTGTGTGTGTGAGAGAGAGTCGGAGTGATCAGGAGGGAGGACCGGTAGGTTAGATGATGATGGATGGCCCTCAGTGAGAGGCCTGTTCTAATCAGCGGGACCTTTTCCCATGGTAGAAGAGGTGGCAGTAGAGAGGACGGGGAGGGCTGATTGACAACAGAGGAGAGCGTGCCGGAGTATCTGTGTTGTTTCGGTAGGTCCCTTGCGTTCACAAAAGTCTATAGAGCATGTCTCTTACTGAACTAGGGGTGTAAGGAAAATATCCATACACTATGTTTTGTAATACCGTATCAATTCTCAAAAACACTACTGATGTTAATTCATAGTTTCCATGTGAAGATGTGTGGCAGATTTCATAAAGTGTTTTGATGTTGGACACTACATGGACCATCATGAATGTAAATGTTGTTCCCACTGTTCTGATTAGATAAAAAGTGAATTTTGTTAACTCAGATATTATGCACATTCTTTATACTATGTGATTATTATATTTTGTATTGCAATACATTGCCTTGCTTATACTGTTGCAATATATTGTATCGTAAGCCCTATACCCTTATACGTATTGCCAAATACACAGCCCTAAACAGAAGACCAAAAAACAGCAGAAAAGCAGAACAAAATGTTAGAAAGAGATTAATCAACTGCAGTAAACATGTGTACATACACGTGGATAGAAGGGAAGATTACACAGATTTTCACTTTTAACCGTCAAAATGAGCAGGTTGCTATAGAAAGGAAAGGATAGAAACGAGAGCAATACACAATAAAGGAACATATTTACAAAGAGCACAGGCTACTGAATGATGCACGACGGGGTACGGCTTGTTAGCCCTATATGTCCTCATTCTACGAGTGCCACAGAGATAGTGTTACTTTAGCATGCATACTAAAGACAAGCCATGTCTAATAGCTGCTCTTTTTATAGTCTCCCCTCTGCATCGCGCCAAACCACAAGAGGTCTTGGCACACATCGTATATCAAACAACCAAGGCCAGGAGATTTAAGGAAAGAAAACATGTTTGTTGTCTCCCTTCCTCTGTTCATTAGCAGCACTCGAGGAATCGTCCCCAGGTAGCCTCTTTCTGCTTGTTTTCTGGAGTGACTTTAGAGAAGTTCTACCAATGGCATGTTTAAAAGATCATTTGTAGATTCTCAACACAAACAAACCAGCCTCATTTAAAATGTTAAGGCATAGTTCATTTGCGGGGCTTGTTTGCATTTGAGTAAACATGGCGGCGTAAACATGTTATAAATATATGAGTATTCTTATTAATCTGGGATTTTGGAAGATAATTAAAAGTAATTAGTTAACACACATTAATAAGTGAGGAAAAAGCTGTCGCCTTGCCTCTTTTCAGATGACATCGAAGCATGACATTAAATATATATATATGAAATGTTACTGAGAGATGGATTCTCTTGAATTTCAAATATTTATAATTTATCATGGTGGCAACAGCAAAACGTTGCAAGGAAGAATGATAACATATAAAACACTGTTTAAATTCAAATTGCTTTTTAGGTTCAATTATGATACATGTAGAGTTTAATGCATTGTGTGATTGTGCACACTATGTCACAGAAATAAGCTTCTCATATGTGAAAGAGAAATTCAACACACAGTCAACACAGACGGCATTTGATCAACAGCATGTAACTTATTTCGGTTTCCGCTGATTGAGACTTCGCTCAGACTCTTGCCCTCAACACTGAAGACATGACTCAGAGTGACTTCTCTCTCTCTCTCTCCATCGACAACCACTGAGGTCATCTGCCTGACGCATGATGACACACAGGGCAACAGGCCCAGAGTTTCAGGGACTTTTGTGAAATTGTGTGCATCTGTGTTAATGCGTCACAAACCGTGTGCTTGTTGAACTTGAGCGTAGTATTAGTGGGATCAAAGGCGGCGACACACACCGCCAATGAATGAATGAATGAATGAATATGAATGAATATATACTTTATTAATCCCCGAGGGGAAATTTGGTGTCGGGGTAGCAGCAACTTACAACAAAATAAATAAAAACAGCAGGATGAAAGATAAAAGATATATACAATAATAATAATAATAATAATAATAATAAAATAAAATAGAAATAGCTGGGATTGTGCAAAATATATATATACATGTGGTTAGTCAGAGGATCTGGCAAGCGGTGATTTATTATAAAGCCGTAATGCCGTTGGCAGGAATGTTCTCCTGTATCTGTCCTTGTTGCAGCGGAGCGTGAGGAATCTCCTTGAGAAAGTGCTCCGCTGACCCTGCAGTAGGTGGTGGAGAGGGTGGTCCGGGTTGTCCAATATGGACAAAAGTTTCTTCAGCGTCCTCCTCTCCACCACCTGTTCCAGAAACTCCTGCCTGCAGCCAATGATGGAGCCGGCTTTCTTAACTATCTTGTTAAGTCTGTTGGTGTCACCGGCTCCAATGCTGCTCCCCCAGCAGACGATGGAGAAGTACAGGGCGCTGGCCACAACCGACTGGTTGCATCAGACTGTTGCAATTCCTGCAGTCATTGGGTAAGAGAAGAAGAAGAATTATGTTTTTCAACGCCCAGCCTGCTCCCTATGGAGCAGGAGCTGTAGGTGGCTGATTGAACACACACACACACACACACACACACACACACACACACACACAACACACACAAACTTATAATTACGCGTCCAGGCAGGCGCCCATGCAAACGCAAAACAAAGATCTCCACCCACTTGCAGCCAGTCACACATGAGCGAGACTGTGCGCACACTAAAAACATCCACAGGCGCAGAGCGAGCGCTACACAGGTGGTGCTTCCTATGAGGTCTGCACTCCACATCAAAAGGACACCTCTGACATCTCAGATTGCTCACAAATGATGATGCACAGAGATCTTTTGCCACTACAAAGGCAGAACAAAAGAACTGACATGAAAGAGAAGTCAATAAACATAAGGCGTTTAATAAAACATATTTTTTTTCCTGCTGAATTCACTACAAAGGTTTTCACGTTTTTTTTCTTTCTCTCACACGACACAACAAAAAGAAAAATGGAGAACTGTTGAGTCACATGATTGACTGAGAAGAGTGGTAACAATCCAGTAATTTTCGGTCCGGATGGGCCCGCCCTGGTTAGATCGCGAAAAATGCACTGCGGTGCACATGGAGAAGTTTTGTTGAGAACATGAACACACATCCCACATAGGGTGAACTCCAAAACTATCTCTTGTCGTTGACACACCAGTTTGCTTATTTGTTTGCTCTCACCGACACAAAAGTCCCACACACACCCAGACACACACACACACACACACACACACGGACACACAGACACAGCGGCTCACAGCTCGTACCGAATATGACCGGCATCAAAGTGTTCTGCACACAGCCTCACAGAGCTGTGCTGGAAAACACACACTTGCAGCACTGAGAGCACGCGCCCGGTGCAGGGGCGTCCCCGAGTAGGAGCGCCGGGCTTACAGATGTTCAGTGTCCCACAGCAGTTGTTGGAGCTCCAGTGAAGTGTCAGCCCAGGAGGACAGAGAGCCGAGGCACAGCGGCGTAGAAACAGAATGGAACATGAGGTCACACTCAAAGCCTCGCAGCCCACTGCTCCTCAAACTGCTGGCTCTGCCGACAGCCGGTGAAACTTCAAGTCAACACGAGCGAGGATGGGGGACTGGATGACGACTAATCTGAATTTCATCATTTCCCAGTATTGGCCTGTTTTTGCATTGATGCTGTCCTCCCCGGCGATGCTCAATAAGCCAGGACTAAAAAGGGGGGTCAAAGTAGACGGTGGAACATTACCAATATGGGGAAAGATAACAGAGTTGTTCAAATGTAGAACCTTTTTCTTTCTTTTTTCTTGTATGCCATTGAGAAAAAACAACAAAATGGATTATAAGGCTCTATAAGTTTCTGGTCAGCTAGTTTGTAAACAGTGACATGTTTAAATAACTAATTATCCCTGATACAGATAAACTTTACACAGTATTGCAAGCACAGTATTTTAAATCTGAACAAACTACTAAAGACAACTGTGACTGCCAATAGTTCTGTTTAGCAGTATTATGTTCAGCTTATAAAAAGTACAAAAAGAACATTTAAATGTACCAACCTTTTAATATCTTGGCCAACAATGTATTGTACCGGTAGGTGTAGTGCAGCACAGAAATCCTGCAATAGCTACTTTTGTGCCTTATAAATAAAATGGACATCTTGCACGTCCACTGTAAATCTCTACCAACACTGAGGTTTGTTTGAGAGTTGAGTGACAGCAGAATTGCTCCTAAGTTAAGGGGCGGGGGGGGGGAAGTTGCATAAATGGTAGTTAACTCATTAACTCATTGCTTTTCCAGGTGGTCTGTGCCGAGGGGATAATGACTCCGGTCACGGGTCAATCTCCTCTTTATTTCGTCTCTCTGATGTGGCACTGTAAAAGGCCTTTTGGCGTTCAGACACCTCTCAAGGCTTTTTCCTGTTGGAGAGAGACCCCTTGCATCGGTGTGTCAAAGTCTCCCCATGCTGGTTTTGGCCTCAGATGCCCGAACCCGACTGCACCAAGTATCCTGCAGAGAAACTCAGATGAAACCAACTGGTGATTTCCTCTGCGTTTCAACACACTGTGTACTATTTCAAACGGTTGATGCAATTGAATTCAAAAGTTCGCTTGATGCAGTTATTTTAGATGTTTAAAATGACGACGCCTGTTTTTCTTTTTTCCCTCGTTTCAAAAGAGTCATCGGGGGGGGGTGCTCGGGCCTTTTCATGTTTGTGTGTGCGTATCAGTGGCTGTGTGAGCGTCGTGTTTGTCTGTGCGTACATGCTCGTGTGCATGTCGGTGTGTGCTCAGGCCGACCGAAGGATCACACGCACACGGTAGTGTAACATGAATATTCTACTTTGCGTCTGGCTGCTGTGGTCTCCCTCGGTCTGGGGAGCCGTGTATCTGGAGGAGGGGTGGTAGCCGGGCAGGGGTACACTCTCTAATGGGCTACCCAGGGACCTGACGCCAATCTCAGGAGACACATGGGCTCCATACATCCTAGTCTGTAGCCTTTGTCAAAATGCACTCTTCCTCAGATATTCCTTTTCAAATCTATTAACTCCAAACTCAAATCTACACCCAATTAGGCTAAGCAGGCCAACTTCATAGGAACCGTATGAAACACAAGGAACGAGAAAGTTCTGATGCGGAGTGTGCGTGGCCGAGTGTGTGTTTTGCTTATGATTAGGAAATGACAGTGTGAGTGACAGTGTGATGAAATTAGAGTCGGCCCCTCAGACAAACTATCTGCTCATCAGGATTACACCGCCGTTTTATGGTTGGGAAATAATTAGCAAATTAAGAAAATACATGTTAAAATTGTTTCAACTGAACTTTGAACAAGAGTCTGTATTTTTCTGTAAATCCTTCAATAACAAAAGTGGGGACGTGTCGATACATTTCCCCCGTTGAACGACGGTGCGCAGACACTTGACAATGACATAGAACGATGAGATCCATGCTGTAATTACAACGATTAATGTGTGTGTGTGTGTGTGTGTGTGTGTTAAATCTTTCGACTTTCTCTGCGTGCTGTTGTTTGTGTGCATGTCTGCGAGTGTATTGAAGTGATCGCGCACAGTTGTAGCTGCACCGGCATTTGCGTGCGAGTCTGTGTGTGAGCTTCACCTGTCTCCATGACCACCATGGAAAGCCGTGTGCCTCCTGCCCCCTTTAATCAGAGTCACACAATGGTGAGGCTAAAGCCGCCTTATCTCGACACAATCAGATTAGAGAGGATTGCTGCTCTGCTAAGCACCACAAAGCAGCCCCCCACCCCCACCACCCCACTCACCCACCTCCACTTAACCCTCCCGGATCAAGATGATTTGATTAATAATTTGTGATCATATTATCCTTTAAGAAGCATAAATTGTTTTATTTTTATTTATTTATTTTCCATTTGTTTCTTCTTTTTTTTTCCCACAGTTCCTAAGGCTAAACAGAGATTGAAAGATTATCTTCCCCACCTGAGCAAGTGCTCTCCCCCCCCCCCCCCCCCCACACACACTCTTTCTCCCTCAATTCATTTCTCCCCTCTGCTTACTGGAGATGGTTTGCTGTTAGTTCCGCCAGTGACCAGATGGGGGTGCCATGACTGCTGCACACAGTGGGGGCTTCCTCCACACCTAATCTCATCAAAATAAACATGCCAGCAGTTGTCAGCTTCTCTAGCAGCAAGAGGCAGGGAGGGAGGGTGCTATAGAAACAGGTCAGGCTAATCATGCATATAATTGCATTTTGACATTTTGGGCTACTGGGACCAGACCTTTGGATATCAGGTTATCCTCGGAGCACTTAAGTGATTAACAAATGAAAATGCAGCTCTGAAACTTAATTAGATATTATGTCTCGTCCATGCCTGCGGGGTGTTTTTTTTTCTTCATGGTAGCTGTTGTCAGTGGGTGGGTGGGTTGGGGGGGGGGGGGGGGAATCCGGAAACATAAATGTGCTAAAAACGACATATTTTAAACTTCACAAAATGGACATCACTGTGCAAATAATTTCTTCCAAAGATGTAACCCTTTCATTTTGGAAATATTTAGTTCTTAAACCAATTCCTCAATATACATTGCAGTTGTCGATTTAAGTGTTTATGGTCTATAGACTGTACCAGGCCGCAATCCTAATTAAATGGCAAGGAAGTTAGAGTGCTTCATCATTAATTAGCTTGCTTCAACTTTCTTGTTTGCTATAATCACCATCCCTTGTGGCACAGTTAACATTTATCCTCCATTTTCATCAAAAAAGATGCTTTTGGCAGCTCTCTCTCTCTCTCTCTCTCTCTCTCTCTCTCTCTCTCTCTCTCTCTCTATATATATATATATATATATATATATATATATATATATATGTGTTTTTTTTGTTTCACTTATCAATAAACAGCATCGGCAAAACAGAATTAGATTATTCTACAGGACAGGCTCATTTGGCAAAAATTAAGGCGTTACTGGTGAAATGATCTTGCTCTACATTCCCTGTTCTTCTCTTCCTCTTAAGTACTGTATCATATCACTGCTTTCCAAGTGTGTTTCATTTCAATGTAAGTTTGTTTTATACGTACAGTATGAATCACAAATATTAATTTTTTGATATATTAATATATTTTTTGATAAAATACAAAACTAAATGTATTTTTCAAATATTGCTACTTTTATCTTGAATGCTCAAGTCAAAACCTACACAAATCGTAGTCCTCGAATTGTATTATGCAAACCACAGTGACCTCCTGATGCCCTCCACGAGAGCAAAAGAACATTTGAGCAGAGCCTCCCCATGTTTTGTCCCCACCCCTGTTGATCAGAAGGACGTTGGACTGTGATGGCAGTAGATTAATAGGGTGTTCCCTATATGACCCAAGAGGAGTTCTCACTGGCCACTACCTGATTCTTTGCTCGCCACTCATCTTACCCCCATGTTGGAACACGATTAGCTACTTTTCCACTTTACTAATTCATGGGCCAATTTAAGCCTTTGAACACTGAGGGCACAATCCATCTCCTTATCTTCCTTCATCACTCTCCAGTCTATCTGCGCCGCTATTTTCCCCGTAAAGTACAGATCCACTCCATCCGATTGTCCTGATTCCTTGTCCTGCTTCTGCTCCAGCAGACGTGTAACCCATCACCGTGGGGTTCACTCTTCCATCCATAACAATGAATCCCACTGCAATGCTGTACCTGGAGACCATCTAGCCTGCCTGACCTTTCGTAGCTCACATCTAAAATAGCATTTTTCTTTTGAAGGGGAACAAAGAAATAAAGATGTTTTATTTATTTTGTATTAATTGTATGACTAAAGTGACGTGAGAAAGAACATAATTCATGCAATTGTTCCACAGTGTGAGCCCTGTCCTTTAGCTTATCAATGGCACACGTCCTTCAATCACAATAATGTAACGTTGTATTTATCATAAAGCTGCAGTGTGCCTATGGCCAATTACAGCATCAAGGGGTCCTAGTGAGGCTTCTCCTCTTGGAAGACCACTGGGACCAAAGGATGAGATATAACTAGAAGTAAATTACCATTTAATGAAGCAGTTGGATGTATTTATTGATACAAGCATAGAGTACAGTGTATAACAAGATAATCACTGTTGTCAGTGGTTGAACAGCATGGGAAGGACTTGTTAAAATCATTGCATCATCATTGGAGGGGGGATTTTCAATTGGATTCATGGGGCCCTTCTCAGTGGCCACCATTAATCAGGAATATTGCTGACGTAATTTTGGTTTATGTGTCATTGCTCTCATGTGAACAAGAAATTAGTTGAGTAGTCCTCAAATGATGACAACCGGGCGTTTACTCACTTTGTCAAACCCCAGTCATTGTAAGAATTGACAAATTATTTACATCATTACACTGATGAGCTAAATAAGGGCATGACAACAGTTCCAAACAAGGTCATATTTTTGGAACTGAGCTGCATTACACTTTGGCTGTATCCCTTAGTTTTTATGGAAAGAAATCATGCTCACTGTGTCTTGCTGTTTGGTATATTGATGCCCAAAGAGAAAAACCTCCTCTCTGAAAAATAACACTTTTTTGAGAACAAAATAAAAATAAAAATTGTTAAGGATACCCAATACATAATACAAAATAAAAAAAGAAGAAGAATACACAAAGTGCAGGTAGGAGGTTTTTCCCCACTTTTCCTGGATCATTTTGCAGATAGGAGGTTTTGCACTTTGACCATTAATATGCTGCGGTTATAATGGAATCACCCGAGCAGAGTAATTTTTATGAACGGGAGTTACATATAATTTTAAGACGGGGTCAGTAAAGGACAAGTACTTCAACTCGGAACACATTCAGTAGTGTTGACTGTGATGTGCTAAGGCTGTCAGCGCCCTACACCCTATCCCATTCAGAGCTCATCATCAGCACAAAGACTGTGATGAAGACATGGCTCCCAACAGATGTCATGGACCACGTCTGTGTTTGTGCCTGTGCTTCACGGGACAACAAGAGCCGTCAGTCAAAAGGGATAGGCGGGGAGAGGGACGGATGCTCGAGGGGTTGAGGATGTGGGAGGGTGGACAGGGGAAGACTGGGCCTCAGCTGTCAGCTCTGTGCACTCACATATGGTTCAGTGTCCTAGTAGCACTATGTTAAATGACAAAGATGCCCTCCCTCTCCATCATCATAGGTAGACACCTCCGTCTGTCTGTCTGTCTGTCTGGCTGTAGATGTGCACACACATAGATGTGTGTGCACATAGATACCTGCGTGCACATTTTAACATATGCACAACTCCACCACACAACCATATATAGACACAAGTATGCACACACAAAAACATCTACAAAGCACAGTCACAGGAAGACATACTCATCTCCTGCATTTTGCATAGGTGACACTTTTCATTATTCAAAGCTTCTTTCTGGGGATGTGGTGTGCACATCGAGAGGCGACATGCACTCTCTCCAAACAAGGTACACCTTAATTATGCATGCTCAGACTACTGCCATTGCATTTTGGTGTGCACATGTGTGTGTGTGTGTGTATCCGGACTACTGTTTAGTGCTCACTTGCTTAATTGTAAGTGTTTATATTTGGGACATCTGCAATGTTTCCTGTGTGTAAGCATCCTCAGTATACCTCTGTGTTTCTTCGTGCGTGTCTGAATGCACATCATTGCGCACACCGACAACATCTTCATGTATGTACTTGCAGGTCCACAAGTCCAGACGTACATCTGTGACAGAATCCCATACCATCGGTCAACAAGCCACGATAACTTCCAAGCAGTCCATTTCGATAGTGGAACAGTATGTCCTGTGTGCAAAAAACAGCTGGAGAAAGCCATCCTACGTTAGCTAAGCTGATTCAGTGTGAACAGATGAGATGCAGTGTGTCATATAGGCTCCCACCTGACCCGCCCCTCATCAGAGACATCTTCCGCCCTCGACAAAACATATTTGTATTGTTGTTGTGTGCTTAGTCTCTTTATCCGCCTGACAGGGTTTCAAACTTGCACGTCTCTCCCTGAAGAGACAGCTGTAATGAAACAATTCGAAAGATGGCGGCTCCCGTCGTTCACTCAGCGTTACAGCTCACTGTGAAATACCCAAGTAGGCTTTCATTTAGGCGATTACACCAGATTAAAATTTCCACTAATGTTGGGGAGTGTACTTTCCTTTAGAGGGGGCCTCCGCTTTGAGTGTCGACACAACGACGCATTAGAACAGTGAGCATCACATTAACCAGCAGCATTGGCAGCTCAGAGGTGCAGCAAGACAGGGATTTTCAGCTTGATTGGGTTTTCATATTGGAGTAAAGGGATGAATTATTTATTTTCCAACTTGAATGTGTGTGTGTGTGTGTGTGTGTGTGTGTGTGTGTGTGTGTGTGTGTGTGTGTGTGTGTGTGTGTGTGTGTGTGTGTGCACATTTTGTGATGGATGAAAAAGCCAAGCCAAGGTAAATACTTTAAAACATTCTACCTTTCTCTTGATGCAGAAAAACAACAAGCTTCAGGGTCAGAGTGCAACATTCCCAAATGTGAAATTCCAGCAATTATTTACGGGAGATCCACAGCGGGTGCTCAGGGCAACATGTCCGCACCCTTGAGTGGGCAGAGGAGACTGACAGCCCCATTATAAAACGGCCCCCGTGACAGATAAATATTTCAGACACAAATAAATAAAGGATGCTCGGTGTTTTCCCTCTGAATGACTTTTCACAGTCGAATGCCCACGGCCGCTTGCCCCGGGATCTCCTGACGGCACCCTTCACCCTTCCCTCACTAGCACCCCACCACCCATTCCACCTCAGGCCCTGTGCGACACCCGAAAACAGGCCGCCCCCGCTCCACCCCACACGACCCTCCTCCTCCTTCCCGTGCATACATCCCCTGGGCCGACGGCCCCTGGCAGCAGCATGCAGGTTAGGGCGCTGCTCCTCCATTTCTGGGTACAAAGAAGCAATTAATCTACGTGTCTGAGACGGGGTGTCTAGAAGGCCCTCCTTTTGTGTTTGTGGATCTCACTGTCGAGCAAACTCAGAGAGCGAGGAGCCATTGTTGCCCAGTAATTACTGTAATGTGTAGAATACATGTTGAAATGTAATGACTTTGTACTTTATTGTTTGTTCGTTTTCTATTTTTTCTTTTTTGGCCAATGTACCGATGCAGAGATTAGAAATGGGTTGGGTAGAAGGTTCTCGTGGGATATGTTAAAAAATAATAGATTTAATTTAATAGTACATTAAGTGTGTTAAATGTCTGTCGCTGTAATAGGCATGGCTAAGCAGCTGCTCTGCCTTTCCCAATAGTTTCTTATGGATTACCTCGCTCCACTTTATTAGGGCGGAGAGCCATCCCAAAGGAGGACAGTGTGATGATTTAATTAAGGGGAAATTATGAGATATTCCTGTGGTTACGTTCTAAGAGAGGCTAGATGGGAATCTTGCAGCTATCCCTTTCTTCGACTCCAAGCAAAGAGATGGAGAAAGATTCGAAGAGAGAGACAGACAAAGCAGGAGAGAGATAGTTTCTCTCTAAATAAAGTATATATAATAAAGTATATATTCATTCATTCATTCATTCATTCATTCAATAGTATCAGTTCTTCCCTCTAAGGTATACAGTGGGAACAGATAGGAGACGAGCAGAAGATGAGATATCACAGTAAGTGACGGGAAATCTCAGATCAGCGTCCTCAAAAATATGGAAGAGTATCCTTTGTGAAGGCTACATTTGTAACAAACTTTCCGACCCTGCCATGAGGAGCGCTTAGGATGACAATTTCAAAAATGGAAGCCATATACTGTATGAAAAACATGTATACATCAGCACTGACTATCATCGTAGTTTAAGTATCAGACAAGTACTGTATCTGGCTAGAATGCAATCCTACTGACAGGTTCGCCTGAATTGGACTCGTCCATATGTTTCTACTGTTTGTACAGTAGTTTGGATCACAGTTTTTTTTCTTTTTTCTTTGATGGCCTGCTGGGCGGCACAGAGAAAGCAACTCTTTTATCAATGGGACTATTACACCAGACAAGTTGAGATCTTGAGAACACAAGGTCTTTCTGAGTGTCTTTTTGTCTGTTTCTCCGTCTTTCACTTTCCCCCCCTCCATCTTGCCCAATATTTATCTTCCACAGTCTCCCTACCAAAGACCATGTTGAGCAGTGTTAGCATTGAGATAAAAAGAACGCTAAAATATTAATGGAGACGTGCTTTGTTCTGGCGAGGCACAGAGACGTAGATCTTCTGACTGGTAGAAACCAGGTCTGATTCATTAGCTGGGGTGTCTGTGTGAGGAGGTCCACAGAGGGCTGCCACATCCACTGAGAATGCTCACCCCACCTGCCTACCCCCTTCCAATCAAGCCCTCCCGTACACTCCCTCTGTCTCTCTCCTCCTTTCCCTCCATTCTCTCCATCATTATCCCCCACCTCCATATTCTCTCTGCAATTCTTTAACCTCAAATTCTCATAACCTCGCTTTGCCGCCTTGTGAATTCTCCTCATATTATCCTCTCCTCCTCCTCCTCCTCCTCCTCCTCCTCCTCCTTCTTCTCTATAGTGATAAGGTTCCATTTACCTCCCCCCAACCCAACCCCATTGGATGCCTGTTGTTTGTTCTTTCTAATGCCTCTCCAGAAGTGCAAGTGAAAGAAGCTCATGTCTCCCAGCTCCACTCGACACTAGATTTTGGGGTAAACAAGCAGAGACCTAAGAGCTAGGATCTGGTGCTACACTTTACCCTCAGTGACTGCCTTTGAGAGGTAAAGCGCCGCGTATCCACACACATGTTTGAATTATGCCGAGCTGCGCCGGTGAAGACTGTACCACAGGGAGAGTCCAGCTTCTTCCCCTCTCTCTCTTTCCTCTCATCTTTCACTCTACCTCACTTTCCCCTTTCCCTGTGAGACAGAGATGATCAAACCATACTGAGTGGACACAGTCCCTCCACAAACTGGGAAGGGAAAACCTAGAGAGAGTAACAGAAAGAGATGGAAATTGTAGACTCCTTCCAAAACTCCTTTCTTCCACAATGCCTTAAAAAAGATGAGCTGCTTCCCCAATGAATAGGGAACAGCTCATTGGGATCGTCTTAGAACAAGATTGAGGATTTCTGGGATGTGTTTTGTCTTTTTATGCTCTCATTGAAAGAAAAAAATCAATACAGCAACACAAGGAAAAAAAAAGATGAGAGATAACAATGAGGCTGGATAAAATAAAGTTTTCACAGATGTCTTGATACGAGAAGTATTACACTTGTAACTTTGTTTCAGTATTAAAACTTATTAACTTGGGTTTCTGTGGAGCAAAACTCTCGAACCACAGCAACTTACCAAAACATTACACTGAAATCACTGCATGGCAACTTCTCCATTAATAGGTCGGAATTCATAACAGATGAACACGAGCTGTAATGTCTGTTGTGGTTTATACGTATCTGTTGTGGTTTGTCGGAACGAAGATCTTTTCTTGTTCAAATGGCTCGTAGTAGTCCAGTGGGAAGTTGGGGAAATGTGGGGACACTTGTTCTACTTGTTCTTTGTGTAAACAAGACTTGACAACCATACCTGACGCAAGAGAGGGGAAATGCACTCTACAGAAATCCAACAACTGAGATGCTTTATCGCCTGAAATAAACAGTTATGAGGACACACGTTTGACATCCTCCTCACGGCCACTGTTATGTTGGGTTTATGCTCTGTTATGGTATAACGGTTTTATAATAAGTTATCTAAATGTACTGATTTATGTTTTTGCTATATGTAGTCGCATATAGTATATTATGTTTTACATTATTTAAACACACAATTAGTTGGATTACACACAGAGACTTGCATTCTACACATTTACCTTCTCACACACGCAAAGTTCTCTCTCTCTCTCTCTCTCTCTCTCTCTCTCTCTCTCTCTCTCTCTCTCTCTCTCTCTCTCTCTCTCTCTCTCTCTCTCTCTCTCTCTCTCTCTCTCTCTCTCTCTCTCTCTCTCTCTCTCACACACACACACACACACACACACAAGCACCGTAGCAAGCAAACAATCGCACAGATGAGTCACAACAAGCTCAAAATCCCTTTATTACCTCTCGTTGTGAAGAGGACGCATAAGTGGCCCGCCAAGTGCACCCCTCTCTCTGTATATAAACCCTTAAAGCCCATTCCAACCAATGAAAGGCCAGCGCAATCTGTAAGCAGCCCTGTTCCCATATGGGCCAGCCTGCCATGGGCCTCGTTTGCCTTTGTCCTGTGGCTCTCTGAGGGCCAAGCCCCACACGCCCCAGCCTAGCTCCAGGCATTTATTAAATATGCACCTTCCAGTTGCTGTGAAGAAAGATCCCAACCAGCTAATCTCATCACAGGCTGGGGACCCTCCACATATGTAAATCTACATCTGTTCCCCTTCAAAGAGAGAGATTCTCCAGGATTATCCCGCACACAGACCCAGACGCATACACAAATGCAAGACATGCACTATTGCACGCACACACAAACACACATAAGTACTCTCCCACATGGCCGCTGCCAATCAAGAAGTCCCCCCACCCCCCTCTGCCACATGTACTTGTCTGCTATCCCCAGACTCCACACATAGCCTCCTTTCTCAATTAGCTTGATGACAAGCAATGGCCAAGAAATTGCTCTTTTTGTCATTGCTTTGTATTTTCTTTGGTTGGAAGTGACAAGGCAAGGTCTTACGAAACCTGCCCCTCAACTAAAGGCTACGGCTGGCATTGGGGTGCTGGGGCTGAGCCAGGGCCCATAAAGAGTGGCGCCAGAGGGCCAGGAAGCTGGCACCATACCGAGAGAAACATCCTATAGCGCCCAGGGATATCATTATACATCCCTGCAACACAGGATTAGCTTTCTCCCTGGCTGGGAGCTGCCATAAGACTGTCTATGAGGGAGACAGCTTCATCAAACATCAATGACTGACTGTCAGATGACAGTAGAAACAGCTAAATGTAGATGTACCCCAATCCAACACAAACGATATGCATGTTCAAATTATTAACACAATTCAACCAATGATGCATGGAATAGTGAGTAAATTAGGATTTCTAGTTGACGTTTGGGACCCCGAGGGATAGAGATTCAATTTGTTTGTTTAGACTGTAAATGTAGCTACATTAAAGAAAACTAGATTCATAATTTTAATTTAAAATAAAAGTAAACAATCACAGATTAAGGGAAACAAATGTTTTTCATTTATATTTGTATTCCTTGATTCTCTATTGACTCTATGTATCCATTCTGTTTATAAACGAGGCTGTATACAGAACATTAAGTTATATTTTGTATGAGTTTATAGTGATGAGTTGAAGTATTTCAGAAATATGTCCAAGATAGTGAGAGTTTACACACAAAATATATTATCTAACTAAAACCTCAGCAGCAAAAAAACGCATATAAATAATAAAATGTCCTTCTTATAATCACCAACCCAGTATTGAATTGCCATATTTAAGAAGCACAGTGGTGCAATATGTAGGAGATGGAGCCCCACACGCAAGTGTCAGAAAACATTGTTTTTAAAACAGGACGTGCTCCACTCGTGAGCCATGATTGACTGCTAATACAATATAGTTTAACACAAAACATTGGTACAGCAACAGATTGCATGGGTGAAGCTACCCATTTTATTAAATGTACGATTACATATATTTCTATGACTGAGCCTTGGTTTGCCTGGGGGGTGCAGACAAGAGGAGGTGGAAGTTGTCCCTAATTCATCATTACTTGCAGTACCACCGTATCAGTAGTCAAAAAGCATCAATCAATTTTGAGTGTTTTTTTAACCCCTAGTGAAACACTTCTCATCATGTCTGCATTTCAGCCATTACACAAGCGTGTGGTGACAGTAGCACTGACATGCGGTGCTTATACATGAATATTACTGGTGACAGATGCATATGTTAGCTTATTTTACTATTGTGGCAGAGCGTGGTAATGGACTTTGGGCATAATGTAGTTTCTTGGAATGTTGGCGGCATAGAGTAGGACTTAAAATGTACTCAAAATACAGTGCTGTCTAGACCTCCATCCAAATCACAAAGCTAGATATCTGTCACATACAACAATATACAGCTGTTGATGAATCACACTATTGCCTAAGCAAGCACACCTGTGTCAACAGCAGAAGTGAGAACAACAGTGGAATTTAGAGCAAAATAAGGAGTACAATGATTGATTTTGATCCCAATCACCAATGACCAGCACTACAGCACAAATACAGTTTCACCAAAATCAATCAGGCATGTGTTAAATTGAATTCACCTCGACCATGTTCACATGAGTTGGTATCGTATAATTAGATTTGAAAAAAAAAGGCTCAAACATAAAGAAAGACCATCTGACACGACATAACAGCTACACCGAGAATGGTTGTTAAGACGTGTTCGATAGATCAGATTTGCATGTTTAATTAAGCTATCAGCTCAGTACAACAGAGACCCAAAACCTAAAGCCGCAGAGTCAACAGCCCCTGTAATAACACCTCCCTCCGGTCAGAAGGGCTGAGGAGAAGTGGAGGGAGGAGAGGAGGAGAGAGGAGAGGAGGCAGGCAAAAAGGGTGGGAGGTGTGTATGGGGGGGTGCAGTCAGTCACTAATACACTGAAAGGGAAAGCGCAAAGCTTTTCATTAACACCCTGTGAAAGGCACATTCACACTCCAGCCCACTAATTAAGTCAGGCCTCACTCACTAGGGAGCAGGAGTAAAGGGGAGAGAGGGAGAGAAAGAGGAGTAGAGTTGGGAAAGAGCAAAAAATTAGGAGACACAAGGAGAAAATTGAAAAGGAAGAAAGAGGCAAAAGTGAAGTGGTGAGAGAGAGAGAGAGAGAGAGAGTGAGAGAGAGAGAGAGAGAGAGAGCCGAGGAGCAAAAGGAGGAGGGAGGTGCAGAGATAATATCTCTTCACCTAATCAGGTTGATTTTAAAGTCACTCGTTGCCAGTCCACTGCAGGCCTCATTAACTCGCCTCTGGCTGGCATCATTGTTCAGGCAGCGTTTGAAATCCACCAAAGGAATGTAGATTTGCTTTAATCCGGGCCCATCAAAGGTAACACTGATGCTGCAGTGACGCTGTGGCTCTGGATTAGGCCAAGCTCGAGGGGAGAGAGAGAGAGAGGACCCATCCTCAAAATTTTACCATTCCGAATTCAGTAGGTGACAGGTCTCAAGAGCCTCACGGGCACTGAAGATGACACTTTTAGGCGGCATTTAAATAATCTGGATGGTCTAGGTTACATAATTATGCCATGACAATTTGGGCACATATGTCAGAGTACAGTCTGGCAGCCAGCGTGTCAGTGTGGGGAAGCTTACAGGGGTGGGGATAAGCGCCACACTGTCCCTGCATTTACTCTCCTCCAATGTGTTCTGCTAGGTGCTGATTTGGGGAAATTTGCAATTCAAAACAACTTTTTGAAAAGAATATTTTTTCGTCTCATGAATACAGAATTTGGGAGGCAGGTTTTAAATTGCACATAGCAACAACGGGAGACCATTTTGTGGTTAGCCTACCCCTGGCTGTGTCAAACGATGAGGACTAAAGACTGGCGGCATATCTAGGAAATAACAGTATCATGGTGCTGTGCTTTCACCCACCCGTGTTCACTGTTTGATTTGTCAACAAGGAAGGCCAACAGGAAGTTCCACATTTTCCAAAAGGACAGCGTATCCGGATTACTACAAACTGAGATGATAAGGTTGTGAAGAGAAACAATATCTAGTGGGGCAAACACAACAGATGAGTTTTAGCCCTATACAGAGTGCATCATGACGCTTGACAGTTGTGATAAAAGGCATGCTAAAATACACACTTTTATCACTTTCTAACTGTATCTTGAAAACATGTTTTCGGAAAGAGTAGTGTCCACCTGCAGAGAAAGAGAGAGAGAGCACTCTCCTGTCTTGGAGACGTCGGAGTCCTGGGGTAAAAGAACATACCGGCATCCCATCTTTATTCATGAGCAAAGCCATCACAGTGGGTATTAAACTCTAAACAGCTTCCAGAATAACAGAGAAGAGAGCATCTTCCTTAGACGGCTGCATTCTTGCACTTCTACGTTTCAAACAAGTGCTAAAAGGTCCAACAATCTACCGGTTCATTCTCAGAGTGCCCGTTCCTCACACATTGTTTAGACACAGGGTGGGGGGTCATGCTGATGCTTTATGCTGATTCCTAGCATGCTTGTAACATGTTGAACATGAGTTCCAGGTGTCACCAACCATGCCCCAGCATGCTTTGCCACAGTCAAACCCCAGTGGTGCTGAGGATTCTCAGAGGACTTGAGGGCGAGGCGAGGAGCAGGGGATTAGCAGCAGTGGCAAAGAGGCGAGAGATTGTGGGCATGAGGGTCCTGGGCTCACAGGGGGAGCCAGGTTAAGCCAGTTAAGGGCATTAGACCTCCAGACTGATGAAAAGGGGCCCTCCCAGATCAAATTGAAGTAAATCTAGCCTAAATCCACCCTACAAAGGGAGTTTAGACTTCGCCATTGTGCAGGCCAGAGTAAACAGGGGGTCCTTGGGTAAGCCTCCCTTCACAGGGGACAAAGGCAGAGAGTTGAGGAACTGATCTTACCCCAGTAGGCCAATGTTAGCACACAGATCACAGGGTTAGACACACTCAAACCTATCAGCTGCTACACAGGCCTCTACGGTCACTACACTCTCCTAAGCCTTAAACAAGCTATAAGTTCTCCACTGGCTCTGACACTCTCGCATGCTTCCCGTGACTGCTCACATTTTGCCCTGAAGACAGGAGTGAAGATAACTTTGTGTTCAGTCACTGGGTCTTGGTGAGACATCTCAAAGAGCAGATTCCTCACCCTCCTGCTGTTTCACATATCTTGGCATTTTTTCTTTCATTGGCTAAAAGGATTGTTACTGCATCGGGCCTCCACGACAACTGACGTATCAAGCCTCCATCATCCTTTTTCGTCAAAGCATGAGGTGATTTTTCCAGATGGCCGCCTGGCACTAAAAACAGGATCACAGTGGCAGGGGAAAAAAATAAACTCCTCATTCACTAAAAAAAACTTTCCAGAGAGGCAAGCACAATCATCCTGTTAATGGTTCTAATTGTGGCATCATCATACCCGTCACACTCCAGCTGAACCTAGCACAATAAATATGTGTTCAATTAGGATCCATCAAACGCTCTCAGCCACCGCTGCTGGAAAAACAAAGAGGGCCCCTGGCCCATGGGCCTCGTTCAATTCACCTGGCAATCATATTATGATGCTCTCATTTTTGACCTGCTTCAAATTATCTCTGGGAAAACAAAACCCGTCTCCTTTCCATTTGTGCCAAGACAATTGTTCTCCCTTTCCCGAGTCAAAAACTTTGGCAGATTAAAGCCTCTTTGTGCCTGAAAGGTACTAAAGTACGTGTCAGGTACTATTACAGTCAAGGTCTACAAACATGCACTCACGCAGACACACACTCACACACACAGACACACACACACACAGACAAAGGTTATAGGCCCGGCAGGCGTTTGTGTGAGACTGCGAAGAAAAAAAAGCCTGCGTTGCTTCAGTAATTATCAGCCGAGGAAACCATAACAGTGTTCACACAACAGAAGAATGTAAAAACAAAAGAGCCATTCAGCAGCAGTAACACCCCTGGTGTTTTCATAGTGACGGCCATCTTGTCAGCTGACACAAGCTGCTGACTGAAATGAAAGATAACCACCGCAGGCAACCAGGTGCTTTTTGTGTTTCCCGGCAGTCTATTCACAGCATATTGAGCATGGCTGTGTGTGTGTGTGTGTGTGTGTGTGTGTGTGTGTGTGTGTGTGTGTGTGTGTGTGTGTGTGTGTGTGTGTGTTTGTTTGTTTGTTTGAAACATGAATGAATAAAGTGAGATGGCTCTGTCTTGATTACACATGTGATGGTGATGATGTGGTCCACACTTAAGAGGGCTATACATGAGTAGTACATGTGTAGTAGTCTCATACCTGTTTATATATACGTATGTTTACTAAGGCAGTCACTTTTTGTTAAAACTTCAAAAAACTACCATTTGAATACATTAATGTAAATACTGTAGATGAATGCCTGAATTTAAAAATGTGCAGATGTGCAACAGTCCATGCCTTTTACTTGAGCTGGGGAGTTGGTTCAACTTAGGGCCTTTGTTGTCTTGCAGAACAGATAATGACAGCATTAAATGAGTGGAAGAATTTTCGATTGAACATCCCAGCTGGAAAAAATGTGTTTAAAAAGGTAAAGCTAAGGTAACATGCATACATAGTGTATTCGTGGAGGAGTCTGTGGAAGTACACTTTCCTTCTGTGTGAATCCTGGATGAGTCAATGTTTCTTTTTCTTCGTTGTTATATCAATCAAGCTATACATATAAATAACGTATTGGCCCCAACTATCTTTACAAACATTTTCATATCAGAAATTAAGTCAAAGAGCAGTCACTCAGGATACATGCTGTCAAGAAAAACGGCTTGCTTTCTGGTAGCTATACAATTGAGAGTTTTACCAACTTCTGTGGCGTGTGTGTCAGTGCACAGGCTGGTGCATGTGTGGAGGCTCCAAATGAGCAGAAGGAGGGTAGAGGGCTCGTCACAAGCCTGGCTATAGGAGATGATAAACAATCCAGCTGAAGTCAGCCATAAGGAGAGTCTGCCTGTCAGTACTCTTACCCTAGAACAGCCTGGGGTTATCATGACGTGCCAGCACAGTTGGTGTGAGCGTTTGACTGCTTCACCTCCTAATCGTGCCTCCTCCGGGCAGCTCTCTCCTGGGAGACCTCCCATCCTCTCCTCCTCCTTCTCCCCCCTCTCTTCCAGCAGACTCGGTGTTGTTATACTGAATAGTCGCATAACTGTGGATGGAGGAAGCTTGTAAAGTGTGAGGTTTGTTTCAACAGTCCATTATTTACTGTTCTGCAGAAAACGGTGTGTTTTTGAGTTTATAGTCAGACCTCTTATTGTGGGTATTTTGATCTTGGCCTTACTTTTCTGTTTTTGCCATCATGGCTACTCTAGTCTGCTGATAGCTATATTCTCCCATATACACCCAGGGCTAAGCAAGTGAAAGCAAATACTGAAAAGATTTGTTCAGCGCAGTAAAACCCACACAGCACTGTTTTCTGCCGACATACAATTGTTCAATGAACGATGGCCTAAAACATGGATATATTTTAAGTACTGTAAATATGCTGTTCTTGACTACCACGAGGTAAAAGATAAGTAGACCACTTAAACCATTTTCATGTTTTATTGAATGTTGTCATAAGATAATCTGTCAAATGGGAATGGTCTGTTCACATCTACCTCCAAGAGGAAATTACAAGTATGAAATGTGGAATATTTTGGGAGCTTGAAGATCCTCCAATTGGTATCACAAATTGCAGCAGTGTATCAACAGTGTACTGGTTGTTAATTGCTCTGTAACCACCAGTGTTGGCATGCCCGGGCTACTAAAAAACACCATCAGGCCTGGCACCAATTTTGTGGGATCTAGCACTTCATCTGCCACGTTTTCTTGGAAATCACTTAAGAAGATGATGGGTTAGGTGGCAGGGTAGTGTGAGTGTAACTTTGATGGTTATACAACGTTGCATATCTACAGGCACTATAACTGTCAGTGTCTAAATATAAGACTTAACAAGATAACATTTGTGCTGTGAAGTAAAATGAGTAAGTCTATGTTACGACCCCTCCTGAGCCCGGTTGTAACAAGCTAGTCCCAATACTGTGATTATAATATGTGCATCTGTACTCTAGGATTAATTGGCACATTTAATGTAGCATTATATGCTGCTATATCTCATTATCCCAAAAAAATTCCCCCAAATTCATTCACCTTTCTAGTGTCCAGGGGTGTCAAACTCATTTTAGTTAAGGGGCCACATGCTGCCCATTTTGATCTCAAGTGGGCCGGACCAGTAAAATCAGCATTATAATGCATACATAATGACAATATTTCTCTATGTTTAAATCATTGGTGAAGCTTTTTGGATGATAAACGGTATTTCTACAATAAACTAGAAACATAAAAACCAAAAATTCAGACATCAGCCCACTGTTTATCTGCCTGTGCTCTCCTCCGCAGATTCCCTCGCAGTTGGGCAATATTTTTTGTAATGTCAGTGCTACAATCAATTGCGACTGTGGCTCATTGGTTACCATGCCCGTCTTACAATCAGAGGGTCAGTGGTTTGAGTCCCAACTCAAAAGTTGTTTCTTTTTTTTTTTTTTACAATTATTCCGCGGGCCGCACTGGACCCCCTGGCGGGCCGGATCCAGCCCGCGGGCCGTATGTTCGACACCCCTGATTTAAAGCAATATATATATATATATATATATATATATATATATATATATATTAAATCCCTTTACTTTTCTAAAGCTATTTTTGTATTGTCTTCATACTTAACAGGCCTATTTCCCAATCTAATAAAACATAGCAGAGTGGCACTTCCATCCACAGTATTTGAACTGTAGTTTAAAAAAGTTACAGCAAAGGTCACGTAACTACGCACTAAAGCACTTCCAGTACATATGTTCCCTGTGTGTCATTGCTAACTATATTTAGCCCAACTCATGATTGCATAAAGTTGTAATAGTCAGATCTATAAAAGTAAATGTTAGAATTAAACTTTTCCGCATCCAAAGCTCCAACAGCCACAATTAAGACTACGTTCAACATCAGGTAGGTTTTTATGAGAGGATTCAACCACACTTAACAACATTTCCAGCTCTAATTATTGTGACAGTGTCACAACTATTTTCTTTCCCAATGCAAGCATCTATTTCCGTGGCACAGGCAGGCTGTTTGTATGTGGCCTGTGTAGGCCACATCTTCCTCTGTGGCTTGTTGTGCTGCGCATTTCTGAATCCACCCATTTATTTTGGTTTGTCATAAACTATATTTATCTTTTTTCTCCATGACAATTGGGACTTGAAAAAGAACATGGTGTAAAGAGTGAAGCTTTAAAAGTTCCCCCTTTCTGGCTCTCTGAGAGTGAAACAATTTGCTGTAAGCCTGTAGTATATACAGTACAGTGCTGCCATTATTTCAGCCAACGTTTTGATTATTCATGCAATGATTTAACAGGCATGTAGTTATAACTCATAAAAACAAGGCTAGTTGGTCAACTTGTTGACAAGGACATGCACTAAATACAATGTGTGAAGTCTAACAAAGCATGCATGTCAAATGCTCACGAACAAAGAAAAAAAAGGACTGAGAAACCAAAATAATAGCAAGTGCAAGGCAGTATATTGTTGAAGTTTTCATGTCCACACATAACTCAAACCATCATGGTGATTTGATCTGGAAACCAGATGCAACAATGTGAGCAGGTAACGTTGGCTTCAGTCATATAACTACAACCTTCCACTTTGTTCTCACATTTTGTTCCCTTAAGTTTTAGAACAAGACATATACTGATGTCACTGACGGCTTGTATACTGTGTCAAAGTTCTATCATTTTATATTTGAAAATGTATGTTTCCTTCCAATTATTAATTAGTTGGAAGGACATTATATTAAACCTTTAGTGATCCATCTCTGAGATGTATTGATGGGATAATACAAATTGCCTTTATCAGACATAAACAGGTTTAATACTGGTTTGGTAATAAGGCTAAGCATTTAAACTATGAATGTATAAATTTCACAGATTAGAATTTACAAATTTTAAGAAATAAAAATATAATATATATATATATATATATATAAATTCTGAAGAAATGGAGTTTTCTTGAATCGCATAATTTGTTTTTAATAGTAATACTGTTCACATCTCTGGACAGAAAATAGACATGAAAGGAACAGGCACCCTACTTTGCAGTTCAAGCTCAATGTCAAAAGTGTCACTGTATCATAATGACAGCTAATTTCTTTGAACCTTTGACTAAAAACAAATAGACGAGACAGTGAGCGTAGCCTTAAAGACTCAATCAGATTTCAGAGGGAGACATATCTGCCACCTTGTGCCACCCTGCTGGTTCCAAGCCAGTGTCTTGGAACAGTTATAAGTTGGTCTCAGACCGGGTATGCGCTCGACTTGTTGCTCTTTAAAGAAGCATGCTAACTAAAAGAAAACAGACGAACCTGTCCAGCCACACAAACTATTCTCTTACGCTAAAATTTTTGACAGCTCTACTGCAAAAAGCATTGCGCAGACTGAGAGAATAAGCCACAGCTCGAACTTGGAGGCTTAAATGATGCAAGAGGGTGGGCAGCTACTGAGGAGGATGAATCAGAATTTCTCAGTGCATGGGTATACACTCTAAATATGAATTATTAAGTGGCTATCATACCCCCATAGTATGAAAATAAATCCAGGGGTGAATGAAATGAGAAGGGGCTGAAATAGTGACCTGAATACTGATGTGAAAAGAGATCCCAGAGGAGGCGCAGGTACTAAAAGGCCAGCAGGAAGCTGCTTGGATCTCCCGCTGCAAGGGCCTGATCTTACCTTTTAACCTCTGACATGGAGGATCAACACAGCTTGTGACCGTCAGTGCTCAGACATCTAACTGTACACTGAGTTCTAACTTCCTCATTTTTAAGCTTTTAAGCGTCTTAAAAAATGCTGCTAAGAAGTGGCTAAATGAAACTACAAAACGTCCTCACGCCGACTAGTCCGCCTTCACAACTTTGTTGTGTATATTCACAATGATGCGACAAAGGAGGAGTTAATTCATAGCCTCATATTAGCTTTTTACTTCTGACGATTTCATTTACACAGTAGATTATCTTGCTGAACAAAATCTCTAAGTATCATAATGTTGTGTTGGCCACAGATCTTTTTTTCTGCAAAATTCCAAAATGAAAAATAACATTGTTTTTGGAGAGGGAACTAGTGTGCTGCTAACTTCCTGGGTTTGCCTAAAAAAATGTGTCATCTCTGCAGCACTTTATGATCTGGTGCAGCAAAGTTACTGCTAAAAAATAGCGAGAGATAGCATTATCCTAGTATATCCAAAGTGAGGAGCCTAATTAAAAGAATAATGCACTACTGCTGAACCAACTTCATTAAAAAGAGTTACTTTAACAAACAGATTTATGACAATTCCGTTATTCTGTTTGTCAGGTGGGGCTGAACATATATAGTTGATGTAGAAGAAAGACCACAGGGTTATAAAAACTACAATTTGTTTAACCCTTTATGTCCTTGAGAGCATGGATGTACTTCCATGTGATTTCATGCCAATTAGCCGATTAAATAATGTAATATTGTTGCATAAAAAGTAAAAACTTCGACATAACAGTGCCAATACAGTTCAGCTCATGGGGTGACAAATTGTTAAGAAATCCTACTATATGGACGACAAATGCGCACAGTAAGTTTCAAGGTACTCATGCATTAGATTTGTATATTTCTAATGTACCAGTTAAAATGTTGGATTGGTGGTGATGATAAAAGACACCAACAATATATTGTGTCCCCCTGATTCTGTCGTTCTCTTAGATCTCTTTGAGTTAAGTCTTAGCCTCTTAACTTTTTTTTATTATTTAAAAGTAAAAGTTTTAGAATGTAGATAAGGAAACGTCTATATACAGAAATTGCACCACTGTGTGTAAGGTTACCGAAGTAAGAGAGAGAGAGAGAGAGAGAGCGTGACGGACTGGTAAGTAGCTTTGAATGTTGCAGTGCAGTGTGTAAGTTTAGGCTTTTGTTGGTCAATAAATGCTACAACACCTCAGGAAACTTCTTGCAATAAAGTGAATATGAAGGTACAAAAAAAAAGATACCACCCAACCCAAGATCTGATTCAAAAACATATATGATATTTGAGTCACTTTGGACATCTTTTGTTGTGTAACTTAAAACTGTTGAGCTCTGCTTTTGCAAGGTGGATGCCGAGTTAAATGTCTCAAGCAGGACGACAAAGGAAAGTATGAATGGCAGGCACATAATACTATTCATACTGGGGGAGACCCCGCATAGTGGACTCTTTGATCAAAGGAGCCATATTCAACTGCCAGTCTTACAGTCAAATCGTCACTGTGACGGGAAAATGTGGTATAAAAACAAAGAATCATTCATAAATAACAACAACATGTATATTTCAAAATCAAAGAATAGGCCTACATTTATGAATTAGATCACACAAGTACCTGCCACTATCAGAGTGCTAGATATAGTTTGAACTTGTGAAAGATTCTCTAAAATCAACGAGTAGGCAGGTGGAACAGCGGTTTGTGGCACTAGAACAGCTGCCACACACACACACACACACACACACACACACACACACACACACACACACACACTGTCCATTGCTCGGAAACCACAGCTAAACGATAGTCACCTGCATCTATTTTTCCATAGATACATACAATTTAAACAAAGGGGGATTATTGATGAGCAAGAAAAAAAATAGATGATTCAACGATCAGTCGACTAGAGGCAAGACTGCACCAATCAGATTTGACTCAGTGACACCCCTAATGTATACACAGATCTAGTTTGATGTAAAATTTGGGGGAGTTTGTGAGAGATGGGAGGTTTGAGTGTGGAGGTAAATGTCATTGAGCGTTTCACCACAAGATGGGGTCTGTCTAAGAGGTCTTAATCCTCTCTGCACATGCTCCTGTGGCTCTGGGGCATAGTGCAGTGGGACCGCCTCAAACCAGAATTACATAGCATCACAATATGTGCCTCTGATGTTCACATCATACTCCTTCATAAACCCACGTCCATACGCAGCTTAATTGGTCTAGTTACACATCCACAACATTTTGGGACAACGGTTGTCAACTTCACAGACTTAGAACTGTTAAATATAGATTAGTTCACGTTTCTCCAAATTGGTTGGTAGTACATTTTATTTAATTAATCACTAGAGGAAGCCTAAATATTATAAAGTTGATTTCAAGAGCCCTAGATTCTGACCTTTTGTAGGAGGGACACAGTGATCACATCCTGCCTAGTAATGCTACAAAGGCCAATTGCAGCAGGAAAACATCTGGAAAACAGTTGCCCAACAAAAGGACTTTTCAAATGAACTGAGGTTTAAGAGGCTGCAGTAAATTTGACAAACATCAAACTCTGATAAAGCAAAGAGATGAAAAGCTCAAGACAAAAATACATATATATTTCATCGTCCTAGGTCACACCAGATCTAAGCTGTAACATTTTAGCACATCACACCTGATCAGATGGCTTTAAAGCCCTAAACCCTGCATGGTTCCTCCATAGAAAGATGTACCAGACCGAACCTCTGGGAGTGAAGCCAACAAAACATGAACCATGTGTGTAGCAGCATCCAGGCTGTGTTGAGCTCAGTCCAGCATATGGTCTTAGCTGATGCAGAAGTATGCAAAACTATCAAAACTGCAAACGCTGCAACTAACTACTGGTAATATAAGAGTCAAAGTTACAACACCCCATAAACATCCAAAAATGATAATAAATATCTTCTTAAAAGATAAATAGAAAACCCAATTTTTCAATGTCAAATCTCTGCAGTGAGCTGGACTGTAACCACCTGTGGATGGATATCCAGTGAGAACACAGTGAGGAACATATTTTGACAACATATTTTGACTTAAGAAAGAGAGGATCTACAAATCCAGGCTTGATATAAAACCTGCATTGTAGAGGAAATATTATCAGCTTCACAGAGATCACAAGTCTCGGCACCAGTACAGTGTTGTTACTCAGAGAAAGTCTGAGGGTCGAATAATCCAGTGTGTTTCCAATCCATTGGAAATTAGTGGTCTTTAAATGGCACGAGTCCTACTCATAAAAAACTATGGCAAGGCCTTGCCTCCTGGAATAAATGATGATGACATTGATTCATGTTTTCGTCACAGAATCAAGTAATCCCTTTTCTCTCCAATTTCCCCTGTTACAGGTTATTTCTAGTTTGTGAAATTAAAGCAAAAAGAACCATGCCTGCTAAACTGTACAATATGTATAACATATATTGTAGATAAGCTGGAGGAAAAAAAAAGAGAGAAAGAGAGCAGTTGTTTGTCTGACCGTTCATTGGCCCTATAATTCACTCTTTATGTTGTGATGTCCTCAAAATGGGATTTATTCCCACATAAAACAGAGCCTTGTATAAGCCTGTTAGAAGAGTATCCAACAGCATCTTGCAAGCTTGGTCCCAAAGCACCCAAACTACACAACAAAGCATAACGCTTGTACTGGTGCCAGTCTGACCGTCTGCTTTCACTATCACAGCCGGCTGTTTGTTCTTCTCTTCTCTTTCTCTCTTCTCCCCTACCTCTTCCACACTGCAAGCACCGTGAGGAGTATAAAGAGGGGAGCAGTCCAGGGGGGGAAGAGAGAGGCTTTTTTAGAATTCACCTTTTATCTCACATGTTGTGTGTGGCAAGCGGAGTATAGCAGGGGGTAAGGAGCAATAAAGTGGTTGGGAAAATTAGAGATGAGAGCAGAGGCAGAGATACTGAGAAAGAAAGGGAGCAACTGAGGAGAAGAAAAAGAGTGGGGTCATATTTCCTTTTTTCAGCATATATTTCATGTTCTCTGATCTTAGGAGGAAATGCTGTAAGGAATTCCAGAGAGATACAGAAAGCATGGATACAGCTTTCAATTTCTACTTTACTGACTTCTAGCTTCAAAAGTACTGCCAACTGTGTGAACTACCCACCAGCACAGTCTTTGGAAATTCATGGAGATCACCGCTTTCTTGGTTGTCCAACACATAATCAAATAAGTAAGATCATTCTACCGTATGCCTAAAACACGTCAACTCATTTTGAACAGCAAGCTAATTATATCAGTTGACCTTTTCCTTCACAAATTAAGCTCCTCCAAGCTCTAGCCCGACAACCTAAATTAAGCTATAGCCGTTACTGAGCAAAAACTCCAGATGTGTCCTCTGTGTCCGTGCACTCCAGTCAAGAGACTGCAAGCATCCAAGGGGCGAGTAAAGTATGGTTTGTTTGTTTTGTTTTTTTGCTGTGAAATGTTTTTAGCTGCTGTCGATCTCAAGCAACCCTCCTTCTGCTGGTGAATCACAGCGTTTGGACGACAGGAGGACCGGCTGTAGGAGATATCTGGCAGAGACACAGATCCCAACCGCTCAGGGGAGCCCCGCAATCACATCAGTGACTGATAATACACTTTAGAGTGGAAGACTTTTGAAGGCTGTCGATGCGAATGTTGCTAGCCGGACTGTTGAGTGCTATAAGGAGAAGCCGATTCCCTCCTGCCTATATATCACTTGACAGGTGAAGACAGGGGCACTGTGTGAGGGAGGGAGAGAGAGAACACGGTTTGGGTCTCTCCAATAGCGCAACACGCTATGCAACCAATGAGAAGTGATGGGGGCTTATTGACTTGTCCGGCTTGATGGGCACTCAGTGGCTGACAACGCTGCGTGCAACATCTTTAAACACTAAACCAAATGGCCGAGCGTGATCAAATCCTTTGCCTAACCTCTTTACACCAAGATACTCCCGAGACTACCCTCTAACCTGCCATCCCTATTCACCTCGCTCTGGCAACGGGCTGCAATGCATTATGGAGATCGATTCCATATACGTCATTTTCATCTCTCCTTGAAAGTGTGTCACAGGATGGATTCCAAAAACAGTAATTCAGAGACAGTCTATCTAAGGACCTACACTTTGCGAATGCGTCTGTGTGAGCAGAGATGCATTCGTCGTCGATATACGAGGACTTTGTAAATAGGAAAGTTTTTTTTGACGTATTTTTCGAGAACTAACATTTAAGTTTGGCAAGCACAATGTGGTGCACATAAAGGAGGCAACAATATAAGTTTACATGTTCTTCATATAAAAAAAAGTCTTATTTCCCCCCCAACTAATATTGATGATATAAAATCCAATAGCTGCTGAGGTCAGTCTAGTAAAATATAATTCAGGAAGAAAATATTTGCCATGTCATTCATATGATCACTTTCACATCTCTCTATGCACAGGGTTTGCTTTTGTTTTGATCAAATCTATAAGGAAGGTGCAGTATAAAGGTGGTATGCCATGTCATTATCTCATTACAGGTGTATCTGCTCCAAGGCAAAGTAATCATGTTGAGGACAGAGCTACAGAATAGCGAGCTCTTCTCTTCAGACGGACAGTAAATTGAGATGAACCTACTTCAGATGAACTCCTAATCAGCCGCCAGACACAGACAATCCCTCTGATGACTGGTGAAGGGTATTCATTGGAGAGGAGTTTAACATCATTGCGTCTGATTGACTGGGCTCTCAACCACTGTGGGTTAAGGGGGCTCCTGGGGTTAGCATGGTCAGACAGAACAAGCGAGAGCAAGAGAGAGAGAGAGACAGAAACAGAGGTAGCGGAAGAGAGAAAGAGGGCCCTTCAGTAAATGGGCAGTCCACAGAGAGTTGTGCAGCAGTCTAATGGAGCCTCATCACGGCCAGTCTGTCAGTCAGTCAGGTGAAACAAGGTCTAACGGGGTCCTAATGAAGACAGCTTCACACCGAGTTGTCTTGAAACTGTCCAGCTAAAAAGCACACACTCCTATTATCCATCTTCCATGCGGTGGAATATTACCCACTCAAAGACAACAAGAGCAAAGCGAGATCCAAATTCAAGCTCAAGGTAGCCAACAACACATAATGTTCATTCTACTTGGAATGAGCACAGTTGAGAAAATGCACAGGAGAGGGGGTACTGTTGTACTGTACAGCTTGAAAGCAACATGCTGCAGGTCAAATGCTGAGGGTAATTACATCTGTAAATAGAGAATAAAGTAATACAATGCTCCAGTCTTGTTATACCGTACATCAGCACTTGTGGATTGCCTCTCGTCCAATCAAATAGATACGGATGGAATTATCCGTCATATAAACTCCTATAACACTCCTCATGTATAATAATAATAATACTTATTTGTTTCATTTGGCTTTTGTTTGTGGGCTGCAACAAGCTACTGCATGAGAAGACATTGAATATATCAAGTACTGCATGTTTCCCCAATCGTATTAATAATACACAACCATGACATTGCTTAACTGAGTCATTAAATATGCATATGCACATTGGGATACAGATTTTTCGCAGATTTATAAAACATTCCCCACTAAATGCTCCCAAATAAAAAAATAACACTGCAGTGGGCCAAGAGGGAATTAGGCAGATAATTGAAAGACAAAACTGGAGGTAGATAAAACAAAATTATAAGGCTTTTTGGATTCAAAAGCTATACATCATCTGCTACTCAGTCCAACTGCAATAAAACCTCTTTAAAGACCACTTTTAATGCCCGCCTGGGAAATTTCAGACAAGTATACGAGTTGGATACTCTCCTTCTAAAGCCACCAGTGTACTTTTATCGAGTTTTCCAAAAGACGCACCAAAAACCACCATCAGATCAGGGATTGTTTATGAATATGTCCCCTGATGCCAAGTCTACATTCATCACAAAACAATTAGAAATGCTTTCAGGGGTATAGCAACAGTGGAGAGTCAATCATCCCCACTGTCCATCCCAGTGGCACTGCCTCAGGACACAGCCTCTGGGTGGCCCTGAACCAGGCCTTGGCCTGCCATCTCTACGGTAAGTGCTCTGTCACGAGGCTGCCAGGGGCTGCAGCATATGCCACCAAATCCCTGGCGTCTCCACCATGGTTAACAGAGGCCCTGCTAATGGAGGCATGACTCTCTCTACGTACATATGTACCTATGTCTGTCTGTCTGTCTGTCTGTGCCTCAGACTAACCTTCAGCTGGCCCACTCCTCACCGCCAAATGGCTTCACGGCTGGATGACGCTGCACTGCCTAGCTCGCTTCATGTGGGAAATAGTGAGCGACGGAGAAAAAGAGAAATGGGTGAGACTAAGGGAGAGAAAAAGAAAGAGAGAGAAAGAGAGAGAGAGACTTTCCATCTCTCCTTGACCTCTGGGCTCAAAGAACGAGAAAATGTTCATCACCTGTGCAGAATTTGCTGCCTATTGAAAATGTGTGTATCAGACCTGTATAACAAGTTCGTTTACAGTGTTGAAAAAATAGGTATACAGTTTTATAGATACTGTAAGGACTCCCCATGGACAACCATAGTGATGTTAAAAACATAGAATATAAAATGTTTTAAAAGGTATAGCAAACTCTGCCCCCAGTTTTATGATCACAAGCATAATCACCGGTGATGTATTTTCATTGTTCAACATATAAACTCCCTCTGCAAACATAATGACAGGCTTCTAGGTCATCCACCTATGTGTAAACAGTCTGCTAAAACTGCGTAGTGGAAACTGCTGCACTGAGGATCCGACCTATGATGAGTCCTGGCAAACAAAGCTTTCCATGTATTTATTTGTGTTGACTTTGTTTGCACTGCATGCCTGCCTACTGCCAGTTAAGCATGCCATTGCCCACGCAATAACCTATGGACCGAAACACAATCACAGAGCAAAATATAGTTAGACGCCTGGTACTTCTTTCCTCCCAATGGCCAGGCCAGTGCCCCAGCGTGCGTCTGCCATTCTGTGGGCATCGAACATAATTACAGGGCTTTGCAAGTTTGTAAAGGAGTATTGCGGCTAGATAAAGCCGTCATTACAGTACACATACACTGTCGAGACACAACCGCAGCACTGGGTACAAAGCAATCACTACAACTGTATTATCTTTTCTGTACAAGTCTATAATTAGTTTTCCCCTTGTTACAAAGTAGGCATATGTTTCATGGAAGAATAAAAGAAACAGATGACTTCAAACCTTAACTCTGTCCTATTTCTCTGAGATAGTTTTATAGCAGGCAAAGATAAGAGGAGAGCTACAGGGAGGGACTTTATAATGTGTCTCGGTATCAGGGAGCAAGAGGGGAGTTCAGAAGCAGAGTGGAATGAGGAGCCCGGGGCTTATGTCTTCAAATCACAGCTTTCCCAAGCACCGTCTCTGCTTTATAATAGTTAAGATATTAAAGGGATGGGAATTAGCTTTGACAGTATACATTCATGCTCGTCTAGTAGGTGTGTTCTGTATTTGTGTGTCTATTACACACACACATAATAATAATAATAATAATATCAATAACACCAACTTACAATATCATCTCTGGTGGCTACTGTCCAATATGGACCAATTAGTTTACAATACACATCCTCTCTCATATCTAGAAGGTATTTTAGGAGGGAAGGGGTTTATACTGTCATCCATAAAACATAAAGGGGTCACATTTAATTGCAAGAGAGAGATGAGAAGAGACAAGACTAATTATCTTTATAGCCTGACGGCAATATTTTATTTAACGTCAGCACTGGGTCCTTTGCTTTGTTGGCTAGTGGGCAGTGGACAAGAGATTTACTCCTCGGGGTGCAACTGAGCAGGTTTTTGTGGCAGCTATGATTCCCCACCAACTGCCGAAATGACAACTGTAATATACAGATGTGATGTACTTATTTTTCATTCATGCTGTTCTAGTGGGCCAAATAGAAAAGGCAACTGTACAACTGTAATTCCAAATACACATATTTCTTTACGCGTGCTACAAAACAAAAGGCCAGTTTTTTCGGCTAATGCAGCTCTGATGGTAAGAAAATACCAAGAGCTGGAGACAAGAAGGCAGTCAGGTGGAAGACAAGACTGTAAGACAGAGAAGATAGAAGGGGGAGAGAAAAATAAATTGAAACACCCCAAGAACAGAGAAAAGGGCGGGAGAGTGGTGTCATGGGAGCTGAGAGAGGCTAGTGCCATGCTATTGAGCGCCTAGAAGAGCACGGCCTCTGATTTCTTCCCTTTCTGCTTTTTTTCCTTTCAAAGAGCACTTGAAAGCTCTTCTGAGGTATCGAGCAGGTGGGAGTGTATGGTGAGGCGGACTGGGGCCGAGAATGGGCAGGGCTGGATAAAGCAGCTCCCTCTTTTTTTCAATCCAAAGCACAGAAGTGGAGAACTCAGAGGTCCAAAGGCCCAGCGGCCCAGAGCTCCAGCCAAGCGTCTCTGAGGAGCCTTCAGCCGGGCAGAGGTGGAAATTGGAGGTGTGAGGCTAGGCACCCAGGATGAAGGCGAACCACAAAAGCTACCTGAAAAGTATCCACGCTTGGAAAAAGAAGACGAGCATATTTTGAGTGAAAGTGCCTTGACATTTAGATTTATTTATTTATTATTTATAACAAAAAAGCAAAACATTAGACACTGACATTTCCAGTAGTTTTACACAACTGAGAAGAACCTTCTGTATTCATTCCCATTGTTCAATTTGGCAACATTCTCAAACAAATCTAATTAGAAATTAAAGTATCATAATACATAATGATGGCATTATCGCTAATATGTTTACATGTAAATATACAATACAGTAACTGATGCAATGTTAATGAGTGTCCCTAATTTGAGTCATGACACAGATGTTTTTATTTAGACGTTACACTGCTGAATAAAAGGAGGCTAGAAGGCAGTATTGGCTCAATCCAGATTTTTTAAAGTTTGCGCTTTAATATAATTGATCAAAACAGCAGCCACCCTTTGAACACTCAGCGCTCTGGGACTAACTTCAAACAGTATCAATTATAGAAATCGGCTCGGAGGACTGGAGTCAATTCCCTATCAATAAAGTATTCAGCTACAGTCGCCAGGAGATTAGGGAAGAGATGAGCCAAGTGCAAACCCACAGGACTGCCTAAATCTACTGCACGGTGGATGCTCCAGTAAACTAAGTAGCTTCAGATGATCAAACAGGAGGTATTCCAATCAAACAGTGGATAGAGCTACAGTAGCAGAAGCTGTTAATACAGTGTTAGCCTCTAGAGAACAGCTTTTAACCCCTCAACTGAAAAATGTGAAGTGAGACGTGGCACGGTAGTTTTGCAATGAGTCTGCTCGCACTGCACTGTTATGCTACAACCAGGCCTACTCTTAAATACTCAACACAAATCAATCTACACACCTGGGGAAACAGGATAATCAAACTGATTGAGACAGACAAGCAAGACAATTATCCTGGCCAAGTAATGTGTACTTATTAATGTCAATAAACATCTACAGTATATCAGGGTATTAACTCTCAACAGTTAACAGGTAGAGAGTTAAGTCCACTTTTTATGATTTAACAGAGAAGACTTGTTGACGTGCATTTAAAACAAAAAAAGAGCACATTCAAATAGTTAAGTACAAAGTTTTGGAACCATTTATAAACCATGTCCTTGTTTTAGATCCCAAAATATCTACAACACTGCAAATGCAAAAAAAATCTCAATTTATCAGTTTTAGATATATATCTTAATATTAGTTAATGCCAAACCTGAACTTCACAAGCATGTACAGGTGACCAAAACAAATTAGAATAAGTTTGAATACTCTTGGACTAGCTAATTAATGTCTACCTATTGTAAAGCTTTTGAACACTGTTTAACAATGAACTGCTCACAGCCCGGTGGCATCATTCATCCTGCATTTGCTGCAGATCTCAGCCTCAAAAGTGTTCAAGAATTCAACTCATTTTCAGATATATCTAATTTGGATCAAGTATTACCGGCAATGAGCGTTTGTTTTTAGTGCTTTAGACTTTCTGGAAGTTTATATCCTGTCTTATGTTCAACAGGTGTTTGATCAACTGCACGTAGCGTCTCCCTTATTGGCGGACGTCGTTACACACTCCATTTTCTCCGCTGTGGCTTCTCTGCTCTGCTGTCCACTGTCTGTGTGTGTGTGTGTGTGTGTGTGTGTGTGTGTGTGTGTGTGTGTGTGTGTGTGTGTGTGTGTGTGTGTGTGTGTGTGGTGGATGCTCCACCTTCATGCAAACAGTCACCACCACACAGAGCAAAGAACGCATGTTCGAAGAAGCAAAAGTTCAAAGTTATGATTTTGAGTGGCAGCTCTAGTCCGCAGCAAGATGTGCATTATCAGGCGTAATTAACAATAATACTTTAGTTTTTTACTTATCTGCCAATAATACATCAATCACTGATATAACGCTCATCCCTCAAAAAAACTAAATCAAACAACTGTTTTGGGCAGTTGCAGTCTTGGTGTATTTCCTATTTATCGACTCCTCTGCATTCTATAAAACCACTGGTTGAACGCCATTTCGACTGTTGAACTAAAACAAGTGAAATGATAAGAAGGCAATTCCAGTCCACCAGGATGTTTGCAAAGAAATTCTAAATTGAAATACAACATGTTCTTATTTTCCTGACTAAACAGTACTGTGACAGGGAAAAAGGGAAATTACTCATTCTTGCAGTTTACACAAAGAAATAAGTGTATTAATCTTCAGCTCAGGCTTGTTAAACAATTACGAGTGGCCGTTATCAGGGTGTATGTGGATGACACACACGCACCATACAAACAAAAATACACACGTATGTGCAGACATTCACTCACATGCATCCGTATAAGTATACACCCACTGCGCCACCGTATCAGCGTCACGCGGTATAGATCTATTGACAGAGCCATGCCGTATCAATGACACCTTCAATCTTTACAGGCCCTTCTCCCTAAAAGCCTCTGTTGCGACACAATCATTACAAATTGATTGCAAAATAGCTAACAATCATGATTAAATCATTAAATTCTTGTCTACGCTTCAGAGAATGGGGAGAAAATTAACTTCCCACCAACCTCATTTTTTCCCGAACACGAAATAATGATTTTCTGCCAGTCTAATTACAAAGCCAACATCTGATCAAGCCCGCATCCAGAGGGGATTATCACATGCGCCAGTATTAGACCTCATTACCAGCCTGAGTGCAGAATTATTACATCTTGTAATTGGATGGTGAGATTTATATACAGATCAGGCTGGTTTCTGTAAGATTGTAATTACAGGCTTCGTTGGTTAGCTACTTATCACTCAGTAGTGGAGTGCAGGAAATCAGAGCATTTCATTAATCCCTCATCCTGTCGAAGGGGGGAAACGCTGTACCTTCCGTGTCTGTTTTAGGGACAACATCATCATCCGCACATCAAACAGTTTATCACCCCCTCCTTTGCCCCGTACCTGGTCAGAGGAGCCCTCCATTTCCTAAGCTTTTCAATGAACAATCGTGGGAAATTGGTCTGAATAAACTGAAATACTGTTTTCTAATTACCCAGGATAAATGTGTAGAATATGCCCTCAACAGAGGTGTCGGGAAGCACCTTGTTTCAGAATTAGCCGGCTGGGGTTAACAGGCTAAAGGCTCATTACACTGCAGCAGAAGAGGAGCTGTGTGTGCATATAGGTGTTTGTGAATCAATCCATTCGTCTTCCCCCATTTATACAGCCCATAGACCACAGTATCTTTCACTTGACTCTGTGGGCAAAGGCTGTTCTATTTGCCTTTCGCTCGTGTAAATTATTGAACCCACTCTCTCCTCTTTTTATTCTCAAAGATGCCCTTAATTAATGGACCGGGACACTTGTTAAACAGCTCACTTTCCGTGGCACAAATCTGCCAAGTGTGATTAGACAGGACCGGCGTGCTCCAGTTCATCAGCAGAGCAAAAGAGTGAGATCGAGAGGCTTCTGAAGCCATCATCATCATTCCTCATCACAACTCAAGCAATTGCTGCTCCACTTACAAACAGGTCAATCCCAATATACCAAAGTAAATCTGCTGTGACAAAGTCAAGTTCTGACACCTTTTACATATGGCAATAAATTGACAATGGGACTGAGGGAAATCTTGAGACAAATAAAATGAAAAATGTCAGATGGAGAAGAAGAAAAAAACGAGAAATGTGTGTTGCAACGGGACGCTGTTGGAACACAAGTCATTTGCTGTCTGCCATTCTGCAACTCAGCAAGAAACGCCTTGATCCCCTTGCCAGGGTGACACTGGCGGGGAAGAAAAGAAAGCATCAGCACCTCTTCACAGTTAACACCCATACAACTTACTTTCTCTCTGCATATCACTGAGCCCTCCCCAGTTACAATCAATACAGGCCTACATTTTATGAGACAAGGAGTTAACTTGTTCAATTATGCCACAGACAGCTCTATTCTTTTGTAACAAGTAATCTGGGTAGCGAAATCAATACTGACAGGCTCACGGCACGCTAGCTAATTTCATATTACCTCCAGCCAATAGCAGAGCAGCTCGTAATGGAGCTGTAGTTCCACTTCATTATAAGAAAGGAGGGGGGGATCAATACTAGCACACACACACACACACACACGCGCGCGCGGCACACACGCAGAAGCTGACACACATACACGCACAAGCAAAAAGGTCTGATCCTCCACACATGGACTAACACAAACACATATGGGCAAAGAGGGCAACTCTGCTACTTCAGAGCCCCCAAGGGGCTACACAGAGCTGTCTGGTGCAGGGCAGATGGAGAGGGGGGTGGATGGAGGTCCAGGGTCATAACCCCCCGCAAAATAAATTACACTTCCAATCGTCAGCAACCACACGCACAAACACAACCTCTCACAAATGCACACCTCTCATTTTCAAACTGTCAAGCAATCATGAGGGAAATATCCTCTTTTTTTATTCACTGATCTTCCTTTTAGGCAATCACAAACAAACACACACATGCACACAATTAACACTTGACCTCTTCACAACAAGGTCATGATCTGATTCGGAGGTTGACTACCGAGAAGGAAAAGGGAAAAAGAACAGAGGAGGAAAAAAAAGGGGAGGATAACCTTCAGATGGTGGATCAAGTCTTTGACCTCTGCAGCTAATTACGAATTAAACTCCATATCTTCTTTTGTTAAAAAAATATCTCCATTCTTTTTTCCCATTATTGTTATCACTCTGTAGGATTAGCTGGGGACTAAGGGGATGATGTTGTCTAAGCCGATGTCAACTGTACAATTACTCGACTCATCCATCCCTTTCCAAGAAAAATAAGACACTGTAGATTAAGATAAGCCGTCTTGAGAAAGAATAGGGATGTAAAGCCTTTGACAATTACTAAGTACACATGGCACAGGGTGACGATTGCTCTTAGTAAACAAACTAAATACTCATTAGACTTAACTATGACATTCCTTTTTTCATAACTTCCTATTATACAATTTGGATTTATTGCACTCATTAATAATCTTTACCAGGTTAGCCTACAAACACCATGACAGCCATGACTCACAGAACAGACTGCTCTGTGAAAACACATCTCAACTGCGTTAGGAGGGAACCCAATTAAATGCATTTTAATCTAAATATCGCTCAACATGCTTTATTGTTCTCCCTTAATTTCCTTGCCACTATTCCGTATGGAGCTCCAGCTATCAAGCAGACAGGCTTTATGAGCCGGACAGAGTTGTGCAACACTGGGGCTCATCAGTCCTCAGCCATTAACAGGCTGGCATTGTCGCAGCAACAGGGGCCACAATCCTATAACAAATGCACGGCTTTTGGTGGGAATGGATTTAGGACTCAGGTATTTGCTGGAGATATCCAACATTTATTAACAATTAGGTGAACACATTATCCATCACATGCTGAAATGAGTTTGGTTGTAAAAAGTTTTAATTTGTGGATCATTATGCTCATTGTTTTCCTGATTAAGACCAAAGAGAACCCTGCAGTTGTTGCAACTCACTATATCAGTGTGAATTGCAGATGTACAAGTCACACATTTTATGATATGATTGCTATGCTGCTGCACACAACCCTCCTCCAGAAAATATCTCTCATTATCTCATTTTACCAAAATACCAAATCAAACCCGAGAACTAAAGGAACATAGACCGTATATTTTAAAATTGATATGCTTCCAATAATGTGTATTAATAATGATCTAACTTAATAAATCAATAATGATTTAATCGTTTAGATCACTTCTTAGCTTATGGGCAAGACGACATAAATGAAGACAATGGGTTTACAAATGCTGTTGCTACATGTAGAAAACAGAATGAATGAACCTTTTACAGGACCACGTGAATGAGAGTGCGACAAAGAAACAGACAGGCAGAGCAGGAGTTGAGATATTGAAGATTCTGACTCACTCTCGCCCATTTTCACCTCCCATTATCTGATTAGCCTCCCATTTCTTCCCCATCAGTGCAGTGACCTGGATTTCGGTAGGATACTGATGGTCAGCAAGGGCGGAGTCTGGTGAGAGGGGCCAAACCATTTGGGGGTGGCGGAACCATAAATCAGCAGCGGGAGAGAAGATAGAGGGAGATTTATAAAGATGTTGTGCTTGGCCAGCCCACTTGTGGACACTGTGATGAATTCACAAGCACATTGCCAAGGCAAACTACTTCATTATACCATGGCCCAGTGGTCATTAATCTCCCTGGGAGGCCAGCATCCTGGGGGATCGCCAGACCAGAGAATTTATTCAGGCCTGGAGGTACCCATTTCATTAGCCATTCAATCTGTTCAGTCCCCCGCTCTCCCTCTCTTCATCCCTCTCTCTGTCTCCATTTGCCATCACTATAGTTTATATTATCTAATAAATAGTGGCTCAATTTCACTCTCTGTGTTGTCTTTATATAACAAATTACTCACTCACACAACATTCTCCGAAATGTTAAGGGCATTCAAATACTAGCTTTTCTTTTTAAACATGGATTTAGCTCCAATTGAATTTGTATTAACAAAGACTATATTGTTTTTAGTTTTTTATATAACCATACGTGTATGCAGGGATGCTCGCCCTTAGTCGATTTGTTGACTTATCGGTTGTTTTGGTCTTCGTCGACTAAAATTTCTTTAGTAGATTAGTCATTTTTTATGGGTTTTTTTATGCTCAATTACTTATTTCCAGGAAACTACTGCATTTGTGTCCAAAGGGTCGAAAGCTGCAAGTTCAGGTGCAACAGATAACCACCCTGCCCAGATGTCAAGGAGGTGAAGCACAGTGGAGACAGAGGAGATTCCCAGAGGAGATTCCCAGAGGTAAACTCTGAACTGGCTACTTCGGTCCTGTAATGGTGTCATTACTGGGGACAAGTGCTGCTGGCCCAACATGTTATGGGAGGGCCGACATCCAGTGATTACTTATTAATGCTGGGACTCCTTATTCCACACACACACACACACACAGAGAAAACAAATATGCTATCCCCTCTGTCTATTACTGTGATCAAACAGATGCACCTGGACACAGAAACATTGCTGCATTCGCGCACACAACAGTGCGTGTCCACAAACACACACACATGCTTCAAGGTGAATCAGGGTTGCCAGTGACATTATAAATGCTAGAGGATGTAAGTCTTTATCTTCAGGCAAGGCCTGCTAAACAACTCAGGTTAGTTGTAGTGGCATTATGTTGAACTGCCAATTGGTAACACTGTGTTAGACACAACCACAAATACTTGTGCATATTACGCTTGTCTGACACACATAAACACATCCTGGCTCTCTCTCACACAGGAAATATTCACATTAAATACATCACAGTGACTTCCTCCCATGCTGTGAGGTCTGTAATACCACCATGTCGGCCAAGCACACCAGCACCATGAGCCTGTTTTCATGTGATCAGACCTTGCATCGGAAAATGTAGGAAAGGCTTCATCTTTCTAGGTTCCCTTGCGCCTCTTCATATATATATATATATATATATATATATATATATATATATATATATATATATATATATATGTATGTGTGTGGAATAATTTCATCAACCAAGCAGTGTCCCGGTGGACCCCTTCCACTTTAAACACTTAACGGGTTAAATAAATAATGATGACTTGCACACAGTGTGTGTGTGTGTTAACGTTAACAGCACCAGCCACTAGCCCCAGGTCCCACAGCAGCAGGAGTCCTTAAAACGAATAATTTGCTTCCGCTCAGGCCACCACACTGTAGCCATTCGGCAAGCAGATTATGGGCCTTTAAGTAGCAGCCAGGCCTGAAATGTGACTCTAGGGCTCACTGCTGTCTGGGAGGAGGCAAGACTCTTATGAGAGAAACAGTGAGACAGAGAGGGATAGGGATGGACAGGAGAGAAGCATAATCTACGTAAACGTAAGAAAGAAAGGTGGTGGCTGCGCTTACATAAAGTCAGCTACATACAGTATGAGCAAGCTCTGTATCTAGGTCAATGGAACGGGTATAGGTAGATGACAAAAAAAGTCAGACGCTATATGGATAATGAAAATATCTTCTAAGAATTTAAGGGAAATAACTGCTTGTGAAATGTGCTTTAAACAGTAATGCTGCAGTGGATACACTCTAAATCATTGGAGGCTATTTCCTCTGATGCAGTGGCTCTAATAAAAGCTCTCTGTCACCTGTTGCTCGGTAAAATAAAAAAAAGACAATCAACAATATATCAACCAGCCGGTTTGATAATGACATCATTTGTGCATCCATTTCATACGTGTGGGTGTGTTAAGCAGCTATCAAATTTCCATTCAATTGTGATTAGTGTGCAGTTTGTACCACAAGCAACCGTAATCAGAATATGTGATGGGGCCCAGCATGAATGACAGGAAAGACACAGTGAGAGATGTGAGTTACCGGGATGCCACGTTGCAGGTTTGAGATCACCCAAACTGAAATAAGTACCCGACACCTTTTCATCCAACCAGGGCCCTATTTTTCGTACCTGGCTTACTGAGTTAGCGGGCTAATTGTCAGGATAAGATTACATAGGTCTGGCTTATTCAGTTTCTCGAAGCAAGCTTAGATAAATCACCATAGCAACACAGCCAAAAATTTAAACCTGCTCCCGGGCAGGCTGACTGAAATTCACTGGATAAGCTGGCCACTCCCACCGGACAAAAAAGGCAGCTCACTTCCTCATTGATGAAGGAGCGATATTAGTTATATTAGTTTTATTGGGAGAGAGTTCTTTGAGATCGCCAAGATCCGTCCTCACATCATCATGACTTCCTGTACGCGGCGCTATAGATTCTGCCGTCAAGGAATCATTTATTTACGAGAGCTTCTTGAGCCGCGGACACTGATCACTACAGGCGCAGCCGATCGCCCGTCTCACAGACAGAGACTATCAGCCGCTGCATGCCGCGCTGTTCTTAAGTTTATTTAGCGCTTAAGAAACTTATGGATGTGTTGAAAGCACTCATAATTATATGACAGTGTTATTAGTACACCATACATATCATTATTGTAGAACATGATTAAGGTGGACTCATGATAAGAATACAGAGAATCGCACACAATTTATTTTCACTGCTTCAATTGATTGAATTTCTGATTATGAATAATACATATATACTGATCCGCCCATACACATATTCAAACTCCTAGTTATATAGAAATATACACATACATGTATATACATATAGTACATGATTCATACGCGCATACAGTACATATATCCTCATATATATTTATTCGTAAATATAATCTGATTGATCTGGGTGATGAAGCACTTAAAATTTGCGGATACATTTTCCCAACACTGACGCATTTAACTTGTCTGATATATTTGCGGCGCTTATGTCTCGCAGCGGGGCGGTGTTAAGGTGCGTTCACGGCAACAATGTTACAAAAACGTTGGAATATTCACAACGCGTTTGCTGTGAATGATTAAGGTATTGACTTCCTCATATGTCTTCATGATCATCTCCTGCTTCTCAGCGGAGAAATAAAAAGAGGTTCCTCTGAGTTTATTTGGCATTGTACTGTTAGAACATCGTGGTGTCAGTGCACGATTATTATCCCTTCTGAAGAGGAACGGACACGCGCATTTATCCAGATGACTGACGTCTGGCTAGAATTAACGAGACCGTTTCAGCGCGGATCAGCCGTGAAGAAACCCAGATAGCCTGATGTCAATCATCTCGCTAATTTAAGATGGAGATTAGGACATTTGCCTGACTTTGTTTAGCCAGGTACGAAAAATAGGGCCCAGCTCTCTGTGGCTCCTTCGTCTTTTACTATTCAACCCTTACAAGACAACACAAACAATAATTTCACTAACTTAATTAACTCAATTCAATGGGACAAAGTTGGTCTACAAAAATTATTAATATTAAAGTTATCTTCTCGCATTTAAATATACAAAATATAGATAAATAAAAGTCTATATAAAGAAGAAAATTACCTAATATTGAACTAGAATACAGATATAACTCTCTCCCATACCATATTGTTGACTACACATAACTATCTACTGCTGGTTTATGCATAACCTCCCATGACCCCAACTCCATCATATGCACTATGGTTTAAACATTACTCACTGTTCACCCACATTAACATTACTACCTCTCCCTTACTGTGTGTATTTATAACCTCATAAATCAAACTCCATCCACAGCTACTGTACTACTACACGTCTATTTTATTTCACTTATACAGTAGCGTCCCATCACTCCCATTACTGTTGAATAATTAATCAGTGTAAAAGATGCAAAACATATTTACAGCATTACAGTAGAATGAGACCAAATTAAATCTACGAGCTACTAGGAGAAGAACCAATGTACTGAGACACACAAGACTGTACCGATCAAATAATTGATAAAACGCCTAAGTATGTGAGCTGTCATCCGTGTGTGATAATGTCGGTTCGGAGCCCTCGCCCTGGGTTTGGAGCTTACGATGGTAACCCCATTAAGATATCAGGCTTTAATTCAAACAGCTTTGCTGATAAAAAAACAAAAAAAACAATCAATAGCAGCTTTCCCTAAACCTTTTCTTCTGTTTTTTCTTTGTAAGCTCAGCACATTCTCACTCAACTTTACATCTATGATTTCACTCAAAACAACGCCAGGCTCCAGTAACACCCTGGAGAAAGCAAGCAGACACCATCAGTTGATCTATCGTGCCATCTACTCACTGAAGAGGGGACAGCAACATCAAATCCCCCCGAAATGACATCTGAACATCAATACATGGTCCCCGCCCCTCCAATGTGACAGTAGAAGCCATATTGATTTTTACCCAGATTAAGGATACTACTGGGAGCAATTTAAACATACAAGCTGAAGTGTCCTGGCCCAATCGTGAGTGATGTCTTTCACCATGTATAATCACGCACTGTGCATTTTGCAGGAGCAAAGGGTCTGGATCAGGGACATTTAAAGAATTGGAAAGACCTCAGACAGATAAATAAATAGATAAATAGATAAATAAATAAATAGATAGATAGATAGATAGATAGATAGATAGATAGATAGATAGATAGATAGATAGATAGATAGATAGATAGACTTGCAAAATGCAAACACTTGCTTGTTAAAGCCCCTCAGATGCAACATTTTCTTTCTAAAATCCCTAAAATTGAATTCCAAAGCATTATGTTGGAACTAACGTTAGCTAGTTAACGTATGGACATTGTTTGCGTTTAATAGTTAATAAGCTAAATGGTTGAATGATTCCTGACAAACAAATGACAAGGATACTCTTTTTTTAAAGCATTAGTTGTGGTCATGTACAATATATTTTAAATGGAGGTTTCAGGTCAACATTACTAATGATAGTTAGCATGACAGTCTTTCTGTATGCAGGTTAGCTTGCAAAACCTAGCTAGCCTGGCAAACTTATAACTAATAAAGCAAACAAAGCTTAGTTAGTAGCTAACTAGCTTTGTTGATTAGGTAGCAAGCTTGCCAAATAAATAAAGTCACCACTGAAAATAACGTTTCAAGCACAAATGTTGGAAAATGGCATCTTACTTGATTTAGTCACACAAGCCAGCTGTGCAGGTTTGCTCCGAATTTCCAGCACAAGAAACTCTCCACGTGCATACACATCATGCATCCATCCTTTTTGCGTGTGTCACCTGATCCACTTTTTCAATTGCAGGTGGAAACAGACATTAACCCATAAGAACCCGGACCCATTTCTCCTTCAAGAAAAATTATGGGGGACATAATACAGACTAAATAGACCACATAGAACACATTTCTGACATTGTGTTCAGAATAGTGTCCAATATTTGAAATGTGACATATATGTCACATTGGGCGTTAATGGTAAATTAATAATTAAATAATTATAACTATGATTTTGGGGGTTTACATTTGTTTTAATATGCTTTGGATTCAGCCAAATTAACTGAGCAGATCCTAATAATCTTTTTGTATTATGCATGTCACACCGTTTTTTATCTAATTTGTTTTATATCAGTTTCTTCAAGAAATGTGCTCACAGCAGGTTCAAAGGACATGTTAATTAAGCATTATAATTATTAAATGGGTGAATCTTACCTTTAACAACGAAAAACAAGTTTTTCAGCACTTCCTTCAGATCTGTCACAACCTGGAGCAGACATCTTGGAAAGGTTGTTATGAGAACACAACGTCACAGGACCTGTCACATGACCCACCAAGATGGTGTCACTTAGGGACTTCATGCGTTAAAATCAAGGATAAAGATGTATATGGAACATCCAGAACATTTAAAGTTCTGGATGTGGGTCCTTATGGGTTAAGGACCACAAATATACAATTACGACGCTATAGGTCTACTGATATTTTACTTTGGTAAAATATAAAGAACCAAAAATAATGTCAACCTCGAAGAAAACACAAAAGCGTGTTGATATAGATGACATAGACATGCACACGTGATCAGGCATTTTAGGTTGTCCCTTACATGTAAATTAATCATACCAGTCTCTATTGCAATGTGTAGTGTGTGGGTAAATAGGTATAGTATCCTACTGTGTTCGTATATGTATTTACAATAAATAAGATTGAACCGTTTTCATCTTTTAGAAATTATTCCTAAACATTCTAAACATAATCAATAACCTGTATCAACGGGCCCTAATTATAGGTGAAGGTGTTCAACATACTAACACATTTCCCTACCCAGCTTGTGTCTACTTCTGCCTCTGAGGTTATTGCTAGCAAGATTTGAACCATCATTCATGACCCTCATATTTACACTACCGAAACAGATGCACCGAGGGTGCACAGCAATCCACCTATTGTTTCACTTTTCACACATACACATTTTGCGTCATATTTCTAGCAGCTGCTGTCTAGCTTTTAGCAACATGCTGGCCATGTCACTCACCCTCATTAGGGTTTTATCTGTCTCTTAAGATTTGTCCACACTCAGCTTGTAAAACCTGTCCAATCTAATCCAAGGTGATTTTATTTGAATTTTTTCTGGCACACATTATATGTAAAGTTCTTTGATATTAATTATATTTATATTCTTATTTATAAAAGTTCCATTAACAGCTTCATAGTTGTAAAAAATACATTAAGAACATTTTTTTTTTCTTAGTCATTATCTTCTATCTGGCCTTGACTGAAATAAGTGTATCAAAGCCTTCGTAACCTTAGCATAGCAGGTCATTTTGGTTTGTGTTCCCATGCCTTTCAATCGTCAGTGTTTCCTTCTGTTGAGGGCCCGTCCTCTCAGTACACACTGGCTGCCAGGCATCTTTACACAATATCCCACCTGGGAAAACCAACTAGATGAATTAGTAAAGTTGGGGGGAAGGGGAGGCAGAGGAAAAACAATCAGGGATAAGAAAGAGGGCACACAGCTAGAAAGAGGAATGAAAGTTAAGAAGCACTTGAAAGACTGGGAGGAAAACAGAGACAGACAGAGTTTTTGGTCGAAACTGGAAAACATCACTTTCAGTGTTTGAGAACAATCAAAGCCTTGGTGAGACCTGAACATGTGTGCACTTGAACTTGGCTAAATGTTGCTCTTGAACATGTGATAGGTGCTGCGAAAAACAAGCCATTAGAGTCGGTTCAGGTAAACAAAATAGGACTCCGGCAAGAACAAGCAACATTGAAGGGTTGGGGGGTGGGTGGGCTTCTTTGAAGTGGCTCGGAGTATTCCCCTGACACTCCTGAGATATTTATTTGAATAATGTGCAGATTCACACCCGAGTAAGCAGAGATCTGTACGGTGGGTGGGAAGATGACAGGGTTTAATTTCCAGCTTTAGTGAGAGGGGTAGTGAGAGCGAGGGAGGGAGAAAGGGGAAAGAGAGACAAGGGAATTAGAGAGAGAGAGAGAGAAGAGCTAGATATGAGATGGGGAAGGAAGATGGAGTTATATCGCCATCCCTAAAAACATTTTGACATTTTAAACCTAAGGCAGTTTGTAGGCAGTAAATAAAGAGAAGGGAATCAATAGCAGTCAGTGATAAGGGGATAAAGCAGCTAAATATGAAATACAGCCTAACAAAATGGTATGGATTTCCAATGGGGCCACGTGACACCTGCTTTGAAATGCAAATAGCAACTTATGCACATTGTCCTTCTCGGGCCTTGCCACCTATTGATCGGCTAAAACAAATTCTATTGATCATTGAATATTTAATGGCGATAATTAAATCTCTCATGGAGGTACTTACACCCCATTTCCAGTTTTCATCGCCTTTCTCAGGAGACCTGCCTTTGACTTACTGAAGCTTCAGAACCGCTCTGGAAGGAATAGCACCCAGCTAATTGCATTGAGTTTGTTTTGAGAATATTGAGCAGGCGGTTTCCTGTCGACCTGCGTGTTCCTTGCGCGGGAACAGACATGTCTGCTAAAAATGTAAAGGTGAAAATCACCTTGTACCAATCTAATTGAGGTTGCCAATTATCAGCAAATGTTGCAGAATGTCTTTTCAGAAAATGTATACAATTGATACAATTTTGATTCAATTATGTGTTTCTACAATTCCTTGACTGAGAAATGGTAGAGCACACATATAGTGATGAAGGAAGTGGAAAGCAGTGCTTTGGCTTGCGCACTTAAGAGACAATTAAATTAAATGAGATTCAGTCATGCAAATTAGGGCTGTTGTACCTTTTTAACAAATGTGTGTCCCATTTGTCTTTTCAATTAATGTACTCAAAGTGACCAAAAAGTAATGGTGCAAAATCACATTTAACATTAAAATTTAAAACATGTCACTTGAGGCAATACCGAGAACATTTCCTGAGGGCCCGTTATGTGCATGTTATGGTTCATCTGAGCAGTTTACTTTAAATACAAAAACACCCTGCTCCTGTGTTTTCTTGCGTGTATTGTGGTTTAAGAAGCAGCTGAGGGAGCTGCAATAACAAACTCTGGTCTTAAAGGTCTTATTGCAGATATTAAACAGCGAGTTAAACAAACAACATGCAATATGTTCAAAAATCTGCTTTTTGTTGATGTGTGTACTTTATTCTTTTCCTCTGGCTATGGGTTTTACAGGAAAAAAGCCTAATACCCAGAATGCAAGGTTGTTGCTCTCAGGAGCCACTTGTCCTTTCTCTTTTGGAGCCGCAATCTAAGAAATGTCCTTACACTGATGGGGTGAAAACGTGAGAGAAGAAATATCTCCTTAATCGACTGACATAATTTATGACATTAAGAGACTGGCAAACAGGAAAAGGTTGCTGTCAGGATGGTATTAGAGGGCAGCTCTCACTGCATGGACCAGTGTTAAACAAAGTGCCAATCAATAGCCCTTTTATTAGTGACCGCAATCAATGTACCGGTGACTGAGTGAGCCAATTAACGCTATCGACCACCTCGGCAGAAGAAAGAGAAGGGGACGGGGGCGTCGGAGAGAGATAGCGAAGACAATATGGGAGACAATAGCAGAGGATGAGCAGCAATGTCTTTCTCAGGTCTTGTTTTCCTTCTCATCTGTAGGGAGGGGGGCATCTATGGAGTGGGAAGACCAGATTCCCACCAAGCGAGGGGCCCCAGGGGTCTGCGGCTGAGGACACCCTGACAGAAAGCAGAGGCCGCCTATCTCCCCGGAGGAAGTGTGTGTGTGTGTGTGTGTGTGTGTGTGTGTGTGTGTGTGTGTGTGTGTGTGTGTGTGTGTGTGTGTGTGTGTGTGTGTGTATGTTGCAGTGGTCGTGGTCGGGCGGGGGTGGAATTCAAGGGGAAGCTGCTACGTACCCACCCCACAACGCCCCCATCCATGCACTTCATCCATAGCACTGGGGCTGAGCTGTACTGGGAACGTAGTGCCACCCGTCTTCTCACCGCTGGTTCTGAATAGTGATGAGGTCACAGGGCTGTGAGGTCTCTGTGTATGCTCAACTCCACCTTTCTTCCCCAGAGGCTGACCAAGTTTGTGTGTGTGTGTGTGTGTGTGTGTGTGTGTGTGTGTGTGTGTGTGTGTGTGTGTGTGTGTGTGTGTGTGTGTGTGTGTGTGAGAGAGAGAGAGAGATAACCTAGGCTTGGGGACATACATTACATAATTTCCTATGGTCTCTGTATAGTACAAAAACTCAAAAACTGCATGTGACTTTAAACATCTGTTATCAGACTTGTGACAATGCTTTTTCAGTGCATTGGGACAAACCTATCACAAAACACTTTTAACATGTATTATATTTGAAACATGTGGAGATACATATTGATGTCAATTTCTTATTGTGTTAGAATTTGCCATTCAGGTTTTATATATATTAACCATTTATATTGTATTAGTGTATTTGCCATTGACAATGTATTAATTGAAAACAACTGTAAATGATCTAGCGTCAGTACAAAAGACACATTTTCTTCTGGTGACCCATGTCAGATTCTGAAAAGGTAATTTAAAACAGAACAGTACAACATTTCTTTTGAAGTTAATATTTACAAAGAAAGAGAGATCATACAAATGCTGTACATTAATACCACAATAAACACATTTGCTACAATCCACATTTTTCCATATAGATTAACGCCCTTGTTCCCTATTAAATGCATTCCTTTTGTGTTCTTCTTTAATTTAATATATACTGTATGCTTAAATAATATATATAAAGTTATTGCTGTGCCACACCTCAGCTCAAATGTTATCAAAACAGTATCTGCAGCTCATAAAGTCTGAAGCATCACGCTACACCTTCTCAGTAGCAGAGGGGCTCTGCCGACATTCAAGAACCGTAGTGTTTGTGTTTGGGTGTCCTGTTCCCAAAGAGAAAGGGGTCACGAGGACATCTGCTTCATGTCAGCTGGCAGTGTAGCACTTGGCTCCGGGGTTATCGGGCTCCTTCTATCAGCCCGTGGTCGGAACATGGACCTCTCCTTCCTGAAGGATGCCCTCCGAACCAGCGTGCCGACAGCTTGAGGAGGTGCGACGGAGAGAGACGAGAGGAAGGAGCGGCGGGAGGTGGAAGGAAGAGGATGGGGAGCGGGATGAATAGGGGAGGGGCTATAGGAAATGACAATGTGTGTGAGGCGATAAGCCTCTGGCAAGGCCCCCTACACCCTGGGGGAGGACTGGGGGATACAAGACCTCAGCCTCAGTGCTCAGTCCGACCACTGTCCCTGATGACCCGTCCAGCCGCCTGCTGAGACAAAACTGTATTTGACTAAAGTCTACTCATAGTTTTGCTTCCATTTTACATTCTTGACAAGAAGAGATATATACAATTACTGATCTGAAAATGCACCAACAAAAAAATAACATTCTTAATGCTGGTGCATTACTTAGAGATGTCCAGCAATTCAAACAAGTTTAATTATGCATGTGACTGTATTATTTGTTAAAAATACAATATATATGTAACCAATATGTAATTTATTTCTTATGTTTTAATCATTCTGCATCTATATAATGTTGGTTGTTGGAGGAAAATATTTTCTGATAAAATGTTCCATATATATAAATATATTGAAAGCAAGACTAATCTAATTAAAAAAGGGAAATTACTTGCGTCCAACAATTCTAAAAGATAATAAGGAAACACATAACCTTATGGAATAAGTAAATGTTAATTGTTACATCCTCAAATGTTATTGAATTGGAGGAGTTGTGAACAAAGAAATGTAATGTGTATTAATGCTGCTGTTGTGAGAATGATACATAGCAGAATGATTAAAAATAAATAAAAAAGTGTGCCATTGAGATGGAACAATACTCAATCACAATTATTTTGATGTTTTATCCTCTTATTACTTGAAACAGGCAAGTACAAGAGAGTCTCCTGTGTGGGAAAGATGCCAATCTCAGGATACAAATTTCACCTAGACGGCTGTAATGCTACAGATTGTAAGTACGCAAAGGTCAAGACAGGCTAAGCACCAACGGCTAAGGGAAAGAGGAAGAGACAGAGAGCGAGAGAGAGAACGAGAGATGGATGTAAATGCTCATCCCACAGATATGCACACTTTATCTTGACTATAATAGTGGGATGCAACAATTCTTACCAAGATTAAACTCACACACGATAGCTCAGGTGAAGCTGAGGGCCACAAGAGCAGGACATAAAAGAAGAGCAACGGAGAGACAGAGGGAGAATGAGAAATGGAGGGAGCGAGGCAGAGAAAGGTATGCGAAGGCAGCCGGGCTAAAGTCTGCGTGAATGCTGCCAGCAGTTTATGATGAGGGAGCTTCAGATGAAGCAGAGTGAAGTGAGCCCCAAAGCCCGGGCTAAGTGAGCAGATTAAAGGACTGCAGAGTGGTATCACTCTCCCACTGTATTTGCTCTCCCACTGGCAAAGGTCAAGAGCGTGCTACATCCACACGGCCTGCAGCGTGTACACATGCACACACACACACACACACACACACACACACACACACACACACACACACACACACACACACACATACAACAACGCAGTCCACAGGAATACAGCCTTACAAGACAGAGACAAAGTTAATGAAGGTAACAGCGACATCAATTTGAGCCTGGTGGAAAAAGCTCACGGTTTGATGTGCTGGAGCACAAAGGTGATGTGTAGACACCTTTCAAGCTTTCTGCCCCTGTGAGCTGTAAGGAAAGTTTAATTCCTTTGCTCATGTTATCTTTTTTTTTTTCCAGCAGGAATATTGTCAGGGTACTGTTATCGGACCTCTTTCAGGGTTTGAGTGTTTTATCGCGACACTGATCCCTTTGAAACATAAAATGTTCCATCACCACGACCACCCTGTTTCCATAACATCGTTAGCAGGATCAATGCTATTGACGTGTCCCCTTTTTTAGATTGTATCAGCTGTATCAGCATGGATGTTTTCTGTTGGCCACACGGCTGAAAGAAACTGGTATCTGGTAACCATGCAAGTTGGTGTCAGTGTGTTCCCTCTTTTCAAAGTGGGAGTGAGATGCCACGATGTCTCGCATTACTGGGTGACCGATCTTTCTCCAGTCAGTACGCTAGTAGATATTAAACAATAGTCAAAATCCTTCGGTTTTACTTCAAGTACACCACATTAACCCTTGTGTGGTGTTAATATTTTTGTTATTCAGCCAGTGTTCTGGTGGACTTGCTGGATTAAAATACTCAACAGATATGTACTTCAATCCAATTACAAGCAATATCAACTGCATATATTGTTAACATTTGCCCCTTAGCTTTGTATGAGCAAATAAAGACACAGTGTAAAATGTGCAGGAATGTGAGAGCAGACAGGTGTCGGTGCTTTAATTAACAACGTTGCAACTTTCTGCGGGCAGAAACACCTACACGCACGCACACAGCCCCGCAAACACACAGCAGGCCCAGACAGGAGGACAGAGTGAAGGTACACAGGACCTTTAGTTTCCACACTCTTATTACCCCGTGTCCAGTGGACAGATGTTTGACATCATCACACTCTAGAGACAAAGAATTCTAACCTATGAACCATGAATCACACTTTAGAACACTCTGATTATCATACTTGCACATGCACGCGCTCACGTGCACACACTCACATGCACACGCATATGTGCACACACACATACTGTGCTAAGCTTTACACTTTTTCAGCACTCTTATGACGAGCATAGTCACGTACATCTGGAAGGTATCGCTTTGTCTGTCGGCAGACATGCTCCGGTTGCAAGGCTGTGTAACTCATTGTTGCTATTTTTTCTGTGAAAATTGCAATCAAATCAAACCTTAATGTGGACTTCTATATGTATAAACTCCACAGAGCCTCTGTTCAAGACATGCTAATGCACAATACATGTATTTATCTATACATGGCTTTCCTGCATAGAAATGCCACTGTCTGTCAGAGTGCCAGCAAAGGCACATTCAGTGCTGTCCATAAGTATTCACAGTAAATTATATAGGTTTTCATAGCTTTTTTTTTATTGCAAAGAGAACCGATCAGTAAATAAATATAAACACAGAATTCAGCATGTTCTGAGTCATTTGACATAACAAGCTGCCCTTATTCGCGAATGTAATAGACTTCTCTTCAAACAAATCCCTCTGTTATAGGCAATGAGCATTCAGCTGTCGTACAAAAATAACTATTTCTGGAACATGTGGTAAAACTATACTTACAGTGATCAAGTGCACGTTACAGTTACAGTCACTGTGACTCTAGATTATGTGGCAATGGATAGCCTGTTACTACTATCGTACCCGCTTTCCTCAGGTAACGCTACTCCATTACTTAAGCTCTGATTGGTTGTAGAGAGAGCGTCGCTGTTTTTTTAATTTCATGCAAATCCTACATGACTGAATCACGTTCACATTGGAAACATGAATGAATATCGTTCGAAATACACGTTACACTATAGTAAATGTCACAGCCAGCCAATATTTAATGTGAACACTTTATTATTATTAAACTAGGAATCATAAATGTTATTACTTGTTCTCACGTTTGCTGCTCCTAGGTAAAACACTCTCTCTACTTTGTCACTGACACTCACTTCAATCTCTGGGTGTTTTTTTCCCCCTATTTAGCCTAAAGGTAACACCATATATTTACTCTCAACACCTTGGGGTGACACTGCTGTGCTTGCCGCTTGGAATTTAAGCCGTGCTAAAGAGCTGTTTTACAGCCCCCTCAGACGCCGCCTGTGTCAATTTGTTTTCCCACAAGCAATGTAAACACAACACTTGTTGAAGGACCCTCATTCACCATATATTTAAAAGGAATGCTGTTACACCCCTCCCCTCTCTCCCACGCTCCCTGTGCACCACTTTTATGTCCATATTTTCCCCCTTATCGTTCTCAGAATAAATATCCTTGAGATAAATAGAAGGCACGTCTATGTTCTCGATATCTCAACCTCCAAATGGAAAACATCTTGAACAGAGCGGAGAAAGAGGATCCTAAAAAGAGCCAAGTTGTATTTCAAGGTTACTGCCCCCTTATTTCGAGGCGTCCATGTTAGCCCAGAGCAGGGGGCCTTGTGGACACCTGATCCAGTCCTCTTGCTTTCTCCAAAGTAAGCTTGACAATCTGCAAATCAGAAATTAGCCTTAACAAGGCAAAGTTGAAACACAAGTGTGTGTTTTTTCTGTAATCTGATGATGTATTGGCCATGAGGCGAAGGTCAGGGTTCACTCAGCAACCATGTACGAAGCTCGTTTACATTAACCATTGAAAAGGCTAATCAAAGGTATATGATTTCACCCTCATACAGTTAACAGGAACTTTTGATGTTGCAAACATGTAACATCTGCTTTTAAATTGGATGGATTGAGGGAGCCCCATTCTTTTTTTTCTCTTTACTTCTTTTCTTGTCCTGAGGTACATGGGGCAACGGAAGATGTCAAAAAAAACTTTGCTCAGGCCTGCGACTAGAGCTTGAGTAGGGGAAAAAAAAGGTAAATGAAACAAACCATCTTCAAGTTGAAATCCAACCGTTGAAGCAGAGATTTAAAGATGCAAAAAGCATAATATTATGTTGATTGACACCAGATTATATTAATATGAGTCTGTGCTTTCCACTGAGAATAAACCATATATGTTATTTTTGTTCTTCTCACACCATTAAAATTGAAACACACAAGGGCATTTTCAGATGATTTCAGATGCAATAAAAGTCAGACTATTATCAGAAAAAGAAAATTGTATTCTAGTTATTGTATGTGTAGTCACTGCTAGATAACAGCTGTGAGCTAAGGGAAGTAGGTCCCGTCATTATGTATCACTGGTTGCTGAGCTTGTCAAACCTGTGTGTGTTGAGACCAAACCCATCAATGGTTAAGCATAGAGCAGAAGTGTCAGGTTTTTGTTCACGGACAAGAAAATATACCATCATTACCTCTGCACCCTGACACAATGTGGCTGCAGAAGATCTGAAGACAAAGACAAATGTTGCAGCATAAAAAATATTTTTAGCCGCATCTGGATCCAGTTGCGAGTCGACCATGGAGGGACCTCCACTGGCTAAGCAGCAAATGAGGAACAGAGGGGCCGAACGATTGAACTGTCATTGATAGAATTGCGATTTCCATCCTATCGAAGGCTCTGGCTGTGACTCTGGGGGCCTGGGTGTCTCTGCCTGGTACCAGTTAGCACTAAGCTAGCACACTTACCTGGACATGAAATCAATCACGTCAATTTGCTTAAACCTATAGCAAAACTAGAGCTAAGGGATGATGACTACCGATTGGTTGCTGTCTTTTTTTTCCTTCTATTTTATTTTTTACCGGGACGCACAATCAAAACAAAAGCAAAAATGTCCCTATTTTAATGGAAGATAGACGTTCACTTACTTTTTTTCATCAGTGTAATACAAGCCTAATTCACCTCACTACATAACTTGGCCTTTTCCTTCCTTTGCCTTGACACGTGGAAGAAAAATCAAAGTGGGTATGCAAGGGATTTAGGAAGAGAGACATTTTCCCCACATTGCATTGGGCCTCTGAACTTTCAACTGAACTTTTAGCATGTGTTTAACGCTACATTGATGTGATTGAAATTGACACTGCTATGCTACGAGAGAAGAGAGAGAGAGCTGCTCAGCATTCTCCATCATCATACACCCACATTATATACACACACACACACACACACACACACACACACACACACACACACACACACACACACACACACACACACACACACACACACACACACACACACACACACACACACACACACACACACACACAACCCACTGAAAAGTTCAGAGTCCAAGCTCACTGCCAGGAACCGAGAAGAAAAATCCAAAACAATCATTTTTTTTATTCTTAAAGAAGAGCAAATCTAACTGTCAGCTCAGTGAGGATTATTCCACCACGTTTGGCTCCCCAACTTCCCCACCGTAATCCACCCAAAAAACTCTTGGTGAAGCCTCTCAAAACAATTTATGCAAACAAACATCAAGCACAGCTATTTGTATTGGCAGCACTTTGCAGTAAACCAGACTGAACCAAGACCAGATGGGGCTGGGCCTTTTCTGTTGCCATGTGGTGCAACACTAGAGGCAGCTCAGCAGACAAGCTCAACGCAGAGCGCTGTCTTGTGTAATGGAGAGTGTTTCAATATTTAGACCACTTCTCATCATATTCCCCACTTCTGGGTGTATATGTGTATATGTGTGGTGGATTTACACAATCGCACATAAAACCACAGGGGATGTATTGTAGCCATTTCTGTATTGTTGTTGTATGTGTTGTCATTTTGGTCACAAATCTTTCCTCGTTTGCAGCGTACATCCCTAAACCAGGCTATCATCCATGTACGCCCGGCTGTAGGTGTCCTTCACATCTCATAATGATCGACCTCTTTGATGACTTCCTACTCTGCTCAACTCTTGACCTCGTATAACGGCTAATTCATAAGAGTGGATGATGTTGATAACCAGTTGCTTACAGCTCAAAGCTGTGCTGCATAACATATAAGTTCTCCTGCCTAGAAAACATGGCCGAACATGAGAGAAAAGATGCCGATGCATACCATGACCCGTCTGGTGTTGACAGCGGTGGCTGTGCTGTGGCCGGTAATTGGACTGACAGTAATAGGAACTGTCTTTCTGCCTCTGCGGGCCCTAGAGATGGGCCACAATGCTGCTGTGAATTTAGCAGCTGCAGTCAGATGGAAACCATGTAACTGCAATTTTCCTCGTCTTCCTTTTCTTCCTCCGTTTGAATGCTGACATGATCATTTATGAGTTGAGTGAATTTCATGACCCTCGGGCCCTTGAAACCTGGTCAACCGCCAACATGCAATTTCAGAAATACATGGTTGTCAATGAGAAAATGAGCCCTCCATTCGTCATTCCAGAGGAACTTGTTTTTTTGCAGATACATGTATTTACCCGACAGCAGCATTTTGCTGTTGCTGGCCCTCCGCCTTGAGGGAAAGTTCGGTTTGAAGTCAGCATCCATCTCGGTGAAGACCACACAAACACGTGCAAAGTAGCAGTAAGGTAGCCTGCACAGACCTCATTACTGCCGGTGACTGAAAATACATATTTGATCGTATTCGAGTCCAAATGTGAACGTTAATTCACAGGGAGATGCAGATCCATGCAATGCCACCGCGGGAGCTTTGACACACCCAGAATAGACGTGTACACACACCACTTGCCGGCAAGAACACACATAGACAAAGAGCCTAAGGCCCCAAGATGAAAGACGGCACATGGATCCACACATCACATGATCGACCCACAACCAACCCCTCCACACACACACACACACACACACACACACACACACACACACACACACACACACACACACACACACACACACACACACACACACACACACACACATCTCCAGACACCCCAGGGAGAAAAGAGACACACATTCCTCCCACTCGTTCACCGTCTCTCTATCTCTCTTACACACACCTACACTAACACGAGCTGTGCTAGCCATGCTCTCTCTCTCTCTCTCTCTCTCTCTCATGCTCTCTCTCTCTCTCTCTCACGCGCTCTCTTTCGCGCGCTCTCTCTCGTGCTCTCTCTCTCTCTCTCGCGTGCTCTCTCTCTCTCCCTAAGCAGTTATTTCCCAGAGTCACTGCCAGCACTCTCTCTCTCAGTGACAAGCTACAAATCCCTGACACCACCACTGATGATAGCTTTACAGTAGAGCCTCAAGGGGACTCTACCAGCCAGCACACACAAACAACACACGCCTCTCTCTCGCGCTCTCCCAGGAGCCCCGGGGGCCTCTGGGATATATGGCTCCCAACACAAAATGCCTAGGGTTTGTTTGAGTTAAACATCTGAATGCAGGCAACTAAAGTGGCATGTGTACAAATGAAACACCAATTATGCTTGTCCATTAATGTTCAGATTCACATTTGAACTGTGGAAAACAAAACCAAATGGATATACGTGTAATTACGTTCATTCATGAACATTGTCTTTTAAAGTCAAGAGGCCAATCACAGCACACCACAGCACAGTGGCACTAAATCAACAGCAATCTAACTTGTACCATTATCAATTTTGGTCCTTTTTTTCTCCCCACACCAGATTGACTTATTGAGACAGTCGTCATAATGTCACACTTGCCCTATCTCTCTTTTTTTCTCTGTTTGATGAAGCTTTAATGACTCCCTCTGTGTGCTGTAATTATCCAGCAGCCCTGGGATGTTTGTTTTGGTGTTAACCGGGCCGGCCACCGCTGTGACCGTATCCACCATTGCTCTATTATTTCTCATTACAATATTCATTACCTTTCTTTCCATTTTGGATAATTTTGCAGTACTAATAAATGCTCTTCAGGGGGGAAGTTTGTGTGTATGCAGGGAACGTGTGTGTGAGTGTAATAATTCCAGATCACAAGTGCCTTGGATTTATTGGCATATACCAATTTGGCTTTAATGAGATCACACACCTTCAGGTAGGTGCAGCTTCATCCGCTGCTTTGCTCGGGCTTCTCCCTCCGTCTCTCCGTCTTTCTGCCCTTATTACCATTTCATACACCCCCCTCCACCTCCACCACCACCGCCGCTGCTACCCCCCATCTGATGAAAAACCAGAAAGGCTTTGTGTGGTTCATTAAGTCAGCATAGGAAATGTATTAAGTAGGAGAATAGGGCTGGGAGCTATTGAGTGTTGACTTAACCTTTCCAGTTTTTCTTTTCTTTCTTTTTCCACCCAGTGATGCTTCTAATGGAGGATGCGTGCTTTACTCTGTCTCATTAGTAACCGCATGGATCCGTTAGAACAAGATATAATGGAGGTTTGGACTTGCTTACTCTTAAATAATGTGCGTGAATGTACTGTAAGGGTGAATGCCTTTGTCTGCAAGTAGTTAAATGTTCTACATGACCTGTCTTGGTTCAGATAGTATGTCCAGGAATTCTAACTGCTGGAGTTTGTTGCAGCTTGTTTCAAATAGAGAAATGGACATGTGTGTTATATCACGAGAAGCTCTGCAGGATGCTAAACATTGTTAATTGAACCAAATCTACTTTATACTAATTTTACTTTCTTAACTTTATGGTGCGCTTTGTGTTGTCACGCAAACTCTAAAGAAGTTCATTTTCTCCACATTCTTTCCAAGTTTTAATTACCACCAAATTTGATACAAATGATACACAATTTAAACAGGGTGACATGTGTAACCTGGAACAGGGGCTCAAACTTGAACAGGGCCTAACAGTTTATGGATGGATGTTACACCCTCATGCTGTTAACAATTAAATAAATAAAAAAGTAGTGATTGGATATTGCTCCTATAGCACTCTATATAATATCCTAAACCAACCACTTCAAGCATGCCTTAAGAACATTAAGGCCGTTTCTCAATGTGTGTACTTCTCTGTACTTGTGAACTCGTGAACTTCTGAAACGTCATCAGTCCGAGCCCAAGTACTGTTCCAATTCAAAGTTCGCATCGAGCCAAGCACGGTGAAAATGCCCGGATGTGGCTCGCTCCTCCCATTTTACCGAGCCTGCATCGGCGCTGACTTGTGTGTACTTTGGACGGCCAAATATCCCAGAATGCATTTCACTCCAGCAAACAGAAGAAATGGCGGCGGAGACAACACAACTGTAAGTTGAAACTTTCTAAATACTACTGCTGTTAAGTCACACAAAGTAATTTTAGGATGTTTTTAGGCGATAAGTTAGTTGTTTAAGAATCAAATTGGTCTTCGGTTTGTCGAGATTCAGCCGATTTAAAAATTTGCTCCGGCGATGTCGGAGCCGCTAGCGGGACCGTCAGTAAACCAGCACCGGGCCTCAGCGTCACGGGGCCCGGCTAGAACAGCCTGATGTCGGGAAGTCTTTTTTAAATTTGCCGGTGGTATTGACGTCTCCGTTGAACGGTTAAACATGAGCTATAATTCGGTTTGGTTGAATCTAACGAACAATCTTTTGGTCTCAATAGTCTATTGTTTGTTTACAGGTAACGTTAAATCCGTTTTATTATTACAATTACATTTTAATTTAACTTTAACGTTGACCTAGAGCCCTGTCTTTTAACTTCTGACCGACTTGTTAGCTCCTCTCTATCCATATTGTGCAGACTGATTATGCTCTATCAATGTGCATTATAACCTACAATTTTAATGAAGGGACATCTGAGGAAACCTGGGGCCATATAGAATGAGAAGCTTGTAAATAAATGTATTGTTTGATTTTCAACCCAGGATATTCAAGCAATTGTGTATATTTACAACAACAAACAATTACAAAGTCCTGTTGTTTACAGATAGTTATTTACAGTCAGGCAGTTACATTTCAATTAGACAGAACAAGAAGAAGAACATTGCAAAAGAACTATTTTCTTCCAGTGGACATAACTTCATCTGGGGAGGTTTAGTATCTACAAGTAGTCATGTTGACCCAGACATGCAGCAGTCCTTCTGTGCAGCAAGCTTTCCTCTGATCCCGCTCCGTTTTCTGTTTTATATATATATATATATAATGCCCTCTTGTGCTCTGCAGGAGGAGGAATCCGGACGTGACACCCATCGATGGCACCGGCAGCACAGCGGAGCGCCTCATGGCCGGCAAGGCCCCACCTCCTCCATCTCCTCTGCTTTGGGGAAATGCACAACTCTATGGAGGATCGTCATCATTTCCTCCACCACGTTGTGGACGGTCCTGCACACGGTGGCATGGCAGAGATGTCTGCGGTGACCCTGTAGGAGGCTCCACAAGCAGCCAGCACACCGTCACCAGCAGCTCAAGCTCATGGCTCCATCCATGGTTGTTTTGCCGGGGCAGCATCTGGACCAGTATGTTGATCCTGTTCCTGGAGAGCCTGAAGGCTGGTCTCAGGTCAGCTTCAGACCATGTTGATGCTGTTCCTGGAGAGCCTGAAGGCTGGTCTCAGGTCAGCTTCAGACCAGTATGTTGATCCTGTTCCTGGAGAGCCTGAAGGCTGGTCTCAGGTCAGCTTCAGACCAGAACACAGAAAGAATCGGGACATGGTCCTTCAGTTGCACATACCGCTGAACAGGACTTTGGTCCTGTTAAAAAACAGGATATTATTTTGAAACATTGTTGTAACATTAATGTATGTAGTATATGTATTTGTGTTTTGACTATTTAATAATAATAATAAATAATGATTTCTAAATATGAATTGTTGAAGTCTACCAGTATTAATATCTGACGTGTGCTTGCTTATGCTGGAGAAGGTTTCTATGTATGTTACTGGTCGACAGGCAGTGTAAAACACACACCTATCTCACCAGAGTGCAGAAGTCACTGCAGCCTCCATGATCTCTGGATCGTAGACATGAACACTGTTGTGTCTGTCCTGGTTAATGACTAATGTACGAGACACAGATGCGGTTCAGGTACCTTAGTTTAATATGTAGTGGTGTTTGTGTATCTAACTGCACTGATGATCAACCTCTTGATGTTTGCGGACCAAGAAGACACATGGTAGGTGTGTATGTGAAATATAGCCTAATGGATGTAATATTTAAATACTTTTATAATGTTACTGTATTAAACCTCCTCTGCCTGCCATCTTATTAGGCCTCGATAGATTATATATTTATATTGCAACAGCCATGCAATAAATGTTTACATGAGCAGTGTTCTAATGTAAAGGTATTTTCTATGTAATCTAGTTTTTGAGGTATTTCCTTCATCCAATATGAAAGAATATATATTAGATACACCTCCCAGTATAACCAGTAGAGTACAACAGCAGCAGAAACTACATTAAACTAAATGATCAAGTCCCTAAAACATTAAATCTAAGTTATATACACTATTAAACCACATTTCTTTGGGAACTGTCAAGTCTACCTGTAAGTGGGAGGACAGGTTACAAAGAAGAAAAATGGGTAGCCTGGTTAAAACAAAGTGTAATGTTAAGACAGACTTACAAAGCAATAAAGATGCTGTTAAGGCACGTCTCCTCTCCCTCCGCTGCATCACGGCTCTTCTTTGAAGGATTCGCCTCCTCTTCGGCTTCTTGATAGAGATGGCCGACCGCAACCGCAATCCTCCGGGTCCGATCCATTACTATTATATATAATATATCTATAATATATAGATGTGTAATATATCTATTATAATATAATATATATATATATATATATATATATATATATATATATATATATATATATATATATATATATATATATATATAATAATAATCAGAAGCAGCTTTATTATAACGGCATTATATCTAATATATTAATATATATATATTATATATCTGTAATATATAGATGTGTAATATTATATAATATATATATATATATATATATATATATATATATATATATATATATAACTATATATAACTATATATAACTATAGATATATATATATATATATATATATATAAAATAATCAGAAGCAGCTTTATCATAACGGCATTATATCTAATATATATTACATCAAATAAATTAATATCTAATATATATTATATCTAATATAACGTATCCACAGCAATCTTCTATACCTTTTCCCGCCACTGGCTCTTTAAATATACGTGCGTGAAGAAAGAGCTGCCAACGTGATGACGTCATCAAGTAAGCTTCCGTTCCAATTCACCGTACTTCTGAAGTCTGGACTTGGAGTCTGGACTTCAAGTCCAGACTCCAAGTCCAGACTTCAGAAGTTCACAAGTCCGTACTTGTGTACTTGGGTATTGAGAAATGGCCTAAAACCTGGATCTGGATAACCTGCAACTTCCTGATGTTAAACTCAGACAAAACTGAAGTTAACTCTGAAATGAATTATCTAATGAAATAGTTTCTCGAGATGGCATTGCACCGGCATCCAGCCCCACCGTAAGGAATCTCTCAGTTAGCTTTGATCAGGATGTCTTTTAACTCCCAGATAAAACACATTTCAAGGACCGCCTTCGTTTCACCTATATAACATTGCAAAAATCAGGCACATCCTGTCTCAAAGCGATGCAGAAAAATTAGTTCACACATTTCTTACTTCTAGACTAGATTAATGCAATTCCTTGTTATCAGGCTGCTCTAATAAGTGTCTTCAGACTCTCCAGTTGATCTAGAATGCTGCAGCTCGTGTACTAACAAAAACTAAGAAAATAGATCATATTACTCCTGTATTAGCTGCTCGGCACTGGCTCCCTGTAAAGTCACAAATCAAATTTAAAATCTTTCTCCTCACCTATGAAGCCTTAACTGGTGATGCACCATCATATCTTAAGGAGCTTACAGTACCATAATACCCCACTAGAGAGCTGCACTCACTGAATGTGGTTCCTAGAGTCTTAAAAAGTAGGATGGGAGCCAGAGCCTTTAGTTATCAAGCTCCTCTTCTGTGGAACCAGCTTCCACTTTCAGTCCGGGGGGCGGACACAGTCACCTCAAGTAAGAGCAGGCTTAATACTTTCCTCTTTGAACACTTGAACACTTATAGTTAGGGATGGCTCAAGTTTGCCCTGGTCCAGCCCTAGATATGCTGCTATAGGCCTAGACTGCTGGGGGACATCTCAGGATACACTGAGCTCCTCTCTCCTCTTCTCTCTCTCCTTCTGGATGAATTAATGTCCCTTCAATGCACATTACTAACTCTATTTCTTCCCTGCAGTCTTTGTGCTTTCTCGCCTCACAGGTTTCCATGGATCGTGGCTGTGTCTGGACCGTGGTCAGGCCTCCTGCCATGCTACTATCATCATTATTATTAGTCACATTACTATTACTGATACCAATACCATCACTGCTTTTATTATCATTATTATTATACTATATCCACTGCTGTCATTATTAGTAGTTGTACTTTTTCCATCATTATTCTGCTTACTACGCTCATTATTTTAATAATTTATGTAATATGCATCGAATGTGTTGTAACTCTGTTATGTTATTCGTTCTGTACACATGACATCTATTGCACGTCTGTCCATCTGGGGAGAGGGATCCTCCTCTGTTGCTGTCCCTAAGGATTGCTCTTTTTGTTCCTCCCTGTTAAAGTTTTTTGGGGGGGAGTTTGTCCTGGACCGATGTGAGGGCTCTGGGTGCAAGGATGTTGTATTTGTACCAATTTGTGATTCTACAAAATAAATTGAATTGAATTGAAGTAAAACCTCTAAACCAGATTTTGCCAAAAGTCTGAGAAGGAGGAGTCACTAATTATTGTAGTCCGCCATTTAGCTGCTGAAAAAAACAAAACAAAAACCTTGTAACAATGTGAGTACTAAGTAATCCAGACAAAACAATGTTAAAACGTCTCATTCGGGGGTTGTCACACGTTTTAAAGGGAAGGGCACTGCGGCCAGTCTGCCATTACAATTAGCGTTCATTTTGGCCTGATTCAGTGAGATCTACGCTGACTGCTGGACATGCATTATGCATGAGTCTGTCCATATGCACTTGGGCCATCATGCATGCCCTTGTAGAAAAGCATCGACCACCGGCATGCAATTACATTTAGCTTGTTTCAACCTTCTCTGTGTGCACATTCTCCTATGAAATCACGGGGAATGGTGATGAAAGTGTGCATTCTCCTTTGATAAAAAAGTTCTGATATCCATCATTGATAATACATGGACAGTTAATACGGCCTATTGTTGACATCTGTGCTGAGCTCTTTCCATTGCCCACGTAAAACAATGTGTCTCGAAATTTTGTGATTCCGAATTTTTCAGATAAACTGAAGGATAAAGTGTTCTTTTAGGGGTTGAGAATATTCTCCAATACTTCTTCATTAACTTAAACAATTGAAAGAGCCACTGAATCATCTGAAAACTGCATTGTCACAAAACTGAAAACTGGGCAGTTTTTCATCTCTCATGAAATAGATGAGAAGTAGATATGCTGTTTTCCTCTATTTTATCCAGAACTTTATAGTCAACATACATGTGCAGTGGCTTTTCACTTTTTGACCAGACTGTTTTAATTCATGACACAAGAATAGCCTATATTTAAAAATAGTTCTATTATAATCAAGTTGGCCTGTCCCTTTTATTCATATATCTACTTGATTCTAGTTTTTTTTTTTATGAAAGAATCAACAAGTTGGGGAACAGAGAGAAGATTAAAGACATTTTATTTCTGGTTTCATGTCGACCACATGAAAGGTTTCATTCATTTCGGTGACATAGGGAATAATTATTAGTTTTGAGGACCAACAAGTTTCCCGCTGTAACTTAGTTGTCTTAATTGCAGTGAGCACCAAGGTTGCAGTGTGTGTGAGAGTTGCTATTGCCTGTGGGTGTTTACTGCCCAGGCACTTTCCAGAGCCTGGACCATGACCACTCTGTCCACTTTATCTCTCTGGAAAATCTCTTGACGGGAGATCTCCATCTTCTACACGCGGCTCTTTAGCGCCCCTCGGAGAGGAAGCCCATAATCGCAGATGCGTCTCCAAGGGAGGAAACGCCATACATCAGTTATGGAACGGCAGGGCACCGGGGAATTTGGCACAAGGTATCAGTCGTGACAACGGAAACCTTACACAGCCCTAGATAATCAGAAACAGGCAGATCATATGACTCAGTAGGACTGATCATCGCTGTCACTGTCAATACAAATATAGTGTGTATAGGGGGAATAATAGAACCCCCTCCCTCCCTTCTCCCAGCTCAACATCACACGAGGAGGAGTTGTTTATGTTTATGGGAGAGAGCGGAGAGAACTGGTGATGGTTGAGCTGCTGATCTAATAAGGCTTAAAATTATTTCTCGTTTCATTCACTGTGAGGCAGCATCATTCCTTACCCATCTTTCAAGTGAGCATCATTCAATTAAAATGCAATTGTCGTCGCCCCCATCCACGGATATTTAATTAGACTGGAGAGCAGGGCTTCCACTGTCTTTTTTTTCTAGCACAGCTCTTCGGATTTCACCTCTAAGGCATATTTTCACTCTGTTACTCGTTGGTTAAACAAGGGCATGTATCCATTTGTTAATTGATACAATTACGCATTACGCGTAATGGTCACGTAGGTCTCCAGGCGCGCATCAATCACTGGTCTATTGACCTGCCCAAAACCCCTCTAACCGTTCCTGCTGGGACTGCCCCTCTCTCTAATAGAGAAAGATAGAAACATCATCGTCATTAACTCCGGGATGGACCTCTGGCCAGAGAGCCAGAGGCGAACAGAGGTCGAGATTAAATAAAGGGAAAAAAAAAGTGCTTATTCCACCAGCTTTAATTGTGATAGATTGTAAATAAAAGAAACTGTTTTAAACTACAATCTTTTAAAACAGAAAGCAGCAGACTTTGTAGTTTATATGTTTGTTTCCTATTTGCCAGGGTGAAACGGGAAAACAAAGTAATCTCTCTTCCTGAATATGTGAAGTGTCTGTGATATTTCACAAGACTTTTTTGTCTTCCTTCAAATTCATTAAACTTCACTAAGGGTTTCCATATGTTGCCAGGCTACAATTCAATAATATTGAACAATACAACCATTTTCCGAAGACGTTATCTCAGCAAATCGGTGAAGAAGAATTATATTACAAAAGCGGGACAAGACGGTGTACAGTGCACCTTAAGAAACCCCTGCGTTGGACGTGATTGGCAAAGACATTATTCTATCCTTGGTACCCTGCCGTTCCGGGATTACAGTGACGTCACGCTGATACCCTTGCATGGATGAATGCTAAAGAACTATAGAGCCACAAATAATAGCACAAGCAGAGTCCATATCTTGCAAGTCTTACGTTATCCTTTAAGCCTCCTTCAGCTAACACAACAACAAATTTTTTTTGCACTTAATGACGCTTAATTTCATTTCTTATCGGGTCCTTCGGGGGGGATTATTCATTCATATAAAACAATCTGCAGCTGGTGCCATCCTAAAGTCTCCCTCCTATGAGTGAAGTCATCTATTATTGAGCGGAAGGCCGTGCGTGGAAATGTGTGTAAGACGGTGGATTTGAAGTAGAATTGGTTGCAATCGATCAAGGGTGAAGAATATTGCTGATGGTAACAAAAGAAGCAGCTATGTCTTTCTCGCAATTTGGATACCCTTACAATGCAACTTCACAGGTAAGCCTCTTTGCTTTTTATTTATTCTAAGTGTTTTGCACACACACCACACAGGCACACACCACCAAATGTTTTTTGTGTGTGCATATTGTCTTGTATTTCACGATAGTCAGAACATTTTTCTCTTTAAGTTACAGTAATGGCTGAGTGACTTCTTAGACAAAGACTGCTTTTTTTCGTGTGGTGCTTTTGTTGTTGAACCAAATATCGATATACACGCACCCGTGTCCAATTACTCTGAATTATGAATGAACTCACGTGTTTTTCTGATGACAATAGAGATGAATGTCACATATTGCTCACTACGATGTGTAATTGGGCTGTAACGCATGCTGCAGCTGTACACATTCGCAAACTTTCTTTTTTTAATGAGACGTGTGGAATGTCAGACACCTTGCATTCTAGTGACAGTTTTTAAAACTTAATTAAAGTGGTTTATTTACATTTAAAGACACTAGTATTGCGCGTAATGGCAAGTTCAAAGAAGTTCAAGCCGATCAGGGGACAAAAGTTACTCTCATGGAAAAGTTGTCACCCAACTTTTATCTCGATAATATTTTTAACGATCACTACATTTTGTTTAAAATTAAAATATTCCAATTGCCGAAGAATTGCGTGCACAGTGATATTACCTGAGATGTTTCTTATCTAATTTTGAAAACCACGACACACTGGAGCAGGTCACTTTTACTCACAGATTGCGCACACCTCTTTCCATCTTAATATCCACTGAAATGTTTAATTTTAAAAAGTATTAGATTAAAAAGGGGACAACGAGGTGCTACCGCTTATTACACATTTTCACAATGTAAGCTACTTTCTCTCATTCCAGGAGTCCTCTGAAAAGTGACTTACCTTGGTATTAAAGCAGGTAACGCTAAGATAATGACACCTGATTCGGGACAATTAAACTGAGGTGAACAGAAAGCAAGCTCACGTTTTCACACGTTTCAATTGAAAGTCTCAACTTAACTCAGACATATTTTTGCAGCGCATCACCCACAGCCACTTCAGAGTTGTCTCAGGCATCCAGATGAGAGCTGAAACAGCCAAATGACCATGTCTATCCACGATTTTCTTCATGCAGTTTTTCGTGTCGGCAAACCCCAGTACGACTTGCTGCGATTCGATTTCCAGGTCGGTCTCTGATGGGACAGCCGGCTCCCAGACCGCCGCTGCCTCCTTCTGCTGCCCGTCCTACGAGAATCGGCTCCTGGCGAGCAGCCGGACGGAGCTGAACGCAGCGCTGGGGATGTACAGCTCTCCCTACGCCGCAGCGGCTGCCGCCAGCCAGAACTACGCCAACTACTTCCCCTACAGCACCGACCCATCCGCTATCTACTCCACTCTGGTGGGCTCACTTTCAGCCTGATCTGATGCGTAAAGGGGAGGGGGGTTCAGGCTAATCGATCAACTGGGTTTTGTTCATCAATTTATCTCACACTGCAAACGTATCCGTCTCGACAAGCCGTTTAACCCAGCATCCAGTGTCATCTTCTTTCCATTAGAAGCAAGTCAAAAATCCCGTGACTGAGTTGAAGGGAACCTGTCTAAGCAATGGAGAGGAAGTTGTCTCATTTGAATCAAATGCCATTTTATTATTTTAAAGTAATCCTCCTCACTCTGCCTTGTTTCAAAAACAATGTGTGTTGCTAAACTAGCATTTGAAGAGAAAAAAAAAAGTTATTTGTACTCATCTCTCAGAATTATTCACTTTGAGACAGTACAATTTTAGATTGGATAAAGGACTAAAAGACTTGTTAAATGGATATTTTGCAGTGCAGATGTGACTTTTCTTTCTTTATTCCTATTTATTTAAACCACCCAAATTCAGCTTACATTTTCTGTCCATGGAAATGTTGAACATTGTGTCTGAAACTGTAAAAAAAAAAAAAAAAAGAAATATGGCATGCATGGGAATTATTTTCACTCTTGGTTAGAGGGATTTATTCTTGTTTATGAGCATGACAATAGCAAATATCTTCATAATTATTTTCAAAAATCCTCAAAATGCTGAGAACTAATACATGTTGCATGTATACTTACAACAACCTTGTTGTCTTTCACAGAATCCACAATATGACATTAAGGACAGCACAGGCACTTTACACTCTGGCATCACTCAAACCGCTGCATACTATCCTTATGACCATTCACTGGGACAGTATCAATACGACAGGTAAATTCTATGTTCTTTTTTCAACTTTCTGTAATATGAGCGTCAGCAGACCTGGAATACTGATCATTAAAAGCAACCTTTCACATGGTGAATATTCTGCATTCAGATCAAGGGTCAGAGTGTAACTCCATACCGATATCTGCATGGAGGGAAGCTGCATGTATTTCAAACAGCAGGGAGTAGGGATATAAGATGTCTGAGTGAGTAGTTGATGATATCCTCCACATACTACACTAATGGACACTGTATGTGTATTTCTTCTCCAGATATGGGACAGTAGACTTTAATGGCACAGCCAGAAGAAAGAACGCAACTCGTGAAACCACCAGCACCCTGAAAACATGGTTGTATGAGCACCGGAAGAACCCCTACCCTACCAAGGGAGAGAAGATCATGCTGGCCATCATCACCAAGATGACCCTCACCCAGGTGTCCACCTGGTTCGCCAACGCCCGGAGGAGGCTAAAGAAGGAGAACAAGATGACCTGGTCACCAAAGAACAAGGCCAACGACGACAGGAAGGATGACTTTAACAAGAGCGACCAAGACTGTGTCACCAAAGGTAATCATTTATTTTGGTGGCAAAAAGTTTACTGACACTAAATATAAGAAAATACAGTTGCCAATAATATGAATCACAACTGGTAACAAGTATATTTCAACAACTTTTCAAACTGTGCTAATCACCTTTCTTACATGCAGATTCTAGTGATTGCAAGGAGGAGAAGGATCTGCATCTAAGTGATCTGGAGGACATGGACGACGACGACGACTGCGACAAGTTGGACAGTGACTGTGAAAAGGTGGCTGCGGATGAGCAGGACCTCCAGAGGGTCATGGCCGTATCCGGAGACCCTCAAAAGAGAGACTGCGGCTCCGAGCTGCACCTAAGTTTAACCAACAGCTTCCACGCGTTCCCCTGCGCCATTAAAAGCGTCACCACCCTCCCTCCTCTCCCGTCTGACTTCCTGGACCCTGCGGTGTCCAAGGCACCGTCTTTGACCGGCCCCGCAGGAACACTGTCCCTGTCTCACTTTGAAGCATCAGATAAGCCTCGGATTTGGTCTCTGGCTCGTACGGCAGCTTCGGGGGTCATACTGAGCCCTCAGCAGCATGGCTTGGAGCTGAGGACAGGCAACTCAACCGGGGACTGCCAGCTCCAGAGCACCAGGCTTACTGGACAGTGTGGGGGCATGAGAGGCCTCCATGAATCTAGCAGTGTCACCAATACTGAGAGCCTGTTCCCCGAGGGCTTATCCTTGCAATCAAAAGTCTATGGCACTGGCAGCTACAGTCACAAAGACCTCCAACTGCACTGTTCCTCCTATGCTGCCCTCCCAGACTTATGTCAGTACTCCTCTATTGAAGGTATGTCATCTTTTTACAAGGGATATAATTAGAGAGGTATACCGTAAGGAACACTAGCTTTGCCAAATATGTTTAAAATAGTGCCATGTGTTGTTGGATATAGAAAAGTCCATTTAGGGTTAGGAAGTGAGGAGACGCTTTCTGCCAACTTGCACCCGAGGCAAGTTTCTTAGACATGCTTTTATTTGGTTGTGTAGGATTCTCTGGTGGCAAAGCAGAGGCACAGTCATCTGACCTCAGTGAAGCCTGCGGGACCGTGCAGGATGACAAGGTCACTGCGTTCAGACCAGTGATGAAGAGGTGAAGCAGGTGAGAGTCTGCACTGAACTGGAAGAAACCAGCAAAGTCACGACACACACACACACACACACACACACAGCATTGAAGACTCACATGTGAACAAGGACACATAGATACTAATTTTTTATTTTATTTTTATTTCATATTTTATTGTATCTAAATTCAATGACTGCCAGGTTGAAGTGCTGGGTTACTAATATGCATAATGGCAGAAGCATATGAGACAAAATATTAACATTCCTGATGCTATCAACTTATAATACCTTTTTTTATAAAGAGTGTTTATTCCTTATTTTAATTCCGATTCTTTTCTTCTCCTAGATTGATGGAAACTACCACAATAATGAATGGGACATGTATTATGCACTAAAGGACACACTGGCCGAGCAGGGGCCTCAATATGACACATGGGAGCAACCTGGCGCTGCTGCAGTGAGAGGCTGTCAAACTGTGGACGTGGCTATCATTTTGCACAACTTTGTTTTTATGGTGTAAAATACTTTATGCAAAAATTCTAGATGCAAAGGTATAAGAAAGGCCAAGTTAAAACGGCCGGATTTGTGTATGGCAATCGTGTAGTGTAGCAAACCTATTTATTTATCTGTGTATTTATTATTTCTGTTTGTGAAATATCTGAGGTGTTTATTGGTTGAATTCGTATCCCCTCTGAGTGTTCTGTTACCTGTTGCGTTTTACTGTGGCTTCGTTTAATTTTGCCTGAAGTAAAAGAGAAAAGCTTGTCGGACATAAAGTTGAGCATAAAAAGGACCGAATCCCCTGTGTGGCGCGTGGAGGACTTTTGTCATTGTGTTAAAATGTGAGCTTCTTCTGTATTCTCCTATCATGGCATTTTTTCTTTCTTTCTAAGAATACAATTTTTTTCCAAGAGCTTTCGTTGTCTGTGTCATGCTTATTTACGGAGCCCAGCGTCCAATCGGCCAATTAAAACATTTGCGGATGCGCATTTGATCAAAGTTGATCATCTTGACTCGACGCATAGAGCCGCAGCGCTGATGGAAGGTCATAATTCAGAGGACTAAGGACGTGAGTGAAATGCACAAGTTGCGGAAGAAAGGGGACATCATCCCTCTATTGTCAGCATCTAATCAGAAGTGGCACCGAACACTTTGTTACTGTTCAGGCCAAGCAACGAGGCAGGGACATAGGATGAATGCTGCTTTGTCCCCTGTGTAGTGAGCCGCTGCACTAACTTAACATTGTGTTAATTAAAAGGTCATTTGTACGATCAAACCCGGCAGAGAAAAAATTCACATGGTCCATCAAAGTCCCTTTGATTTGGCTGTTTTGCCCCGTAGTCCATCTCGTTATGGGATGACTTTGGTGACTCTCCTACAGACAGCTGGAATAAGATGATCACTTTAGTCTATGATGGGGCGTGACGGGCTCAAAAAGTTGTTTCAAACTTTTAAAATCAAACAGTTTCGTATCAAACGACAACAGTCTGCTGTGTAAACTACGTGCGGTTGGGATATTGATTTTAACTCACTATTCCACAGCAAAATATGCAAAAGAATATATAAATCTAGTTTGACAAGCCTGTGAAACTTTGTATGTTACTTTAAACAGTAAATTAAACTCTGGTGACGTTTAAACTACTTGTCTGAATACATCTATAGCAGGAAAAGCTTTCTGACTTTATCTCCCATTAGATTCCTGAAACCAGTGAATTATTATGACATCCACTGGCAAATATTGCTATTTTATGACTAAATGTAATTCCAGGCCACCACTGAAACAATACCTGCAAAGAGCCGCACGGTCTCGCAAACGTCATTTGAGGTCGTCTATTTGTGGGATTAAGCTCGTAATAAAAGTATTTTTCGTATTAGGGCTCAATTCACAGGCGCTGGTCATCCTGTCCTTGGCCAGTGGCGGAGCCGTCAGTAATGCACGGAACCTATCCAGTAAATCCAGGATTGATGAGGACGAGGAAGGTCAGGAATAATAATCTAGGCCTATTTAAATGTTTTTCCCCCAGTTCAATTTTTCCTTGTGTGTTAATCTGAGACTTTATAAATGATCTGTGTGAGGTTGAAGGCAAAAACAAGTATATCTTTTTTTTAATACATTCTATAATTTCAAAGATCGGACTCTCTAATTTACTGATGAACTATTTCCTTTCCGGTCGAGAGGACACGTGAAAGGACACGTACAGTTGATCATACATTTTCAATGGAAGGTCAGCTGAATGAATGAGGAAAAAATAAAATAAAATGTCCGGCAGAATATGTGGAGGGAAACAGGGAGCAGTTCACTCCACCTGACGTGTGGCAGAATTACAGTTTCTACCCATCACGAGTTAGTCCAGGCTGTAACAGCCCGTCTGTTAATGACAAACTGCAAGCAGGGAGCCTCTCCTCCTCCTCCTCCTCCTCCTCCTCCTCCTCCTCCTCCTCCTCCTCCACACTAATCAGTCATGACGCCGGATGCGATGCTCTTTACGTTCAAATGTAGGGTAGGTGTGTATCAAATATTTACAACCAAATGTAATTAAAGCGGAGGCTGTAAAGAAAAGCCAGCCTTATGCTATTGAAGGTAATGATGCATGCGCAATGGGATTACCACCACGGCGACGTACCTGGGGGAAAGCGAAGATAATGGCCATGATGGGCTCATATAGCAGCTAACAGGTCAATTAGTCTGTCGGTCCCATATAGAGCTTTACATATGGCTAAAGCAGCTGCGCAGACAATCAAGAGATATCAAACTAGTCTGGATGCCATGGATCAGAAACCCCATCTGTAATATGTGAGAAAACCAACATTTGAATAAATTAAATAAAATGACCTTAAGTGAATGTAAGGATACATTAATAAATGTTTAACATCGTGTTGGTGTCATGGTGCTGTTGGGCAAAGGGGGAGGGGACAAACACAAGACATCCTGTTTTGTCTGACGTCTTTAATCTGAGGCCAGACATGAAATCTGTGGCAAACTACAGTGCTTCAGAATAATAAATTCCTTAGGTAGCCTATATATGCACAACTGAATCTCCCTAATACACGCTTCCCTCTTGGTAAATTACATTTTTCACAAGGGAGGGGGAGATGGCGGATGCCTGTGAGAGCATGTTTGCATAATCCAAAACAGATTTGAGATAATCTGTGAATGAGACACAAATATGCAAAAAAAAAAAAAAAAAAAAGAAGAAGAAGAAGAAGAAAAACAACATGAAGACTTGACGTGGTTTGACATTTTTAATCTGTGGCCATCGTTTGTGTGAAGTCAGAGGGTGTCTTTATACTCATATGTCTGTTATTATCAAACACTTCCATAAGTGTATACTCACCCCCACCCCTCCTCTGCCATGGATCGTTGGTCTTTTCAGGGCCAACTTGCTGCTTGCCCTCTATGTGCTCTTTTCAAGTCAATAGGCCAGCTTACTGTCACAAACGACAGGTGGTGTGTTAAAGTCAGTGTGTTGGACATGTAACACTCACACAAAATGTTTTAAGACAAGTTAAAGAGACTTTATATCCTTAACAGCTGCAGAGTTATTTTTTGTTTACTTTCCATTTTAAAGGTCACCTTTAAACTTTTTGTTTTTTGCTGTGAGTATTATAAAATAAATAACAGAGTTAGAATAATAGTACGTGTCAATTTTTTCTCCATAATGGTCTGCTGTTTTTGTGTGTCTTTTTGTGTGTCTCAGACGAAGCAGTAGGAATCAGTGATCAGAAATTCAGAAATGAACATGTAACCGAAAATTCCAATTTGTCAATTGTGTTTAAGCACGTGATCTTTGTTTCGCCTAGAATGTCAGATTACAATATTTACTTTGTAATAAAGTAAGCATGTTGTCACTCAACTGTTTTGGACTGCAGGATTAGGCCATGTAAATGTGAGTAATTTTAAATTCAGGGGCACCTCTGTAAAATCATCCACATGAATGCAACTTTCAAAAGCTGAATCGACTCGCAGCTATGGATGCAGTGAAACACATTCTTTAAAATGTACTCATTTAATGTATTTGTGCTATTTCTCTTAAACAAGTTCTAAAAGGGGCTGGGACCAGTTCAACAATGACTGTTACTGTTGTATGTTGGGCGATATAATACTGGAGGTCAATGAGGGGTTAACCTCTGACAAAGCACTGTCAGGACCATCCATCACATGCTCTTTACGTTTCGGCCCCCACTTAATGAGCATGTGCCTAAAAGAATATGCATTATTCTGACATGATAGCAATGGCCTCTTTGTATAAATGGGAGCCATAATAACAACAACAACATCTCAAACAATAATTTGCCCTCTAGTCTGTCAAAAGAGGCAGCATGGAGGTGCCATTTGATGTGTCCCACGCTGGGCCGCTAAGGCTCATAAAACAAAGTCTTTGTACCAGTGGCTCAGAGTTCAGATGAGGAGGACAATATACACACTTCATTACATTTTGTCAAAAGGCGCAATGAAATGTGTGTGGGACATTGTTCCTGTGCATGTCTCCCTCCATGGAATTTCTGATTGCCGATGTTGCTACAAGGTCTCTGCTAATGAGTTTTGTCAAAGACGATTATGGACTTGGTGGAATGGCCAGAGAAGGGATGAAAAGCTGGCTTTGTGCGCTTTGGGTAGATGTTGCAGTGCGACCCCTGCTTCTTTCTATACCCCGTGTTTGACCTGGGCCGTTTCGTGTCCGAAGGAATCCGGGCCTCCGTTCCATCACCAGTGCCGTTCTCGAGGCAGAGCGATCCGCTCCAGCACCTTTGCCCTTTTCAATGCACGTCCCAAACTGGACCCCAGTGTGATGTTTGCGCTACTGCTGCCATTTCCCAGGGTCTTCTTTCTTCTTTTTTTTTTCTATTTTTAATTTCCCTTAAAAGTAAGTAGGGTCTTGGAGTCTTCTCTGGCTTGTTTAGTGTGGGAATAAAGATTTGCAACCTAATTCAGAGTTTCTTTCCGCCTCTCGATCTCCGTTCACTGACAGTCATTCACTGCCTAATGTTGAACCGGGTGGCTAGGCCCTTTGGCTCAAGTGGTACCACACTATGTAGGGTCACACTGCAACAAAGTCAATTTAAATCTCAGTGATTCTCTCTTGGTGTCAATTCCACTGCTGACCCAAAGGGTAAGGTCAATCTCTCTCTTGCATCATCTGTAACTACTGGAAGGGGCGCAAATGGTACTCAGGGGATTATACGAGCAAAGATGGTTTACTTTGTATACATACAGACTTAAGCAGGTCAAGAAGCCCCAATAACACAATACAAGGCAATCACATACATTCTTACTCAATAACAACACGAGAGGAGCTTTCATGTGAATCCCCACTTTGTACCCATGGAGCGCTAAACTCTGTGCGCTCTCGTTCCTGTTATCTTGTTTGTTCTTTTATGTTTGTCTGCTGGACTGGCAGTTTTATGTTGCTGACCTTAGATTGGCGTCACCACCATCAGAATAATCTCCTGTGTCTTTTTAATGCCCTTTAATAATCCCCCTTGCATCTCATTTATAATCTCGCTCTTTCCTTCTGTTTTTCTTCCCCTTCACGTTGGGCATCTGTTGGCCTTTAATGCCTGCTGTTGTGAGTCTCCATTTGACTTTTAAACACGATGAATCATGTCATAAAATGACCACAAAATAGGCATGCGTCCCAAATTCTACAGTCTCAGCAAGCCATGTCAAAACAAATTGTAGTTTTTAAAAACAACACTTCGCATATATGCCATTCGAAGAATTACATGGAAGAAGAGGCGGGGCTCATGAGACTGACAGCGGCAGAGTATTGAAGCCATAACATGAAGAGTATAGTGTTTTGGCTGAGGTGGTGGATGGACATGTTAAAGTCTCACTGCCCCCAAAGTTGTTTATGGTTGAGTTCATGCTGCTCTCATCAACTTCTCCGGCCTTATAAACCCACTTTACATAACCCCATAAATCCACTGTGCATAACCTGCCCAGAACCAGATGGAAAATACAAGTTAGCAACTAGCTGGTGGACACAGTGGAACTGTGGAGCCCCTAAAGACCCGGATATGTTCTCATATGTTGGTGGACACCAAAACAAAGCTTAAAGTAGAGCGAATGTGGAAATTGGAATAATAGCCGTAACAGTGTAAATATAGCCAATGCTGCGTCATGTCCAACAGACGGAGTGTGTTTTTGTCAGCTTGTTTTCATGTTTTTCTGCCCTTTGTTCGTCAAAATATTGATCAGTGCCGTTTAAAGCTCACTGTAAGCAAATAGTTTTCATTGCCTATCCTAACTAACCTTTATGTACCTTGATCATTTACTCAAAAGTGAGGTGTTTCTCAATATTATATTACACTGGCATAGTGCAATTCAGTTTTCTTGTACTGTACTGTATATACATATAATAACATTGTATGAAAGCATAATGACCATGCACAATGGAGCTAAGGCTGCAGAATGTGTATGTTTTGTATAAAGTAACACTAATGGGATGGAATGATGTTCCACAGTATTTCCCTTGCTTGTACAAACTACAGTACATAATTGGAGTACAGTGCCCTCTGTTGAAGAAATTCTCACTGTCATTGTTTGTATGATCTCAGATTTTTATGGAAGCGGAGACAGTTTTTCTGGTTAAAAAAAGAGATGTGTGGTGTTCAAGAACATGTGCAGACCCACGGACACAATTTAGTAACTTCACATTACATGAAACAAATCACATTTAAGGTCGAACTTTTGGTTCAGGCTGATTTAGGATGAGAAGAATCTTGTCGCAGTGGGTTTATTTTTGTGAAGCTGTATATGTGACCGCCTCGGCAGCAGTTCATTTGGACCGCAGACAGCAGCAATGTTCAGCAACAGTATTCTGCAAAGCAGCAGCAGCACTATCAATTCTCTTCAATTTATGTCTCCAATTGCCTGAGTCCAGCCTGTGCCAGCACCACTGCAGATTTGACAGATGAAGTCCAGCATGTGAAGCCAGCCGCTCGACTCTCTTGGAGACTCTACACCTGACTGTCCCCCCCCCCCCCCCCCCCCCTCTTCACAGATATGCAGCACAATGAGTAGCTGTAGCAGTAGCACCTATAATGAACAGCCTCCTCCAGCTGAAGACAGAGTATTTCCACGACATTAGTTTCATTGGCATCATCCGGGCAGGAGGAAAACTCGCAGCAGGGCTGTGTAACAGTATGGTGTCGACAGCACTCTTCTCCACCGGGCTCTGCTTGGGGGCCTGCCTCTCTGTGTGAAGCTCCTGTGTAGGATTAGACACTGGTGTGCAAGTCAAATGGTTGCTAGCTCTAATGGAGTCTCCACACTTGCCTGATGTCTACATCAGCCCTGCTTACTGGTGCTCATGGCCCTCATACATCAAGCAGACACACAAAGGAATGTCGAGGCTTTTCCAAGAAAAGTATCTTCATGAATACGGAATGTATCACTGTGACAATGCTAACCTCGAAAACATATGCATGCAGTGACTAAACATTACAGAAAAAGCACTTTGAAGCAATTATTTCATGTTGAATACCTACAAAAGGCTCTTGAAGTGATTTAAGACACTGGGGAGAACACCATGGCCTTTAAATCAGATTGCATCCTTTAAATACATTGTATGGGGACCATAAAATGTGAACAATTGCTTTGTTTATCACAAACAAACCGAACAGGCTCTCATCAAGCGGCATCAATGCATGGTGCCCCACAACAAGTCGTTGTTGTTGTTGCGTTGGCATGCCAGTCGCGAAGAGACTTTGACACAGCGGAACAGTAAGAGGCATCAAAGAGGGGCAGTCGAAACACGCTCCACATTCTACAGCAGCAAGGTAAACAGCTAAGGGGAGAGGAGGAGGGATGGAGGGAGGTGGTGGAGAGAGACTGGGGCGGAGGGAGCAGCAGAGGGAGGTGACACGCAGACCACACATTTCCAAAGTTCACTCTTAAACACACTACGCTCATAAAAGTACAGGGCCCATTATTCACGGGTGGGATTTCTCTCTCTCCCTCTCTCTTAAAGCATGCAGGCAAACAGCCCAAACCCCCGAGCTGTGTCAAATGATGGAGCATCATAATTACGCCCTTTTTATTGGCCATCTTATTCCAGCTATGACTGATGCTGCTCCCAACCCTAAGTGTTTCCATTTGCACTTTCATGTGGCAAACGAGCAGAGAAGCCGTGGCTCGCCTGCCTTTCAAAGGTGGGCTGACAAATATTTATGGCCTGACGTGAAGTCACTTTTAATCAGGGCTGGTGACCTGTTCCTGAGGATTCTGGCCGCTGAAACACGCTTATCTCCTCCGTAATAAATGAGCCTTCAAAGGCCCCACTGTGCTTGCATTATGCGCTTGTCTAAAAATAATAACTGACACATTTCTTTAGAATCACTCATAATCAAGAACCCAGAGGAGGCAAATGCAGAGCCCTGCTGTAACATGGCAGAAATAAATCAATGACCTCCCTCTACTGGTCAGAGGCTAAACTACAGTAGAGTGAATTACCAGCCTCTGACTGACTGTTTGGATTACCACAAATATATTATTTGAACAGAAAACAACTCCCTAATTTTCTGTATTTCGAAAACCACACTTAACATATTACATCTGTTTTATGTGTCCTTTTAAAGAAATTTAAGGCATGGCAAATTACACACACACACGCACGCACGCACGCACGCACGCACGCACGGACACACACACACACACACACACACACACTGAAAGGACAACAACTTATATTACATTTGGAAGACACATTATCCACATCCCTAAATCCCTTTAAAATGTATGAATAATGTATATTACAATAGCACTGGTCACAAGTAAAAACAAGTCCTATCTATTTTTTAAATGAGTTGTAAATGCTTTGAATATGAGGGCAGCCGAGGATGTGATGGATGGCAAAGGAAGCCAAGAGGAGATCTGTTGATGATCCACTATTAATAGAAATTACCTCAAACTTCCAGACTTCATATCCAGTCAAAATGTACTGTAATCCTTTGCTTTGGTTTAACTTCTTCACTGTTGTCCCCCTCTGTGATCCTGCACTATATGTTTTATGCTGTCTTGTTTGAAATCTAGATTTATGTCACCAATATGTTCTTTTCCATGCTTCAACAGCATATAAGGTATACGTATTATGGGAGGGCTCCCTTAGTGAAAACAGATATTTTCCTCCATATTAGGAGTTATGGGGAGAGTGATCCTTAAAAATGAAAGCCATAAATCATTTCCCTTCACGATTATACCGTTAACAGGAGCATGGTTTTGTCGTTTAGGTCATGCTAATAGTTTAGGCTTGAGGTTGTGGCCGTGGGGAAGAAGCATGGAGCGACGCATGTTCCTGTTTGCCAGCGAGAGGGAGGCGTCGCGAGAGCTGAGTTTGTCTTGGTGGTCCCGTGTTAGTATTTCAGCTTTCTTAGCCTGATCACTGTAAACGTCATCCGCATCTGCTCCGCATCTGCCCCCCCACAGCCCCCGTCTTCCAATTGGAGTTTCTATATTGGGCCTGCTTGTGGTCTTCCAGAGAGACCCCATGACAAACTATCGGAGCATTTTGCACTCTACAAAAGGCACCGGATGCCAGCAGAGTACATATTAAATTTGTTACTAATTTTGAACTTGGCATGGTGGACCACGTAGCTGCCACTAGCTCACTGGAAGCAGGCGGGTTCAGCCCCACTGCGACCACAACCACAATACAAACAAAGCATATGGAACAGCAGCTCCCAGTGTACTAATGTTTAGAAAAGGAACTTTTAAAAATAACCCAGTGTAATAGAATTAGTGGGAGAGAGGCGCTTGGCGGCATGTTTTCCCCTTTTTTTGACTCTTGCACCAGATTAAAATAATAGTTTGAGAGGCATAACCAAAACGAAGGAAAGAATGAGGCTGCTTTTGTGTTTTTAAGATCATTCTTGTGAGCTGCTCGTGGCTGGGAAATCCTGGGGCATTTTCTTTTTTCACTCACTTTTGTATACCTACCCTTCACGAAAGAGCACTTTAAGATCTGGAAATCTAAATTGACTAATTTACTGAGTTATATGCATGCCATGGTACAGTAGGTAATGCTATTGAACAAGGTGTTAAATAATAGCTGTGAAAATCAGAAGTACTCAGATATTTTACTCAAGTAAAAGTAGTTTAGAAATACTGTTACAAGTAAAAGTAATGAATTCCAAGTTCAAAAGTATTTAGAATCATGACCCATTGGATTATTATTATTAATACTTTCATGTATGCATAATTTTAATGATTCAGCTGGTTAAGTGTATACCTACTTTATACAGCTTCTAGGTTAATATATCATTATTTATTTATTTATTACATTTCGTATCAATAATCTAAAACTGCAAAGTCATTAAAGCTTTGAAATAAGTGCAGTGCAGTAAAAAGTACCACATTTGCCTCTCAAAAGTGAAGTGGGGTTGAAGTATAAAGTAGCATAACATGGAAATACAAGTACCTTACAATTACCTAAATGCAGTCCTTGAGTGAAGGACTTGGATGCATTTCATTTCCTACCTCGTAGCAGACATGTGAGCTGCAGCCATGGAGCGTTCAGTGTGAGTGTGAAATCACTGCTATTAGCACCTAACAAAGCTTCATGCAGATTTGGATATGCAGCTTCTGGTGACAAGGTTGCAAGGTTTGTTTCATCGGTGCATGTCTGTCTGCGAGTGGCTATTAGACAGTGTGAAACCCACGGTGATATTCTCTGGTCTCTTTCAGCTTTTGCCTCTTCCCTTCAGTTCATGCCCATCACCTAAGTGGCTGTGTAAAACAGGATGTTGATGCTGGCCCCAGCTGCATCTGTCACCCATGGAACTGCAGTGACCTCTAGAGACAGCTCTCCCCACATACAGTGTCGCGGGCAACCTAAGGTGTTTTGGCACATATCAGGTGAGGTGATAGTAGTTAGCTGTGTGTGTCTGTGTGTGCGTGTGTGTGATCACAGGCAAGTTGAGACTGCGGACAGCCACGGGGCCAAGCCTGGATGCATCGTTAAATGCAAGGCTTGGTAAATGACACAAACATTAGAACAGAATCACACACACACACACACGCAAAACCACACACACTATAACATGCACACACATCATTAAAAGTGCATACCAGCACTTGCCCATAGTTAAACAAACCCAAGCAGACGAGACCCTGGGCCACCCTGCAGATCACCCTGATCAGTGTGGGAGCTGTGTCTTCTCTGATCTAATATGTTTAGCAAACATTCATTTATTCTCCCCCAATCAATAACACTGAGCAGCGTGTGTTTATGACTCTGCCTCTACTCACTCAGTTCATCTGCAGTTCATCGAAGCTGAAACACTGGTTTACCCTCTGGCCTGTCTCTGTCACTCTCTCTTTCTATCACCTTCTTTCTCTCATTCACACATACACACTCCTTTATTTATCAGCATTGTTTTGAATTTGCATCGAGACCATACTAAGATGCCCAGAGGCATATGGATCAAGGGAAATTTAGGAGCTACACTATTCTATATTTTTCCAGAACAGAAATATCTGTCTATCGTTTCAAGTTTAAAAGCTTAGACACACCACTTCAATAGAAGGGAGGCCAAATATAATTTTATGGTTCCTCTTAGCAAATAGAAAATGTTTTGATAAGGAGGCAGATTTAAATATATATATATTTCCAGCTCAAGGTGATGTGCAAAACCATCACAGACAGGAAGAGAGAGTATTACCTTCAGTTGAACTATGAAAGTAGAGGGTCTCTAGCTTAGAAAACGATTATACGGCATCTTCAAACATGCGGAATGATTCGCTATGGAGCCTTTACACCCCCAAATTCCCAAGGTAGGAAATTACCCTGAATAAAATGTTCCAAAAATGTAGCCGTGAATCACTATCAGATGCAGGCTGAGTTTCATTTGAGTGAAACCGGTGCTTGCTTTAACTCTCCGCTGAGGAACATAGAGCATCTAGTAAAGAATAGAGCTCATTCATACTCCCAAGTGCAGTAAATATATTTTATATGGGTAGTTATTATTGTTATCATAATTATCATTCTGTGTGTGCTGTAAAAGTGGATGATGGAGGATATATGGATGGCTGAGGTTGTAAATAATGGTTGCCTTGGAGGGCTGTAAAGCTGTCCCCTCTTTTCTGTGGCAGAATAAATAACATGTGTGCACATGCTCAGTGCACATCGACACTCACATGAAATCTGCTTTGTACTATGAGGTCAGTAGGTACTGTGATAAGAAGTAAGATATCCCTGGTTACTGTAGATATATATTCAGATATTTGCATGTTGGGTAAACTTTGTTTTCATGCGATAGGACAAGTCAGGTGAATGCTCCTAACCCGACCTGAAAGCAGCATGGATAGACAATACATGTGCAAGGTGTGCCTGTACAGTATGCGTGTGCGTTTACGCTGCAGTATGTGCTTTCCATTAGTCATGTACAGTACAGGGGCCGATGCACAGATGCCCTGAGTGGTGCCATACGGCCGATGGCTCATTAGAGCTCAGATGGAAGACATGAATCAAAGGAGGAGCGGCGAGGAAACAATCAATCTGCCTAATGGGAATCCCCTGTGAGGAGCGTGGGCCAGCCGTCCCTGTGCAGCTGTAGCTGTTTTAAATGTGACCTCCCAGCTTAAACGACCCACCGAAAATGTCCCCACTGCTGCTGTAGCCACCGCCACCGGAGAGAACAGTACACACACCAAAAGGCACCAAAGCCCCACAACAAGCTATTAACGCAGGGGCCTCCCACAGAGTGTGTGGGCGCCGCGTCGCAATGATGTGGTCTCTGAAGTGGAGACCGGGAGACCCGACGTTCCCATGCGTCACCGGCAGTCCCCCGCACATGTGTCGTCCATATCCTTCATAACAGCTTAATGTGGAGGGGGATATCAACGAGGTGGCGGGGATTGGATTTATAGCGCGGTGGGCGCCTGTGTTCCGGTAGGCATGCTGATATGCTGTGTTTACTGTCTGCGTGTGAGGTTGTGGCCAAGGTTAAGACACCATTGTTGTGGTGTGAATAGCACTCAATGAGGTCAAGGTTAGGTTTTCACCCGTAGTTTACCTGAACTTTCTCCCCTCCCACTTTCCTCTTCAGACGGCCCTCATGAGCTTTGATCTGGTACACCGCATGCTCTCCGCCTGCTGAAGACTACTTATCTATTCAGCGTGGGGTTTGCTAGCAGTGCTTTAAGAATCGAGTTATGCTAAACAGAGGTTGATTTAAACCAGAGGTTGACCTCTGACCTGGGCTTAGAGGATAATGTCCCAGGCAAGGAGAGCAAAGTCCTGTTACCGTCCATGAATCAGGGTCCCACCGACATTATTTCAAAATTGCTTAGTTGCATGGAACTCCCTTTAGTGCTGAACGGACTTTCATAAAATTGATTTTCTGAGTACACCCTTTTAGCAGCTATAAGCTTGAAATATGAACCCTTCATTGCTGAAAGCATTTCATTTTTTTGCCCCTGTGACTAATGATCCAGGGAAGAAGTGTGTTTGAAATTCTCCTCGGCAGCCATTTCCATAATTAAACACTGCTAATTATAGAGCTTTGGCTGACTTTAAACAAACAGGCACAGTTGCCGAGCATGCTTTCACGCCTTCCATTTGGAAATTTATGCAAATCGTACCGTAACGTTAAGACACATTGCTCATGCTCTCGAAGATCAGACAGCAATGCCGAGAGTAATGCTGAGGAGAAACCAACAAGCCATTGGTGGTTTGCAGGAAACACCCTGAACAGGTATGATACTCCATACAATGAGGATCAAAGCTTGCACTGCAAAAGTATCAGATGATTGAATGTGTTCACATTCATGTGTGTATGTTTGTTTGTGCATACATGAATATGCATTCATTCATTACCATGAGTGCCCTGTGGTAGAAAATATCCCCTGTCTTGGCCAACAAAACATTTCTGCATTGTTGATTCTAGTGTTATGATACCGCTTCTCAATTTATCAGCCTTTGACAGCAAGCCACTAGAAGCCATTATATCAGACAAATGAAAATTATATATGAAGATTAACATCAAGTAATTTGTTAGGGGGGAAATAATTCTGCAAGGAAATAAACAGGGCACCAGACTGAGAGCTATGCTGCCAGTAATTCACATATCAACAGCATTTAAATTATTAAAAAGATTGGAAATCATAATTGGCCATATATTTTTCCCATTCTTCTCTACACAAATGGCTCGCCTGGGGTACTTGACATTCACCAGTGGTTTGTAATGTAAATGACAGAACCTATTTTCTCCATATCTTAACAGCGGATGGAGTGATTGACTACTGAATATAAGCAAGCTACAGGTGGGGGTCAATTATCATTTGAATAATCGAGCATCAGTGGCTGCCTGGCTTGGCTGTGAAGTGTGACACATTTTTATCTCTATGCATTTCAATGAAGTCAGACTGGTACATAAAAGGTTATCACCTAGGAAACATATTTGCCTAGGCGCAAGTTAAACAGGCAAGTGAGATCAGCATAGATATTCAATTTAACCAGTCAACCCTGACCTATAAATATTTCAACAAAACCCAATGAGGACCCCTCCCTCCATTCCAACCCCCTTCTTTGCTTCTTTGATCCAATTCCATTTCAGCAGCGGGAGATACAAGAGAAGAGAGGGAGGAAGGACGTGGGGTAAAAGATGGGAGGGTATGAGAAAAGAAAGTCAAGCATATTGTAGCTTATCTATTAAGTGAATTGTTTAATGCATCTGCCATCTTCTCACCCAAGGGACGAGATCCGAGTGAAAGGGGAGAGAGGGGACAGATTCACACTACAGGGCACTGGTGGCTCCGAAGTTGAGGCGGAGACGTAGACTAATCTATAGTTGTGAGCTGACAAATCTGGCCTGACACGGTGCTCTGTAGCGGGTAGACTCAGGAGATGGGCATTAATCACAGCGTGTGCTCTGCTGAGAGCTCCGGCACACTGGGGACACCTCAAAGTGAGCTGGAGGTTATACAGGCGAGGGGATTAATCAATACGGCCCCATAATAACAGCCAACCGCCAGCACTTAAAGGCCCACCGGTACCAAGGCACAACACACACTCACCACCGGCCAACTTGCACGGACACTCGCTCACAGATACACGGAGGCAGAAGCATGCACACACACACACCTGAATGTCTCCCATTCAAGACTGCGTGAAAGAAGTTCTGTAGTCAGAGCTCTCTGTGGAACACAATGCACATTCAGGAACATGTAGACACCTCAGGCAAAAGGGAGGAACACATACAAATGCATTCATTTTCTAACATTGTGAGGAAGGGATCAGTACATGCTAATGGTTGTCATAACTGGGACGGAACCCTGTTTGGACAATACACATAATAGTTTGTCTCAGTGAGTCATTCCTTTCTCAAGGGTGTGGCAATTTTAAGCAAAGACATTGACACTAATAATTATGGAAACAAGGATTGGTCCACATTAGTGCACATACAAACACCTCCATCCTATGACGACACCTCTCACACCTGAGAGCTGGGCGCACAGTCCATAATGCCACGCTGTGCTGTGATTACACAGTTGCTTGCCAACACCAAACTGACAAGCCCTCTCAGCTGGGAGTATTACTAGGGACGGGGTGTGTGTGTGTGTGTGTGTGTGTGTGTGTGTGTGTGTGTGTGTGTGTGTGTGTGTGTGTGTGTGTGTGTGTGTGTTTGTGTGTGTGTGAGTTGGAGTGGGGCAGGGTGCGAGATAACGGCGTTCACCAGTGTGCGAGGAGCCCAAACCTGGCTCAAGTGTTCTGTCAGTGGCCAGCGCCACCCCGCCCTTCCCTCTTCGTAGGAGTCTGCCACCCGCAGAGACCTCGATCAGCAGCCCCCTGCCTGACAGCAGATCTGTCAGCCCCCCCGCCCCCTCACTTCATACAGTCGGCGAGGGCTGGTTTAGCAGGAAGCAGACAGTGTAGCAGGAGGTGAAAACTCCAGCTATTTGTCAACGTGGCGCCCGTGTCAAAATGTCAGGCCCGGGGACATTCCCTGTGCAGCTGGGCTGTTAGCTAAGGAGACAGGCCGTATGGTCGGAGCAGGAGCATGCTGTCACCGACCAGTCAAACTGCCTGAGACCGGCAATCAAGCAGCTCTTTCTCTCACTCGCTCCCCCTCTTTATCTATCTATCACAACTCTCCTCCGTGCTCTCACTGAGTCTTATCTATCTGCAGATTTTTTTCTCTCCTCCTGACTCTCTCAATCTCTATTCACTCTCACTCTGTCATCCTCAGTTTCTTCATTTTTTTTAAATCAGAATCTTTCAGCACCTGCACATTTCCCCTCCTATTCATAATTCATCAATCTATCTTTCTTTATCACTTTCCTTCAACCAAAATGGAAATGGAAATAGTTTTTTATTTTTTATTTTATATTCGATCAAAATGATAGAACGGTATCTTCCATTTTTCCTCAATATTGTATTTTATTATTTATTTATTTTTTACAATTTTGAAATACAATTGGAAATGGGGAAGACAATTAGGGAGAGCAAAACAAGTGCAGAGGGACTTGGCAGATTCTGCATAAGCTCGAGCTCGCATTAAGATTTGGCCAATCACTGACAGGGTGCTGTTATTTCAAAATATTATGCTTACATTGTGAATTCTGTTCTTGAAATCTGCTCGTGGCAGAAAAACAACTGCTTCGGTTAAAATCTCATATAGCAAAATAGTAAACATGTTTGCTTGAAGTGCCAAGTCTGGTGGTAACTTCATTGTCTATCAGCTGACTAAGATACACTCGCCCCGGAGAGTTCCAATCCCAGAAGATTAAGAGCTGAAATAACAATAACAGAAAATCAAATCAAGTAACATATGAAACGCAAAAAAACAACATTAACTGTATTCATGAGCGGCAAATTCATTGCTCTATCTTTCCTTAAGCTTCTTTGACTTGGCATTTACTAGGAGAGGGTGGAGGATTTACTGAGGCAAAATGCAAACAGGGTATTTATGGGTCAAACACAGCCTATCTGGCTTTATGGCAGCTTATGCCCTTTTTTTCCAGAGGAGAACACAAATTCGGTGTGATAGTGGTTTGATAACATTTTACGGCATTTAATTTGGATTCTTATTAGGTCATATAATCAGAATGCTACAGGGGGGGGGGGGGGGGGGGGTATGGGGTTGGCTGACATTTTACACATTGTTGTTTGTTTGTGTGTGTGTATTTATGATTAGTCTCTCCTTCAAGCCTGTCTATTTCTCTCTCTTTCTGTCCATTTTGTTTTTCCGATCTCACCACCCCTCCCAGAGTCCATCTGGTACCTTTGCTCCCCCTCAGAACATGGGCCGGTGGAATTCCCTGGCCTAATTAATGAGCAGACACTCACAGACGGCCAAAGGCTCACATGTCTGTCTCTGTGCGCCACGTTGCCTCTGGAGGCCCTTTATTGAAAAGGGATATGAATCAGATCAACTGGACAGAATGCACCAGCCAACAACATGAAATGTCATACAGTTTTTGACCAATATGGGTTTTGAAAGGTGATTAGATGCTTTTAGACGGAAGTTACTGATACCCATTTAAAGGTACAATGTGTCTGTGTTTACTCCAGAATTATTTAATCGTAATAAATGTCACTCAAGGTGCAACATAATCATTAGGTTTAATATAACAATAGCCATCGTGGTGGAACAGTGAAGCCTTCCTGTGTGAAGTTGCATGCACTCGTGTTTGCTTGGTATTTCCTCCAAATGATCTGCTTTCCTTCTACATGCCAAAGACACATCCACATTACCTCTAGGCGGTTGACTCTCTTGGTCTTTGTGTGATGGACTGAAGACTTGATGTTTTCTTGCCTCACGTGTTCTGCAGGCTTAGAGAGGCTGCAGTCCACCCACGGTCCTGAATACATGGGCATGTAAAAAATACTCATAAATTCAGTTTCATATATCTGATTATACGACTAAAGAGTGGCAGAAAGGCAGCATGAGCTGCCAGGCCACCCAGAGAGACACTCAGGGATCCAAAAATATTATCAATGATCTTTCTCGCTCTTCCCAAGTGCCAGACAAGTCCTGGAGAGCTCACAAGACTTGTGTGGAGGGAGTTGCAAAAGAGAGACAGCAAGAAAGCACTCTTGCGCAGAGTGAAAATGAACAAGAAATCATGTGTTTGAAAATATTTGCCTTTTTCTCCTTTTGAGTTGTGACATTATTTGTCATGTGGGACATCAATCATGCAGTGAGTTAATGACACATCCAGCCCATGAATCTTTCAGCTCCTTTCCCCAACCTCAACAAGGCATGCTGGGGCTGTTCCTGCTCAGCAGCTGCTGGAGCAAGGCTGTGCCGGAGCCCGGGCGGATTTGCCAGCACCGGCGCTTTGATCTCAGCTTGTGGAACAGATAGCTGTGAGGCTGGGCCTGGATCTGGCTAGGTTGGAGTCTGGATGCTGCGCTGTACTAGGGCACACACAAAGTAGCCCCATTCCCAGGCCTCCCTCCCACTCTGCTCACACCTAGGACCCCACTATATGACCAAAAACCTTTATTGTAATATATGCTGTGGATATGTGTGCAGAAAACTGCTGTTTTCCTTTTTGGCTTCAAAGTACAACATGCCCAGTTTAAATGAAATACAATGCAGCAAATATAACACTACCATGTAGCTAAAATAATTAAGAAACTGCAGCAGTCAGTATTTTTCATGCTTTGAACCATATAGCCCTATACCTTTAATCTATTTTACTCCTGAGGAGCCAGAATTCAGGAACAGCCTGCTCCATTCACACTCCCTGGGCAGCTCCACTGACATACTTTCCCTGCTAATGGGGCCACCTGCAGGTCTGTGCAGGGCCCCATCCGGACAGTGTCAGAGGGGAATGCAGACAGAGCAGGCGGTGACGTGGGCGGGTGGTGGTGCTGGGCATCTGTGACTGGCACCAGCATAAGAGCTCTTTCATTTCCCCCTGTTCTGCTGAGTGCCACGGGCACACACACAGAGCCGGGCACGGGTACAGGCCAGGGCACCAACACATGTCAGGAAATACTTTCTCTGTGATCTGAGCGAACGGGGCCCGAGTCAATAATCCCCTGATATTTTGACTGCAATGTGGAAGCTAACTGACATACATTATAAGCATGAAGATTCTGTGTGTTTATAGTATTCAATGGAAATGGTTCACTTGAACTTGATCGAAATTTACTTACTTAACATATGGTGGATGTTAAACTGCGTTTTTTATTCTGTTCATATTGAACCCCATTTCCCTTGCTTAATTCCCCTCTCTGAAGTATGCAAAGTGATACAAAACAACATGATACAACGCAATATTATACAATACGGTATAACGTGATACAATATGGTGTTACACTATATAATAAAAAACGCAATCCTTTGACACAATATCACACAACCTAATAAAATACAGCACGATAAAACATGATACGATACAAAACCAGCAACGAGTCGTCCAAATCAAACAACAAAGCACATTGATTGTCCGTGCCATCAAAGTGCAATTTATAGAAGCGTTTTCTGATCTGACGCCCCCTTTCAGCATGACAGCATTATGTGTCTGTGCCTTGTGCATTCTAAAGCCGATAAAAATCACTGTTTGAAGAAGAAATGGGTTTAATATATGGCAATGCTAAATGTGTGTTAGGTTTAGACACAAACACGACATGTCAGGTTTAGGGGAAGAACATTTGGGTTGAAATTGCTACATGGTATGATAGAATGCAACAATACAACACAATACTACATGATACAACACAATGTGGTGCAACACAGTGGAATATATGTCACTGTCCACATCGGCAAAATCACAGCACAGCTGGTCCGCCATAACTATACATGAAATTAAACAAAATTCAGTCAACATCCAAGTCAAACATCTTTACTCGTCTGAACACTCTTTTATGAGTGACACGTTAATGATGGATACTTAAATATTCACTATTTGCAGCAATTCTGTTGCACGAGTCATTTAACTGCCAAATGTATAATAAAACGTCTCACAATTTAACTTCCACTGAAGAACCCTGCGTCTTCCACCTGAGGCTAAAAGCTGTATTTCAAAGCAGAGGATAGGACTCGGGTCAGACACAATTTACTTCAGCCTGCCTGATTACAGACAGCTCACGCAATAATTGTGTTTTAATTTGTGTATTCAAAGCCGTAATTCTGAAAGTAAAGCTCACAGTAGGAACCAGTTGGACAACAGCGATGAAAAGGGCATTCAATTAACAAAGCCTGGGAGTGCCTGCTACCTGGGCTGTAATTTCCTTAAACACCATCCTCGGCAGTTAAAGAGAGGTGTTAAAGAGAACACACCAGGCAGTCCTCACACACTGAGCCCTGCCTTGGGGCAGCCGAGCAAATTTATGGGTGTACTTTGCTCATTACACCAGAGAATAATCAGCCTTTTAAAACAAACCTATAATTTCCTGGGTCTCTGAAGTCCACAGGTCTATTCAAATCATTCTGCTAATCGGCCTACTGTGAATTTCAAGCAAGCGTGCCTCTCCGTACATGTGTGCTCTGAGCTATTTCTTATTTATTGCACCTACTTGTACTGCACTACAGGTACATTATATGTTAATACTGCTCCTCTGAAATAATAATAATGATCCAAAGAGGTTTTTACTTAACTTTACTTACTCATATATTTCTGATACAACTGATCAAACACTAGCATGTAAATGCAATGCACACGTTAAGGAATATTGTTGAATTAAAAAACTTAAAACATGATATCCATACTGTATACAACTGCTTATCTGCATTAATTGCATTAGCTGAATAATTGAAAATGACAAATACATTTATTTTGGTACTTATCTGATTGGTGACCTAATATAGGTTATACAATGTTCTATCAAGTACGTTTATGACTCATGTGATAGTCTCACAACAATAACTTGCTTTAAATGATCTCATCAATGGGCCATAATTCTTATCAACAGGCTACTAAACACGTACACACAGCTAACACAGTTCACCAAACACTCCATCACTGAGAGTGGAAACCTGACCCTCCATTCAGAACAAAGTGGAAAAACGCAGGCCGAGTTAAGAGGGAATCAAAAGGAGAACGATTTAGAAATTCAAGGGGATCAAATGGTAGCTTTATTAGGAGCTGAAGCCGCAGGGCCGGATGGAATGAAAGCCTGGTCTGTGCTGGGCCTTACTGGCCAGGTCAGGCGAGACACCCAGTAAGAGAGAGCACTCAGGCCTGGGGCAGCCTTCACACCGTCAACCAAACCCTTAAGGGTCATCCCTCCCTCCTGCCTCAGCATACCGCTGCACAAATGTCTTTCTCAACAGGTATACAGTGAGCAGGGGGGCAGCCAGGTAATCCAACGCTGATGGGATCACTCAGCCTCTCTGCAGGTAGGGCGGGCATGTTTTGTGATCATCGTGTTAGCGCAGTCGCTTATGAGATGGCAAGCTTTTAAGTGAATGGGCTAAATGAATGGGGAAAGCATTGCTCTGAGCAGCGAATGCAGGTGACGACAATTCAGGTCAAAGATTGTCTCGCGTCTTGCCAGGGGAGTGTGGAACAAATCCAATTTTTACAGCAGGGACAGAAAGTAAAGCAGGCCAAAGAGGATATCATTCATAATTACAAGGCTTAGCCAAAGCAAATGCTCCCCCACGGAGAACTGCAACAATGGCCTTAATTACATTTTTTTTCTCCCTCCAACCCCACCTCAAAGTAAGAACATGGATGACAAATTTGGCATTGGGATTCCAGCTCATGGCTACTCTCTTTGCCAATTTCACTTTTTTGCTTGTTGCCAAGACAAATCATATTAACATGTTACTAAAGAATACTAAAACCTTTTGGCTACTTACAAGCCTACCGGTGCCAGTAAACTTCATTAAAGCAAGAATAAATGCTTTTAGAAAACCTTTTCTCAGTTGCAATTATAAATAAGTTCCTTCATTGAGCCGCACATCATGGGTGGGCTAGCAGCCCAGGGGCCACTGGCGTGCAGACAACTGATCACTAGCCTGAATGGAAAGCAAGCCCAGAGAGCCAGCTCAAGTAACTGCTTTGTTGCTGAATAAATGTCGCCAGCCACAAAGTTTACAAAGGACCATTTGTCAACATGTTTATGTAATAAAGGTCTATAACTATGGTGACGACAGCCCCCCCAAAAAAAGTGTCTGAGCCCATGAGAGAGAGGAAAGTAGCCTGTTCTGACATAACACAAAATCGCCTTGGTGGGGACTGGCTTTAGTGCTTGGATTGATGAGCACAAAAGACTCTGTGGTTGATCCAGTGTGAACATGTAAGGTGAGATGACTGGAGACTGTTCAGTGCGACAATACAGGAGACTCTTACATTTTCCCGCCAAAGGCCTGTGTCTCGGCCTGCCGTCACGGCAATAAAACGATAAAAACGATAAAAAGCAAACTCTCTCACTTGCTTTCCCTTGATTACATCTAACTTAAATACACTGAATATGCAATTCATAAGAAGTGTTTCACAAATCTGGCAACGCTCACAGTTGTTCAGCCTCCTTATAGACCGCAGAGGATATGGGCAGGCACGTAATAACATATTCATTTAGTCTTAAATTGCATTATTCATGCCTTAATTTATTTTTACTTAAGAAGCACTCCCAAATCTACGAAACCTGCATTGTCTACCTGCCTGCAAATGAGCAATCTATTTAGACTAATGTAGAGGAAAACATGTGCTAAGCTGCACACAGATATATTTGAGCGGAATATGATCAAAGTAAAGATTTGCATTACATCACCCCTGCAGCACTCAAAAGTCAAACACAAAACAACAACAAAAAAAGAAAATGCCATGTTTTGACAGGAAGTTAAAACCCTTTTATTGTGCAACATTTACAACATGTTTGGTGCCATAAGCCTGCATATCACCTGAAGTGTCAGAGCAAAACACAAGCAAAAAGTCGTCCTAACTATTTCTCTATTGGCCTTGATCTGCCCGAACATGGTGTGGCACTTAAGAGAAAATTAGAGGTAATTATAAGACGTATAAAAACAATTATTTGACTTCAGAACACAGGCTTGTCCTGATTGTGTTGAAAACATAAGTGCTGTCATGTCTTGTGTGTCAACGTGTTTCCGTTTTGCACAAATTGTGCAGCAAGGCGCTTTTTCATAAAAGTAGCAGAACAAGAAGTGGAGGTTTGGTTCTATTCAATCTGTTCTTTTCATATCCTGAGTAGATAAGGAGAGCTGCTGAGTATTGAGATCCACTGACAACCTATTAGGACCTTTTCATCTGCGACCTGCCTCCTGAGACTTGCGGGGCTATGAATGAGAGACCTGTTCGAAGAGGCCAACCAAAGGCAGTCCGCTGTCTCCTCGCCACTCCATCACTCAGTGACCCCTCCAAAGGACACGCCAAACCAATCAGCAGAAAGGCCGTTCAAAAATCACCCTACCTGTCCCAGGCGATCCCCGGTCAGTTAGTGGACCCCTCTCTTGATAGGCAGGGCTGGGGTAACTGGAGGAGGGCCTTCATTTCAGAGAGGTCATTAATCTTTCTTCCCTTCTCTTTCTGACACCTGAACCAGACCCAGCCAGCAGCCAGCCGCTTTGCAGCAGCCACCTCTCTGGATCTGATCAGAGCCACGCGGCAGGCCGCCCGCAGAGAACCAGCACCACGATACTACCCCCAAACACATGTATGAACAAACGCCCTTACCAGGTAAAAAAAAACTAGGTATACTGACGCACAAACATACACTTTTTCTCCTGCTCACTTACAGGAAGCCATCAGAGACTGACGCTGACAGCAAGCTGATCCCTTCCCCTCATCTCTCCCACACCCACACTCACTCACAAACACATCTCTACCTGACAATTTCTTTCATTGTAGTCAGACACCAAAAAGAAGGGAGCTGAGGGGCTTTAGAGATGACTTCCGACACTCACTGCAAACGAGGCACCTTAAAGATGCTCTTGAGGATGGGGGTTTGCCTAAATGCACGTTTGTTTGAACACACACACAGGTGCATTGGCACCCAGATGTTATTCCTGCGATACTGGCACTAAAATGATGTTTCTCACTGAAACCCCTGATACTTGTGCTTCCTCGTGAACTGGGGTGGATGATGCGATGACAGTAAGTTCAGAGGATGCAGATGATGCGCAGTGATACGACAGCTTACAGCTGTGATACCTGTTTAGACAAACCCTCTGACAACAAGATGTGTCACTAAGCAAGGCTTTAGCACAGCCAATTCCCTCATAACAAGATGCAGATTTGCTTGCCTCAGAAGTATGGAGACTAGTCTCGAAGCCTCTCTTATGACGGTTAGCGCTAAGCCACAATGTTTACACAACCCCTCGGGGCTATTTCACTTGCCAGCAAGTGAAATAGCCCCGAAATACCAAAATAGTAGTCATCTCCCAAATCTTCTTTTAGGAGAGAAAGTCTCATTGATGAGGATAAGAGGAGAAAGGGACAAGACAAGCTTGGGGATTAGAGGCCCTAAACTCCTGCACAGCACACTCCACCGTCTGGTACTGTGCATTGAGCCGTCTTGACAGGAGGGGGGCCGTATGGCATTTGAGGAGGTTAGCTGGGGTCATGGAGCGTTGCTCAGCAGGGATTAGGAGGCGTGTGGCCCCCTTCACTTTTAATCAAACCCTTCCAATCAGGTCAGATTACAATAGGATAAGCAGCATCGGCACATTGTGTGGTTAATACTCCTCTCTTGACGAGTCCCCCAAAGTCCCCTCTCCCTGCAAGAGGAGGGCTGCATTGTGTGCATTTGAGAGAATGCAAATTATTTTCATTATCGCTCTTTACAAAGTAGGTTAGTCAAAAGTGATGAAGCAATATCTAGAAATATTGAGGACTTTTCTATGATTTTTGCACACACCTTCTTTTTTTTTAACAGCTTATGGGAGCTTTCTCCAGTCTCTTTACACCCTTGCTCTTTTTTTTCCCCCACTAATGGGCCTCAAGGCAAATGCTCTGTCCTTTAATGCTGCCCTCACGTTGCACATTTGATTCAATATGAAGTAACCTTATATCAGGCCGGTTAGTCATAACTAATTCTTATTTGCTGCTCACAAACAACAAAGATCTGTCTGTCAGGTAGAGAAAAGAAAATTGGTTAATGTCTTAGATGAGTGCAGCTGCTGGTTTGATTCAGGCACCTCTTTAGATCCCTGTCAGGCAGATCACAGAGAGGTTTTGTCACAACTGACTGTTTTACTAGTTGTTTCAACTCTGCAGAGGTTTTCTGAAGAGTTAGGTAAACAGTGTTAACAAGGTAGAGGTTTTCATGGTCTGACTGAAGAAAAGCCAGAGAAGAGGCACTTTGCCGGCGCTACCATACAGCACGATCACTATCCTTAATCTGGGAGTCAGGCTGCATACCTTCTGATTTCTCTGTTAGAACATGGAGAGAGGAGTGGTCCATGGAACTTCAAAGGGGCAGGGAGACGCACATGGCTGCTAATTTTTCAGACTGGGCATATGTGGCGGAGAGCTTGGATTTGAGGCTCTCCTCATACTTCAAAGCCAGGCGCTTTAAAAGGTCTGGCTGTGTTTTGACATGGATCTGCAGAGGTGAATGAGAATCAAGCACCCGCTGCAGACCCTTCAGAAGTCAGGCTCACTCTGTTTAACCCCCCCCCCCCCCCCCACACACACACACACACACACACACACTATTCTCCCTCTGCACACACTCTCCTCCCTGCCTTGACAAAGAGAAGAAAACAAGAAAATTCAATAATGCCTTTGAGAGGCAGGATTACCTGAGGAGACGCCTGCGCTGCTATGCCGCGAGTGAAATCTCATGTGCCCTCCTCTCCGTCTGCTCTCACCCACATCCCTCCCCCTTTCCACACTCCTCTCTCCCTTCTACTCCCGAACTTGGCTAAAGACATCCCTCAAAAAGCACATCAAAACTCTCCTTTGATGCCATGGCAGGCAATTAACCCCTTGAGTCCAACATTACAGATTGTTGGGGATGTGACACATTTTGGATGGGTTGGGTGGCAAGTGTGCATGTGCCTGCCTGGGGGGGTATGGGACTAGGGTGGGTGTGTGTATTGTTTGTTTGTCTTAAAGCAGGCTACTTCTTTAATGAAGTGATGCCGTGGCAGATTTGAGACAACCCATTTCTGTCAGTTTGAAAAGTAAAGTAGGGTAAACCTCTAGAGAAAGGGCTAGCTTCACCGGAGGAAGTGTTTGCACTCGATTATTTGTACTCCTGCTCACTTCTGATGAACAATGCTGCAATACAGAGGGAACAAAGGAGCCAGGCTCCTTGCAAATCTTAATTAAGTCGTGGGCGCAGCCAAACAATGATGAGGTCTATCCCAATTTCAACTGTGTTTTTGTGTCACTCGCTCCTCTTGTGTTGCTTTGCATAAAATATAATTAGGCTGGGTTGGAGCAACGGTGGTGTATGGAGATGGCAGATAAAGCCCGATGTTCCCTTCCCTGATGAAGTTCATTGTACGTCACTGGGCATTAACACAGATTGAATGCCATGTGCCATTTTGGCACCGCAAACAATTTACAAAATGACTCTATTTTGGAGACGCGTCCGTCGCAGGGCAGGTGTGCGACACGTTTTGCCAAGTAATGCAACGACACCGTGGAGGTGTGACAAGCGCTACACGGTGCGACTAGAATGGCCTTGTGTGAGCCCAGCCATCCTGTGTGCCGTGACCCCTGGCAACAGGGGCTGTCTGTCTGATGAAGTGCTATGGCTGGCGCTGTACATGCCGCTGATATTAAACACATCAAAACACCTGAGACCTTCAGCGCAAGGCATCCAGCGCCAGCAGTGTTTGCATGACAGATAAAACATAGCAGAGCAAAAATAACACTGTTAAGACAAAAAGAAAAAAATGACATGATGACACACACACATGCACACACCTTTCAGTTTTTGCTTTTCAATTTTATCATTCATGCAAGCAAGGACCCACCACAGCTTTCTCTCATGGTGAGTCCCGTTTGTGGCTTGCACCCATGGGTCTTTCACCTCCAAGCTTGAGAGTTAGTGATGCTGTCAGTCATGGCAGTGGGCGTCCTCAACTCTGTTTCACATATGAGGCCTTGAGTGTCTCTCTGAGCACTGCCAGGCACTAACACGCACAATTACCTAAGTTCAAGCAAACATGCAGCTCTCTGATCTCGACAATTAGCGCATATCACAGTGTTTGGGTACACAGCATAAATCTGCAGTTCTTCTCCGCTGACGACCAATGAGTCATTTTTCCTCCCTCGCTGCAGACTCCCTGCCTTTTCATCCTGCCAGATACAGGCAAAGGCTTCTGATCTCCTCAAAACATTGTTTTACGGGGGCTTTTGCGCCGCCCTCCCCTGGCAGACAGTGAGATTACACAGTGATTATAAGCAACTCAATATTGTATGACAGCATCTTCCACGTGAGGGACTTACAATCATGTTTCATTAATTCAGCTTGAGTGAAGCCTCATTTCAAGCATTGAGGAGCTTAAGATTTATGTGAAATTAATAACATAACAGATGTCTTCAGAATATCGTATCTCTGGTATAAATAAAGGAAATCAGATATTTGTCAAAAATGCCTAAATAAATAAATACATTTCAGACCTGCATTCAATCAGGCTTACATGGGTAGCACCTACGAGTTCAAGAGCGCTTCACGTACATCATGCATTGCAAGGTACCAGAGGGGGTGTCAAGTGACAGATTTGTACCAAATGGCCTTATTTAACACTGCCTCTCGGCTTTAATACTGGCAAGCAGGAGCACGCCTAGTGTTGGATATTTCAGTAGGATGTAATCACCCGGGGATCTTGCTAAAACATGGTATGCATCAGAGCTTTCCTGTTTTTAATTTTCATGAGTTGCCATTATCTCTCATCTATTCTTTTCTTCTGTAACAAAATGCATCTGTGTTTCGAAAATGTCTCACGCACTTTGTTCAAGCTCAGAGAGCCCTACATAAGATAGCCTCAGGCCAGAACCGTTGTACTCCCTTTCCCTTTTGTATGCACTGTCTCTCTGCATAGACTAAATATGGGGACAAGAGCTTCACAGCCTACTGTCTTGCGTGGTGCTGCCCTCCCCAGGTACTCCACCAGCGCAGCTCAAACAGAGGCAGTGGGGAGACAGCATTTCTCTGCTTCAAAGAGGGGAAAAGATAAATCATTCAGGTTGGGCTTTTGTTCCAATATGCCACGGAGCTGCGATCGCAATCCCCTTTTCCACTCTCTTTGTTTCCAAACTAAAGCGTCTGAATATGACAGTGAATCTGACTTCTTCTGCAGGTTGTTTATGCAGCTCAATCAATATAATTCTTCAAATTTGATATGACACCAACGATGTGCTCGCTTTGAGAAAAGTGGAGCCGTGAGATCGTCTTGTGCAAAGATTCACCACCTGTCATTTCAAGAAACAGGTATATATTATGCACACATGCAGTGTATATTACCAAACACTTAAATGTATATACAGTATATGAACTCATGATATTTCAAACAAACAATTAAATATTCAAATAGTAGCAGATTAATAAGTGCGAGCTCTAAGATGAAGTCTGATTAAAATATGATAAGTAGAAGTTAAACTGACAAATGATCAGTTGTTTTTTAAGCTATTTGAGTTGAGACAGATATTGATTTACTCTGTAATTAATTGAATCACTTTTATTCTGCTCCACTAAGTCAGCTGAACCATGAATTCAACTTTTTGTCATCTTTACTGAAGACGGCCTGTATTTATTCACACTCTCAGTCACTGATGTGAGCCCCGTGTCGGTCTTTGTCAGGAGAAACTGCAGAAGTCCTGTCGACGCCAGCCTGCCATCCCGCCTGGTTAAGTCGTTTAAAGGAATACAATGCAAACAGAAAAAACAATAAAGGAAAATCTGAGTTATTAAATTGGATATTGCGGTAATGCATAATCTAACTTCATCTCAATGGATCCGATGGAAATTCTTTGTTTAGCCAGAGAGAGCTGAGGCACTCTAATAATTGAAAAACCAATTCAAATTTATATGAGAGCCGGGTCTATGCAAAAGTGGGCGGATGGAAGAATGAGGTGTAGGGGTGCATTAATCTTTATAACACTATTATTTTTTCTTCATTTCTAGAATAACAATTGTCTGCTGTATAATAGGATCAAAGTGAGTTTGCTAATAATGTCAGTAGAAGAAGGGGCTTACAGTATGTCAGTCAAACACTTTCTAATGGTGTCTAATTCAGTCTGAACTCAGGCACCCTTTGCACCGCTCGCTCAGCTTTACACATCAATGGGCACAGTGGCCCTCCGGCTCCTGCCAAGAACACAGTGGCGCAGAATAAAACAGAGCATTGTGCTAAACTGTCTATTTAATCTATTCACTGTAAGGGCTCAGCTAATGTTCAGTGTTCCTGTTTTATAATTACATCCAGACAACAACTAGTACAACTCTTAACATTCATCGTACATCCGTTCTACATCGCAACATCACACCACGGAAGTCGTGAAGAGAAGTCGCTTCAAGGAAGAACAGCCTGCCTGCACAAATTACATTACTTCTTTGATTGACATCCAGATACTTCGGGTCATGGAGGTGAGTTTGGAAATTCGGGGCAGGTGGTGGGGGGTTGAACGTGTACCAGGGTGACATGTTGTTAATTTACTAATAAATAGGGAAGGGAAGGGTGACAGGGGTCCAGAAGAGGGAAAGTGCTCCTGCTTATGGCCCCTGGGGTGATGTGTGGAGCGACATGATGCCCAGAAGCTCTGGCCACTTGCCAGCGTTAACTGTACTTCTCCCGCTCCTCCCTGCTGAGAGAACATCCATCTCTCTCCCCGGCCTGACACTCCGTTTATTCCCACATTCATTTGTCATGTCCCCAATCAGCTGGATGAATAGAAATGCTGTGACCATGATGAATGGTGATTCTAATTAAGACCCCCCCCCAAAAAAATCTACACTCAACTTGGGATGCTATTTTCTTTTTTTCCTCTTCCCACTCTCTCTGTTTATCTAATAAGAGAGTACCCCTCCCCCATCTTTTGTTTTGTAACTGGCGGTGAGTGATGGTCTTTGCAGTCACTGTCAGTCAGCTGTAGGTCATATGACAGCAGAGACAGAGGGATACAGAGAGAGGCTGGGTGGGGTGTGTGGGTATGTGTGTAGGTGGGCGGGTGGGGGGTGGAAGTAACTCTGGACCCAGGATGCTTTTGTTTGTTTGTTTGCTGTGTTTAAAACAAAGAGCGCATGGCATTGAGAATTCCATCTGAAGGAACTCCCCTCAGAGATTAGTTATTCAAAGGCATGCAAATGACATCGCCATGTGCTGGTTTACAAGGGGGTTGTGTTCATTTTGGATCTGCTTAATTGCTTCATTTCTAAAATAACTTCTCTGTTGTTTACCAGCACAATACAGATAAAGGCTGTGTACAGCAGAGCTGTAGCGCATTTGATGCGTCCTTTTTTTTTTTTGCATTGTGTGTGCTTTATTTCACTGGTTGGTCTACGATGTGTTTATCAAAAAATTCAGAGGCTGATTTCTAAAATACAGTATATGATGTGGGCGAGGTCTTTTTGACAGCAGCATTGCAAGCGCTGTCTTTTGAAATAATTGCAACTAAACTAATACAATTGTATACATTGCAATGTGTGATTTAAAGGTTGAGCTTAAATCAACTGAATCTATTGGTTCCACTAAAGTTAAAAGCTGTGACAACTCTGCACCGCTCTCAAAGCTACAACCTGCCGGCTCAGGCGTAGCCATGTTGATTGCCGTTGAGAGGCAATCAAAATGCTCCCACGCTCATATGATGCACCTTTATCTACTGCCTCATTTAGTTCGTTTTTAGTGAATTACCACAATGTTGGTTCATCAAAATTGATCAACAAGAACCTGATACAGTTCAGTAATCAGTGAGTAAATTTAATTTTAAGGCTAGCCGTTGCTCTCAGTAAATATATTTAGTGTTAAGGCTAGCAGTTTCTTTTTCACTATCCAGCTATCACTTAATATAGATCTCTTTCTTTAGTGACCTTATTGGCTGTTTCTCTATGGCAGAGTGCAATAAGGGCAACTGTGGATTGTGTAGCCTCGAGATGACCAAAACACAGTGGGATTTAAAGCAGCCTTGTAGTTGTATGTTTTTAGCTAGTTTTGTTTTGAACATTTTAAAAGCTGTTATAACAGAAATGATTTGGCAATATATATATATATATATATATATATATATATATATATATATATATATATATATATATATATATATATATATATATATACTTTAATGTAAACATGAAGAAACTTCACTCAGTTTTAAGAAAATATGGAGTTAATGCATCTTGCCTTTGGACCATGAAAAGAAAATGAACACGAACCCATACCATCCATATTTTCAAAGCCAAATCAGATAAAGAATGAGCGTATGTGAATGTGCATGAGATTACATGGAGAAAGTGAGTCAATGGGCATAATACAGGGGAGAAAGTCCAGCAGCACTTGTGTCCCAGGGAGTTAATCACCTTGGTTAGGTGCAGAGAGGCCAGATTGAATTACAAAAAAGCAGCATATCTGTGGAAGTAAGCCATGCGTGACATGCCTGCACTCTCTTTAAACATGCAATGCCAGCAGGGGCCTCTGCATTTGAAAATCATTGAAAAGAATCAATTACTGTAAATGCAACAGGGGCAGCCAAGCATGTAACCCATGACATATCTACACATTGCAGTTTGGGGAGCCTAAAGCTGCATTTGGACTATCTATTGTGAGATTCTGTAGGGTAGCCAACATTATTATAAACTAATACCCATAATACATAGCACATACTACATCCCCTTCAATGATGCTGGACACATTTCTAATACATCTTTTGTGAAAGGCTAATATCAGCGAAAAAAGAGTGCCAGATTTGATATATCAGATGGGCCACATGGTGATGTATTCAGCATGATGTTGTTCAATCATAGCAAGTAAAATGTTTTCCAATTTTAATGAAAAATAATATAGATAATGTCATTGCAGTTTGTAACACTTACATAGCTTACTCTGAAGGCAGTATTTATGTTATACTCAATTGATGACACTGTGTAGCATGTCTTCAAACAAGCTTGTGGGAAAGCAAGGGTTTTGGGATTGCTGTCCTCAACTAAGCCTTTCAAAATAACCCCAATATTGCCCAAATATTCTCATTATGTACACAACATAACCTGCTTTGCTTCCAATCAGCCCAGAAGCCTTACTTCAGCTTTATATCAGCAGAAACACGCCTAATCCCATGTTAAACGGAATAACACATAATAAAAGGAAAAAAATAAACATCATCCCGTGGTCAAGGCCTAAATCTCTTTTCCATGTCCGTCCTGAGTGGACAAGCAATGTTATTCATTGTGAAACAAGGCGGGGACAAGGATCAGAGCTCCTCTTTCGGCACCATCTGAGGACTGAACCACTGTTTTCACATCATATCCCAGTGAATACAAGCTGTAAACCAGCGTTGGTATGGCCTAGGCCCTTTGTTAACACTTGTATATTGGTCTTCCTCTTGATCAGACATACTCACAAATATTGATCGCTACAAATTTGTTGACATCGTCCCCATTGCCAGAACAACAACCTTGAAAAAATAAGGGGTAATGCAGAAGAGGATTGACTGTCTACTGTAGCTCTGTCTGTGCTGTGGAATGACACCCCTACCTACCTTAGTGCCTATGCATGCTTATGCTGGCTATTCTTGTTTGAGGGACATTGCTTGATCATTCATTATTAGCTCACGTCTGTCAAACCAAACAATGAATAGACTGCTCAAAATTGATGACTATATAGAAGTGCATATGAGCAAAAAGGCTTTCATTTAGTGCCCTACTCTCCATGTAGGAGGTGACAGCCATGATGGATATGACACTATACACCAGATTTATCTTGGAAATGGAATAATTATGCACTTAATGCATGACTGGTGGTCTGCATTTATACTGATAACTAACAGGGTAGGCAGCAGGATAAGCAGAGGGGGTTGGAAAGTACAATCCCTAAGGCTTCATCGCCTTGGGCCACATTGGAAATCTTTAACTACAGGAAAACACATTTTCTTTGGTCAAGGTTAAGATACAAGTCTACATATGCCAAGTGACACTCTGACAGTGTCACCTCCACAGGGACGGTCCGCTCATTGCAAGGTGACCTTAGCACAGCTAATGGTGACTAATACCCCTGTAGAGGGAAGCTAAGGGTCATAACACGCCACACCACTTACAGGAGAACGATACAGAGACACCAGCTAACACCGATCAATATGCTGCATTACAAATTCAACCATCTTTCTTTGTTCCTCTCTACAAGATCAGACATGGAGACACATAATGTGGAAATAATGTAGATTTCCATCCAATCTCCTGTGAAGGCAGAACACAAACACCTGGCATGTAAATGCTCACTGTTTCAAGAGACCGACTTTCCATTACAAGTTCTCAGTTTGGCTGTTGCTCAGGGAACTGAACAAACAGCTTTACATGCAGCGCTGCCTTTATAATTGAATGTGCATTTCCCAGACATCAAAATGATCTGAATGTTGCAGCGGAGGCCTCTCTCTTCATTTTACCTCAGCCCAACTTCAGACAGGGTTTCTTCTTATACCATGGGGGGGAGGATGGAATCCCCCAGTAGTGTCGCTGAGTGTTTTGTGTAACACTAGGCAAATAATCCTTCCTTCTCAGAGGGGTGAATGTATTTTACAGGTATCCGTCATCCAAGTGTCAATCCTGCCGACAGATTTCACACACCACTGGCACCACTGCACATCTGCCTGCTCGCTTCCTGATTGCATAAATACTCCCAGTGACACAGTGGACTGCATCCAATTCCACACCCGCTCAGACATCTCAGCCAAGTACATGCACAAGTCATGAGGGCGAGGGGGGAAAAAACATTAACTAATAAATACAGAGCGCCAGTTAAGGACAGGGAGAGGCTTTTATCTGCAAGACTGGCTTCTCAACCCCTGAACTCGAGAGGGTCTTGTGTGCTGTACATCATCAGCATAAAAATGAGTAAAGCTGAGAAATTTGTCAATTGGGAAAAGGGTCATCAGAGGGCCTAATAGCTCATATTAGCTAAATACTTTGTGTCTCCACACCTCAAAGACAGCTACTCTATAATTAAAGTAATTGTGGTCATTAGCCTTGTATTACTTTAATAATAAATTCCCAAAAGCTTAGTATGATTACACTGTTGTACTTAGACCCTTTGAAAAGCCACAAATCCACCCTGGCGCTAAGCTATGTACGACAAATGTTACAATGCCAAATTTCAGGTACAGGATGATGAACAGCAGCTGAATGGGAAAAGGGTTCAAATCCATCTGGCGGGTTCCTATTCATTTCTATGTCTTGGTTTGAGAAGTGTGCGGTGGAGGTGCGCTGCCGTGCCTTTGATCAGCAGATGCAGACAATGCTGCTCTCCTCAGCCCTGTGGCACGGGGGTTTACCTGCTGCTAAGTCAGGTATCACAGCCGGGGACCGAGCACCTTAAAGAGGCTTTAACCCTCCTCTGGATCAGGCTGACATGATTCATGTGGGCTGGGTGTGGATTTTAGTCCCTGCTGTGGCACAGCGTCTTTCATGTCAGGCTGTTTATGAGAATATGGAGATGGGTTTTGCGTGCTCGCGGGTGTTCCTTAAAGCAGCGATACGACCTCAGGCTGGGCTTGATCCCTGACGAGTCAGAATCTACCTCTCGATGAATCTCTTGTAGCACACTTAATACCCATAAGAACATGGTGCACGAGGGCCCTCATCTTGGTAACAGAAAGGAATTTGAGAGCAGATTAATATTATGAACAGTAATATTCCCCCGGCGGCATCTGCATGCGCCAGGGATTACAGGGCTCTGGGGTGATTACCGGCAGGGGAAGAGGGGTTACAAGTCCAAAAAACTTTTCATCTTCACCAAGGACACAAGAGCACACACATAGAAAGACATATAAACACATAATAACAGAGCATGTGTGTGTGTGTGTGTGTGTGTGTGTGTGTGTGTGTGTGTGTGTGTGTGTGTGTGTGTGCATGTCTGTTGAAATATGTGCCTTGTACGTTCATCACACAATGTCATACAACATGGATCACATTTTCTTATATATAAAACTCACCTTTTGACCCATATCTTTAATATATCATTCAAAGATAAAAGCCAAAATGTAACATTCCTGCAAGCAGATGCATAATAATTAACATGTCAAATGGACTGTATTATTTTGGGCCTATTTACCTGTACAGCTGCGTAATATATATCTAACAGTATCTCACCGTGAATTACAGTGAGTAGAGTAACAGGGTTGTATGGTAATTTTACAGTACATACCAGCATATCACCGTGAATTTACGAAGGGTAATACAATCAGCTACTACTTTTGCAATTGATTCCCAAAACAACAAAGAAGTAGAAATCACAACAATTCATATACAAAACAATATTGCTGAAGTTTTTTACTTGCCCTTAATCATTTAGACTGCTGACTTTGTGGAACAATATTTGGACATTTGTATTATTCAACTGAATAGTATATTTTGAAGACAAATAAATAACATAACAGTGTCAAGTAGAAATAGAAGAGAAGGAAAGAGAGAGAGAGAGAGAGAGAGAGAGAGAGAGAGAGAGAGAGAGAGAGTTGAACTGCCTCACTTCCTTATCTTAGAGACATACTTTGGCAACTCTAGTTCTCCACTCCCTTTTGAACATCGTCCTGTTCCTTCTAGTTTGCAGTTCTACACTCAGCTCTATATTGGCACAAATAAACACATCTTCACACTGTAATTGGCAAATAACTTTACGAGCGTTAACTTTGCTGGCTATGCTGTTAGCTAGCTAACGTTACTACAGAGCTTGCTTCGCCAATTTTAGCCACCTGATGTAAGGGAACCGACCAAATCAAACATTTTCTGAGATGTTAACAGTTCAATAATCATAAAGACAAGATAATACTGGACACTGTCAATTTCTGGTGATAAATGTAACTTTACCTCGGCTCCTTGGTTGATCTCCACATGGCTGTGCTCAGAAGGTTGACTACTGAAGCTGTGATGTGCAAAGTCCAGTTCAGGAACAGCCGAGCACGTCTTGTCACAAAAAAAAAATATGAGTGGGCTCTTAGCAGTTTGATTATTAAAGTTATAGCTGAAACATTAGCCTACAATCAACAGTACAATGTAGCTGGATAGTGACTCACTGAACTTCTAAAGTTCAACCACCTAACAGAAAATACAGTTTTATGCAGTTATCTGCCGCTACTGTTAAATGATGGCAAAGTGTTAATTTGCCTGTATGTTACAGTTATTTTAAAATACTGTAAGATACCGTTTTAAATCCACCGTAGATTTAAAGCAATTCATTACAGTGTATGCTTAATTCTATCACCAGGCCTGTGATGTTTTTTTGGGTTCACATTATCAATCAAATTAATTACCCCACTCCATCCAATTTTACAAGAAGCCACTTTCTTTGATTATTTAATCTTTTTTTCTCTCCTTGATGTGTGTGAGTACACTATTAGTTTAGTGAATTAAGAGAGGAAGCATACAAGGCGAAGAGTAGCAAAGCTAATCTCCCATAGGACGGCATCAGAGATCCCTCAGGGCACCACGTCCGGCCCACTCTAGATATCAGTTTTCTGTGAGGCATGAGGAGCTGCCAGGTTTAGGGCCCCGCTCACTCTAAGCCTCATTATTCCCCTTGCCACCGGGCTGACGCCAGGCCACGCGTGCAAAGCACGCCAAGGAAATCGCCTTCAGGACTTGTCTTATGACAGAAGACTCAGCAATTTCCTCAGCACCTTTTGCGTGAGGATAACACACAGTCCACTTTGGCCATGTGCAACCAATAAGTCGGCTTAATTAAGGCCAGGCCGTGCGGGCAAAGGGGGGCTAAAGAAGGCTGAAACGGGCCTCTCATGTCTGAAATTATCCAGAGGAAAGTGGTCTGACACGCTGTTCTGCTGCTAGGTGGTGGCGTGAAAGAAAAGAAACAACACTGTTTCCATTTAGAGTTAAGTCGGAATCACAGTGCGCCAAAGATTGCACACATTTGTGAGGGAAAAACAGCAGGATATTTCCCATCTTTAGACTCGAATGTTGACTTTGTAAATTCCACAAGGTCCCAGGGATTGAGTAGAGGAAGGAAGGCAAGGGGCACTGCAGTACGCCGCCATGCAGAGTCTGAGTTTGTCAGCAGCTCATAAGCTTGAAGTTCAAAGAGCAATCTGATAGATAAGCTGTCTTGGCAGTGGTTTCCTCCCATGTGTTTGCCAGCAGACTGCTTCCGTCGGACAGCACCCAGTAGTCATCAATTAGAAAACTGAAGGGTGCCATCCACACACAAGCACAGCCACTATTTGGGTGTGAGTTGAGCAGACAGCATTGCTGAAAAGGCCAACAATCATACGGGACCAATAATAATAATAATAATGTGCTTTTAGTCAGCAACATTCTTCGCTGTTTTTGTTTGAACTGACTCTACAAGTAAAATGTGATCAATCTGCAGATAAAAGAGGAAAAAATGTGTTTGATAGTTTGCAAATATAATACAATAAATCAGCCTATAGTATTCTGAAATATTTTCCCCCAAAATGTATTAATTCTCATAACAAAGCACATTATTGAATTTTACAGAAACTCTGTTGTTGAATCTGATAGAAAGTAAGATTGCTGGTATAAAAGGGGATTTTATTCCAGGCATATTGTATATAATGACAGGGAAGAAAGGGCAAGCGAACTTATGTGATTGTTAGAAGTGATAACATTTATAAAAACTTGACAAATGTTTTGAGTGCATACCTCTATTTAAGTGGGATGAAAAGGGTGGAAAACTGGATCAATGTTTGCTGCATTCCCTTTCTTAAATTACTTTGCCTCATAAAAAATGAATGCATTGATTAGCTTTGTCTGTATCAGTAAAAATGTGCTAAAGGCAAGATTCAGTCTGACAAATTTTCTATGATAATATTTTTCAAGGTTATATAATAATGCTTTTGAAAATGCTAAGCTTTTATGTTGCTATATTAAGTTGTCATGGATTTACAAGTAACATATCACTTTGGACTTAGTTTGAAGCCTGATGTCAAATGAATGCAGCTATAATTAATCATTTTGGAGGACCTCCTCAAAGTTACGAAACCACAGATAATCATTACTCAACTCTGCATAATATTCAGCTGCATGACAGTTTGTTTTAAGCAATAAAGCTCTAAAAGCAAACTATATGCTACCTGTCTAGCACAGGAGACAGACACATTTAGCCACTAGCTGGTGAACATAGTGGGGCATTCATTTAGCAGCTAAATAACCCTATATTCTCTCAGGAATTGGTTAAAAAAAAAACTCCTAAAAGGAGCGAACATTTTAATAACTTTGGACAACTTGACAAAAACATAACTCCAAAAGAATCCCAGTGTTGCTCCATATCTGCTCGATGTGTAAATAAGCAACTCTTTGCTAACAAGTTTCCCATATCAATTTAAAAGGGGGTTTTAATATGTCAGTGTTCAGAGTTAGAGTATGCTGCCCCCGAGTGGCCCAAAAAAAAAACGTATAGCATGTTGAAAGAGTTCAGCATTAATATACATTTGTATTGTCATTTAAACTATATAAAAAGAAAGAAAGACATGAAAATGGTAAAATAAAATAAATAGAAAGTGATATTAATATGTTTGGGTGTTCACAGCTAGATTCTGCTGCCCCCGAGTGGAAAAAACTTTTAAACATCTGCTATAGCAAGCGGAAGGAGTTCAGCATGACTATTCATTTTTAATGTCATTTAAACTATTTAAAAAAATAGAATGAAATGAAAAATGGTTAAAGATAACAAATAGGGTAACTTTCAATTCTGCATAATTTATAAGAAAAAGGTCTTCCAATATTTCACTCAGTCTATGTCACAAATTGCTTTTGGAGATTAAACAGAATCTCAAGTCTGCAACAGCAGCATGTGAGGAATATAACAAAAGGCTAATGATCCTTAGACCTTTTACCTAAATATCATTTAAAGTCTTGTGTGAGGAAACATCCCAATTGATAATGCTTGAAATTCATCATTATTGGGATAATGCATTGGATGAATTACTTTGCAAGAACCAGACGCCTGAAGGGTGACCTGTGACAATTCCATACAACACCTCTTCAGAGCTGAGGGAATTCATTTTCATCTCCCACTGGCTGTCTTAATCACCATGTTTCATTGTGACAGAGAGTTCACTGTGGCTGCTCACATTTCAAGAATGGGACGTTAAATTGGTTTCACCGCTGTCCAGTCACATTCTTCATGAGTAGCAACAAGAGTTTTAACCAAATTCTGACAGACTTCTTGATCAAAACAGCATCAATTACTGTTCACTCTCTATAATGTCCTGTTTTTTGGGGACAGCATCATTTGTGAGGACATAGTTTCAGAGAGTACAGAGGTGACACTCAACATCACGCAGAATATAACTTTCACAATATGTCGTAGTGTAAAAGGTTGACTGGATTAGCATTTAGGACACATCACAGAGAACCATCTGTTTCAGCTGTATCCTCTTTAATCCCCTGATCTTCAATTGACATGTTTCATATTTGCAATGGGATATACAGATTTAAATACTTGATTTTGCAAAGCATCCTAAAGACATTCTTAGCTAACTGTACTTACAGAATAACATCAAAGAAGATACCACCACACTCATTTTACAAAAAAACACCATGAAAAAACATCTTTTAACATTAACTAAAACATAGAAAAGACCAGCTTTGTTGTTCCAGATTGTTCAGATGGCAGTAGTTCTAGGGTTAGATAGGTAGACGGAAAATGTGAGGAGCTGTAATTTAAGTGCAAGAGCGGAGATGCTGTAGAAATCAATACCCCGCAGCATTTGCATTGCTTTGATCATGTACAGCAGGACCGGGAGATTAAGTAATACAGATTCAGCCTGACAGGTCGATCATTAACACTAGTTTGTAATCTGCCTGTGCATCCACATGTCCTGTCTAACGCCTTGGGAAACACAAGTGTTCTACATAAGTGAATTTAGGAGGGCACATGTAAGACAGTGGTTGTAACAGGCCGAACAGTGTGCTAGGTGAGTGTTGTCTTTGTAAATCATCGTCTGACTTCAATCACACCTCACCCAGGGCCACTTAGGTAAAAAAAAAAAGAAGAGGTGTAGGTGAGATCAAATGCTGCAATTTCCTGGAAAAATAACCAACGGATCTTTGTAGCTGAGGACAGATGGAATATGGGTCAACAGTGACCATGTCGGAGGGCAACCTTTGCCCTGTGTCTCTCCCCCGGTTCACCCTCCTCTCTCTAATCCAGTCAAGGGTCATTCTGCTTAAATGATTTAAAACACTGATCCAAGGACACAAAGTCATATTTCATATGTCAGTGATATTCACAGTGCTCCACATATGACTTATCTGGCTGCGGTCTGCCCCCATTTGCGTAGTCTTAACACACACACACACACACACACACACACACACACACACACACACACACACACACACACACACACACACACACACACACACACACACACACACACATAAATGAAATACTAATACAGAATAAATCGGGTCTCAATATGGCCTGATTGTGGAAATCGCTGTCCCTGATACATTACAAATATCTAAAATATTATGTGGTGGATTATGCTTTGATATCAGCTCTTACTTACTACTGTGTGTGAGGGGAAAATACCTGCCCTCTTTCCCAATAGGATCAGCGGATTAATCTTGGTAAGACGTACCACGCACAGATGGTCAGACAGGAAAAATTAGAAAAATATGCAATATGAATACATTTGTCTTGCGTAATATCAAATATGATTCATCTATTGCAGAGATAATGGCTTGATGCATTGGTGTACTTAGCAAAGAGACAAAGTTAATTTCTTTATAGGCCAAATATTCCTACCCAGATCCCCCGTAATAAAAATGATTCTACGGGGAATATTATATAAATTACATGTAAGCCATCTATCTTGCTTGCATAGCAATAGCAACAGCGCAACCTTGTGCATTGATTCATTTCTAGTCACATTTCAATGCTGCAAACACAATGCACTCAGGAAGATATGTTACCCCCTGCCATAATATTTTATACAACAATAAATAAATACACTCTTTTTTTAAAGTGTTAAAGCAAAACAGGCCGTTGCATGAGTGTCACCCGTCACACGTCTGATTTTGTTGTTTATTAGGATGAATAGAGAAAGGTGATATGGTAATTTTGAGCAGCACGATCACAGCTCCCCAATGACCAGTGGGCCTCAGCTTCCTGACAAAGGTCTTTTTCAATATCCTGCAAACATGCACCACGGAGACGTGCATGCTATCCGGTACTTAAAACACAGGAGGCCTGTGGGCTTCAGACACGGCCCGACAAGACTAAGATCACAGGTAGCAGCAATAGGAGGAGGCACGGCTTCCAGGGTCAGAACACTGGCTCATACATCAGCTCACCTCTGCTGCTACATCACACAACCAAGATGTTTTCATGCATACAGTCTAGACACGGGACTCATGGTATAGATAAGCCATATGGAAGCGTAAAATTGTTTGGAATCAACAGCAGCACATTTTTTTACGTTTTTTGTTTGCTATGTGGAAGTAAGATTTGTATTGGTTGTCCCTCTAAGAGGTGTGTGAACCTAAAATATATCTTTCAACAGTGGAAAAAGCTCCATCCTGGTCGAGCTGTGTTGTCAGAGGTTGATACAAGATAATCTGGTGTGTTCTAGAAAAGCCTGTAGGGTACTGTAATTCAACTCTCTCTTACTAACAAGGTGACTAGGGGTCAAAGAAAAAAAAAAAGAGAAAACTTTATTGAACCATGCTCCCTCACCTTCAGAGGTGACATCGAGCTTGTTATTGACAGGGAATAGGAAATTCACTTTTGTCTGGAATTTGTGACGGTGGGCCCAAACCATAATAATGAATGGCCTATTGAGCTTTCAAGGCATTACTGTATTATCTTCCAGGAAGCAGGTTCGGGAAGGTGACTGTGGGGATTTGTTTGAGCCACTTCACATGTGACTGATGTTTGAATTTAGGAGGAAAAAAAGTAAAAGCAAAAAATAATTAAATCCAGCTGTTGAAATTTGCTATTGTTATGTAGGAATGCAGAAAGATAGACATCAAATCAAGTTAGTCTGTTTGCATGCTCAATTCAGATTAAAGCTGTTTACCTGGGTGTATTCCACTTTCCCTGAATGAAAGCCTGCTCACCCCGCGGGACAAGTTGCTCTAGACCTCGCCAGACTGTGCAGCAACTTCCCAAAACTAGGCTATAGGCAGTTCTAAAGCTGAAGGAGACGGAAAGGAGTTGCCAGGCCTGGTCGTCTTCTTCTTTTAATGAGTGAAAGGAAATGATCATGAATCTGATTTCCCGCAGGGTCTCAACACTCTTCTCATTCTCTTTTAATAGACGATTATTTATCTTCTGATTGTTTTCTCATTCCTAATTACACTCCAAGGGAGAAAAATCAGCATTAGCATAAAAAGCTGCTGTTAATGTATGAACTCTGGTTGAGGTGGGACCCTCAGATTATAAGACAAATTCTTATCAGATACATTTTCCCAGTGAAGGATGAACCTTGGGGTGAAGTCATAATTATTGTCGGGTTTTCTAATTAATATGCTAAAAGTGACTAGTAGACAGACAGAAGCTTCTGAAGCCGACATGTGCAAACAACATAATAGCTCATCGGCGGCACAGCTCTCTGAACTGCCAGGAGCATCAGACAAACGGCAGCATTTCAACACTCCTTTCACTCACTTGCATCATGCCGTATTTCATTTTCATCCAACAATCCAGGTGCCAATGTTCCTGACTTATCAAAGCTATCCATTTACTGTGACGGCCAAATCAAAACACTGCTGAAAAATATATCTCACAAGTGCCACGATGTGAACACCAAGCAAGAGCAACTGCACTCCAAAATTACCTCTGTGAATATTTCAGAATTACTAAAAGCAATCCATGGTAGACATTCATATTTCATCTGTGTGTCCGTGTACCTCAAGATATATTTGAAAGTAATTTGTTTTTGATGTGAGAACGGCATCAATATTTCAAGTTCTTAAAAGATCACACTAACAGGAAGATGATATCTCTGTCGGGAAACATAGCAAACAAGCCGTTTAGCCGTCCTGAGTTTTGACTTCAGAGCTCACAATAGACCTGAAAGTTATGAGGATATTTGAGAAATATGAGTATGTTACGCAGAAGTCGTGGAACTACCACATTAGCATGTTTCATAGGCGAAGGATATCCGATATTTTGACTGATACCTTCTTCAAACTCCATAAATACGTAAATATAAGTCGACTTGTCAATATTCACCAGACAAGGCAGGGAAATTAAGAAATTAACACTCAAAGAAAGAATCAAACAAGTCTTCAAATGAAACAGCGATAGACTGGGAGAGGAAAAATAAAGAGAGTACAAACTGTGAAGAGCTGTAGCTGGGTCAGCCCTCCCTCTCTTGCTTATTTCCATCTGCTGTTGCCAGCCTCTGCCACAGAGTGGTGCCGACACCGCTGTCTTGGAGTGAGGCACGGCCAGCCCCGTGTCCTATAAACACACACAAATCATTTACATGCTGTACTCATCAAAGGCAAGTCTTCCTCATCTCCGCCGAGATTTGCTGCTGATCTGAGCTTCCAATATTGCATCTCAGAGCGTTGCGACTAACCTTTGCAACTGCCAAGAATGTGATGAATTTTTTAAATACAGCTGTTGACCTATTATTGAGATGGAGAGGAGCCACAAGAGACACTCATCTCCTCTCCTCTGTATAATGGAATGCATTATTGCATCAGTGTTTACAAGGCGTGCTAAAAGAGAAACAGAATGTGAGAGAAAGCATTAAATAAAGCAATTGGGCTAATGTCGCTTTGGGCCTTGTGCACACACAAAATGTCAATCAAAACTTGCAATTCTTTGATTCATTGCAGTTTGCTCTGGCAGTTGCATCTGAGAGAAGAGTGGTGACACAATGTGGAACAATAATTACCCTGCAGTGTTAAAGTCCTCCAGTGTCTTGGTGCATTCATAAATAAAATATGTTCAAGATAATGGATTTATGTTCAATAATTCATCATCAGAATGTTTCCAGCCGAGTGATATAATATGTGTCACAGTATTCTGTAACACAGTGCTTAGCCAAATTAAGTTATCTTGAAACAGATTTATTGACAGGGCTGTTGCTGCATTCATTTACTCAGCAACCATTGCTTAATTACTCCTGCAAAGCACATAAAACAAACAATGCCAATAGACTGATTCTAAACCACTCAGTGTCAGTATTAACTACACACCCAGGCTAACTATGTATTCAAGCCAGGACTGAGCAGCACTGAACATTACACACTTTCTGAGTTGGAGTGAGAGGAGAGAAGTGGGTGGGGTAGCAGTGGGACTGTGATATTTGTCATTCATGACCTTGATGCTCGCCAACCATACAGGCAGTTTGGTTTGATGACCCATCAGAGAATCTGTCTGGGTCCTTGCAGGAGCCAGTGGACCGTGGTGAGGGAAGAGGGTGACATCCAGGGCTACGGTCTGTTCAGCTGGACTGGGGTCAATCAGTAGGCCTGAAGATCCACAGCCAGCTGGAGAGCCATGATACGCCTGGCCTTCATGTCCAGAATGTCCCATTCCCAGTCGCAAGAGGAGGCCATGCTGGCATGGTGGAGGAAGCCACTCATCCTCATAATTAATGACATGAGTTTGTGTGGTGTAGGACCAGAGCAAGCAAATGTCAGCGTTGCATTAAGTTGCATGTGAATCACATGTAGACATCCCTGAAAGGCATTCAAACTAAAAATAAATGGTTCGTAATCAAGGTGACATGTGTGATTTATATGCTGTGGTGTAAACGTTGAAGTACAAATCAGCTCTACCGATGTAAAGCTTCGCATACAACCATGATTGCGTTTAAATCAGCCATCTCAGCAACAAACAAATACAAATGGGAGAGATGCACTTGCAATCAACAGCAACAAGACACTTTCTTTCCAAAGCCAACAGTATTTCATCAAAACACACACACACACACACACACACACACACACACACACACACACACACACACACACTGTGGTACTTCAATCTAGACGAGGCTTAAGCATTCAACGGGGGCAAAAAAAAAAAAAGGAAAACAATTTACATGCAAATCAAACCTTATCATCTAAATCTCTTTATGCCACTTTCACATGCAAAATTGCATTCATATGCACAAAGGCATTCAATTACTGTAGCTGTGGCTCAACTTTTCACATCTCAGCGTTTTCTATTTGGAGAGGCAGGCCCATGTACATTTAATAGGTAGCCATTCTGTTCGCCGGCTCTGCCAGAGATCACTGTGAGTGTGTCAGTTAGAGGAGACGGCAGCATGTATCAGTGCATGAAATAAACCTCCTGCTTCAAAGTGACAGGCCCTGGATATTGTTGGAAAATGGATGTTAAATTCACTCTGCAACCACCAACAGCAGCCCCGGCTATGAAAAATTAACTGTACTCTGGCTAAAGGGAAGGGAAATTGCTTTGCTAGATATACCACAAAATCCTGTTTGTGAGCTATCCATCTGTCAGATTTCTTTGCAAAAAAAAAAAAGTCTTTCAGCTTTCTGTAGCCCATTAAAGAGTCCGCTGTCTTATGATGTTCAGCATAATCCAGTAGGAGAACGGAAACAAAGAGATGTCAAAGAGAGTTAGAATAAATCCTTAATCTATAGTCAGTAAAGAAGACTGGCTCCAAGGACTTTAGAGCTGAAAGAGATGCTAGACGTATGTCAGCCACCAGAGGGCAGTGATACTGATGGCTCCTTGCTGCAACCTCAACCGACCTCCTTTGGTCAGGAATTGTGTGGGAGTACCTGCTTTTCCATCTGAATATCTGGCACCTTTTTTCACGGAACATTCAGACTGTGATGAGCCAGTGATCTGCAACAGGGTTTCATGCAGCACATGATAATGACCCTCCACCCAGAGTCAGGTAAGGTACAGTGGAAAAAGCCATTAAAACATTGATAAAAATAAACAAAACATAAAACAATAAATTATTATGAGTGGTTGTAACAGAACTTAGTTTTTTAGAATCTTCAAATGTATCACAGCATAGACAACATACTAACATACTACAGCTAATGAAATTAAAAAATTAAAAAAAGAGATGTAAAACAAAAGACGAGTAAATTCTAGGGGAGCTAATAAGCAAAGATGTCAACTGCATTCTGGAAACTATCCTGGTACCATCTGCAAATATTTGACACGCACATATTTATGCCGCAACACTGTTTTCTCATCTGCAGTGTGGCCTTTTATTTTACAAGCTTATCGGTTAAAGGTGCAATATACGGGATTCAGACCATTAATATAGCAGCAAAACATTGTTTGCTGTGAAGCTATAGTGGAGTAATGGCTACCAGAACATGAAGTCGCTCACACTCTGTGTGTGTGTTGTAATCTGAGTTGCTCCTTGCTTTGTTGAGCCTTGCTTGGCCCCTCCACCCAGGCCTGCCGCCATGTTGAGACTCGTTGTTAGGCATCATAAATGCTTCCCAGTCTCGTTTAGAGCAACTTGTGAAAAACTGTAAATAAATTAGGTTAGAAATGACTATACCATAAAAGTAGATGGTGCATAAAACAACAAAAAATAGAAAAGGATAAATCAGGGCTACCAGGTTTGTGGTTTTAGTTAACTGGACCTTTTTCAAACTGATACCGAGGTGAATTTCCACATCTCGCCGCCAGGTGTCAATGTAACACTTTAAATTATGTTTGCTTTCGACAACTGGGTGTCTCTGTTTCCCTTCAGACCAAGTGAGTGATGTCATATTTACATGATGTAGAAAATGCAATCCTACTGAAAGAAAATAGATGGGTCCAGTTTGAAGAGGAATTCATCACTTACTTCACAGCAACAAAAACAGTTGGACAATAGAGTAACTGCTGTGGGGAAAAGAGATGTGCAGGACACCCACTTCTTGATGTTCATGATCTATCAGTTTGCATGAGACAAAATTTTGTGAAACCATGCGTATTATTCTGAATTAATTAATATGAAGTTAATCACTGTGCAGCATGCTTTTTTTTAAACAGACCCCCCGCGTTTACACCAACGTACGTGTGAACGTAGCATTACACATTTGTGAAATCAAGGCCGATTGAGAAGTAAATATGAGTAATCCCGAAACTATCCCTGCGTTAGTTTGCAGACTCCCCTGCTCCTGGAGACTGCGCAGAAAGCCGTCTGGGGAAAAAGTGCGTGTGCAAGCAGAACTGAGAAAGTTCATAGAGCCGAGGTGCAGGATGTCCCGTTGAGGAGAAGAAAAAAATCCTGTAGAGGAGGAGAAGCAAAAAAAAAAAAAGCTGACGGGGAAAAGAAGTGCAGCTCAGAGCGAACGGCATTTACCATCCCATAGCAAACTGGGAAAAATGGCCTTTCCGACGATATTTAGCTGTCGTAGAATTGTTCTCAAAGTGTTTGTGATTCAGTTCATCGCCTTTCAAGCAACATATGCTGCCCCTTCGCCTATTATCAGGTTTCCTGGAGACGATACTTCTCCAAAAACAGACAAAGAAGTTGCTCTGGTAAGTTTTTCTTCAAACTATGTCTAAGTGGGTCAGTCTATGTGAAGTAACAGTGTTTACTCCTGAGGTAACTAAACTGTTGGGGAATAATACGTTTGTACGTTGTTCATTTGTTTATTTATTTATTGCAATCACTTCATACGTACTTAATCCCGGAGAGTTCAACCATTTGTCTGTCTGTTTTTCTACTTAAGCACTATCTGAATAAATTCTATGGATGCCCACAAGACAGATGTAACCTTATGGTGCTCAAGGACACCCTGAAGAAAATGCAAAAGTTCTTCTCCCTGCAAGAAACTGGAGAGATTGATGCCAAAACTGTGGATATCATGAAAAAGCCCCGCTGTGGCGTCCCAGATGTGGCCAATTACAACTTCTTCCACAGGAAACCCTTGTGGCAGAAGAAAGACATTACTTACAGGTCAGGGAATTAACTTTACCTACAGGTTTACTGAACAAGCATGGGATGATCCTGAATATTAATTGAGAAATTGTATCCTGCACTGGGTATTTTATAATGGCAGTAGGTGGCAATACATTCGAAAGTGGCATTAGTAATACTCAAGTAATGACATGGAAGTTTTTAAGAAAAGGTAAAAACATTACAACTGAGCCTAAAGCTTAAGTTATTTGAGATGCTTTGCATGCATTACATCAGGACGTCATATATGATGTTTGCCAAGCACAGAAAGGTAAAATGACTTGACCCCAACCCTTAAATACAACGAGGAATACTTATTGGACTATATCGAAGTCACTCCACAACGCTAAGGTTCAATTCCCACAGGAGTTTTTGATGAGTGCACAAAAGGGTAAATACAAAGCCAGAGTATGTTTGCTTTGCAAGATGGACCACAGCTTGGCCCCGCCTGACCCCCCCTCCCACCACACCTTCCCCTCAACCTCCAGTGCACCCCACCCCCATACAACTCGTTGTGCGCTTGCATCTTGCGTCTCGCTTACACCAGCATTCCTACACAGTATGTGTCAGGTCGTTCTGTTTGAGGTTTACAACAATGTGGAATCGGTTTATTTATATCAGTGGTTTTTGTGTGCCCTGATCATTCCAGCCCGTCTGCCTGTGTGTTTGTAAGGGAGACTGCGAGCCAAAGACAACAGCAACTCAGAGATATTAGACTGTGTTTAAGAAAGGACTGTGTAGACAGGCATGTGACAGGGTTTGCAGCCGAACACTGTTTCAGGAACCATCATCATCGGATTATTCATTAGTAAGTCCATGATCTGAAGCTGAGAAAATAGATCTTATGATATTTCTGCACACTTTTCCAAACATGACACTCACAAAGCCACACACATCTTTTGTTTTTATGATATATTTTGTCTTCATTTTCCTTCTTTGTCTTGTTTTAGAATGAAACTGACTCTTTGTTGACTCCGTAGAATCCTCGGATACACTCCCGACCTGGATGAGGAAGTCATAAATGATGCTTTCTTCAGAGCCTTCAAAGTGTGGAGTGATGTCACCCCACTCACAATCACCCGCATCATGGATGGAGAGGCTGACATCATGATTAACTTTGGCCGCAATGGTATGGTATTTAGACAACTGACAGTATATAGACACGGTATTTATGAAATGCTGTACTTAAAAGACAACTTTAGTCAGTTGAACTATCATCAGGTCATTTGTGCATTGTAGGGCAGTACAGTCAGTGTCAATGAAACTCTGTTGTTTCAGAACCCTGCAACTCAAATTCAAATTGTAAAAAATAGGTTTATTTTATAGTACATGTCCCTGTGTGACCTCAAAAAACCCTGCTGACTGCAACTGTTACATTCGCCATCTTTGTCATCATCTCTTGTCTTGGGATATGGGAAACATTAGTATATGCTTACAAATGTACTTGCCTTAATGTGGCAAAGAAACAGTATTGCAGGTTAAAATTCAAAGATTCAAGCCCTCTAATAACTACGTTTTGATTACGTGAAGTTGCCTTCCACCTCCAAGAAATTCAGCTCATGTTAGGTCATAACCCAAGTTAGGAAACAGTTGAACACAAGTTCACTGCCTTGTTGACATGTTATTACAGTAACTCTGCGCACTGCCAGCCTATATTTTAGGAACACTTCTTCACACATGTCATTCCGACTAAGACATTTGATACTTACGCAGTGTCATGGTATCTTCTGTCTCGCCATAGCTGACCACATCAAGAAGGAATCTAATGATAATAGTGGAACAAAAACAAAAAACATGGCAACTTCAGAGATGTGAAACTCAGGAGTATTTTGAGTTTTTAGAAAACACACAAATGCCACTTTCCAATATTTTCCAGACTGTTACTTTTGGTATTTCCTCTTCCAATTAATGTATCTTACCAATGTTTGGTGAGGTAATAGCTGCACAGCTGTACCAGTTGTTTAAAAAGAAGAAAATTGCTTGTGATATTTCTCTTGAAGTGTTAATGTTGAAAGATGCAATCGACAGAGCACGGAGATGGTTACCCCTTCGACGGCAAAGATGGCCTCTTGGCTCATGCCTTTGCTCCAGGGCCAGGGATTGGGGGCGACTCCCACTTTGATGATGATGAGCAGTGGACGCTGGGAGATGGCCATGGTAATGGGGAAACCCTGTTGATACAGAAAACTAACTGAAGCGTGTTGTATAGCTCCACTACAACCGTTTGTGATTTGTACTGTAATCTGATAAAAATGTTATCAATTTCTCAAAAATGAGTGCCAAATAAGTGCATTTTGCATACCCATATCGAGTCTCTTATTCAAAACAAAGTACAGGTACCATATTGGTGAGATGACTGGGAAGAGCTACATACAAAAAATGACACTGTTACTACATTTTACTTTTAACTACTTTGTTTGGATTTTCTTAACTTTGTCTGAACGTCCTGGCACTGGATATGACAAACCTCAGCCATCTGGAAGCTCAATAGAAGAAAAATAAATCTCTGTTGCAGGCATTTGCATTTGGACGCATTGACCCAGATAGTTTAATGTATTTCCCATTATTCAGAATTGTCTTGTCTGAATTCATCATTTGCACAGAAGTAATCTATAAACCTATTTTCCCTGTCTCATGACACAAAGAAGTCTAACAACACTTAGAGTGAGCTGTTTTTTTGTTATATCAGTGCCTTAGAAAGTTTCATCCCATTCACTACAATACACGTGGAATAGTTTTCTGAGCTCTTTGCCGTTTTTAAGGGTCTACTTTAAATGGTATCCCATAGTCTATGTAGCCTCTTGTTTCTATTTAGGCCACAACAATAGTGTAGTTTACTTGCTTGATATACACAGTCTATCATATTGAATACGAGTCATCTTTAACTTGATTCGGGATAATGGATGACAGTAATATGTTTCAAATATTTTAGTAAAAGAACATGTTTTAGTGGACAAGTGTCAATATGCTCCTTTTTTAAACAGTGGTGAAGGTGAAGTATGGGAATGCTGATGGGGAGTTCTGTAAGTTCCCCTTCATGTTCATGGGCACTGAGTACAACAGCTGTACAAATCAGGGCCGTGACGACGGCTTCCTGTGGTGCTCGACCTCCTACAACTTCGATGAAGAAGGCAAATATGGCTTCTGCCCCCATGAATGTAAGTTTGACCTGTGGTTCTTTTTTTTATGTAACACATTTCGCTGAAGTCTCTGTATAGATTTGTAATTTTGCGGCCCCGCATGACCTCAGCTGCATTGGTGTCATGCCCTACTTGCATCTGGAATTGAAGCAGTGTCTTCTATACTGGCAAAGTAATACTTCATATCAGTTTTTTTTGCTATATTCACAGCTGCTCTGCTGATTTTTTACAGAAAGAAAGTAGGTTAAACAGTATGCCAGGAAAGTGTTGTTTTCTGTTTGGAGTGGATTATGGAATATTTCTTTTCCAAGTCACTGCCCCACTTTAGAACACTGGGCTTTGTTAAACATTTTGTTTATCTGTGTTGTATTGCTGTCCATGGTACTAACATGATCACATGCCCATTACATCTAAGTGCCAAAGTACACATGTACCAAGTTGTTTTGTATAAGAACATGAGAGAGGCCTGTTTGTACTGGAGCCGTCTGTGTTGTTAAGCATTTGTATCGATGTAACAAAAAAGTTCCATTCCACCTTTTTTCTTTATTCAGATTTCTCCTCTTCTCTGAACTTACATTATCACTCAAAAGGATCTTAGTTGCTTGCAATGATCCTGTATGAATTGCAGATTGCTCTTTACAAGAATGAAGAAAATTAACTGTGCGCAATGTTATTATAACTTTCCCTAAAACACCTCTTTGTATTTGTTGATTTTTTCTTCTTCTACAGTACTATTTACCATTGGTGGAAACGCAGAAGGTGCTCCGTGTAAATTCCCCTTCACCTTTCAGGGAGAAAAGTATGACGGATGCACCACTCAAGGCAGGGATGATGGTTACCGCTGGTGTGCCACCACTGAGGACTATGACAAGGACACAACCTTCGGGTTCTGCCCTGAAACTGGTAGGTGGTGTCATTGACTGCCTGTTAAGCTGATCACATATTAGAGTAGTGCTGACTCTCAAGTAAAAAACGTATCCCCTTTCTGTTGCGCAGGCATGAAATGTGTGCAAACATTAGCCTCTGTCTGTGCGTCCTGTATAGGGTTGCAAAGAAGTTACGCTTGTGACAATTTCAATATAAAAAATTTACCAGCGATACTACACTGTCTCAGCCAAAGGACTAGTGTTACATGCGTTCATGTATCTTTTGATTATATTATAATTTATGATATTTCAGATAGTAGCCTCACGCTGAAGCAAAGTACAGCGTTCATAACTTGTTAACAACTTCTGCTAGTTTATGCTAGCTAGCTGTTTGCTAGCTTGATTGTGCCTGAATTGGGGAGTTTTCTTGAATATATTTCCATTCCTTTACTTTCAAACTTAAATTTGCACACAGCCCACATTTTGGCTTGGATTTTGAAAGTAGGCTACCTTTACCCATTAGTTAACCCACACATTTCACATTGTATGTATATGAAAAGTGAATTCCTTTATTTAGCAAATTAATGGATTATGTTGGCATATGTTAAAATGTTTGTTTCTATCGGCATGGTAGAAACAGCCTAAGCATATAACACCAATGTTTCCATTTTATCCCTGTTAATTCCCATGGAAAATGACCACCGTGAATTTTTCCAGAATGTTTTTGCAACATTTGTCCTGTTTTAGGGTTATGAGCTTGCTTAGATGCCTCCAGTGCGTTTTACTGGCTGTGTTTATTTTGATGTGCAGTGTTGGGTGCCCTGCCGTGTATTGGTCTACAGGAATGCTCCAGCTGGGGTTTTCGGTCTTGCTCGTGGTCCACTGAATGGCTGTGAAAGTATTTTAATGTGCAGTGGCAAGGCTTATTTTCCATTCTGTCAGTGGGACTGGTTAGGGTTGAGGTAGTGTAGTATAGGGAGGGAGATATACACCACTGGAGCTTTCATCTGGTTCTAATTGATTAGGAAAGTAGCTTTGCTGTAAGGCCTTTTGCGATAGCTTGTGCTCCTGGTTCTAATTGATTAGGAAAGTAGCTTTGCTGTAAGGCCTTTTGCGATAGCTTGTGCTCAATAAGAAATTATATATATTTGAAAACAAAAACAGCACTAAACCAGTCTGCCAGATAGAAAATTATCTCTCTTTGAAAGAAAATCAATTTGGGTGGGTGCTTTTTGGTTTTGTGCCCCGTGGATTAGTTATTGATGTCATCCGTGTTGTGCCAGTGCTTTCATGATATTGTTTTCAATATCATCTGTGCTTACTTCACAATACAATACAATCTGTATTGAAGAAACATTCTGGCACATGAATGAACAAAGTTTATTACACATTTCACTTCTATAGTACACCTTTGTTGCTCCCTCTAGCCATGTCGACGGTGGGAGGAAACTCAGAGGGAAGCCCCTGTGTCTTCCCTTTCACCTTCTTGGGTGACACCTATGAGTCCTGCACCTCATCTGGACGCAGCGATGGCAAGATGTGGTGCGCTAGCACCAAGAGCTATGATGATGACCGCAAATGGGGTTTCTGTCCCGACCAAGGTAGGAATAGTATATGTGGTAGTTATTGTGTATGCATTAGCCATTTTGTTACTGGCACACTCACATTAAACAGGAAAATAAACGTAAAGGCCAGTTTGATTGTTATCCAATTATTATGTCTCATGTCCCACCACCATACTCCATGGAGGACCACAACTGGTATACAGTAGCTACCAATTCCTATTTTCACTGTACAGCATCAGTATTTTTTGAAGGAGTATTCAGGAGTTTACAGTAACGTTTCTTCATTGTGCTGCATGTTTCCAGGTTACAGTTTGTTCCTGGTGGCAGCCCATGAGTTTGGCCATGCCCTTGGCTTGGAGCACTCTCAGGACCCCGGAGCATTGATGGCCCCCATTTACACTTACACTAAAGACTTCAGACTTCCCGAGGATGACATCAAAGGCATCCAGGAGCTCTACGGTGAGATGAATTGTCATGTGTGGCCAGTTTCCTTACAGGGATCAAGCCTAATACTAGAACAAGCATATTTTCCTATTAGAAGCCAGGAAAGACTAATGTACTGTGAGTGTGTAATCACTTTCTCTAAAATGAAATATTCTGGTAAATCTCTTATAAACAGGTGTGCCAACCGACAAACCTTTGCCTCCAACCCAGGGTCCAGTTACTCCAATGGACATATGTAAAGAGCCAGTTGTGTTTGATGCGGTATCCCAGATCAGAGGAGAGACCTTCTTCTTCAAGGACAGGTAATTAAATCAAAACAAACAAGAAGTCCCAATACTGGTTGACCTTCACAAGTGTGTGTGTGTGCTACATTAACAGTAAGAACACTGACAATTAAGCTAAGTTAAGCCTCAAACGCAGACTAACCAATTTTACCCTAGCTTCGAACTGCTCTGACCAGGGTATGACAGCTCTGCTCCATAGACTCTCATCCAATGGTTTTCTTCTTTTCCGGTTTTGTGGATTTCAAGCTAGTCATGGGTACACAAAAGGACAATGAATCATCCAAAATCCATAAAGAATCCATCCAAATCAATATAAAATGTATTTGACCACTACTTTATTATGACTTGTGCAAGTGAAATAAGGCAGCCTACACAAATTGGATTTCATAATCATTTCCACACACAAAACGAGCAATTTCACATGAGGTATTGCCCTGTAGTTGCAATCGTGTGACACTTAAAGATTGTGGTTAAGATGCTTGTTTCATGATGGGGCAATTAGCTAGGGGGATAAATACACTATTCATCTACTCAAACAGTGACAACCAAAATACTCATCAACCCTAAACACAGTCTACAGTTCCCTCTCCACTGGCGCCAGTGAAGGCAATGTCTTGTAAGCTGACTGTGTCTACTGGCTGACCCTGTGTAGAAGTGAGTTTCATGAAGTGTTATGGTTTTGTCAACAGTCTTTATGAGTCAGAGTATATTTCGATGGGAAGGTGAACATTTTCATTACAACAGCTGAAGTTTGTTACAGACAAATTCTCCTGGAAGTCACTTCGAACAAAAAGCAATAATGTGGTTGAAAAGGACCCGATGGAAAACACAAACAGCATCCTTGTTAGCTATGATATCTTAATGCCTCTCGCTGTGCTATGACATTGACTCCTTGCAATTTAATGGTTAACAGAGCTGAAAAGCTGTTATGGCCATAAACATGTCCAAAGCAAACAGGCCAGCATACCGCCGTACCAAAGAGTCTTTCAGTTATCCTGGTTTTCCACTCTGAGAAGCTTGAGTTAGAAACTGTTAGAAACAAGCCACAATCCTGCTCACAAGTTGCATACACAATTACTTTTCACCTTGCCATGCCTCCCTTCCACACATATGCAGAGACTGTCAGAGCAGAACAGACACTTAACTATGTATATATAAATATAAATATATATATATAACATAAAATATATTTTGGGGGATTTTTATTTTCCCCTGATCCACTGTTCGCTTACATTCATTCTCTCTGAACCATGAATCTTGTCAAAGTAAGGTGAATCCACTGCAGTCTGATCCAAGTATGTTACGTGGTCTCTTGAGGTGAATAAGGAAAATAAATGTATTTCCCCTGATCATTAATTGTAAAACACAAATGTCATGGCATGAAGGGTATTGGAAGCTATAATATTCATTTTTGTAATCTTTATCTGTATTTGCAGCTAGGACAATTTAAAGAGACATATAAACTATCATAATCCAAAGCAATGGTTTTTAGACAGTAAAGAAAGTTATGTCTCATAGCTGAAATATGTCAAGAATTACAATGTTGCATACAGATGTATTGCATTTACTTAAATGTAGTTGACTTGAAAGGCCATTTAGCTTCATGTTTGGCCACGTTCAGCAGCTCACCGTGTTTGGTTGCTCTCTTGCAGTAACCATACAAGGCTTTGTGTGATATTTTCAAGCAATTCTTGATTTGATAGTTTAATTTGAGTTGCGAGCCCCAACAGACTGAGAACTGAAAGGAAGGGGAGATTTTGAGAACAGAGTGATCTCAAGGCACGGAAGTGAACGTCGGGAAGGATTTATCTTTCTGAAGTCTGAGATAAGTGAAGTTTCAGTAAGGCCTGTTGTTCTGACCTTCACAGAGACTTAATTAGTTGCCCGAAGGCCATGTCAGGTTTGTGAGCTATAGAGCTCTGGTACAAGCCAAGTTTTATAGCTTCAGAGAAAAAGCCTTGCCCTCTGGGTTCCGGGGCTAATGCTCATTAGACTCTGCCATTGTACAAGTATGATCCCTCTTTTTCTCCTGGCTCAGCATATTTATGATGTAGGACACATCTTGACATGATAAAGTGAGTAATACTTATAGCGCTCACTGAGCTCAGCATAGTGTCTGTCTGGAGGCTTAAGGAGAAGGCAATTATAAAGTATGTCTCATAGAAACAGTTTTGCCAGCCTACTGACTCTGTTGCAAGGAATTCATGCGCATGTGCTTACATCTTAGCATGTAGCCAACAGAAACTATTAGCAATGTACAGTATTTACTTTTTTATTTAGATTTCAGTTAATTTGGTGACACTAGTGGTGACTGTAGTAACAACAAGTGTGCTTTAAGACTCTTTTAGCAGCAACTTTGTCAGAAACACAACTGATGTATCTCTTTACAGTGCAGCCAAACAAACAAAAACATTTTTGATAAAGCAGTTAGTCAAAAATAATTACGACCGCAATCTGAAATGATGTTCCACACACACTTTTCTACCCAAACGCAGGGTACCATATTGTAGTTGGTTACCTTGCTGAGGAGTTGATGGTGTGAATGATTGTCAGTACTAATCACTGTTACAAATATATTGCGTTTCCTGTGGCTGCTTCATAATAAAAGACTGTGTTTTGCCAGTTGAATTATTTTAATGTGAAGCAACAGCAGTGGGACATGTTTTGATGGCATTAGCAGTTACATATTAATTATTTGACAGTGTATAAACAGTCAACAGTGAGGCTGTTATGAATAAAATAAAATTGCAAACATATCTCGTGAATCCCTTGTACTAGGTTGGTGATATGAATCAAGCGCGGTAGTGGCCACCACTACCAATAAAAAGGACCATATATTACTAAATCTAAACTTGATTGGCTATTACAGAAGAAAATGCTGGCCATAATTAGGATCGAAATGGGGTTTGACTTCAGGACGATATTAAAGATTCTTTCTACTTTAAAGTAGGACAGTTCATAGAGTACTGAGAATGCTCCATTATCTGCCAGTTGGCCTTTCCACTGATTACCCAAACAGGTTTCTACTTGACAGCAGCACAAGGGATATATACACAGGATTTGTCATAAGGACTTTTAGACTAATACAGTGTTTTGGCATGTTTTAGACCATTTATGGGAAATGACATGCCTCAAACTGTAAACTTAAAATGTGTGTGAGACACAAAATCCATTAAAGTGAACATCATGGCTGCTGATATTTCCGTCAGAGTTATTTTATGGTTTCAATGTAATGCAAGTAATCAACCAAATTACCACAGAGTTATAACAGTGCTTTGAAAACTTAAAATGCAAGATAAATGGATGAACTGCTTGAAGGTTTGAAGTCTGAGCAATGGTTTGGAAAGATCTCTTGCAGTTATGTGTAGCACAGCACTATATATATGACTATATCCTGTTAATCTGTCCCCTCAAACAGCCACCAGGCAGATCCTTTTTTTATTATTAAATAGAGACAGGAAGAAAAGACAGAAAAGCCCTCTGGATATTGCTGGTACACTAGATGAACTTGACAAATTGATCCACAAGAACACTGCCAAAATAATGCAATTAGATGGTTAGTCCAGATTGAATATGTCTCCTCTTTCCTCCTGACAAATGTATATAAAACGTCAGATACGTCTGTCTGTTAGTTAAGTTGTATTTTCTCCACATTTTATCATTATTGCAACTCATTTTTTGCAAGATCTTTTTTTTTTTTTTTTTAGGTCAGTGGAAAAGAGTTTGGGAAGCTGCCGCTGTTGTGCAGCTGTATATTGGAAATCCGGGCAAGATAGGTCTTGTTCCGCTGGCGTCTGCAGCCTTAGTTCTAACGCGAACCAGATGCTCATGAATCAGGCCATTGTGGCTGGCTCGGCCAGTGAAGCACTTGCACTAAAACCTCCTCTTACACACGCACAAACACACACACACACACACACACACACACACACACACACACACACACTTCCCCCACCTCCTCCTCATCCCTTCACTCTCATTTCGTCTGTCAGCTCATCTACCTTGCAGCCACTCACCCACTCGTTCTCTTTCTGCCAGGTTCCTGTTCAGGTCAGTCAATTTCAGAAGCAAGCCCAACGGCCCTATGCTGGTGGCCACCTACTGGCCAGACCTACCTAACAAGATAGACGCTGCCTATGAAAACCCAGGGGAGGAAAAATCGGTCTTCTTCTCAGGTATGCTGGAGAAAACTGTGGAGAAACCGTTGATTTAGACCTTTCTGAATATTTATGTAACATTACATGAACTGGTCACCCTGTTCATATCCTCCCTGTCCCGCTACGGTGATCAGAGAAACAGACAGTTCCACTTCCATCAGTAATGAAGAGGTGTCTTCATTCTTTTAACATTTGGATTTACTTAAGGGTGACGTTTCTACGAACTGAAACTTTAGGAAAAGCAGGAATGTTGGCTGGGCACTCTTGCGTGTGGTGTGCACTCTTTGGACACTTCAGATATTCCACCATAGTTATTAGTGGTTTATTATACATTCTTTGCATTTTACTAATATGACAACCTTCCTGAATTCTAATGAAAGTTACATAATATATCCATCAGCTTCGAGGACCTTAGAAGCAGGGCTGGTTTGGCTATGGGGGAGACTTACCCTGAAAAATTAACTGATGATCTCATTCTGACGATATTATATATTTGGTTAACAGATGTGTAGGATCACAGGATAATACCTTGATCAAACAGTTGTGTCATTTTATGTCTGGTTCTACTTTGTGACTGACTAACTCTTCTCTTCCAGGCAATGAGATGTGGGTCTACAAAGCAGATGAGTTGGAGAAAGGCTATCCCAAGAGGCTCTCCAGCCTTGAACTCCCCACCGATCTGCAGAAAATCGACGCTGCTTTCAACTTTAGGAAGAACAAGAAGACTTACTTTTTTGCTGGGGACAAATTCTGGAGGTGAGTGGGAGCAAAGCTTATGCAACCATTTGTGAGCCTAAAGTCCTTGTCTGACACACCGTAGCTTGTGCTGTTGGTGTCATCACATCTTGTTGCAACGCTGGGCCTGGATCTAGTTAGTGTTTGGTGTGACCTCAGCTGCACTGTAAACCACAACAGCTCTCTTAGCCCTTGCACAACATGCAAATTCACAGTGTTGACGACTAACTGTTTTATGGAAAACTGTGAGTGGTTTGTGTGTATGTGATGGAATTGTGAAGCACTCATTAAAGGATTATACTCTTTAAATGTACTTTTACAGATACGATGAAGCTACGAAGAGAATGGACCCTGGCTTCCCCAAACTTATTGCAGATTCCTGGAATGGCATCCCAGATGGCATCGACTCATCCTTCAGTCTCAATGGCATTGGTAAAAAAATAAATATATATTTTCACATAATTTGTAAATTTAGAGGCCCTGTATGATTTCTAGTAGGTACAGGCTCTACAGTGGTGCTACATACTAACATACTGATATATAGCAGGTAGTAACAGTTGCCACCATCTTAGTTTAGCATGCTATCATTCATCATTTTAATTTTAGACGTTATAGTAAATGTATGAACAAGATGAAGCAGGAGGGTAACTAAAGTCATTAGGATTCATTCTATGAGCACAACGAATGTCTGTGCTGAGTGTCATGGCATATTGGCTTCCAATAGTTGATTAGGCATTTCATTAAAAGACCAGAAATAGTAGAAATAGAGCACCTATAATAGTGCTGGAGGAAAGTCAGTTGATGGTCAAAGTCTTAATCCTCTGGGGACCATGTTTGTACAATATATCATGGAAATCCATCCAATAGTTAGTAATATTGAGATATTTCAGTCATGACCATGGTGGAGCGACAGATAGAAAGACATACCATCCCTAGACATCGCTGGCGTTGCTAAAAACTAACCAGTGACCACATCATTTTGTGACTATATGAATACTAAAAACAGTGAATAAATGCCATACTAATGTACCAATCCCTCTAGGAATGGCTGTGAACAAGTAAATAAGTAAACCAGCTAAGCTCACTGTCCTCAGCTCTGTGTCTATAGCTCAGTGGGTAAAGCAGGCCGCGTTTAACCACAAGTTTGCTTTACAACAGCCCACACGTCCAATGTCATGATGTACCTGAATGTGTATGCCAATTCTAATATAGTTTATGCGTTAGTTAAAAATCTAAGAATAGAAACAAAATAGCCAAAATGATCCTCGACCTACAGCTTTCTTTGAGTTTGTCAAAAGACATAAGGGGAAAACGTTTTTTGTGGTGGTCGTGGTGCTTCGATCATAGCGGGTGCTTTGTGTGCTAGTTTACAGTCTTCGGGCTAGCATTCCTTGTGGTTAGAGTGCAGGAATATCCAGTCAGCTCTATCAGCGAGTCTTGCACTGTGCCTCGGTCAATAAACGCCCCCATATACCACAACCCATCAAGCAATGACATCAACGAGCCAGAAATGAACAGTTTCGAGGAACTGACTGAAAATGAGGAAGTACGAAGGGCCAAAGGGAGTAGCTCTGAAGTTAGGGAGTTGTCTGTGGCCTGATGTTGATAGAACAGTCAGAGTGTCAGGCCTGGACTAAAATGAGGACCCAGATGCAGAGGATATACATACAAGCACACTTTATTGTTTTCTGATCCTCTTTGAAAAACCCATTGGGCTATGAAAAAACTCTTACTAAGTCCTGGCATAAATTGCTCGCGGACAATAACCCTCATAAGAAAATACTCCAATAACAGGAGGGACACAAAACCACTAGAAACAAAGAAGATCCTAAAACATAAAACGCTCCCGAAGGAGGGAAGAAAACAGACTACAGAAACACAAATCAAAGCTAGACTAGAAAACTTTAACAAACGCAAAATCACTCTCAAAGGAGGAAACAGAAAACAACTTACGTGGTGAAGCACAAAAAACTTTTGGAAAATTCAACTAGGACTATGGCTACGGGCTTAGGTGCACGGACAAGGACGAAACACTTTGGCACAAGACAAAGGGGAGACGCAGACTATAAGCACATGAGGGTAATGGGGAACAGGTGGAAACAATCAGACGGTGACACATGAGGAAGGGCAAGTGACCTGAACGAGAGGAGAGTTAGGCTTCAAAATAAAACAGGAAGTTACGAGACCAAACCCCAAGACAAGACAAACCTCACCGCGGTGTGACACAGAGGAGGAGCAGTTGCTTTCTGTCTCTAATGCATTTATTTTCTGCGAGTAAATACCTCAGTATTATGTTAGCTTTAGGTCATTGCAACTATAGTAAGACATATATGGTGCTGATGTTTTTGTGACACCACCAGTAAACTTCCTCTGTCATGTATCCTTGAGGATAGAGGTGATATGCAGATTTTTGTCTATGTCAAGCAACCAGGGATTTTTCCATCACTGCTTTCCTGACATACACACATTGCTGTAAGCCTCACGTAGCCCCTTCCCCTCACAGTGGACACACTTATTTATATAAAGAACGTCTGTGCCCCGCTACAGAGGTGCCTGTGTGCGTCCTGATTAGCATGATTCAGAGCGAGAGAGGCTTATTAACATTGGCTTTAGCAGAGCCTGATTTCATGTTCTCATACTTGTCATTTTGATTGAAACTGATTAGTATCTTTGCTTATTTTACACAAGAAATTTATAGTGGAAATTATAACTTCAGTAATTAACCAAGTGTGCATTGTGCCCGTCTTTAACAGATTACAGCTACTTCTTCAAAGGCAACCACTATTTCAAACTGGAAGACAGCAGCTTGAAGATTGTCAAGTTGGGTGAAATCACAAAGGACTGGCTCGGTTGTTGAGCATTTCCTAAAACGTCTCACAACTGGCTAACTCCCGTAATGATATCTGACCTCACGAGGACGTTGCCATAATACCGCACACAACTTGAGGTTGCCGCAGTGCACACTGTTGTATGTTTTTATCCTGGCAACTCTGCACGCTTCTGTGGGAGACGTGTCCCCTCCAGCCTGTATAACCGGCCTCCAGCTTTGTAGCGAGGCACCTCGGGACCTCCTACCCAGGCTGAACATATAGGCAACTGGATATTTGCTATATTACTGTGTGATGTTGACATTTTTGTTGTTGTTGTGCTGATGCAGATTTATTTCAACATGTACCCCCCAGTTTATAGTTTTTATATTTTTCTTTTTCTTTTTTAACTCAGACATCAGGTATGTCAACACTGCATTGAACGCAGTGCTATACTGTGCTGTGAGATATTGCCGTTTTATGCAAATTTAATTCTGAAAGGCTGTTTTACACGATATGAGGTATTCATGTTGGCTTGGAATTACTTCTATGTCCAGTGTAAAAGTGCAGTTTAAAAAATATATCACTTTTAATTTCTCATTCATGTGCAATACTTTTGACAACATTTTAACCGAAAATGGTGCTTTAGAGATTGCTTTTTGCTTATAGTCCTGTCTACATACAGTATATATGTATGTATATATATACATATAGTATATATATATATATACACACACATTTACATTATATAGTCTGCGTATCTATGTCTAACTACTTAGTATCCTCTGGATGTTAGAAAGTAGTTTTTGCAGGCACACATTATTCTTCATTTGATTAGCACTTTGTATAGGACTATATATGGAGACCAAATTGTTGTTATGAGAACTTCGTGTTGCATTCTCTTAACTAATGGTACAGAGAGATTAAAGGCACAGGCTGCCTCCAGAGGCTTTATTGATTTGCTGCATGATAGAATCATGTCAAGTGTACCGCAGTAGTAGTGTTTGATTATCTTTTTTATATATTCTCTTTTCTCTCTTGGGTTTAACAATACAGTCATTTTGTTTTGTGTTGTTTTTAATGCTTGTGCACTTTGTTACTGTCATCAATAAAGATGGTCAATATAATGTGGATCAGTGGTAAACAAACAAATGACTCCATGTACTTGCAAAAATAACTGAAGTGGTTGTTGCAATTATGGGCCTTCCCCATTAAGCTTGTGAATTCAGAAACAAATCATCAATTAATTCAGATAATTTATTTGAGCAGAAGTAGCAGTACCACTGTGTAACATATAATTAGACTGATGCTAAACATCACTTTAAGTTGTACTATTGTGGTTTCAAACAATGCATGGTATTTGATATCATTATGATATAATATGTTCATATGGAAAATTTAAATCTGAAGTGACTAGTTTAGCTGTAAAAAAAAACGTCTATGGAGTAAAATGTAGGCAACAATATCCCTAGGTTATTGACACTCAGTACAGCAGAACTACGTGAGTAACCTGCTTCCTCTCCACCCCTGCTCAGTAATATCTCTTCGGAGAGAAGGTACGCTTTCTTTTTAGGGCAGCAGCAAATGAGAATTGTTTATGAAACGGCGCCATCACGTGGACATTCATGAAATCTTGTAAACAAATATATGTTTACGTCACATTTCTCCCTCAAAATCATCGTTGCTTATTCGCCTCATGTGCACTACTTCCAGTGTCGTTGCACATATATGCACATATTGATACAATATCGGTTTCCTAATCAGTATTTGCACAAAGCAATCGCATGCATGACCACTGACTGCATAACTGTGGCTTCTTGCTTATACATTCTAATATTAGAAACACGTTCAATTAATAACATCATCCTGCAAAACACGTATGATGAGGGTTCACCGATTGTAAAAATGGAGGCAAATCCTTCTGCAGGCTTTATATAAAAATTAAAAATAAATCACACACAGAAGGGACTCAGACCCGCTGCGACCACGTTGGAGGCGGAGCTTGAACGCGCTCGTCGGGTTCCGCACTCCCTGCACAGTGGCCGCGGCAGAACGTATGCTCGTCTGATACGGGGGGAAATGAGAAAACAGGCTCCCCGTTGAGGAAGTGAAATGATAACATAGCGGCGTCTCGACTCAAGCATTTGCCCGTGTATTCGCTCACCGGACAGCAATGCCGCCACAGCGAGTATTCGCCCTGCCGAGGCAACAATCTCTGCTGCTGCCTGCGGTCATCAACCCGTTTATTCAAGACACCAAACTGACCAAAGCTGCTATAATAAAAGTGAGTATGGCGTTCTGGATCTATGGTCAAGCTTTTGTCGAATATTGTCATCGCTATTGGCAGCACGGCTCACACACGCACGCACGCACACACACACATGCACACGTCTGACGTGTGAGATTACAGACACACACACAGGCTGCTTTGTAACCAGGGCCTATAATCTTCTCCAACGAGGCTTTGACAATCTGCTTGTAAAGCACAAACAATGAGAGCCGTTGTGTGTGCTTTCTAGAAAGCTGTCCAGTGATGAGGATTTCCAGACTCGTGCATATGTTTGCTCTGAAAAAATGTCCACAGCCGGCCTGCAGTTGACCCTGACAGCAGTCTTCCCTTAAATGGTATAGGCCTGCAGTTTATGTGTGTGTGTGTGTCCCTCTCCATGCAGTGTGTCCTCCTGGGAATCTTCCTGGTCCCTATTCGTGCCATCCTTTTGTCCCTGGTTCTGATGGTGACATGGCCAGTGGCTGTCATAATAACCCTCAACCATCCGCTGAAAGGAACCGTGGAACCAATGACAGGCTGGAGACGGTAACTGGGACGCAAACACTTATCCCACTGCATCCCACTTACTTGCATCACTTTTGTTTACATACATGCATACTATGAAAAAAGTCCACTCGGTTGCTCAAGTAAATTGAGCTTTGCCTAATGCATGCACAGTTACCCGGGCTATGGTGTTAGTAACACACTGAGACATTGTTTTGCTTCCTTCTACCAGTGCAGCGTCATGCACATGTTTTGTGTATGCAAAGCAACTGCATCTACAAACACTGTGACTATATATATCTATCTATCTATCTATCTATCTATATATAACACTCAAATACTATTCCTTTTTGTGCAGGTAAAAAAAAAAAATACAACTGCACTAAAATAATATATGTTACGGAAGCAAGAAGTAGCAGAAGCAATGTATTTCCTGGGTTTGTAAACTGGACAGGAAATTTGACAGCAGCATACTCTCAAAATAATAGTTCCTGCCGTGGCTTGAAGAATGTGCAGCAGCTTGCATTACTAACAAATCATGTTGCTCAAGATCATATCTGCAACACTAGCATTGCTTAAACTCAGCTCCCCTCAGCATCAGTGGTATTGGAGGGGTCAATACAAAGAACTGAAAAAGTGATTTATCTGTTCATGAGTAGAAACCAACATATCTCATGGACAGTGTATATTATATCCACACAGTATTAACACATAATGTGACTTTGTTTTAAAGTACTTGGAATGTCATAATTCATAGATTGACACAATGTCTAGTTGTGGTTCAACTGTAGTATTTTTCCTCTGAGTACCAAACAGGGTGCAGCCTTTTTACACAGTTCAGTTGTGCAGATAGCGGCTGTTATATACACAGTGAGCAGTGCTACAGTTAACAAGGACATTCTTGTGATCTTTGGCAACACCTTTTTCAACGATTATGACCAAACATGGTGTAGGCGACGGTAACAAGAGAGAAGCTTATCTTGCTCACCTACTTATTGCTTTGCTGTGAACAGGCTCAGATATTCAACAGGGTGGGCTTAACAGGGAAGCTTTGGTTTTACAATGAAAGGACAAGATTATTAAAGAGTCAAATTTCACAATTTGAAGTAGTATTGACCACCTCGAGCTTCAATTAATAGTGTTTTGGATGTTACTATTGAATCTGAACAAAACTCCAAATGGCAGCTCTTTTTTGCTCTGTGCCTTCTGCATATTTACATAGTCGATATCTGAGCCATGATAACGCGATAAGCTAACAGTATATGAAGGTGTTGATGCTTAGTGTTTGTGTGGTAAGCTCTCTACTCTCAAAACTTCCTGCTCCATTGAGCAGAAAGACAAATGCAGCTTTAAATAGTCAGAGGTTTGCATACCCTGGACAAGTGTTTTAAAAGTTCTACATCATTATTCATAATTTTGTCTCAATCTATACGACGACTTCCTACCCTTTCTCTAGACTATGAGGAAGTAACTCGTGATTGTAAAATTCAAGAAGAGGACAAAATGGTGTCGTTCTTCCTGTTACTGAAACACTTCTGCTTTGTCCATTTGTCCAAAAAAAAGCACTGACATTTTGCCCTGTGTCACATGACCCTGGAGGTGATGATAATGAACAAAGAGACATTTTAACATGGCCCATCCCAGTGCAATTTGTGCTCCACATCAACATTGTTCAGAATCTCTTAAACCCAGTAATCTAAATGGTTGTGGTCGTTTCCAGGTTCATGTGTCGGAGCGTGATGGCAGCTTTGGGGAGGACTTACTACTTCTGCATGGGCTTCAGAGTGGTGGTCAAGGGCAAGCAAGTCAACAGCAGTGAGGCCCCCATCCTGGCTGTGGCCCCGCACTCCACCTTTTTTGATGGGATCGTGTGCATTGTTGCAGGCCTGCCCTCCACCGTGTCGCGTGTTGAGAACCTGGCGACACCCATCTTTGGCAGTGAGATACTTTTTGTGTGTGTGTGTGTGTGTGTGTGTGTGTGTGTGTGTGTGTGTGTGTGTGTGTGTGTGTGTGTGTGTGTGTGTGTGTGTGTGTGTGTGTGTGTGTGTGCACGTGTGCACTTTTGACAATATACAAAAGTGTGAAACATGTTGCTCATGTTTTGTAAGTACATTGATCTTAATTGCAGGTGGCCTATGAAATGCGAGGTTCTTATCTTATACTGCCTATTGGATAGGATGCAATCTTAAAATCCCATTGACACTGACTCTTTTCAGTCAGTTATCATAGCTAACATTAACAAATGTGCTTTTTGAAGTCAGTGTGCCGTGGACTTGATAAATATTACCTTTTTCCATCCATTGTCATCCTATTTTGATAATAGTGACACCAAATAGCTTGTTTAATTAACTGTCACATAACAGTCATATCATCAGTAAGTTACTATTTACTGAATTGACATGAACCAAGACCTGCCCATTAATGTAAAAGTAAACAATATGACAAAACATTAGTATTTTCCTCTTCAGAGTATGCTTTGTGTTTCGCCTCTCCTGTAGGGTTTGTGCGCTGTCTTCAGCCAGTGCTGGTGTCCAGAAGGGACCCAGACTCCAGGAAGAATACAATCCAGGAGATTGACAGCAGAGCCAAGTCAGGAGGCAGCTGGCCTCAGGTCTGTCCCAACACACTCTGTTTATAATTATATTAGTTTTTTTTCAAATGTTGACCATTTTTTCAAAAGCAGACTTTGCATGTTGCAAGCGGCAACAGCACAACATTGCAGACTTGAGAATACTTGTACTCATTTTAACATTTAGTAATGATGCTTTGTTTCTTTAGGTTCTGATATTTCCAGAGGGAACATGTACAAATCGCTCCTGTCTCATCACTTTCAAACAAGGTACAAAATTAAACGAATGGAATGTAAATGTGCCACGAGAAACATTTTGACAGATCTGTTGCTTATACTACATTAAGTATTTCAGTTAATATACTGAAGAAGAAAAAAGTGAATGGTTTCTAATATGTCCCCTTTTAGCTTAAAGGGAATCAACTGAGTGGAATGATTAAACAATAAGAAGAACACTTGATTCTACACTGCTCCATTCATTAATTACATGATGTGGTTTGTGCATTGGCATGTTGTTCACTCTCCATGATGTCTTTCACACTGTACTCCCCACCTCTAGGTGCTTTTATTCCTGGGGTCCCTGTGCAGCCTGTGGTTATGAGATATCCCAACAAACTGGTGAGCGATTGCGATTGTAGCATGGCGTTCATATATTTCTCCTCACGTGTTGAGAGCCACATTCATGAAGGCGCCACACTGTACTAGTTTGCACAGAAGATAATTGTATTGTAGGCCGAGTCAAAGATGAAATGCATCCTGTTGGGTTACTGTGCACACAGTGTATTACAGTATTGAATAATTAGTTTATCCATCCAAGAAGAAGAGCATGGATTTATCAGTTAGCTGAATCTGCACATCTTTTCTGTGACATTGTTGGCGTTCTCTCAAGTTGTTTGCCATTTCAATTTTTATGAATTTGGCTGGCTGAACTTGAAAGTCCCAATGAAAGACTGATAGCAACCACATAAGCTCTTCTGTATCACGCAACAACACGTCTACCATTATAGCTCAGTGTTAATGTTTATGACGCTTTATGCATGTCTTCCAGGATACAGTGTCTTGGACTTGGCAGGGTTTCAGCTCGTAAGTATGCTTTCTACATGTTTCTTAGACAATAAACGTGATTATTACACGATAACGGCAACATTACTGCCTTGTACTGCAACATCTATTGGTCCTGTGGAATCAACATTTGTGTCCTTCTGGTTTTATGTGCAGGAGGACGCTGCTGCTGCTCACTCTGTGCCAGCTGTACACCACAGTAGAGATAGAGGTAACGGGCATTCCCAATATTTGCATCTTAGATAATTAAGAGTTCAGTCTCAAGGATGAACTGATTAGATTTTGGGAGTCATTGTCACTGTGACCTCATATCTGTCCCATTTATTGTGAGTGCCATATCTCAGGGACGTCTGGAGGAAATTTCCTTACATTTTGCACAAACATCTACTTGAACTTGAAGGGTGACCTGATTAGAATTTGGTGCTCAAAGGTCACTGTGACCTCACAAAGCACAGTATTTGGCAATAACTCAAGAATTCATTATTATGTTAGTTATGACAATTTTACACAAATGTCTACTACGATAAAGTGATGACATTTTGGCTGGTTGGTGGAAGCATGGTGGTAATTTTAGTTCCGTTATGTTTTATTTAACGTTATTCATGATTTTTCTCCAAAGTGCAACTTAAGCATTCAGCTCTACTGCTACTATAAGAGACATCCTCTGCCATTGGGTTAAGCTAAAGAGAGCTCAGTGTGTTGCCTTAATTTGCTTAAAGATTCAGAGCATTTTCCAAGATATTATATCAATCCAAGCACGAGATGCATCTCCTGAATTCTGGGATTTGGTTTCCATGCAAAACAAATTAGGAGTTTACTTTCTACTTGACTGTCCATGTGACCTTTTTCGTCTGTTTTTGCAGTTCCTGCCAACGCATATCCCCACAGAAGAGGAGAAGAAAAGTCCTCCCCTGTTTGCTTGCAGAGTGCGAGAAACTATGGCCCAGTAAGTGTTAATTGGTCTGAAATGTACATCCCACTGTGAATTGCTCACGATACAACAAAGTGCAATAGAAAAACAAAAGTATATATGTTTATACATGTAATGCATTCAATATTAAACACATTTAAGTACATCTAAGTTGATGAGAAAATGAAATAGGTGCTTACTGGTGGAGAGTATGCTGTTTAATACGATGGGCATGATTTATATTCAACCAACAATTCTGCTTCCTGACTGATGTTAGAACTATTATAGTGTACAATGAGTTTGGTTATTGCGTTCCTCTGATCTGTCTGACTGTTGCATGTGTTCCTGGCCTGTTGCATCCAGCTCCTTAAGAGCATCACAGGCATGTGAGCTGACCATATGTGCAAACTGCCTGCTTTCAGGACTTTGGGAGTTCCAGTGACAGACCACACATACGAAGACTGCCGCCTGATGATCTCAGCTGGTGAGCTAACGCTGCCCATGGAGGCCGGCCTGGTTGAGTTCACCAAAATTAGCCGTAAACTCAAGTAAGAACATCTCATTTAAGTACACTGTAGGCATCGCCAGGCAGGGACACCACCAATTACAAAATATTGATTGAGAGGTTATGGTTTTGTTATGGTTAATGTTGTCTATCACAGCGGTCCCCAACCTTTTTTCCGCCACGGACCAGTTTCGTGTCAGACAATATTTTCACGGACTGACCGTCACGGTGTGGGCGATAAATATGACGTAATAAAGTGATACGACCGGCATAAAGACAATTTAGAGTGCATAAAAATACAACTCACCATTATGCCGAATTAGTGGGAACCCTGAGCTTGTTTCTCTGCCTCGGGGTGATGGGAGACAATAACACCCGACGTGTGTTCTTTATGTCCAGTCTGCTCTGTAACTTAACCTTTTGTCCAGTCTACTGTTTAACTTACAAAGACATGATGTTGGAAATAGAAGCAGGTTTTCACAGCTTTTTTGGTGATCTCAGGATTCATCCTTGATTTTAATCCAGAACACCAGCAGAGTTGAATGGACTTTTAAGTTTCGTTTTTGGGGTATACAGATGTAACCTCTTGACATGTGTCTGAGGTTACCTACAGACGGCTGTATCCGGTCATATTCCCAAAAAAAATAAAATATATATATTTTTTTACTTTTTTTCTTTTTTCACTCTTTCTGTGCGGCCCGGTACCAAGGGACCCACGGACCGGTACCGGGCCGCGGCCCGGTGGTTGGGGACCACTGGTCTATCACACACCTGACAACCTGTGTCGATCAAAAGAAGTGACTTAAAATGAAAAGTATGACGTACACCACAACCTCCTCATTGTGCACTGCTCCCTCAGTCTGAAGTGGGACAATGTGAAAAAGGAGCTGGAGGGCTTCGCAGCCATGGCCAGCTCTTGTAAAGGGGGACGGATCACCATCGAGGAGTTTGCCAGATTCCTGAAGCTGCCTGTCAACCCTGCCCTCAAGGAGCTGTTTGCATTGTTTGACAGGGTGAGAGACTTGCATGTCAAATAGTTCTGTTAGCCGTTCGACAAAAACACCACAAAATTAGATGCAGTTTGCTGCAGCAGGATGCAAGTTTAGCTGACAAACACAGAGGTTCACAGTCACTAAGTCACGGATGCAGTGTCTCACAGTCTCTCACACACACGCACACACACACCCAGGTTTACGCCTGGCTGAGACAATGACACTTAAATAGAGAATTTCCTTTTGTTGACACACAAATCATTCTTAGTACAGTCAAACTGGCTCTGACACGTACTGCACGAAGCTATCCTACCCTGGAAATATAATGGTTGACAACATAATGTGCAATGATCTTAATATTCAATTTACAGAATTTCATACATATTGCATCACTGCATATCATCTGTACCGATGAAAGTAACAGTGGGAGGACGTCATGGTGTGGGTTCAGGATTTATACAGCCTGACAGAGGAAACTGTGATCAAAGTAGTTTGGCCTCAGTCACTGGTATGTCGACCAGAGGTTTGAGTGTGAAGCGTTCTTTTTCCTCAGAAATACTATGACTCATCATTTTCCAGTAACAGAGAATAGCAAAATCACTTATGCTATTAAAACATATATTGCCCTTTAAATGACCATCCTCCCTTTAACATTCAAAGCTGTTGATCCCAGATATAACTTTGTATTTCTACATAGTATAGGATTAAGTACCATCCATCATAATAATTTGTATATTTCCAGACTCAAGTATTTTTTATTGCTGTCTCTGTCCCTGTCTAGAACGGAGATGGCACCATAGACTTCAGAGAGTATGTTATCGGTGTGACCATCCTGTGTCGCCCAGCTAACACAGAAGATGTGCTTCGAATGGCTTTCCAGGTACACGGAAATATTCTGACCTTGCTCCTACTTGGGCCTGAAGAATATGCACTGTTGTATTTTAATGCACGCTGAATACAAATATACATAAATGCGTATGGTAGTATCCATCTTTATCAGATCACCCAAGCCAGTACTCCTTAAGACTGCTTTTGCATGTGAAAACAGCCAAAATGTATGAAGGCAAATAATTGCCACTGTATCCGAATCGTTCCATGTTTGGATTGGATTCCTGCGGATAGTTGTTGGACTGGGTTTTATGACACTATCCTTGGTAAATCTAAGTTATAACGCTTTGCCAAGCAGACATTTCTGAGATCCAGTAACTAGAACCTATGACCAATGATGTCTGTGTATACTATATCTAAAGTAAATACAGTATGATGTTTGGTTTTTAAACTAAATGTAAAAAAGAAAATATTAAGATAACAATAAAATGGCAGAATGCAAAAGTACTAAAGTTAAGATCAGCCAGCCCTGCCTTTTAGTTGACATTGGAGCACAGCAGATGGTCCTGTAGGAAGAACAGAAGCACATGCAGAGAGGCTTGGATAATGTCAAGTTAACAATGTCTGTCTTTTGTGGAGAGCATGCAGTCAGTTTGCTGGCCATAAGGTCAAATGTGGTTTTCGACAAACGGTGCTGGTGTTTATGTAATAATGTGACGTTTTCTTTCTTTTTTCGGACTCATTTATTTTTAGATTTTTTAAGATTATTTTTTTAAGATTATTTTTTTTCTTACCCACCTGCATATTTTCACACTTTCAATAACCAGTATTTGTCTCAAACATGCCACCATTTGAAAGTGAAATGTATTGTTCTCTGTTTCTTATGCAGCTGTTTGATACAGATGAGGATGAGAGAATCACCCGAGAGGAGTTTACCACTCTGCTGCGCTCCGCTCTGGGCGTGTCCAATCTCAACATGGCCAAACTCTTTAAGGAGATTGATGCTGACGGCTCTGGTTTCATCACCTTCAGTGAGTAGATTCCGACACTATATTTTGTTCCAACATTATGGAATGGAAATATGTATAATAAATATTAACAGTATTTTAGCATTATTGTTTGTACTTCCCTTATCCTGAGGTTTTTCTCTGTGCCTGTGCTTCTTCAGCTGAATTTCAAGACTTTGCCATGAACCACCCGGAGTACGCCAAGCTCTTCTCCACCTACCTGGAGCTTCAGAGATACCAAGCTATCCAGGAGGCGAATCCAGGTGATCTGGAATTAACCGGTCAGATCAATTCAGCTGAAAAACAGGAAGACAGCACCTCTGACAAAAAAGATGACTGAGAATGACTGAGCTCTCCTTGACTGCTCTGAGAGAGAGAGAGAGAACACTGTAGCCACTGCACTGAAAAGGAAAAAGCATAAGTGTCGTCTGCCTTCTGACTTTAGGCAAATTCAAGTCATTTGCCACAGCAGATCCACATTTTAAGTCATGTGCTTGCCTTTTTATACATAGTTTTTAGGGTGCTTCTTATGTTCAATTTTAGTGCCTTATAGAGATTTATTTAAAAAAACCCACTTCCCCAAGTTACTGCACAATAAATGTCGTATTGCAGACTTTTAAATCCTTAACGTGTTGTGTGTGGGTGTGTTTTGGTTATGTGTTCATCGTTTTGAAGGGGCTGAATTCTAAATTCATAGCATTAGCGTAGCAGCACACCACCATTCGTTATGTAAAGATATAGTGTAGTAATGGCGTTCTGAGCAAAGAATGACGACACACTTCTTCTGTAGTTGTTGTCTCTGTGCTGTACATATCTAGGTATGTTGGTGCACGTCAGTCCCAGTGCGCTCACACAGCGGTTACAGCTGATAATGGTGTTTAGCTGTGGCGTTTTGATTACAATTAGCTGTTGCTGTTGTTTGCACGGTTAGTAACAGAAGTTGCCATGTTGAGAGCCCTGTGGAGGCAATCCGTCGTCACAGATATGCGCTTGATTTTCAATTAAGCGCCTTTAACTTTAGAAGCCCTGCAATCTTTAGAGGTTTAAAGTTAGTGACAGCATTTTTATCATAAACTTAAGCTGCCTTGGACTTCGATGAATCGTTCTCTGTATCCTGAGCTTACCTTGGCTTTGACTTAGATGAACGTAGCTTTGTGTACATTCTCCTTTGTCTCTGTGATCTTCTGTAAATGAGAAAAGAAAAATTGCCAAATCAACACCTTTTTTTAAATTTAAGCAAAGAGTCCACAGTGTTTCAGTATAATTAGTGTACAGTAAGCTTTGTTAAGATCTCTCCAATCCGGCAAACCCACAGATGTTCTGTATTAAAACTATGTCTACGAAGAGCATACATGCTGTGGATTCCACTTTCTTTCAGTGCTCAGGGACACAGACCTTGTAAGACGGCTGTATAATTAGCCAGAGGTTTGCTTTGCATGTGTATCTATTTGCATTTCTACTGAAGACTGTTATTGCTGAGACAGCAGCACGTCTATGTAGCTTTAAGTTTACTAACGCAAATCAACCACTGAAAATAGGGCAATTTGTGAGCAAAAAGGCAACGGTGCTTCTTCACAACATCATATCCCAGCGGGGTATGCTTTCAGATTAGTTAGCGGCACTGTTATTTATTTAGCGCATTGCAATTATGCAATTTTTTTTTTCCTTCTATTTTTTTGTTAACACAGCAAAGTTTGCTTTTTAAAATAAAACAAAGAGTACAATTGTAATCTTGCCTGAATTTTTATATTCGCCACTGAGAGAACTAATGACTTCTGTATATTTTGTCTTTAATGAAGCATAGGTGCAATAAAGGGGCTATGGACGTATCTCTGGTTCTCTAAACCACCACCAGGTGCCAGTAGTTACCTACAATAATTCCATTATGTGTGTGCTCGCTGTTCTTATACTTTCAAGTGATTTACCCCATGCCTTCATTTGGGTATGTATTTTAAATCAACGATAGAGCTAGTTAACAATGAGGTTTAAGTTAAAATGATATTCATGGTACATGTATTGGTAAGGAAAAGAGTGCATGAGTGTGCAATTGTTGCAATTAATCATGAGGCACTGAAACTGAAGATATGAGGGAGTTATGTCATCATACTTTAATACCAGCAGACAATTTAAGTTCATCTTTGATCTTGAACATAAACATTTCAAGAAATATTTGTTAATTTTGAATCTGTTCAATTCACAAAAACCATAGCAATTTCTTAATTGTGTTACTATGACTTATCTGCTATAATTGCTCAATTTATCTGCATTCCATTTCTTCATTTTTCTTTTTTGTGACCCAATCAGTTTTCATTGTGAGGGTGGAAGAAGACTAGAAACACTATAAAATGGGCATGTGAGACCTGGAAAGCAATGTAATGTATGTGCTGATTCTTTACTATGTGAAAGTTTCCATATATGTGATTGTGTTTCCCTCCATTGGTGTTCTAGTTATTTCTGTGATGGTTTTCTGACTGGGGTTCCAAACGTTTTATCTACATTTCACCCTGGAAACTGAACTCACCAATCACAATGCCTGGAGTTTTTATTTATTTATTATTCAATGTTCCAGATTAAAGACCAAATTAATAATGATGAAAATAATCTGTTTCCAAGGGGTTGCATCAATATTAATCTGTAAATCTTTTTCTCAGTCAATGGTGGCTTTTGGTTAATTAGATAAATTGATCTAATTTCAACAGTTGTTTCATAGATGTTATATTAAAAAGTAAAACATTTATTTTACAATGTTTTGTGTCTTGATTATGCAAAGATGTAATGATATTGTTTTCACTTCACTATGTAAAGCAAATAACTAAAAGTAACTTAAAATCACATTGATGTGTTATAATTGATTTTAATGTATTACAACAATGGAAATTGAAATACACTATGATCCCTGCAAAAAACAAATGTGAGTGAGTGACCAGCAATTATCAAGTATTACAATGCTTGACTTTAAATCAATATAAGATGCTTTATAATGTCTTATGTCTTAGCATTAAATATGTATGAGTGCTTATAACTAAATTCATATGGTGATATGAGCAGATTATTTTACATTTTAAGTATGTTTATAATTCATAACAGACATGGTAGACATAATTAAGAGTGTTAGCACATTTGTTAATCCATTAAATAAATTACTCTTCAAAGCCAAACCTATTTAATGTTGCAAATGAAAGGGTTTACAGTGGAATGTTTTCTTATGATATGATGGATGTGATTTGTGGGTATATTTTCTAGGTTAAATCGGCAGTGCATATTATTTGAACAGTGTCTCCCTTTGATGAAATCAGTTTGGTCCGTTTGAATTAAGATATGGATAACTTTTTCCAGTCTCATATCCAGTACTGTCTTAATAATTCTGACGTCTGTGTTGAGTGATGGAGGGCGGTAGCTTGAGCACAGAGCAGGATCCTTGTTAGGTTTGAGGAGAAGTGCAGAATTCCTCTGTGGTGGGATGCTGGACTTTGTAAATGTCTGTACAGTCTTAATGAATAATGGCGTGGTCCAAAAGTGCTTGTAAAATTCAGTGGGGAAACCATCTGATCCAGGTGCTTGGTTATTTGATCTAGCTTGAAGTGCTTTCGCTCAGTCATCGTCGTCTTTCTAAGATATCTTCATGAGGTTCTGTTATCTTGGGGAGATATTTATTGTTAAAGAATGTGTTTATTGTTGCCGTGCAATCTGGTTAAAAGTTTGAAATAATAGATATTTTCCTGATTGTGTTGTGTTATCATTGTGTTCAAAGTAGTGATGTGTTCGCATTTGAATGAAAAACTGTCTTCTTATTCATGATGTAATACATTTTGTCCCTGAGAGCTATTAAAAAAAATATATCATTAGATTTTTGTATAGCTAATATGCTGTTCAGTTCTCCTATTCTCTGCTTTTTCTTTTCATTGGGGAGTACAGGGTTATATTTCCGCTCATCTCTGCCTCGGCTGTTTCCCAGAGCATATAGGTGACGTTGTTGGGGAGTCATTTAGTTTGAGGATGTCCACTCTATTCAAGTTTGTATTGAAGTCAGAATCTACAAGTGATGATGTGTTGCAACGCCATCTTGTACATGGTTTAAGTGGTTTCCTTAATAAAAGTAAAACTTTCCGAAACGTGGTCGAGAATAAGAATGGATTTCTACTTCTTGTGTCCTTGATATAATCACGCAACGTCAATCATATATAATTGTAACTGTTCCAGATCAATGCCACGGTCTGGGAAATGTACTTATGTTTGGTCACAGTTTGGGATAAATGTGCTGGTCTACTTTGTCAATATAATTTATTGAAACAGAATTTCTGTAAATAAGTGAATACAAAAATAAACATTTTCATCAGAGAAGCCCTTTCTTTTGAAACAAATGAGTTATCAATTTGCTTATTGGTCAAGCATTACTTTTTATTTTTTTACATTATGTTAAGACCATGGCTCCGTTTTGGCACAACTGCACGGAGTATTTCATCTGTGAGGAGACCATGATGCTAATACAATCCCAACACATGCGGTTCTAAATACATCGAACGTGGATGTGCTCTCTCTCACACACACACACACACACACACACACACAAAGCAGTCTTGCTCCATATGCACAGAGGAGGCTGAAATGAATGATGGAGAGCAGGTCGCTTCATTAAAAGCCCGCTGTTAGACAAACTGTGATTACCAGCTGTGATTTCCAACTTCAATTTGTTTTAACCTTTTCAAACGTACAGAGGCTCATTTCATTTTAATCAAAATTGATGAGATGGCATGGAATCAATTAAGTGACATTGTTGCTGCGCGTACAACAGTGCGACTCCTTCCCTAGCCCCAGCCTCCCTCTTTCCTCTACATGGCTGTTGTATATTGCTGTATCCACTTCAGCCCTGCCTGGGGGGGTTATCCTGTCGCAGTAGATTGTGAGAGATATGTGTTTGTAATGTGATTTGGTGTCCTCAGGACCAGAGTGAGAAAGCAGCCTCCATTTGTGGACACAAGCTGGACACCGGCCTCATATGGATGGGGGGACCTCACTGGTCCAGGCTGGAAGCAAAGGTCAGAACCGACAGGCCTCGCAGTTTAACAGATGTGACAGTACTGTGTGCCTCACTTGAACCAGGTAGCCTGGCTTCCTCGGGCCAATTGAGTGTCAGTCTCAGAGGCTACTCCACAAGTTCAGACCAAGTCAGCTATTTACTTCGAATTTTCTTTTTCGGGTATTTCGCCGATTGTATGGAGTTAATGGCTTTGACTCACAGAGGGTTACTGTATGTACTGTAACAAGTTAATACGTTAACTTAAACTAATGCTCCCATCCTTCCTCTAAGAGTATGAACACATCTCTCTATATATACAGAATATACAGACTTTGGTTAAGATGCAAGTTTTACCTGCATGACTACAATACTACAGACTCATTGACTGTGTAATAGTTCAAGAGACAATTTATTTTTAAAGTGAAAAGCAATTGGGGCTCGTTTGCGCAACGATATTTTAGGAGCGTTACAAAAAAGGAAGACATTATTTTTGCATTATGTTCCTCTAGAATAGACCATCCTGCTTGTAACAACAGGATACCCAATCCTGTGACCCCTCCTGTGTCCTCCATGACGAACATGGATGTATGGCTTCAAACATTCAGCCCCGTGTGCATCAACATTACAGGATGGAGGTTAATTGCTGAGGAGGACTACTGAGTGAAATAACATACTGTAAACCATAGGGAGAGGACATGTCAAGTACAGTTACAGGTATTTTCTCCTATTCCTCACACGACTGAGACAATGCCTTCGACAGGTAATACATTCAATGCTTAATTGAGTGAAAAATAATTTAAACCCGAGATGTCTTGTTTGTTATGGCAGTATCAATCCAGTATCAGTCTGGTACATCATTTTATAGACCATTCTCTTTAATCTAGCATTACACACTGGGTATTTTGGCAAACGTTCAAACTTTGGGATGCCCAGTATAATAGATTTCTCTGAATTTGAACAATGCTTGGCAACATGAGATACCTTTGTAAAGATGGTCCCACTGCTCCCACTTCTGTCCAGCTACTCAGTGCAAAGAGTTCATTGAACTGATGAGCGTTTGCTTCTATAGACGGTGCTATGGTGTGGATATCTACACATTTACGACGCACGCACACACACACACACACACACACACACACACACACACACACACACACACACATATACATACACACACCTTGCAACATTGACTCCTGCAGTTTTGAGCTTGGCAAGCTGTCTCCTTCAGCCCTTCGGGGAGTTCCTCCAAACCTCATTGTTACGTTTCCTTATCACACGATATGACACCTTGTTGACTTTCTCTCTCCTATTATTCTCTCAGGAAAGGGATTGTTTCCCATTTCCTTTGTGATGATCTATAGAAACAGTGAAGGTCCCAGTGAGGGCAAGGTATGAAACGTTGGCTGTTCAATGCCGCTTTCTGCGGCCCAGGTTTGTTTTCTTGGTCAATGTTTGGGGTTGTTTCACATCTGTGTTTGATTCTTTCCCAGGCGTTTTTTTGGGATGATCGGCAACAACTTTTCCTGTGTAATATTTGAGGATGGGTCAGAGCAAGGTTGTGGAAAAGTCATTTGTCTTTTACTTGTCAATGAGACTTACCAAATAAGGTGTGTAAGTGTTTGTGAGTTCCAAACAAACTCAAACTCATCCCTGCATACCTTGGTAACAGTGATTGAACGTGTTTTTTCCTCGTCTCACAATGTTTCTCTTTTATTTCTCGGAGCCAAGTGACAGCAAGTATAATGCGTTTATAAAGTGTTTCTGACAGAAATATGACTACACAAGATAACTTTCGAAATGTCTTCATGGACTTGTAAAACATGTCTCTTATGGAAGATGTACGTTTAATTCTGAATCTTACTGTGAGACTTGCCGATCAATCCCACACATTTCTTTTATTTTTTCAAGTACTCTCACAGTTCAAACAGCAACAATGCCAACCCTCCTGCTGTCAGGCCTCCCTTTTTGTGCCCCCTAATTACTACCCACTATTCAAACTCAACTAGTGTGTTCCCCCTATTGTGTTCTTCATTCGCCAGTTGCTTGGAGATTGAAGGGGTGGGACTTCGTGAAAGATTCTTTTGATATATAGATGAAGGAGACCGGTTATTGTCCTAAGCGTTTTGAGGACAATGGCACCACATTCTTATAGATTTATTTTGGAGTGTAGGTGTTGGCTGAAACACAAGATGAGGCTGCTGCTGAGGAACACTCTTTACTGGCCTGAACCTTTTATATACACCACATTTCCCAGATGTGTGCTTTGTGCTGCTAAGAAATGTTGCTCTCTGGACATCTGACTCACACTGTTATTTCTTCCACCTGAATATATACAGCATGTAGGGAATGAGACTTAACATTGCGGGGGTGCTTAAATCTTTGCAGACAGTAGTAAAGGAGAGAGAGAGAGAGAGAGAGAGAGAGAGAGGGAGAGGGAGGGAGGGAGAGGGAGGGAGGGAGGGAGAGAGAGAGACTTAATGACACTCCTACTTTTGTGAGGCCGGAAGATATTTAAACCAGAGTGTTGTAACGGGGTGCAAAGCAAGACAAACCCCACTCATTGTGAAGAACATGACCTGATTACCATGTGGTAATGACCTGTTACTTTAAGTCTATGGAATGACACAAATATAAATCCACTTTCTTTTCTTCTTTTTTTTAATGAAGACGATTTTAGAATCCTGGTTCACACAGCACAATGTGCCTCGTTCAAGGCAAACATTTTGACTTGTCATAGTAGGACCAGCAGAGTTAAATGGACTGTACTTGTATAGCGCTTTTGTCTTCCGACCACTCAACGCGCTCTACCCATTCACACTCATTCATACACTGATGGCAGGGCGACCATGTCCATCAGGACGAACTAACATTCATAAAACATTCACACAGCTACGGGAGCAATTTGGGGGTTAAGTTTCTTGCCCAAGGACACATCGACATGGATGACCGGAGCCGGGGATCGAACCGCCAATCCTCTGATTGAAGGATGACCCACAGTCACCCAGTTAGTTGTTTCTAATAACCCTGAATGATGGCTCTGTTCTATTCACGAGTCCCAGTGAGAGTGACAGTGAGCAAGCATGCATGATACCAGGAGCCTGACATTAAAGCGGCTAAATGGAATCCAGCCATTAACAGTTTAACTGTATTTGTACCATGGCGTTAAGGCGCTTTTTATGATGTAGGGCTGACACTTATGTCAGAGGTCGGCACAACTGAGATGTAAACTGCGGGGTCAGCTGTAATGGCGTGTGTGTGTGTGTGTGTGTGTGTGTGTGTGTGTGTGTGTGTGTGTGTGTGTGTGAACAGAAGTAGAGATTTGTGCTGTGACACATATCTAAATGCACATGCAGGTTACATCCAGACAGTCATACTGTGACTCCTGAGAGGCTGCGTCTTGTTTCATTAGCTTCCCATCCTCAGGTCAACATGGAAGAGTCCGAACCTTAAGAACAAGAAGGAAGGTCTCAAGAATTATACACAGCCAGAAGGTGGAACCCAGGATGACCGAGGTGAAGAATGACATAATTTTCCCTTCAGCTGTCCTGAACACTTCTACGAGTGCAGCCTGAGGTTCACTTGTTATTGTCTGTTCTCAATATGCACCTGCTTTACATCTGCAAGTCCCCTCTGAGGACATTTTCCATCAAACTTTACGTGTGCCTTGCATTTCAAGGAATCACACTAGTACATAATCAGAAATACACTTCTCACCAAACACGGCCATGATAACACAAAACCTTTGGTAATTCTTTGCTTAAGGTACCTGACAATACAAAACCAAGTGCACAAGAATATAACTAATTCAGGAGAAAATAACAATAATAACACATATCCTTCCATGTTACCTGGTCTTTTGCTTTACCATCCTTGGAGTTATTTAATCTTCACAAACAAAACGCCCAAAACCAGCCCTATTAGGGTTTTATAAAACAGCCACTGGGGAGCAAAGAGGACATTAATTGACTCTAATGGGATGAACTGATCAACCATATCTAATAAAAATCATTGCCCCTGGCTAAAGCTGCTGTAGAATTGAATTACACATGGAACACAATGCTTTCATGGCTTCTTAGAAAACTGTAATTCAATCTGTTTAGTGCAGAGAAAAAAACAGATAGTCAAAATTAAAACATTTAAAAAAGTTTTTCTGCATGTGAAATGTAAACGACTAATGTGAAGCTGAAGGTAAAGTGCTCTTATGTCTCTTGAACAACGTTAAATCCAAGCAACAACCTGAAAAGCAAAGATATGATCTGACTTTATATTCTGCTCTTGACATGGACAAAGTCTAAATCGAAAAAATACACAAGCCCATAGCTTATAAAGCTTATAAAGTTCAATGCAAGGTTTATAAACATCATATTTTACCAATCTACTATCTAAGGGGTCATCGGCCTATTATGTTCTCATCCCGACTCATTGCTGCACTGATAAGGCAGATGCACAAGTTGATGGGAACTTGAGCCTAAACGAAAAAAAACATCATTCCAAGTCCACATCAAACATGGAGAGAAAGTGCTCAATTATAAAATATCACGTGGAAGAGAGAGAGAGAGCGAGAGCGAGAGCGAGAGCGAGAGCGAGAGAGAGAGAGAGGACACCGATTTAAAAGCTCGCATTTGATATCGTGTCTCCTGAAGAAGGCGAGTCTTCTAGTCCCCTTCAGAATGGGCAGTCTTCCCTCAGATGCATCTGGGCAGCAGCAGCAGCAGCATCGGGTCATGGAGATGTGGACCTAGCTTCACAAAGTAGGGAGGGAACACTTTTTAACTTCACACCTTTGAACTGCTTTAGTAACGGTGACATTTTCAAATAACTATTTATCCTTCTCGTTTTCCTCCTTTTGAATGTTTTAGGTGATTGTTTGATTGGGTTGACTTTTTAGCGCACAATGCGCTCATCCGTCTTTCACCTGCTGTTGCTGGGCATCAGCCTGCAGATACAGTGTTTTATCTCAATGTTGTTATTACTTGTTATGTCTGGCTATAATAGGAGGAATAATCTCACCTATCCCCACACCCCTGGCAGTCCTAACCTGTGTTGTTCACGCTGTGCGGAAACTTTACGCACAAGCATCAAACCTCTCCAAACTCTGTTTATCTTCCCTCCTCTCCAGCCCATGTACGCGGAGGCAGCAGCTGCAGTTTCTGCGGAGACCGCTCGCTCGGAACTGCGGTCCTCAGAGCACCGACTCGCATCAGCTCCGCCAGAGCCCGCAGGGGGCCGTGAGAGCACCGGGTCAAGATGAATATCCAGGTTCTGCCCGAACACAAGCTCTCGTCGGTGGCCCCGCTGAAACAGTACAATGTGGAGAAAAAGGAGGTAGAACTGATACTGGTGAAGGACCAGAATGGCGTCCAGTACACCAGTTCCTCCATCATTCCTACCCCTGGCCACCTCGCAGGTCCTCCCGGATGCACCGACGAGGAACGAGAAACTTGGGGAAAGAAAATGGACTTTCTCCTCTCGGTCATTGGCTTCGCAGTAGACCTGGCCAATGTTTGGAGATTCCCTTACTTGTGCTACAAAAATGGAGGAGGTGAGTTGACTTTGATTATAGCGCGTTCACAGATGCTTAACAATTTAGAAATTCACAAACTTATCATGGTCTCAGGTTCGGGTACTAACTCCCTTTAAGTAACATAATAATACACAATACAGGCGTGACTGGGTACACTGTAAATTATAATTATAGTAGTGTGTTCTTTGATTTATGGGTCAGGTGCTAAAGCGTCTCTATTTTTACTTTCTAGGCTTTCAAAAAATACAAATGTGTTGCCAAAGAAAATACTACAGGCAGATTCAGTTGAGATTAGATTACAGTAATGTTGCTATGTTGTTCTAAACGTTTCTTTAATCTCCTTTAATTCCCTTTGTAATGGTCCCAGGTGTATTGATGGGGAAGTGCATTTACTGTCGCTTACACGATGAAGGAAATACACAATTTCCTCAAGGAATGCACATGGATAAAGATATTGTATGAACAGACTGTTCGGGTTCTTGGTCACTCAGCAAGTCTGGATACATAACCACACTTAAAACTATTGAAAACTGAAGATGCACTTTAGTGAGCGGAGAGGGTGAACAAGTGTGTTTAGTTGAATAACCAACAGGTGGTTCTTGACATCTTTATCTTCAATGTTTGTTTTTCCCTTCTTTTTTTTAAAAAGGTACAAACTCTTTCTTAATAAACTAATAACATTGATATTTTAAAATCACATAATGTAAGATGCTATCATCTCCAGCCCCCCTTGACCCAGCGCTTACAGATAAAGGATGCATGGATTTTGGAATTGCTTTAATATTGTGCCACTGTCAGTTCTTTAAATCCATTAATTGATAATGAGAAACAGGTTTCAGCGTACATAATAAAGAATATGTCCCCTTTTATAAAGACATGTACATGTAGGATGATGATAACCGTGATATTTTGAAAATGAAATATTGATATAATGTTCATAATACACATATGATGATATTGTTTAAATTATCCAGCTCCTCTTAATTTATGTTGTATATAGTTATGGTTACAGACTCTCCCTCACTGTGATTGATTTGCCAAAAAAGGGACAAAACACACAATAAATAAAGTCAAAGATCAATTTGACGATAATATTGCTATGGTGAATTATTTTGTCCATGATAATCATGAAGTGAAAATGTGATATCGGGACCGCCCTGTGTACATGTGGAAAGCCACTGAAGCTCTAAAATCAACCTGTATTGCCAAATGAGTCATGAAGGGATGTTTTAGCATCTACTTGTAAATTATATAAATATTAGAGTCATCTTGTTTAAAATATACTATCCGGTGTATTTGCCTGGTCTAATTAAACATTTAAAAACAAGTGTCTGAGCTCAGGTTTACTCAGTATATGTGAATACAAGAGTAACCGATTACCAACTTCCCCTGTTTTAACACTGGAGCTGCACTGTCGTGAGAGAAAATAAAGTACAGTGTGTATAGTTGGATAAACAAAGGATTGTTTTAAACAGGGTTGTTTCTCCCTCAACACTCACCAACAGAGTGCTCACTAGAACCTGTGTCCATTCACATGGCGAAAAGCAACATGTTGTGCTCTGTGCCCCAAAGGGTCAACTCCACCGATGGCCTGTCAATCATATTGGCCCTCAGCAGAATGTATTCATTACTGTAGATAATGTGCCATTTGTGATGGACAATGTCAAGAACAATTCAATTATGTGAGGTCATTTCCTTGTTGCTGGATGTGCTACTGAGGCCCAGCATGAAAATAGCTGTGAGCCTTCCTGCTTGCATGTTATGGTGTGTTGTTTTTTCCAACAATGTCAAAACCCTTAAACACCCCCCTGTTTTTCTTCTTTTGGTATTTTGTTTTGTCTAGCACTTATTTCCACATTGAGCATTTTGAACTTGTTCTTACTGTAAACTAAAATATAAGTCACGCTGGCAGGGAATACGGCAATATGTAACAGGGGATATGTAAAGCATGATATTTAATTATTTCTCTTTCCAGGTGCCTTTTTGATCCCGTACATTCTTTTCTTGGTCATTGCGGGGATGCCATTGTTCTACATGGAGCTTGCCTTGGGCCAGTTCAACAGGGAAGGGGCAGCAACAGTTTGGAAAATTTGCCCCATGTTTAAAGGTGAGCTTTAACACACGCACGCAAGCTAGCACATGTATGCACGTGAACTGGCTTGTCTTTTTACTTCAGCCTTTCTCTAACCTCTTAAACTGGGCTACGTACAGCTCAGTCATGCTCTTCTTGTCCTGCCCTTTCATTTCATCCCTTTGTTCTTGTCCTTTAACCCTTATAGGTTCATAAGTGTCACTTGGAACTAATTTATCTTTCTGTCTTTTTCTATCTTTCTCCGCTTGTGCTTCCAACCTTATACCCCTGTCTATGTATCTTCAAATGCCAATTTCAAATGAGTGAAGCCAAAGCAAACTGTCCTTGGCCTGCTGAGGAACACAGTTGGGGTCAATGTAATTACAAGTCAATCAATTAAACTAATCAGAGACACAACAAAAAATCTTGAATCAAAAGCGATCTATCATGCTTTGAGCACATTAAATGAAACAGACTACCATATATTTATGTTGTGTGATCTTTAAACTGTAACTTGCAAAGACTTAATTACAGCCACTGGGCATGAACAATAAAGCCAATCCTGCATAACATGTTAACCTTTCATGATTAGCATTCAATTGAGAAAAGGAGATCTAAGATCATGCATCCGGAGAGCCACAGCGACGCATAAGCCTGACCTCTTCTCACATTGTGGTCTTTATATAACAGATTATTATTTGAAGCAGCATATTTTAAATAATGCCAGATAAATACCTCAGTCTGCAGTATTGAATCAGCAACAGACCCGGCCTTTGTTGGCTTCAGTGCTGAGAAGGGTTTGTTTTGTTTCCGGTCAAGAATGAGCGGGTGATGGATTTATGGTGATGGTATTGGTTTTCGTGCAAGGATTTCACATTCCAGAGGGGCCAAAAAACTCATCCCAGAATTAACAAAATAGAGCAATATATATATATATATATATATATACATATATATATATATATATATATATATACATCCATACACACACATCCACTGTAGCGCCCAGTGTGTTTGAAAAGTTTGATGAAGTGACGACAAGAATGTACACTGTTGAGAGGAAGATACAGTATGTGTACCTCATGGTGGTGATATGATGGTGAAGAGGACTGAATATATGTTGACAGGTAAAAATTACAAACGTTTATCAGCAAATTTTACAAAAGCAACTTTTTATCTACAGGATATAACACAGCTAACGGGGGGAGAAGTTCTTCGAGATGTGGTGTCTGTTAATGTGATTTATGTAATTATTGCTTCGGCTTTAAAATCTGTGTTTTGACGTATTAGCAATATTGAGATGCACCGTTATTTTGAACCAGTTCACATTATGAAACCTATGTTAACAGCAGAAAATATATAAAATATGATCGTCTCTAAAGCGAGTATGCATTCAGTGAGTTTGCACTGGGCTACACAGTGTGAACGTAAAACATAATTTTGTTCTTACTAACAATAACTTGTGTTCCTCAGGTGTGGGCTACACTGTGATCATCATAGCCCTGTATGTCGGCTTCTACTACAACGTCATCATTGCCTGGTCCCTCTACTACCTGTACTCCTCCATGACCAATGAGCTGCCGTGGCTCAACTGTAACAACCCTTGGAACAGTCCAAACTGCACCGACCCCAAAGCCCTCAACGCATCCATCATCGGCAATGGCACGTCTTACGCCAAGTACAAGATCACACCGGCAGCAGAATACTATGAGTGAGTGATTTCTGAAATTCAGAGTAATTCATTTAATAGATAGAGACCTACGTATAGGCTTAAGTTTACATTTTATGCAACTTAAGAAGAAAAAGTATTGTGACGGAAACATAACCTGTAACCTGACTTTTTCAAGTTTTAACACCACACATCACATATATTCAAGCATCAGACCCAATTAACTATTTGGTAAATGTCAAAATGCAGTTATCTTATTCTCAGTTAAAAAAACAGATGCCGCTATTTTGATAACGGGACATTCATGATTCCTCAAAGCTTTGGCCTGCATGTAAATACAGCCACTGTCTTCATTAGGTGATCGCCAGTTTTTCATTGTCTATTCGTGGAAGCTTGTTTCATTTAGACACTTAATATTCATACAGTTTTGCTGAGTCAGTACATTGAATACAGTCGACCAAACAGCAAACAGTGTCACATGGAAGTGATGCTTTCATGTTTATTGGGAGTGCTTTCTGAATAACACTTCCACGAAACACGTGCACCGGTATGCACATGACGAGAGTGACAGGCACTTAAACTTAAAATGAACCAGACATAAATGTTTAGATAACGCTTTCTATAACGTTCATGTCTATAATGGATTATAAACATACTTTCATTATTATATTATATAATCAGCTTATTGCACTGTATTGTGTCAGTTATAAATAGTCATAAATATAATTATCCAATCATAATTCAATAACCACAACACATTATAAAGAATTTTGAAATGACATAACGTCAAGTACTTGATAATTGTGCTGATCTTGCATATATTTAATGATTCTTGTTTCACTTTACTGAAAGCAAACAATGACCAAACACAATAGAGGAAATCTTAATCACAATATAATGCAATATAGCAGTGATTATAATTCATTACAATAATATTTATTATAATATGACTTGTTTCATTGTACAAAACAAATGAGTGATCATTATCAAATAGTATGATACTTGACCTTATAAGTTATTATAAGATGTTTCTAATGTTGTTTGATTACTGCTATTAAGCATTATGGATTTAATGAGTGCTTATAACTATAATTATACAGTGCTATAAGCAGATTATAATGCGTTATAAGTATGCTTGCATTATAGACATGGGCGTCATAGCAAGTGTTACCAATGTTTGTACTATACAAGGAGTATACATAAACGCTTCAAATGCACTGTTTGAAGAGCATGAAAAAAGCTCCATCTGTTTACTTCAAAGACAGCCAGTTCTTCCCCATCTCCTATAAAGACCGACTGTGCGGCCCCCGAGGAAGTCTGTGAAGCGACTTGGACAGTACAAGGTACATGTGCCAAGCGTGACGCACAGAATACACTGAGCATGCAACCCGGCAAAAAAGCTTGTTAAAGTTCCACTCCCATTCTACTGGGCCCCACTGTTTTGGACAGTTTATTTATTCAGGATCCCTGGATATCTTTTAAACTTCCAGGAACAGCTCCACGCTCAACTTAATTCATTTTTTAAATAAGTCTGGAGCATTTACGTCAAAGCTCCAGACATGTGAATTATGGCAGACTTTCAAAAGAGCAGACATGGTGCATTAAATCAGAAGGCCTCTATGTTCCAGGTGGTTTTTAACAGACAATAGGATACTTCAAGACAGATCTTACTTGGGCTTAGGCTCTGTCGGGGACAATAAATCCTCCTGCGTCCGGTTGGCTTTGAGCGCAGGAGCAATGCCAAAGTACAGCATGAGAGTGCGAGGCCAACTAAGTCAACAGTCTCTTGATTCGTGGATGTATAACCGCCTAAGAGGCAAAGCATCTTGAGCCGACTGTTCTCAGCTATCATGAGGATATAGTTTGCATAGAAATTCTAAAGCAAAACTAATTTAAAATGGAGCATTCTTTCAGACTTAGAGTACAACACAGCTGTTTAGGCTCACATTGTAGCTGATTGATTGCCCAAAATGTACAGTGCAGTAGGTTATTCATGATCACACACATTCGTACTGTGCGTGATCATACGGTTAATTTCAAAGGACATTTGCTGGGGCTGCAGATATTAGCATTGTGCAGGGAAATTGCATTCGAGAAAGATGAGAGCACTTGTTGACTTTAAACTGTGTTAAAGGATTCTTTGGCCACCTGGAGGCTAAAGGGAATCAGGCAATAATTATCTGTGGAATTGTCACTACATTGACACCTTTCACATTCATGTTGACGTTTGATCCATAAATAATATTGATTATAGCTGCCTTGTTTTTTTGGAAAGAATTAACATTACCATGCATTGTTAAACATACATGTTTTAATAGTTTTGCTTGTCTTTAGTGAACAACACTTAACACACAGGATCCTACAAATGTCAACTAGAATATGAAATAACAGCTAAATGGTAATCAATAACAACATCATGAGAATGTATCACCAACATCTTAACACAAAACCTTAGGGCCCTCACTTGTAATTAAAAGTATTTAGTATTTAAAAAGCAAATTCATCAACAAATATATGAGGAGCAACTAACCCTCCATTTCATACCCCTAAGTTATCTAATACAAGTTTCCAACATGCTGCGATGTGACACACTAAAAAAGAACAAGCTGCTGTGATATCATGTGACATGGATTGTTTTTGAGGATGTGGAGTGCTTGAAGACAGCGAAAAACATGGCTTCTGCCAAAAGACTGACCTGGAAACCAGAGTTCTGGGCATTTGTCTGTGATTAATTTCATTGTGCAGCCTCCAGCGATCAAAGAAACCTGCAGAAACGTAATTCCCAGTTCACAGCATCATGTCTATGACCTTTACAGAATAAAGTAATGCTCTCGCATTGCTTAAAGGCATCCAAATCATAACACAGTTGGGGTGGGCTCTCTTACGATGCCAGGGTGCTTGTCGGATGGTCGAACAGCTTTGGGAAACCATTCACGTCCACTCCAAGCAGTAATTGTCCAGATGTGCAAAGTTGATCAAATTAGCAGGGTTTACATTGTTTACACAACAATTTCTGCAACTTTTGATGTATGCAAACTAATATGTTCCAGTCGAGTCTGATATCCCATATTTAAACAATATTCGCAGCTCACTCATCTCTATGACAGGCAGCGTTTTATCCTTATCCTTTCCCTTTGGATCTAGCCTGAAGCAACCACATCTGATTTCCTGTCAAGGATAACTACACTTGATTGATAGCCCTTATTTAAACAAAAAATGTATCTAATTACATAAGACACTTGAGAAGATGGCATTCACTTCAATCTCAGATGCAATAAAAAATAACAAGTATAGTACATTTGTTATTAATTAAATAAATTAGATTGAAATCCCTTCATTACGTTTTAATACTCAAGTCTGTAGTCGTTTTTATTCATATACTTTTTGCATGGCCTATTTCTCACTCTGTATCCAACATTAAGACCGGACTGCATGCCCACGTGCCAGCCTAAAGTATACAGAGACCAACTAATGGCAACATCGAGTGTTAGGATAGCAGCGTAACCAGCTCGCTGAGTGACGATAAGAGTAAATGTGTTTAGAGTAACTGGGCCAAGGGGACCTGGATTGATGTTATAGCGAGCATTTACTGGCAGTGCACTATCAATGCTATCAGATGAACAAGGAGGCTTTGAAGCATTACAGCAGAACACCAACACGGGGCCTCTAGGTCAGAGCATAGACTCTAAATTTCCCTCCCCCAATAAACTGATGTCTTCACGCTGCTATCTGTGTCTCCAAAGACCTCATAGCATTGGATTTATTACCAGCCAAAGATAAATAAAATGCTGAAGAGGAGTTTCACAGATCCCCCGGTCCCTCCGGATTGTACGTCTGAAGATACTCCCGTTTGCTTCCTGAGTGTGTTTTGTCTCGGCCCGTAGCTGAAGCAAGTATCAGATCAAATCCAGTTCCGCTTTCAACCCATAACCGCACATGTCGACTTAATAAAAAAAAATTGGATAAATGTGAGGGGAACAAAGGTGCTTTTCAATATTTTACAGAAGGATGTTCTTTAAAAAAAAAAAGAGTTGTTCCTGGTTGTAAGGGACACTGTGTATGTGCTGCAGTCCTCTGTTACAATGTGCATGGTGAGTGACTGTAGCTGCCCCCTCCATGTTGTCCTGGCCCAAGGCAAGTTCCATGTATAAATATGGCAACTATAGCGGGCTCGAACGTTTTCTTAAGTTCTCAATCTTTTATGTTTCTAAACACCATTGTGTCATTTCCCCTCAGGCTCTCTGGACTGCCAAAAGTTAAGGCACGATTATGCCACAAAAGAAGCGGTTTGTCCGCCGTATCGTTTGGCCATATTGGAAGTAAAGTTTATTGTTGTTCAGAAAAGTCACATTCTGAGGCGGCCTGAAAAGCCTGTCGCCAGAGGGGCAATTAATTGTTAGAATATGGGAATAACGATTACGCAATGCGTTCTTTGAACGAGGTGTGATTGGTGGATCCAAAAATCAGTGGTGTATAGTAACGAAGTAGAAATACTTCGTTACTGTACTTAAGTAGTTTTTTTGGATATCTGTACTCTACTTTACTATTTATATTTCTGTTTACTTTTACTTTTACTTCACTACATTTTGCAAAGAAAACTGATACTTTTACTCCGATACATTTCCCCTGAAACCTTCGTTACTCGCTACAAAATCAAATCTATCTCTAGAAAGAAAAAGAAAAAAACACACCCGGGACTGTGGTGGAACACAGACTCCACCAAGCAGGTTTTGCGAATCACAATATTCTGCATTTTCCCTCTACATCCTCTCGTCCAGCGCTCCCGAACCTTTATGCGCCACAGACCGGTTACGTGAAGACAATATTGTCACCGACCGGGTCCGACCTCGGAGAGACAGGAGACAACGACACCTGACGTGTGTTCGTTATGTCCAGTCTACTGACTCTACTGCTAACTAAACCTTTAGTCCAGTCTACTGCTTAACTTATAACCCGCTGCACAAAGAGGATGTTGGAATGGAAGCAGGTTTTCATGCTTTTTTGGCGATCTCAGGATACTCTGCCTTGGTTTTAATCCAGAACACCGGCAGAGTTGAAACAGATTTAAGTTTCATTTTTAGGGTAACGTAACATATTGACATGTGTCAAGAGGTTCCGTCTGAGGTTACCACAGACGGATGTATCTGGTCATTTTTCACAATAAAACATTTTTACGGACTTGATTTTTTTAATTTAACTTACATTTTTCATTAATTCTTTCTGTTCCGGGCGGAATGAGCATACTTATAACCACACTGTTACAAATCCTTCATAGTGTCATATTGCTTTTTGGAGAATTATGATGATAAGTTCATAGTAGATGCAAAATTATACTTAGGTACAATATATTATGTTGAACATAATATATATGGATGGATCACAGCCAACCCAGTTATTTTATCAACACAACTCCTGGTCCTTGGTCACGGTGGCCACAGCACTTCTCAAAATTCGGACCCATTGCTTTTTTATTAAAAGCATGTACTTGTACTTTTACTTTCAATACTTAAGTACATTTTATATCAGAAAAATACTTTTGATACTTAAGTACAGAAAATATCAGATACTTTAAGACTTTTACTCAAGTAGTATTTTATTAGGTGACTTTTACTTTTACTGGAGTAATTTTCCAGTAAGGTATCTTTACTTTTACTCAAGTATGGCTTTTGGGTACTTTATACAACACTGCCAAAAATGCACTCTTAGTGATAATGGGCACAGAATAGACAGTGAAATTGACCAAATAATAGATTTGAATCTCTATTCAGACATGGTGTATGTTGCCCTCCTGTCAGTGTGTGATGGCGGGGCTCACCAAATAATGGCAGCAGACACGTTAAATATAGTTTAAATCGACGTTTTAATGAGGATGGCTGTTCTTTTTCTGAGGAACTCGACAAGGAAGCGTGTATACAAGGCACAGACAACCCCTATAAGCAGGTCCTGACCAACGGGGCCTCAGCAGCTGTTTGTGAATGCATCACATGCATGAACTCCACTAGTATAATCTGAAGTTGTGGGCTTCCTTCAACTACTCTGAGCAGACGTTCAAAGAATGAGCTTGCAGCTGGAAACAACATTTAGATAGTGGTGAAGATACAGCATTTCTTTAATACAATCTTCCAGCTGCTAACTACCTGGGTGGGTCTGTTCGACAAAAAACATCTCTAACTTTTTAAGATGTAGCCAAAAGAAATATCATACCACAGCATAGAAAAATGACTTCTTATTATTGTGTTAAAAGCTGTTTTGCTTGAAAGTGCATCGCTGACATAGTTATGTTTATTACTAGTGCTCATCATAGTGCTGTGAATCATGAGACACAATTTTGTTATCTATTAATCATACAAAGCAATTATTGATTTCTCACCGATGACAGTATATCAACATTACAGGAATGTCTTTTGGATATCATATCCATATCTCTTTCTGCAGACGGGGTGTGCTGCATCTCCATCAGAGTAGGGGCATCAATGACCTGGGCATGCCTCGCTGGGAGCTGAGCTTGTGTCTGGTCGTGGTGGTCTTCATCCTCTACTTCAGCCTGTGGAAAGGTGTCAAGTCCTCAGGGAAGGTACAGACAACATTGTTGCTTTCTCGTTTTCTTTTCTTTTTTTCCTTTTGATTTAAAAAATAAATATATTTGAACTGTTTTGCCAACAATATGTGCACACACATTTGTAGCTGTGGTTCTGTAACATACCTCTCGCAGACAGCAGCTCAGTATAAACTGTTGGTGCTGGGTCCAAAAAGTCAAGAGGCTGTGATAAACATTGGGAGGACTGGAGACTGTACTCCCATTTACATTCCTTCTTAGATAGTGTACTGCAGTCACTTGCATTCGTGCAACACACTTTGCTTTTTGTTGCAATCATAGCATTTAAGTTATCAAATATTTCACTATATATCATTTATATGCTGTATTAGTGTAGCACATAGCCTTACCACATACTACAGAACCTTCTTAATATTAGAGTCAGACAGTAAGAGAAGGGTGGTGGTTTATTTTCTCTTTTTATAACATGCTGTCATCCACATTCTCTTTCTGTTTATTGACATAATGGTTCAATGAAATAGGGGACTACTTGACATATTCTTCCCTATTTTATCTGTGTGTGTGTGTGTGTGTGTGTGTGTGTGTGTGTGTGTGTGTGTATTCAGGTGGTGTACATCACAGCTACCATGCCCTACTTGGTCCTTTTTGTTTTGCTGATCCGAGGGGTAACTCTACCAGGGTCCATGGACGGCATCAGGGCCTACCTTCACATTGACTTCAAGCGGCTCAACAATCTAGAGGTTAGAGACAGCACTAGTTGCTCACAAACCATCCATGGGTGTTTGTAACCTTGTAACCTTAAAAAGAACGAACAAAACGTCTCATTTTGCTGCAGAACAAAACACAAAAACCCACAAAAATAAATGGAATGGGTTGTCATGGGATCACTAATGAAAAACAAGAAACAAGTCTTGCTTTCAGTATGAAATCTGGAGGACACATCAGGCAGCAACCTCCGGGTTGGAAAAGTGAAGACGATGGTGAATTGTCTTAAACTTGCTCGACTTTAAAGTCTGTGAGAAAATTACTCTACAATGTTTACTGAGGTAATAAATCAAGTGAGAAGTAAATATGAGTTTATGATCTCCATCAATACAGCATGATGTTCATTTAGTAAATGATAGTCCCATTTAGAGTAAAATAGACAATAAAGCAGTGTATGCTGAGTTGTTTGGGTTTTATCATACAATTTAAACCATTTCAGTGTGTTTTCAGTTCCTGAAAGTCAAATGGAATATTCGGGTCACCTAACAATGTCGTACTCCATGTTCAGTAGCTCCACTCTCTTGTGTCACGTCTGGTTGCAAAAAGCCAAGATGGCCACAAACCAATGGGTGACGTCACAATGACTACATCTACTTCTTAGACAATGTAATAGTATTGTTAACACATTGTTGCGTTATTTGTTGACCTCTGGGTTTATGTTAACCTGTGAGACTTTACAGATCTATCCATTTAGGGGAGACTGTACAAGTTACTTTTGCGTCAGAGTCTCAAACTCTGAAGGTTAAAAGCTAAATTCCAACTGGTGGTATCCACTCTGAACGTAAGCATATGAATGAGTGTACATATATTTAAGATGCAATTTTAAACTAGCCAAACATTTGTGTCACTTATGTGTAATCTTAATGTGCATGTTTTGCAAACCAGAGCCACGTGTTTTCCAATGAAATCCACAGAGCTTAGTCAAAATGGTAGAAAACAATGGCCTAAAAAAACACAAAACATTAGCATTTAATTTTTTTTTAGGAATTCACAAGCTTACTTGATTGTCCATAATTTTTTTCCCAGGTGTGGATTGACGCCGCCACCCAGATATTCTACTCACTGGGAGCAGGATTTGGGGTACTCATTGCTTTTGCCAGTTATAACAAATTTGACAACAACTGCTACAGGTAAGAGACACTTTATTTTTGTTTCATGATAGTCCAAAACAAGCCTACAGCAACATAACATCCGGCTGTCTTTAAGCAGTCAGCCTTTTCCACCATGTAACTAAATCACAAAGCAGCAGAGGTGATGCTAATCTGTTCTGCTGACCCCGATGGCCAAGGTGTTAACAGGACAGATAAAGTACAGACCAGGAAGGGCTGTCAGATAATAGCCAAAGGCTGTAAGTTGTTGGTTTGTCATATGCTGCACTTCTTTAGAAAAAGCAGGCATGGGGTTGTGAGTTTCCTTATCTTTTTCCATATTAATAAGTTGCAGTTTGAGGCACACGATGTTGGCAGAGAAGCAGTTTCATGTTTGTACATTATCTTTCTGAAGCTACACAAGCTACTCAAAAACAGTTTCTCCCAGCGGGTGAAATGTAATGCAAAGTGTCATTACAGAGGCTTCCAAGCTAAATCAGTGCTGTAATGGAAGTTAGAAGTATTATGGACCCCTCCTCTCCTGTCGTCTCTCATTTCCTCCACCGTCTTCAACCCCAAACAGGGCCTCCTGCCATCCTCCCCTTTCATGTCCTATTTAGTGGAAGGTGTGTGGACTGCTAGCAGGTGGGATTCACATTGTGCAGCAAATGAGAAAATCTGAACTAGGTGAAAGGCAGCAGCCTCGGAAGAGCTGGTACTGTTAGAAAAATAAGCACTGAACAGACTTTTGTTTGAATACTCACACAGATGGAGGGAATCTGCATATGGTATAGTGCAGTGAGTGTGCAGCAGTGTGTCCTCCATCACACATCCCTGTAAAATAAAACATAACCCCAGGAACTAAGGAAAACATTTATCTGGTTTAAATGTTTTTTTAGCATTGCCGGAGCCTGGTACTTGGCTAATTTGGACACAAATTCCTTCTTACTTTGTCTGAACAATAATTTGTCTGTAATTAATATTTTAGTTTGTCATATGGTTTTAAGTGAGGCACAGGCTCTTGTGATGTGAAGCTGCACCAATGTGTGTGTGTGTGTGTGTGTGTGTGTGTGTGTGTGTGTGTGTGTGTGTGTGTGTGTGTGTGTGTGTGTGTGTGTAATGACCCGATTGACCAGACTGGAGACAATAAAAAAAGAAAAGAAAAGAAAGACAAATCTGAGGGACAGTAAGTCGGAAGAAAATGCTTCATTGTGGAATTTCTGATCCCTCAGGAGGTGGCCATGGTCAAGTTGACCTTGGGCACAGAACAGCACACTAATTCCTGATCAAATCACCAACAGAAGCAGAGAACAAAGGCTTCACTTTAACCCGAATATTCCCTCTAAAACAGTGTTTGGCCAACAACCAACCCATGGAAAACTTGAAAGATATCAAGTTTCCCATGGCTCCAGGTCAAACACAGGTCAAATGAATGAATACTGTCACAGTTGGACAGTTGTGGAGTTGACAAATGTAAAAGGTAAAGAAATCTAGCTTTCTCTTGAACTTGTTTTTGATAATATGTTTTCTTTCTCTAGGGATGCTCTCTTGACGAGCACCGTGAACTGCGTCACCAGTTTCTTCTCAGGGTTTGCCATCTTCTCTGTGCTTGGATACATGGCTTACAAACATGGGGTAAAAATAGAAGATGTGGCAACAGAGGGTAAGTCCTGGTGTCTAAGACAGAAACTAAACATTAGTCACGCTCCTGCACCACACTATTGCTGGCTGGCTTAATACTGTATACTGCTGTAATGTTGTGCATCACATGATCATATTTTTAATCTTTTTTCTCATTTGATATGGAATTTTGTTGTACACCGTTTAGTCATGCAATCACATTTGCACTTTGTAAGAAGTTTATGAAATCCATAACATTTGTGTTTCTGTGTGTGTGTGTGTGTGTGTGTGTGTGTGTGTGTGTGTGTGTGTGTGTGTGTGTGTGTGTGTATGTATGTATGTGTGTATGTGTATGTGTGTGTGTGTGTGTGTGTGTGTAAACAGGGGCAGGATTGGTGTTCATCATCTACCCTGAGGCAATTTCTACATTGCCTGGCTCAACATTTTGGGCCATTGTGTTCTTCATCATGTTGCTGACTCTGGGCATTGACAGCTCGGTGAGTCCCAACTACCACTCCATAGAACTCAATCATTTTCTGAAAATATGTTTAGCAGGTAGAACACAAGACTTAAGTTGAGTGGTGAAATACATTCATACACAGTGTACCTTTTTGTACAGGTTTAAGGAGTATGTAAACTTATATCCAGCAATTTACAAGAAGACATTGAAAAAAAGTTCTTTACCTGAACCAAGGTGTGCTAAGAAACACAGTGCTCCCTTTACTGTGCACATAAAGAACAGAGCAGACACAGTGCACATTAAAACCCCGATAAGATAGTTATGATACCCACATATCATATTGGAAGACTCTCTTCGCTGAGTCACCCATTAAACCTGACATTTATTGCAACATAATGGTCATTGCCTACTCACTGTGCAAGTTCATCTCTGAGAAACAGTCCCATTTGTTTACCCCAAGGCACAAATTCAGTTTTAATGATGTGAGATTACCATGATATCAAGTAAACAATTAGTCAACTATGACATAGAAGTAATAGTAAACCTGAATGTTTATTTATCATTCAACAGTATTTATTTGTTAAGTTTTATTCAATATGCTAATATCAATGGCGTTGGTATTTTGGACGTCTACTACTACTCCAGTGAGCTGGGTGCCTCAGTGGTTTGTAACCCTGGAAACCAATATAACTCATGATGACTGATGGTGTGGGCATGTTGTAGGAGTTAAGTAATAGGAATAAAAGTAAACTGTGTTTCAGTGTGGTCAGTTTTAAAGTGACCGAATGTTCAGCTGCAACAAAAACTCTTTGACGTTTCAAGCGCCAGCAGTAGTTTAACACATATCTGGCCAATGAGTCACTCAGGCACTAAAACAGAGGACAGTTTAATACCCTCTCTGATAATATCTCCCGAATATACCCGAATATACCCAAAGTACTTAAGTTATCCTCTCAATCATTTAACAAGTAAATCAAAAAAAGAACATGTTATTATTACATACTGTAATGTACTAGGTATGTGTATTGTATTGTGTTCTACTCAATGTTTATTCCCATGCTGTGGGTATACATGTCTGAGTCCCATGTCTCTCTCTGTCCACCAGATGGGTGGCATGGAGGCCGTCATCACAGGCCTGTCAGATGACTTTAAGTTCCTCAAGAGAAACAGGAAGGTCTTTACCTTCGCCACAGCCTTTGGAACATTCCTGGTTGCCCTCTGCTGCATTACTAATGTCAGTATTAATTTTCAAAATGCCGTTCAGTTAAACCGAATACTTAAATAAAGTACTTCACTTTCAACATAATACCTGCTGATATCATTTTCACATTTTCTCTCAAAATCAAGCTATGTATTATTTTGCGCAAATACTGTACAAAGAACCACCTTTACGACAGAATTGTCTTGGACACAGAATATATTGTTAGTAGGGATGGCATAGGGTCAAAGCAGGGTAAATGGGAGCTTTGAACTGCCTGAAAGGAAGTATTCAAATCTCAGTTCAAACTGTCAAAGAAATTATCCAAAACTATGTCATGACACTCCGATGACAAATTAGAAATTACTTAAATCCAGAAGGAAAATGTTTCATTTACTCTGTAGTCCCTATTCATTCACATGGCATCAGCACCAAGGAGAAACAGTTACCGATTACAGATAAACAGACTTTGGGGACAGAAAGGTTTGTGATTCACATGGTTTCTCCCCTTTAACCAGTCAATGGAATTATTGTGTAGTGAATGATGCCTTGCCGCTGCACAAATACAGATTGTACCACTCTGGACACAGATCAAAGATCCTTTATATCAAATCTCTAATGCCCACAAAATCCGCTCTTTATCCATGTGAGGCTCATTTATGCTGACACGACAACTCTTCAACGTGCACTTAAGTAACCTCAAACAAGCATAAAGTACAGCATTAAGTCTGAGAGGCCATTGCTTATTGACTGCACGCAAGGGTCCACTTCTCTTCAAAAGGTGAAGATTTATATACCACACTCAAACTAATCTCTTCCTCTTTTCCTCTCTGTAGGGAGGGATATATGTGCTGACCCTGTTGGATAAGTATGCAGCGGGGACTTCTATCCTATTTGCTGTGTTGATCGAGGCCATTGGGGTCTCATGGTTTTACGGTATGACATTCTACAGCACTTTGGCATTACATTCATTTATTACTCCATTTATATTGTGTAGTCTAATTTAATTGCACAATTACACATTAATAACTGTACAAATTGAAAATGACAATATTCAATCTTTCTCACTCACCCTCTTGCCATTATCTCAACTTCAAACAGTGAAACTTGTTCGATGGCAGAATAATCTATGAAGGTGAAGACAATAATATAAACAAAATAAAACACTGTTTTTAGATTCAGCTGGGCAAAAACTATGAACACCAAGATCATAATATATGATCAAAAGGTTATGGATATGATTAATGTATTATTAGGGTTTAGGCCATCATGTGTTGCGTTCCCTCCTACTTTCCAGTGAGACTTCACATTGACACGGACCTGCTGTATCCTACATTGATTGAACGTTGTAACTTTACTTTCCACATTAACCTTTGATCTGTAACTTTTCATTCTCACTCCAGGTGTAGACCGCTTCAGCGAAGATATTGAGCGCATGATGGGCTTCAAGCCAGGTCTTTACTGGAGGCTGTGCTGGAAATTCGTCAGCCCAGCTTTTCTGCTGGTGAGAGGAATACAAAAAAACAAAATACATTGAAGTATTTGCATTTGACTGGTTTTCCTGAACAGGGATAATGTCTGATCCTGGACAGTAAAAAATGTTTTTCACTCACAAAAGCCTACCGGCTTTATGAAGGTATCATTCATACGAGCAAGCAGTAATTATGTTAGTTTGCGTGTGAGTGATGCAGTTATTTATCATAAAAACTGAATGATATCCCAATTAGAATCAATAGCTTAAGTGAATTAAAGTAATTTAATAAATCGTGTGGCACACCCACATATATCATTCACCCATCACCACAGGGTGCAGCAGTGGGGCCCTATTTAAATGTCTATTACATGATCTACAAATGGAAATAAGATTTACAAATGTGTACAAAACGATTTATACATATTTTGGGGTATTCACAAATGCTTGTTCCACTTTGCAAATAAATACCAAGCAATTTGAACACCTGCCAAACTATTTTGCTAATGCTAACATCATAACAAGGAGGTTATTGAACATTTCAATTCAGTTAAACTTGCATATCTCACAGTCCACAACCACCAACAGGGTTTTAAAGTACAGATGTCCATTTAGAAAACGTCTTTCCTCCTTTGATGTTAGACACCATTTCACAGAAAGCCTAGATGTCCCAGATGTCCCAGTTTTACACCAGCACACAGCATGCATCTGTGTGGAGGTGGAGACCGTGAAAAGAGTCTTTGGGGATATTTCAAGAAGTTTTTTTAAAGTGAAAATTATCAGATCTGTCAAATGAAGTAAAATATTAATATTTATTAATACTGTTTTACACCTGATCAAATTGCTTGGTATTTGTAGATTGGAACAAGCAATTGTGAATCCCCCCAAAATACGCATAAATTGTTTTTACACATTTGTAAATCTTATTCTTCATTTGCAGATCATGTAATGCACATTTGTGACCATTTTGAGATCAATTTCACTCCACACTGCAATGCAGGATAATTGGTCGCACCACATGGTGAATAAAAGGGACTGATGCAAAAGTAAACTAAAAGGACACTTTTGAGAGGGCAGATCTCTGCTGAAGTCAATCAGCTTAAAACATTTAATGTTTTCTTTCTTGGCCCATGCCACAACCTTCCACCTAGTTTCCACCTAGTTTATGTAATGTTTATGTAACAAAAACAAACCAACAAACCCTCCCGGGCAGAGGTAATAATTATCATTATTTGCAGATGTATTTTGGTATATGAGATACAACACCAATGGACATGCTTTTGCACTCTAAAAAATTGCCATCTTCATAGTGTGTAACAATAACACGTGTCCTCTATGTTGAGTGTTTTCTTCATGAACCATTGTGCTAGAAACATAGGAGATGAGTAATGAGAGTGAGAACATAATAATACAACACCACACCCTACCACTTATATTCCACTTCATCCAATCCTTTTCTTGTAGGATCCATGGATGTGCACTGCAATTATATTATTTAAGTGACTTCGGACATTACAAGCGGCACTCGTACACATAGATGTAACACTCCTTGTGTGTCTCTGTTTTCCCTTCTCTCTCTTCTCTCTATCACAGTTTGTTGTAATAGCCAGTGCTGTGACATCGTCAGGCCTGAAGTATGATGACTATGTCTTCCCTCAATGGGCTAACGTTGTTGGCTGGGGTGTGGCCATGTCCTCCATGATGTTTGTCCCCTGCTATGCCATATATAAATTCTGCAGCGTAAAAGGAACATTCAAACAGGTCAGTGAGTATGTATGTATTGACAATTATATCATTGCTTGTTACTCATCTTCATAAACTTCAATTGGTACAGAATTCAGCTGCCCGAGTTATTACCAGAACTACCTGCTTCTGTTGATTGTGCCTGTAGGGTCTATACATAAAATGCATTATTATTATTATTATAAAAAAAACACATTGTAAGCTAGTTAAAGTTTAGTATATATTCCATTGTCATACACCAACCAATGACTGCCTAAAGAATAGGGACTATGGTGAGACATACTTCAATTTGTACTTCATTTGAATTTGAATTTCAAACACAGCGTACTGGTAAACTGAAAAGTTGTTACTAAAAGGCATCCAGTACGTTCGTTCAAGCAAAAACAATTCAATTCAATTTAGTTTTTTTTGTATAGCCCAAAATCACAAATTTGCCTCGGAGGGCTTTACAATCTGTACACATGCGACATCCTTGTCCCAGGACTTCACATCGGATCAGGAAAAACAACAATCTGATTTAGGAGAGAACTTTCTTCTCTCAACTTGATGACACTGGCATCGTGAGAACACTTTCAGATGAAATGAGCGCTTCAAAAGCATTGAGAGTTTATGATCGCAATTATCAAAGCACCAGAGAGCTATTTTCATCCCTCAGCAGTCAACCAGTGTCCGCTTCACCCTACTGTAACAGTTATCCCATCCCAATGGCATTTACCCTGGTACACACCGTTTAAGGTTCTTCTCAAGCTCTCAAGACACACGTTCTTTCAGATAACAGAAGTTCTTGATAAGGACCCCTCACAGGTTCCAAAAATAATTGACATATTTTGTCAGAGATAAGGTCCATAATGACTGTTACGCATGTCTGATGTTAGATTCCCACTCTCTAATACATGGATGCTGTGGCTCTAAGAAAATGCAGATGGAAAAAGTAATTTGGTCACTTGGCTGGGCTACACCTGCACATGGGGCCCAAAGGCTCTTTGCTGTTCACGGTATAGTGGGTAAGGAGTCAGCAGGCAGTAAATGGAAGTATAAAACGGGCAATAAAAGTCCTTTTGACAAAGTGTGAGTCACCACAACCACAAAAGGACCTTGAACATGCAGCTATAACTGGCCACCAAAAATAGTATGCAAAATTAGGTGTAAATTTCTGGCAGAAATAATAATAATACATATTAAACGGAAAGTGTATCTTATGAATGCCTATGAAAACTGTTTTCCGGTTCCTTTGTTAGAAATGTTGTGAAACTGTTTTTATTTATTTTATTTTATTTTTTATTTATTTTTACAGAGGATAGCCTATTGCATCACTCCAGAACACGAACATCATTTGGTGGCCGAGGGAAATATACGGCAGTTCACAGTAAGGACAATTCTTTTTGCTTTTTATTTACAGTGTTAACTTGAATTAGCTAAATGGCTGCAATCAATATGGAATTGAACACATTGAAGTGTTTGTGAATGTATCAAATTAGATGGTAAAAGACAGAGATAATACATTGGGGCTTATACCTTTAAAATAGTGGCCTTTTAAATGAGGATATAACAACTACCATACATTACATTAGTAGCAAGGAGAAAATCAGGCATCAATGAGTGATAAAGAATATAATTGCAATTAGTTAAAGTGGTTAAAATGGAATAAAATACATTGGAAAATACATTAAGCTACAAAACAGACTCTTGTTTTACAGCTCAAGCATTGGTTGGCCATTTGATGACATCACCCAGAATTCCCTCATCCATCCTCACATCTGGTGTTTGGAGTTCCTGTGTGGTCAAACAGACAAGTAGAACAACAGGCTCCAACCTCGTTCAGCAGTCTCTTCCTGTCTATTTACTACCCCAAGGCCTTTGTTGATAACTTCACACAGTTGTCAGCTTCAGTTCATAAGGGAGGGGAACCTCATTGGGACAATGTATGTACTGTTGTCCATGGACATACTATTTTAATTAATCTCAACTGTATTTGTGATTTCGTATAGTTTGTGGTGTGACTATTACCTCGTGGAAGGAACATAAACTAAAATGAACACCAAAACAATCCCATTATCCTGTGTACTATTTTACAGGAACCAAAATAATTCCATTTAAACTTTCTTTTAAAGCCTATTATTATGTATTTATTATTACATTAATATTGGAAGAAAGTCTCTGTTCTTGCCTTTCTGTTATCAGTGCCTTATCAAGCGAGACACTCCATGTTTATTACATAAACATTCATGAATTAAATGAACAGTGTTGACTCAGGAACCCACCAAATCAAGCTTGTGGATGGCAATCTCTCGATTTGACCCAGTCCTTTGACACTCAAGTCAAACCGCTGGAGGTCAACAGTGAATCAAAGTCAAGCTCCTTAGCAGAGATTATATTATATTTAGGTCTTATATAATGCTTTCATGTCATATTCTGTTACAAAAAAGGGGATAATGCATGCATCACTCCAAAGCTTTAAGAAAACTGAGGCAGGCTTAATTCCCCTCCAGACTCCCAACCATGCCTTAATCTCAAAGAAAGACTGAGGCTGAACCTGGTCTGTGCCTGGCTGCTTACTGAAGGTGAAAAAAAAAACAATGGCGTAACTGTTAGTTTTTTATTATTGTTGTGTGGCTTTTACTTTACATATGTATGTCTGTTCAATGCTTCTGAGGAGTATGAGGCTTTTCCTCCGAAGAGACCGAAAGATAGTGTGTGTGTGTGTGTGTGTGTGTGTGTGTGTGTGTGTGTGTGTGTGTGTGTGTGTGTATATTGAGATTGTGTTGCCAACCATGCAGTATGCTGTTAGTGTACAGTACATGGAGGGGTGACCACCGTCAAATGCCTCTTTCACTGCACTGTATATTATCTTAAGTAATGTAACTGCTCTTATATATTTATTTGAAACATATCTTGTGATGTACCTTTTCCATCACCTTAGAAGTGCCAATATGTTCCTTTAGGAATGTGTTTGATTACTTTATTCAGTTAATTTTTATACCTCATCTGAGGAGGTTATGCTTTCAGTTGCGTTTTTCATCAGGATTACGGAAAAACTACTGGCCCAATTTTCATGAAACGGGTGGAAAGGTGACACATGGGCCATGGAAGAAACCTTTCAATGTGGGAGGTCTGTGCTCTCCAAGTGCACTTCTAGTTTATTTATTGGAATTAAGTTGAATTGTAATCGTCAATTATAACAGACCCTTATTGCAAGGAATAAAGCCACAAAGAAAAAACATCAAACATATGTGGAATATATTAGACAATATAAAAAATATATTCTTTTGTTATGTATAATCTTGTATTCATCAAATTGTTTATAACAAAACGTGAATGTAAAGTATTTTAAGCGTAAATGTCCACTGTAATAAAATGGTGTTTGATGTATAGCTAAGATGAACTATGTAGAGAAAATATTATTCAGTGTAACCCTGGGTTACTTTGTCACATAAATGTGAACAAATACACCCCGGCTTTCCTGGACTATGTTTACAAAAATATTGTGTCCAATACCAATGTCCTGTTGAACGTGAACTATCTATGAAGTATTCACACTATGATAATAAATAATTTCATCTACACACACACCCTTGAAGTACTCTGATTTAATTTAATTTTTCAGAAAGGTATTGGTCCCTCTTGTCTAATTCTGTTTTTACTGCTGACCGAGGGCTTCTCATAGTGGCTGACTGTGCCTTTACAATCTCTCCCTTTGTTACCCTGCTGTACCACTGTCATGTGGGCCGACAATGTCCATTATTTACACCTTTGCTGGCTAAGTTTCTATAGTTCATGATCCTTTGCTGTGCACACGCCAGGTTTCCATGCTCATCAGTTCCAGTACTGTTGAAGAAACAACTTCCGAAAAGCTAAACTGCAGATACTAAACATTATTCTGGTAATAATCTTCAACACGTGTTTCTGCAACACATGTTTTAAACACTTGTTCTGGGTAGGTCTTAACTGTTAAGAATCTACTGTAGCACACCGAAATGATACATTTTCTCATTACAATGTGTCCCACTGTGTCCTAAATCTAAACTGTGCACCAACAACATATAGCATGAACAACATTTAAAATCAAACGGTAGTTATACTTCAATGTTTTGTCACTTTTCCACAGTGAATTTACTATACTAAATATTGTGCTTAAAAAAAGTGCTGACAGAGCCAAAAAGAGTGACTGGAGAATGGGGGCACCATGTCTGAGAGCAGTGCAGAATGGCGTGCACGAAAAGCACACGCGGCCGGGCCGGGTATGTGAACAAAGAACGGAGAAGCTCGGATAATAGAATACACAGAGGGATAGCGACTTCATTCACTGCTCATGTACTATTAACTTTATTTATATAGCACCTTTCAAAACAAAGTTACAAAGTGCTTTACAATAAAAACATAAAAGCAAAAATAAATATAAGCCTAATAAAATCTCACATGTGTAATTGTAACACCCAAATTATTCAAATAGCCCTAGTGGTTGCAGAGATACACCCTTTTTAGTTTCGGTATGACATTTTTGAGCAGAGGCTTAACAATAGGTTGGTTTTCAAAAGGTTTAAAAGAGGATACTGAATTTGCCTGCCTTAGATCGCCAGGAAGAAGAGTTCCACCGCTCAGGGGCCTGGACAGCGAAGGCCGGGTCACCTTTACGGACCAGTCCTGAATTTGGAATTGTTAATAGGGCCCTGCCAGAACATCTCAGGCAGCGGTGAGGCTCATAGGGAATCAGCAGATCGCAGATATAGGAAGAGGCCGTTCAAGGCTTTAAAAAAAACAAGCAGTAGAATCTTAAAATCATGTCTAAAACTCACTGGTGACCAGTGAAGGGCAGGAAGGATTGGTGTGATGTGGTCACTTCTGTTTGTATGAGTTCTGTATCAATTGCAGTCTTTGAATGTTTCTCCAAGCATTACAGAAAGGACCTGTTCAACAGATGAGACATTAACCAACCCAGCACCACATCCCTGACGCCAACCTTCTTCAGACGACTGATGAAGACATTGTGGTTTCCACTGCGTCAAAGGCTGAGCTGAGGTCAAGACAAATTCAAATGGAATACAGGCCTGTGTCAGGGGCAAGCAGAATTTAATTTGTGAACTTGTCCAGAACGGTGCCGTGAAGAGAGCAAAAGCCAAACATTTCTCAAAGATTTTATTATTATTGATGAAAGAAATCCATTTAGTGGGAACAGTCTTTTCTAAAATCTTTGATACAAATTGCAGCTTGGAGATGGGTCTACAATTACTTACAACTGAGGGATCTAAAGAGGGCTTCTTTAAAAAGGGGTAAAAAGTAACATGTTCAAAATTAGAAGGGAAGATACCAGTTGACAGAGAGCAGTTAATAATGGCTCATTTTAGCCATTATTAACTGGACCAATCATCTGAAATACAGCTATTAAATAGCGAGTGGGAATGCATTTCAACCAGCAAGTGGGTGATTTTGAAAGTGCAACAGTGTGTTTTAATGTTGACAGATTTCGCTAAAGCGGGTTTGTGTTGAAGGACATTAGGCTCCAGTATTTTATTATAAAAATAATTAAGAACCTTCTCACATCTCTCTGGTGTTGAATCAACTGGTTGGCTAAACGGGGGACAGAGTTTATGGTTTAAAAAATATGTGACCCTGTTTAGTGATCAGATTGGAAAAATATGTGTTCCTTGTTTCTTTAATTGTGCTGAAAGGTCAACATTAGATTTTTTAGAGAGACAAGGGAGTCACTGAATATATATATATATATTTTTTTTCAGTTGAGTTCTGCCTTCCTTCTATGAAGTCTCTTTAAGTTCCTTACATCTTCATTAAACTATGGCAGAGAAGGAGGAAGAAAAAGAAAAACACTTTAATCAAATTCAAACAAGGCAACTTGGGCTCCACTATTCTCTCTCTTTTGAGTGTCTCACCTCTCTAGACTCCAGCAAGGGTTTCATCAGGGAGGGATTGGCTGCTCAGGCGTGTATGTAGATGTTACTACATTATATTTTTACGCAGCAAACAAATATTTGCTGTGTTATTATTGTTTACTTTAAAATGTTAATTAAAGCTTATTTGTAAACGGTGGATATTGACTTTTCAGGATAAAAATCACTACAAGATTGTGTGTGTATATATATATATATATATATATATATATATATATATATATATATATATATATATATATATAGGCAATTGTGAGTTTTGATTACACTTATCCAGAAATAAATCAAAACAATTAGAAAGTACACTTAAGTAGGGGCAATTGGGACACACAAAATGTCTTTATGTAAAACTTCGTTAAAAAATATTTCAAAGAGATATTGTTGGCACGTACAGCATATTGACCAGAAAGCGTTTCAGCTGTCTGAAGTCAGAGCATGTATATCAAGTTATTGGTGTACTCAAAGGGCAGTAAAATACCGGGATCCAATCCAATACAAAACATAACGGAAAAGCCAGTGATAACCCCAAAAAACGTCACGGTAGTGGAATTCTGTGGTTGATGCCACTCAAACCATTTCACCACCTAACAAGCACTCCGTCACTTGTAAAGGCAGACCTGACAAGTCTAAAGGCCTTAACTCCCCAGAGGCATTTTTTCATGCAATACATGTGCATGTCAATATATTAACTGTTGTTTTTTCATGAATACTTTTACATATAAGTTGAATATTATGCAGCTATAAAGCTGCAAACTTTTTTTGTTTTTGATCACAAAAAAAGGTATCACCCAATCACGTTGTGCAGAACGAACATATTCAAAATGAACATTACAGTGTACAACGACATGGAGGCTTTGTAGTCCGAACCAAGATACTAAACTTTATCATTCCCTTAAACTTTAAGACCCCATCTCAGACAGTCAAGTTACAATTAGAGAATTCTCTATAACTTGACCCAAATAGTAGGTTGCTGGAATTGTCATGAAGTGGTTAGCACTGTCATCTCATAGCAAGAAAGTCCTGGGTTTGAACCAGGGATTCTGACTCTAGACAACTCTAAATTGCCAATATGTGTAAATGGTTGACCATTACAGTTGCTCTGTGACTGCTGACCTATCCAGGTTGTACACCACCTCAATAGGCTCCATGAAAAGGTCTCTGCAATTACAGAGGTCCTGAATTAGTCTTGCATGTCAAACTGTAAATCACTAGTCACGACGCATTTAAAATATAGTCAGATGAAACCTTTTATCTGTTAAAGCTGCTTGTCATATCTTGTTGGTTGTTTTCAAAGCACACAAATGTGTAAAGGGCAGGCTGGGCCCAAAAAACAAACAAACACTGGTCTTTAGAGATTTAAGACTTAAGATTTAAGACTATTATTGGCGAAACAAATGGCCAAGAAAGGTCAGTACGCTGTTTTATTTCCCCTTTTGAATATACTGCATTCTTTCTCTGACTAAAACAGCAGATGGGCTGTCTCTGTTGACTGTAACAAATGGTTACGGATTATAGCCTATAGCCAACAGCTAGAGAGATTCCACAAAACAAATGTCAGTTATGTTATCAGAAAGCCCGGAGGAGACCTAGAATGGGCGTAACACTACACAAAACTATGAAAGCAAAAAGGAAAATACCACAAGATAGTTTTTTTTTGTTAGAGAAAGACAAACAAATAATACAAATAAAAATAATAAAATTGGGACAGTGATGGACTCAATTATGTGAAGAGAAACTTAACACCAAGCTGAAGAGCAATGTTTCTTGAGTCTCTCTGTTTAAAAGTATAAGTCTTTTTCACCAAGCTCAACAATTTAGTCACAGAGTAGTGACACAGCTGGAGTACACTTTGTAAATCACTGAAGCAACGTGAGAAGTGAAACCTGAATTTCGGGAGTCTTGAGGCATCTTGAAGCAGCATACTTCTGGAAAAACATTTCCCCAACAGCTGTTCGTGTGATTATTCCATTTTTGTGACATGACACACTGGGCTCACAGTCGCATTCATATAGTCTCAGCTGGAGCTTTTTTTGCGAGGTGCGTAAAAAATGTGGTTAATGACAATGAACACCACATTTCCTGAAAGACCTCGAAAGTGTCTGTCATGTTGCTGCAATACAGCAGATCAGGTTTAATAAAATGTAAAATGCAGAACCTCCTGAACTAAAAAAATGCATCATTTTTGGTGTGACAAATATAACGTGTCCAAGAACGATTATTAGGACAATACACTTTCTAACTGGAAATAATGCCATCTTCATATAATGTATTCTCCCTTAAACCCAATAATGAACACTTCCATAGCTGATAATTGATCTGATGTTTTGAAGTTGAGCTTTAATTGTCTGCTTTTTCCATCTTGCTGCTTCTCAATGCCTCCAGTTCTACTTCAATGCAGTGAAAAGGTCAAAAACACAAACCTTCATCAAATTTGTTTAGCCAATAAAAGTCAAGCCTAGCCACCACAAACTGGTTCTTAATTGGCAGCTCTGTGCAGCACTAATGTGATTGGGGCAAAGGAGAGCCATTTTTAATGTGCCTCTTTAGACTGAGGACTTGCTCTATACTCATAATCCAATTTCCAGAGAATAATCCATGTGACTGAGAAGTAAAATCCCTCTGTGGTTGGCAGGAGCATTGCTTGGAGAGAATCCTGACACAAAGAGATCTGTGAAGATGATGTTATGGGAAGGTTAGTTATAAGATCCTCTGTGGCAAGGCAAATATTATAGCCTACCGGAAGTTCTGCTTCAGTTTTGAAGCAGAAGTGTCCGATTTCAGATCTACTGAGCTAAGGATCAGTTGTTTAGGTACATTATCAGATTGTGGCCCATGAGATCAGTCTACCGTATACAGTACTGCAATATGAGCACTCATCATTGTTGAATCATTGTAAATATAAAGCCAGTTGGGTTTAACAGAGAATGTCAGACATCAGTGCCTCTCGTTGGTATGGAAATATCCCCTTGTTTTTCTTGGAAAAGTGAAGAAAAATCAATGAGCAATGAGCTTTTCCACAATGGTGTCCATCTGTGACAACAACAATATTTGAATGCTTGAACGTTAACAAATATTTGCTGGTACTTAAGCATGTGTCTGATTTGTTGAATGTTATGCCTCAATAGGCGTTTTCTATTTCTGAATGCAAAAATGTAATCTTAAATTATTTGGATTCAGCTACTTGTTTTGTTCTATGTCACACTTCTAATGTGCGCTACAGTTAAAGGTGAGAGTTTATGAATACGTCTCAATCTGTTTATAACCACATGGACATAACTTAGAACTTGGACATTGAGAAACCACAGCTGAGGGCACGGCATTATGGCAAACATTATTTAGAATCGGAACTGTAAAGACTGACACTTTCCGCCACTGTAGTAGTTTCATTCCATCAATATTTGTCCATCGTGGCAAAGGAAACTCTAATAAAAGATCTTATTTGAATTCCCACATGAAGTATGGTTACATGTAGCCACAGCTTTTACAATAACACCTTTTACAATAACACCTTATTTTAGAGAGGTTTATGCTCTAGGAGTCGTTAACCATATGTACCCCCCCACAGAAGTTAAACACATTCAAAATGTTTTCTTTTATTTAAGATTTGGGTCTTCCCACCAATATACAATATTTTGTTCTATAGCCACACAATAATATGCCTGTCACTTCATATTAAAATCTTACTTTTAAAGCTGAGAATTTCTGTGTAGAAAGTCCATAGTGTGAGTAAGAACACACATTATTACATGCATGTGTGCATATGCATACCTTTACGACACCAGTGCACACACATACTAGCACACAATACTGGCATTGCAGACCACAAACATATGTTCTATAGGAGGTTACTGTGAGGTTGGTGTTTAAAAATAGATACAAATTCTCTATTAATGTCACAATGTTGAAATACCAGTATGCATACACAGATGGAAAGCAATAATGTCCAATCAGTATCACACTATAGATATGTTTCAGTGTTGATGTAACACTGTATTGAATTACATTTCTATGGATCTAGGGTTCTATGTGAAGTCTGCACTCCATACATTTATGTACATTCCATTATTAAAATAAAATAAAAAAGAACAGATCTGTGAGATTGAGTTATGCTGACAATACATTTCAGATGACATTCATGCTCATCTCTGAAGTATCAACAGGAAGGAACTGGAGTTATAGATCTCCCTAGGCTTGACAGAAATGAAAATGAATCAAATCAGAACCAGATCCACTGGGACTTACAAAGTGCAGAGAGGAAGCATATTTTAAAATAAAGCTTTGGTAGCTCATATGGGACTCTGATTGCAGCTACATTACTTTTTGTCCACAGAGGGACTGTTAATTTGTGTATCTACGTTTGTGCACCAGGGGTGCTAAATACACTTGCATTCTGTTAAGCATGTGGCTGTGTATTTGTGTGCCAAACAATAATTATCTCTTTATTTGGAGTTAGTGTAATATGGTTTACATTTGATAGGCCTTTTTAAGGGCTTTTACACCAGAGATAATCAGTGGCAGTTCTGGTCCATTTATAATTAAGGTGCCAGATTGGTTCCAGTTGTTCTTTTAGAGAGGCCAGTTAAATTAACCCTGAAACTAGTGTTCATTATAGCAGCGGCTTGGGATGAGAAAAAAACTAATTTAAGGAAGCTAAGTGAGATGTGTAAAATTCTCTAAAAATAAGTTATACAGTGGTGCACACACACTGCAGCTGTCTAAACAGGCATGCTTTTAACTCAGTTTACGACGTGAATAACATAACAATAAGTCTTTTTTCCTCCATTTTCCTCCGCGTTTGTGTATTTGGCTGCGGTCAAATTGGTTAGGAAGGTTCCTGAAGAGAATTTATGATTTATATAGCATTGGCTGAATACTCTGTTTTATGATTTATACAGCATTGGCTGAATATTCTGTTTTTAAGATAATGCTTGCTTAATGCTGAAGGATGGTGTGTGTGTCTCAGGTGTGAGAAACCGCAGAACTCTTACTTCCCTGTCTGTCAGATGAAGTTTGGAACGTCCAATGAAGATGAGTAGCACACTTGAAAGAGAACCATAATATGAGTCTCACACACGGGTCTTGTGTTCTTGTTCCAATTATTAATTAAATTTATCAGCAGGTGCAAACTTATCTATTCACCCTCGTCCTGTATCCGGCCTTGAGGAGAAAGCAGCAGTGTTTCAAGGGTAGTTGTCTGGGAACCTGGGTTGTGTTTTTCACTGGGAGTATTTGAAAAGCATTGGAGTCAGATAAAAGAGGAAGTCAGATAGAAAGAGGATAAAAACCCTTTACTCTCTGAGTTCGGGGCTCACTCATCCTGAGGCGTGCTGACCGTGTGAAGGGCAGACAGACAGGGGAGCGGAGTCCAAGATCTTGTATTAGGTATGCATTTCATGTATGTGTGTAATTGCTAAAATAAATAACCTTGATTGTAATATAACCTGTTCTGTCAATTCTTGAACACTCGAGGAATATCCCGGCGAGGAGAATTCCACTTCATTCCTAACTGATTGAAATGAGTATCTATGTGGCCGCCATGATAAGTGCTGGTCGAATTCTCTAAATGCAAAGGAACGGAGCTTCAATGCTTCCTTACTTGGCTCCTTTAGCATAGGAAACACTGGACCTTCCTTTACGAAAGGACGTATTCATTCGGCCGTTCACGAGAACAAACGATCATGACCGACAAACGCAGATCATGTAAATATGGTGTTTCATAAACTATTGTCTGCATATTCTTATGATCAGATGAAAATCTGCAGGTAAACCATAACAACAAAAAGGAATATGAGACATTATTAGTGGGATAACATTTTTAATTCAGCATGTTTGAAAGTGAATAAAGTGAGAGTTTAGTTGCTTTGTGCTCTCTGTGAAAAATACTGTGTTTCTCTTTTATATTCTTCTTTCATTTCTATTCCAACCTTGTTAATAAAGTAATACTTTGAACCGGGTTATTCATGTCGTCTGCATGACGCAACACTGTAAGAATACACAAACGAAGTATTTAAGATGCACTTCTTTTGTAGTACATCTCCTGAACATTGTAGTTTCACGGCTGCAGACCGTCACTAACATATACGTATTTTATCTACGTAGTTTAGTGAAAGGGGAGTCTGATTCGCTAAACACAGCGGTTGTCTTTTCCCAACTCCTCATGAATTCTCCTTCCCATCTTTCCTTGACCCTGTGATGTTTTCCACAGAGGTCAAGGAAAAGTGGTTAGGGTTAGACGTTAGGTAATTTTTTGGACTAGTCGACCGCAGCCTTGTACTCTGAGAACTGCCAAAACATTGACCCACACAGCGATGCTGTGCCTGGAGGCCTCCTTTGTTGGAGTACTGAAGCAGATGCTCTTGCTCTGCTAATATGCAGGTTACACTACGGATCACCAAGAAATATGACAGCCCATTTCTACTACTGCCGGTCCATCCTCAGGTGGGATGGCCATGGAGGAGGCTGTGGGCCCTGTTGTGTGTCTGGATGGATTGTTTACCATCAACCTCGACCAACTGTCTTCAATGGTTTCTACTTCTAAATCTTCTACCTGTCTCCTAGACCCTGTTCCGACTAAGCTGTTTAAGGAAGTTTTACCTTTTAATTAGCACCTCTCTACTAGATATTATCAATGGGTCTTTACTAATGGGTCATGTACCACAGTCTTTTAAAGTAGCTGTAATTAAACCTCTTCTTAAGAAGCCCACTCTGGATCCAGAGGTGTTGGCTAACTACAGACCTATCTCTAACCTTCCCTTCCTCTCTAAGATACTGGAGAAGGTAGTCGCAAATCAGTTGTGTGACTTTTTACATAACAATAGTTTATTTGAGGAGTTTCAGTCAGGATTTAGAAAGCATCATAGCACAGAGACAGCACTAGTGACAATTACTAATGACCTTCTAGTTGCATCAGATAGGGGACTCTCTGTACTTGTCTTGTTAGACCTTGTGCAGCATTCGACACCATTGACCATGACATCTTATTACAGAGACTAGACCAGTCGATTGGTATTAAAGGTACAGCATTAAGCTGGTTTAAGTCGTATTTATCAGATCGATCTCAGTTTGTATTTGTAAACGATGAGGCCTCGATGACCACCGCCGTTTGTCATGGAGTTCCACAAGGTTCTGTGCTTGGACCAATTTTATTCACCTTATATATGCTTCCTTTAGGCAATATTATCAGAAAACACGCCATAAACTTTCACTGTTATGCCGATTATACTCAACTATATTTGTCGATCAAGCCAGATGAAATCCACCAGGTCGCTAAACTTCAAGCGTGTCTTAAAGACATCAAAACCTGGATGACCTGCAACTTCCTGCTGCTGAACTCGGACAAGACTGAAGTTATTCTACTCGGCCCAGAACACCTCAGAAATCAACTATCTGATGATATGGTTTCTCTGGATGGCATCGCTCTGGCATCCACCACCACCGTAAGGAATCTCAGAGTTATTTTTGACCAGGACCTATCCTTTGGCTCCCACGTGAAACAGATCTCAAGGACTGCCTTTTTTTCACCTACGGAACATCTGAAAGATCCGGCACATCCTGTCTCAAAGCGATGCAGAAACATTGATCCACGCATTTGTTACTTCAAGACTGGATTACTGTAACTCCTTATTATCAGGCTGCTCCGGTAAGTCCCTTGGGTCTCTCCAGTTGATCCAGAATGCTGCAGCTTGTGTACTAACGAGGACGCGGAAGAGAGATCACATTACTCCTGTACTAGCTGCTCTCCACTGGCTTCCTATAAGATCGAGAATCATATTTAAAATCCTTCTCCTCACCTACAACACCTTAACTGGTGATGCACCATCATATCTTAACCCTCTGAGGTCGGCACCCGCGTCGAAGCGTTACACCAGGTGTCTAAATGTTTAATAAAATTATAATCATCACAATAATACGTCAAAAAATCTGGCGGATATGGTTTCCACTTCCGCGTCTGAGAATCTAAACATGGACATGTATGAGGCGTGCAAAGCTTCACTGTGAGTAAGAAGGTGCCAAGCAAAGAGTCCTGAGCAAAGCTATATTGGAGGGGACTGACTGTGCAGCTTCAGAGCCTGAAGGATTCACTAACAAGGCGCTAGCCGGAGCTAACGGCCCAGATAGCTGGCCACAGCGTTTCTGTGAGACTGAACGGTGAGTAATCAATTGTTGAATCTATCACGTTAACTTGTTACAGTGAACATAGTACGACCAGTAGTGCTGGACCTCCATTATGTGTTTGTAAGACAGTAAATAACGTGTGTGTTGACGAGAGCTACTTAGCGGTTAGCACGTCAGTACACAGTGCCTTGTTGGCTGTTATCTTCCGTATATATGACTAAACGGGGCATAATCAATTGTTGAATCTATCACGTTAACTTGTTACAGTGAACATAGTACGACCAGTAGTGTTGGACCTCCATGATATGTTTGTAAGACAGTAAATAACGTGTGTGTTGACGAGAGCAACGTAGCGGTTAGCACGTCAGTACACAGTGCCTTGTTGGCTGTTATCTTCCGTATATATGACTGAACGGGGCATAATCAATTGTTGAATCTATCATGTTAACTTGTTACAGTGAACATAGTACGACCAGTAGTGTTGGACCTCCATTATATGTTTGTAAGACAGTAAATAACATAACTTGTGTGTTGACGAGAGCTTCGTAGCGGTTAGCGCGTCAGTAAATAGTGCCGTGTTGGCTGTTATCTTCCGTGTCTATGACTGAACGGTGCATAATCAACTGTTGTCTCTATCACGTTAACTTTCTTACATTGAACTCATACTGACTGTATTAATGTATTTTACAGAGTGGATTCAGAGCTGTGAGGGTCCAGAGGGCAACATGTAGCATTGCTGCAGCAGCCTCCCTGTCCGTCTGCCTGCCTGAACACATCACCTAGCAGGCCGCAAAGCCAGCCACAGCTCATCATCCCCACCATATAATAATAATTTTTTTTAGACATTAAATTACATGTGTCTACCATTTTATTCATATATTCCACTGCTTTTGTGAACCTAAGACCTTTTGGTAAACCAATTTCCATCACCAAAACCGATATCCCACCGGAGTAAAGTTATGTTTTCACAACAAATATGAGACATTTCCAAAATCAAGATTCAATTTTTCAGCTTTAGTCATATTTTCATATCTACACTTGTGCCTTTGGGACAATGGTGCCTCATTATATAGATAGCTGAGATTGTTCTGTATTTTTTGATATACAACACATGATTTTGTATCATATGCTAGTGACTTTAAAAAGGGGAATTTAAAAAGTATGTAAAATCAAGAAAAATCAAGAAATTGACCCCCAGACCTCCAAGTGTTAAGGAGCTTATAGTGCCATATTATCCCACTAGAGCGTTACGCTCACTGAATGCAGGGTTACTTGTGGTGCCCAGAGTCTTAAAAAGTAGGTTGGGGGCTAGAGCTTTCAGTCATCAGGCTCCTCTTCTGTGGAATCAGCTTCCACTTTCAGTCCGGGGAGCAGGCACGGTCACCTCATTTAAGAGTAGACTTAAGACTTTCCTCTTTGATAGCGCTTATACTTGGGGCTGTTTCAGGCTTACAGTTAGGGCTGGCTCAGGTTTGCCCTGGTCCAGCCCCTAGATATGCTGCTATAGGCTTAGACTGCTGGGGGACATCTTAGGATACACTGATCTCCTCTTCTCTTCCTCTTTCGCTCCTCCTCTCCTCTTCTTTCTCTCCTTCTGGATAAACTATTGTCTCTTCAATGCATATTACTAACTCTACTTTCTTTTTCCATGGATTTATGGCTGCCTGGAACCGGTCCTGCCTGCTGCCATGGCCCTTCTGATGGAACCGGCCTGGAACCGGTCCTGCCTGCTGCCATGGCCCTGCTGATGGAACCGGCCTGGAACCGGTCCTGCCTGCTGCCATGGCCCTGCTGATGGAACCGGCCTGGAACCGGTCCTGCCTGCTGCCATGGCCCTGCTGATGGAACCGGCCTGGAACCGGTCCTGCCTGCTGCCATGGCCCTGCTGATGCGGCCCCCCTCCTCTCTACCTCCTTCTGCTTCATGGATCGTGGTTATCTGGATCATGGACCATGCCTACTACCGTACTTTTCGGGTTACAAGCCGCTCCTACGGCTGATCAGTGTCCCCGCTGTAGCAAGCTAGTAGCGCTGCTAGCTAGCGCTGCTAGCTAGCGCTTCTGCTGCTACCGCCCGCTGCTGCTGCTACTGCCCGCGTCCCCTCTGCCCAAGTCGGGTGTCGAGCCTGGTCCCGCTACCTTCGGTGGTTTTCAGGGAGCTAGCGGAAGTTAGCGGGGAAGTGACGGAGCGCTAGCAGGAGCCCCAGCTGGCTACAGCGGAGAGCTGTCGGGGACACTGACCGAAGGTAGTAGCGGCTTGTAACCCGAAAAGTACGGTACTCATTATATGAATAATTTCTGTCATATTCATTGAATGTGCTGTAACTCCGCTATTCATTCCGGCCACATGACATCTATTGTCATCTATTCTGTCCATCCGGGGAGAGGGATCCTCCTCTGTTGCTCTCCCTCAGGTTTCTTCCCCTTTTTCCCTGTGAAAGGTCCCTGATCCGATGTGAGGTCCCGGGACAGGGATGTTACGTGTACAGATTGTAAAGCCCTCCGAGGCAAACTTGTATTTGTGATGTTGGGCTATATAAAATAAACTGAATTGAATTGAATTTCAAGTCACTCAAAGTGTGAAGTTTATGCATCAAGGAAGCCATTGAGCATCTAGTGAAAGAAGTAGAAGCCAGATGCAACTTTGAGTCAATAAAATAAAAGAATTGCTGGTTTTGATCTTTTCATGGGAGTTGATTCATATAAAACTATAAAAGAAAAGATAACATGCATAGGTTCTCTTTACTAGGGGTATATGCAGTTTTTTATATACCAATCAACATTTAGTTTGCCTAGAGGGTAATACACATTCCTGTGGTAATGCGCCAAGAATTGCACTGGCAGAAGCAGGAAAGAAGAAGTCTGGTTGTTCGTAATCGCGGACGTAAACAATGCTGGGTTCAAAGAAAAAAAAAAAATTCCATGGAGTGGTGAACTCTTTCAACCATAACAGCGCATTACAGTTTGTTCCTTTATGGAAAAGGGATGTGGTGGGAAGAAAGGGAAGTGAATGACAGATAAGCACATGATGGAAGTGCTTCAGAAGTCCCAAGTCACTGTTATCTTGCGGCTTGAATTTGTGTTACACTTTCCATCTGTTCCGAAAAGTGAAGTGTTATTTTAGATGTTAGACTTCCCTTTTACAGTACAACATCTAAATCTACATGTGCATTAAAATCCATACATTTTGGTGCATGCTACCTGTTTCTCTATCATATAATGAATAATTATGAACCAAACTCATTAAATGGTCAGGTAATATTTTAATTGAATTTAGGCTGCTAATTAACATACAATTTCATTTTTGCAGTCAAACGGAACAGAGATCAAGACCAGTTAGTTGCTATAATTTCAAAGAAAAATGTTGAACCTACTTGCTTCTGGAGAAGCTTTGTCTTTCCAATTACATATTGTTGGCCAATGTTTTTGTTTACAGTTACGCAATGCTAAACAGTGCAGAGGTTAGATGATGTGCAATGGCTATCTACAAAGATAAAGCAGAGCAGGATAGGGAAAACAAACATCTCCTGTGGTGAGTGAAGGGGGAATGTTTGTTTTCACCTAACCCTGGATTAATATCTCTCCCCCTTCTGATGTATGTGCCTTGGTTTCCTCTCAGCTTTCTTCATCTCTTCCACTCTCTCATATTCTTTGTTTTTACCTTCCTTCTCTCGGTTTCTATTTTACGCTCTCATTTGTAATCCAGTTTGAGCCGGTCTGCAATCTGTCACAGATGGAGTATGGTCCTGATGTTATCAAGTCCATCAGCAGTAGATTTCCTGAGAGGATTGCATCTGTTTGTGTGTGTTTGTCTTTGAGGGGGAAGAAGATAGCCCCTTTTCACTGGCTGCTTTGGGCGGGCAAAGCGCTACGTTGCCCCTTGTCTTATCTAGACCCGGTTTATTTATCGAGTCATGTTAAATAACTCTCGATCACATTTGACCTATTTTGTACTGAAATCCATCGGATGAACACAACAGTATCTGATACAATTAGAGAATGTATTTTCTGGAGAAAATATGAGATTACTTCAAGTAGTTGCTGCTCAAAGTTGGCCAGATGCTGAAGAAAAACGTGTGTGTGTAAATACGGCAGCATATACACCACTGTTTTCAATGTCAGATGTATACAATGCAATTGTAAGACTTTCTTCAAAGATGGACTGTTAAAATTGGAGCCAATATGCCATCTAAAATGCATAAGCCGGATACAAATTTGTATTAATTAAGTTGGAATCTTTGAGTACAGCATTCTTCTAGTTACGTGATGTATTTGTTCGGAAAGAGTATAATGTGCACTCTCTTGTGGCTAAAATACCAAACTGTTGCTGTGGTCAGTTTGCCAAGTTGAAGAGTTACAAAACATTCCAAAGTCTAGCCAAAACTTTTTAGTCAGCCTTCACATCAAATCCTAAGTACTAAGGTTTAGTCTGCAGTCTTACTATTTGGTTTTGAGTCATCAGGGAAGTGGTCTTAGCAGCCTTTGTTATATTGTGTTGACTGTTACGTCCCCTTTTCCGTCTAGGGGATAAGGGGGGGACGAACACCGGTCAGCCAAAGAATAATGGGAAAGAAAAGTCAGAAAAATAAGAGTAACGTTTGTGAATAAGATTTATTCCGGTGGCGGTTAACAACACAACAAGAAGGTTCTCTATCAAGTGGGAGAGGTCGGGGACAGCTTGTGGTCGTGCCAAACAAAATAGAAATCAAGAAAACAAAAACTAGGCCTAGCTCTCTACCTCTGGAAATAAACAAACAAAATGGCTTCTCTAGCTTCTCTACAAAAAGATTGACCAAAACATATACAGAGGGAGCACCGACCAATAACCTAGTGTTTCTAGACACAAAGTACCTACGTGTCTGCACAAGTGTACAGGGTACCCTAAACTTACCTACTGCCCTCAACCTCTCACCACAAACCTTCAATCTGACCGGGTCAGGTTGCATGAAGAAAGACCAAACGAAAGAAACCGCCCCGAACTTCTTCTTCTTCTATAAATTTGACTGGCGGATCGCAACCAATTTGCCTAGGTGCATACCGCCACCTACTGTACCGGAGTGTGCAGATTCAGGAATAACTGATCTAACTAACTAAGAAACAAACAAAATAATAAAACAAAAACAAAACAAACCAACAAAACAAAAGAAACAAAACACCAAAACAAATCAAAGCAACAAAACAAAACCCAACTGCTACTAATTAACAGCCCAACTACTTAGCAAACAAACCAACTATACCCACACCTAAATCCTGCGCCCTAATCCCGTATCTTTGGCAAATCGCAACAGAGCCCTGTAGCCCTCATGCCCCACCTGGTTCGCTCCCAGAACTCCCTCCAGACTCCACCTCCGTCCCATCTGACATATTTTTGCCTTCAAAAGTTTCCTTTCCGATTTGTATTTCCAACACTTCATGATAACGTGCTCCACATCCTCAGTCTCATTACAAGCATCACACTTATCTGTTCCCACTTTTGCCATTAAAAACAGAGTTGCATTCAGACCTGTGTGTCCGAATCTTAGCCTTGAAATGATCACCTCCTCTCTCCGACACTTCCCTTTGAAAAACTTAACATTTATGGATTTTTGTATGTTGTGATAGTGCCTTCCTTTGCAGTTATTGTCCCATTCCCTCTGCCATAATTCCCTCACTGCCTCTCTAATGACAGCTTTCGCTTCCCCTTTTCCAAACGGAATACTCAGAATTTCCTCCTTTTTTAGTTTAAGGGCTTTCTTAGCGATCCTGTCCGCTCTCTCATTTCCCTCCACACCAATGTGCGCAGGAACCCAGCAAAAATGCACACTGGTACCCAGCCTTTGCAGTCTCAGCATAATCATGGATATTTCCAGCACTAAGTCCTCTAGTACCGATCGTTTGAACTTGATGCTGTTTAACGCTGCTGCAGAGTCTGAGCAGATGACCACCCTCTCCGGCCGGACCTCTTCCACCCATTGCAGCCCCAGGATGATAGCAGTTACTTCAGCTGTGAAGACAGACTGTCTGTCATTAATTCTTTTACAAATAGCCCTATTAAATTCAGTTATGAACACCCCTGCACCCACGTGACCATTCCCATTGTCTTTCGACCCATCGGTGTATATTTGTAGATAGTTATAATATGTGTTGTTCATGTATTCTTGTGTCTGATGTCCAATGTCACAGTTTTTCCCCACCCATTTTTCCCTCTGCTCTAGGAGTGATAAGTCCACATTGTTGGCTGGAAAAATCCACGGGGGAACATTTCCCCACGTCACATTGGGACCATACTCATATTTATTTAATCCGAACTCATTGGCTACTGCATTGATGCTCCACCCAAACCCTTTCCCTTTATTGTGTGTGTATTCCCAACATTCCTGCAGCACCTTGATTGCAGGAAGTTCCTCTCCCGAACCCTTTAGCTTCACCCAATACGCCATAGCTAGTTTGGCCCGTCTTAATTTTAATGGCAGCTCGTCAGCTTCCACCAGAAGTGCGATGTTCGGGGTGGATTTAATTGCACCCGTGCATAGTCTTAAAGCTCTGGACTGAATTCTATCTAATATGTCAAGTGTGCTTTTAGCAGCTGCTCCATACACCATGCACCCATAATCTATACTTGATCTTATAATGGCCCTATATATATCCAGTAGTGACTGTTTATCTGCACCCCATTCATGTCCAGAAACTGCTCTCATAACGTTGATCACCTTTTTGCATTTAGTTTCAATATGCTTAATGTGAGTTCTCCACAAACATTTCCCATCAAACCACAAGCCTAAGTATTTGAACTCTGCTACCCTCTCCAACCTTTGTCCATATAATTTAAGATTCATATTGTTTACATTTCTTTTCCTGGTGAATAGCATGAAGCAAGACTTATCCACTGACATTTTAAACCCCCAGTCATATGACCACTTTTCAACCTTATCTATAGCTTTTTGAATGCTACTGCTCACATGCCCAATATTCTTTCCTCTTTTCCATACCGCCCCATCATCAGCATAAAGCAGGGAGCCCATATCTCTTCCAATATCCCAAAATATATCATTAACTATAATATTAAATAGAATAGGGCTAATGACACTACCTTGTGGGATCCCGTTTACAATACTAAATTCCTCTGACACCGCATCCCCAACTTTTAGTTTGAATAACCTGCTAGACAAAAAATCCAGTACCCAGTTGTACATCCTTCCACCAATACCCAATTTATTCATTTTAATCAACAGACCCTCTCTCCACATGGAGTCATATGCTTTCTCTATATCAAAATAAACTATCTGTCACGGATTCCCCGTCATATTAAGTGTTTTTCATCCTGTCTGTCAGTTCTAACCACTCTCCTGTCATTCCAGATCCTGCCACCCACGTCTGATTACCCCTCATCACCGTCACCTGTCCCTCACACCCATCTCACCTGCAGCCCGTTCCCTCATTAGCTCACTATTTAGGTCCCCTCACTTGCACGTGTCCTCTGCCAGATTGTCTTGTCCATTGTGCCAAACTCTCCAGCGTATCCCTCTCTTTGCCTGCCTGTTCTGACCCCGTTTTTTGCCTGTCTAGTGTACCGTGGATTTTGCCTGCCCCTTATCGGATTTGTTTGCTTGTTTGACTGATCTCCTGGTTTTGACCCCTGCCTGAATACCCCACTAAAGAACTTTGTCTACCACCTGTCTCAGAGTTTTGCTATTGAACTCGACTGTCTACTGTGCCTCACACTATCGCCATAATCTCCTTCATACTTATTGCCTTCTCTGCCTCATTGCTAACTTTTATTAAAGCGTCAGTTGTTGATCTACCTTTATGAAACCCATTCTGAGATTTATTAAGCAAGCCCCTTTGCTCTAAAAAGTAAGTTAATCTGCGTGTGATTATCTTTTCCATCCACTTGCACAAGTGCGATGTCAGCGCTATTGGTCTGTAATTGCCAGCATTAGCTAGGTCTTTACCAGGTTTACCAAAAGGTAGAATCAAAGCACACTTCCAGCTGCTTGGCATTACACCTTCCCTCCAAATCATATTAAACAGTTCAAGCACCATATCCAAGGCTTCCTCTGGTAATTGTCTAAACATAGCATAGCATAATTGGTCTTGCCCTGGTGCAGAATACCCACTCCCCTCTATTGCTGTTTTCAGCTCCTGTATTGTGAACTCCATATCAAGGGGAGTGCCTTCACTGACCTTTTTCTTTTTAACTTCTGAATATACTGCTAACATTTCTTCTTTTCTCTGTCTGTGCATCTCATACAAATGACTTCCGCTGTGAACATTTGCAAACTTCTTCCCCAATAACGCCGCTTTCTCCTTATTTGTAACTGCCCGATATTCCCCATCTATCAAAACTGGGATTATAACAGATTTTCTTTTCCCGCTCATTTTATTGATCATCGCCCAAACATCACGCACCTGTATTTCTCTTCCAATAGATGAGCAGAATTTCCTCCAAGCATTCCTCTTGGCTGACTTAATTACTTTCCGAACTATCGCTCTCTTTCTTTGATAGTCGATCAAATTATGTTGATTCAGGAGGCTTCTTACCTTTCTGAAGGCACGATTCCTCTCTTTGATTGCATTTTTGCATTCCTCATTCCACCATGGGACTATTTTCTTTTCCCCATTCCCCTTACTCTTAGGGATGCATATTGCTGCAGCACCAATAATCATAGAGGTCACTACTCTCGCGCAGCTGTCCACATCCCCTTCAATAGTTATATCTTCACATGCCTTCCTACAACATTCTTTAAATATTCCCCAATTTGCTTTCGGAAAGCACCATCTTTCTGTTGAATTACCCTTCTGTGTAAAAATACTACAATTTAATGAGCATAATATTGGGTAATGATCACTCCCTATGTTAGAGTCATTCATTATATTCCATTCACACACATTACTCATATTTCCTGAGACTAAGGTGAGATCTAAGCAGGATACTGAATTTCGAGTAACATCTACTCTAGTGCCTCTTCCATCATTAAGACAAATTAATGCTCTCTCCTCTATAAATTCTTCAACTACCTGTCCGTTGAAATCCGTGCACTCACTTCCCCACAGTGTATTATGAGCATTAAAATCTCCACACCAAATTTCTCTTTTCCCAATATTTCCTGATATCTCGTGAAACATTTCCAAAGACAGCTTTTTACAAGGGTTATAAAAGTTCACCACCTTGATATCTCCTCTGGGACTGCATACTTCTATCATAACACATTCATACTGCTCTGGAACATTAATCTTCCTAAATGCTAAGGCCTCCTTAATAAACGTTACACACCCCCCACCTTGTTTCCCAGATCTATCACATCTGACAGAGCTGTACCCTGGAATAACAAAGTCCAATTGTGGCTTTAGCCAAGTTTCTTGAATGCAAATAACATCTAGCATATCTTTCAGATCAGCCACGACCTTCTTGAACTCTTGCCCATTTGCTATTAAACTTCTGGAATTCCATTGGAGGATATGTAACACCATTAGGAGGTTAATCACCCTGACCATCGTAGTTGGGAGGATTTAACATTTTATGAATCAAATCTGCCTTAGCTTCTTTGATCCCCAGTATCTCTATGGCTGCCTCTACAATTGTCTTAATTCTATCACTTTTTTTCTTTTGTTGGATTGCCAAATTCATAGTTTTGCAGATGAAGGCCACAAAGCACATTTTGTCAACAATTAGCGTGTCCTCATTTATCTCTGTTATGCATGGATTCAACTCTGTTTGACTCTGAATTGGGACCAGAGGAAGGGCCACAGGGGGTTGTCTTTCCCCGGCTTCCTTCATGAGTGTTTCCCTGTGCGTTACTTTATCCTTCTCCTTCACCTTTTTAACTGCTTCCGCATAGGACACCTGATTGAGTATTTTATATTTCTGCACTTCCTTTGCTTGTATTTGAATTGGGCATCCTCCAAATGCGGCGCTGTGTTCACCTCCACAGTTACAGCATTTAATTTTTACATTTTGGCCACACAGAATCAGAATCAGAAACCGTTTATTCGCCAGGAATGTTTTCACACAAACGAGGAATTTTTTGAGGCGGAAGGTGCATACATACATTGGACATGGACATGGGACGTAAGACGAGACAATCAACAATCAACGAAAACAACAGTGCAATTGGAATATGTGTAAGATAAGCAAGTGCTCAGTTAATGTGAATGTACGTTAAAGTGACATGTGTATTTAAGTTAAAAGTGTATGTTAAAGTGACGAGTGTTTAAGTATGCGGTGTGCAGAGGAGTGAATGGTAAGAGAAATAAAAATAAAGAAGAGAAAATAAAAATAAAAATTATTTTTCAAAAATAAAAAAATTAAAATTAAAATAGCTGGGGGTGACAGACAGACAGTGGGGTCAGTGAGGGACCCGAGCCCCATTGATGAGCCCGACTGCTGACGGGAAGAAACTGTGTGGCGTGTGGTCTTGGTCCTGATGGACCTCAGCCTCCTGCCAGAGGGGAGGGACTCGAACAGGATATGTCCAGGGTGAGAGGGGTCAGCTGCAATCTTCCTAGCTCGCCTCAGAGTCCTGGAGGCGAACAAGTCCTGGAGGGACGGCAGACTACAGCCAATCACCCTCTCAGCAGAGCGGATGATGCGCTGCAGCCTGGCCTTGTCCTTGGCAGTGACTGCGGTGTGCCAGACGGTGATGGAGGAGCAGAGGATGGACTCAACGATGGCAGTGTAGAAGTGCACCATCATTTTCATCGGCAGGTTGAACTTCTTCAGCTGCCTCAGGAAGAACATCCTCTGCTGGGCCTTCTTGGCGATGGAGCTGATGTTCAGTTCCCACTTGAGGTCCTGGGAAATGATGGAGCCCAGGAAGCGGAAGGACTCCACAGCGTCGACGGGGGAGTCACACAGGATGAGAGGGGCGGGTGGGGCTGCGTTCTTTCTGAAGTCCACAACCATCTCCACTGTCTTCAGAGCGTTGAGCTCCAGGTTGTTCTGGCTGCACCAGGTCTCCAGGTGGTCAGTCTCCCACCTGTAGGCGGACTCGTCCCCACCAGAGATGAGTCCAATGAGGGTGGTGTCATCCGCGAACTTCAGGAGCTTGACGGACTGGTGACTGGAGGTGCAGCTGTTGGTGTACAGCGAGAAGAGCAGAGGGGAAAGAACGCAGCCTTGGGGGGAACCGGTGCTGGTGGTCCGAGAGCCTGAGACGCGTTTCCCCAACCTCACTTGCTGCTTCCTGTCAGTCAGGAAGTCTGTGATCCACCTGCAGGTGGAGTCGGGCACGTGCAGCTGGGAGAGCTTGTCCTGCAGCAGAGATGGGATGATGGTGTTGAAGGCAGAGCTGAAGTCCACGAACAGGATCCTGGCGTAGGTTCCTGGGGAGTCCAGTTGCTGGAGGATGTAGTGGAGGGCCATGTTGACAGCATCGTCTACAGACCTGTTGGCCCTGTAGGCGAACTGCAGAGGGTCCAGGAGTGGGTCAGTCAGGGTTTTGAGGTGGGACAGGACCAGGCGCTCAAAAGACTTCATGACCACAGAGGTCAGGGCGACGGGCCTGTAGTCATTGAGTCCTGTGATCCTGGGTTTCTTGGGGACGGGGATGATGGTGGAGGCCTTGAAGCAGGCTGGCACGTGGCATGTCTCCAGGGAGGTGTTGAAGATCTCAGTGAACACCGGAGACAGCTGATCAGCACAGTGCTTCAGGGTGGAGGGGGAGACAGAGTCCGGGCCCGCTGCTTTGCGGGGGTTCTGCTTTTTGAAGAGCCTGTTGACGTCCCTCTCCAGAATAGTGAGGGTCGTCGCTGGGGAGGCGTGAGCCTCCGATGGGCTGGGGGAGGGGGAGATGATGGTCTTTCCATACTCATGCTCGCCTCCACATCTTGCACATCTCTGCTTCCCCTTGCATTGCCCTGCCGTATGTCCCATTCTTTGGCACTTGAAGCATCTTAATGGAGCTGGTATAAATTCTCTTACATCATAGCTCATATATCCTATTCTTATTTTCTTGGCTAGGACCTTTTCGAACTCAAGCAGCACTGATAGGCTATCAGTTTTCTTTCCATCTCGATTTATTTGCAGTCTAGAAGCTTTCACTACCTTCCCTCTTTTCGCTTCCTGGATAATCTCCTCTATTGACATTGACAGTGGCACATCCTGAATAACACCCCTCAGTTTAGACGCACTCCCTGGAATATGACTGCTGATCCTTTCCCCGTTCAATGTTTCAGCTCTGAGGATCTTCTCCCTTTGCCTTTGATCTGAAGCAAAGATCAGCAGTCGCCTATTACTTAAAAACTTGGCAAACTTAATCTTTCCTATTTCTTTTTCTATTGCTTTGGTCAGTTTTAACGGATGATAGTGAGCCCCTTCATTTTTTAACGCAATCACCACTTTCCATTCCGCTGTTTCATCCTCTTTCCTCCCACTTGCTCCATTAGCCTTCGCTTTTTTACTCCCCTTGCCGAACTCATTTCCGGAGTGGTCAGAACACTCGCTCCAATCTCTCCTCTTTCTGTTAGCTTCTTGCCATTGCATTTCATCTCGCTCGACATCTGTACTGTCACCCATATTATCTGCATTCACGGTACAGTTGCTGCTAACCACAAAATTCCGCTCTCCTCTCGACGTCCACCACTTTTCCACACAACTTGATTCGTCGCCGCTGCACGCTGTTCTCCACCCCCCGGCTCCGCGTCACCGTAATCCAACACTTCCGGTTGTTTACCGTCAGCAACTTGACTGTATTCAAGTTCCACTTTGTTAAAGTCCTTTCACTGAGACCCCCGCCCCGAACTCTTCCGACTTCCTCCTTTTAAAATGGCCGACGTCACGCTGATTGGCCCTCCGCAGGTGGCAACCAATTAGTCGATTGGACAACCTGTGGGGGAAAACAAGAGAGGAGGGGAGAGCACAACCCTGACATGTAACATTGACAAAGACATTTCCTTTTTATTTGAAACTAATTCCAGTCAGTAAATAGGTATCTTCAGGCATCGGGCCTCCGACACACCACAGGCTGCTGCAGCGATGTAGCCTAAAGTGTTTAGAATCCCGTAATCAGTCACAGGCTCAAACTCTACAATAATTAATATCAGCCAAAGAAAATCGCTCAAAAATAAAACAAAGCTTCAAACGCTTTCTCTCTTTGTCTTACAAAACCGTATCTCTGGTAGCATTGAGAGTCGCTGAAAGCAATAAGAGTGACGATGAGGTGTTCATGGGGGCATTTGCTTTGCATGTGATAGTTCTGAATGCCAGCGTAATACTACGTTTGCAATCACCTTTTCTCAGTTTGGTAATTAGAGAAGCTTTAACCATCATTTTACTTTTTTTGCAACATGAGGCATTATCCTTAATCGCCTACGCACATCTTTCATTTTTTTCTTCTTCGGAACAGCGTGTTCCAGCCCTTCAAGCGTTTGGACTGCAATGTGATGACTTTACGCTGACGTAGATGTAGATCTCGGGTGCTACATGTGCTTCCCACTGAAAAACTTTGAGAATCATTTGTGAGCTTTATCGGATGTGGTGAAGTTTGTCTGGACAGCAAGCCACACAATGGTGAGATTTATGCCTGATCAAAAGTGTGCTCTGTTAGTTTCCATCTTCCACCTCCAATGAAGAGCAGCACACAGCCACTTCCCCAAGCTTTGGCTCATCCAAATACATTCATACTGGGTTTTGTGATACATGTCAGACGGTCTGAAGGGTATACTACCATATCAGCAGAGCAATACTGTAATGTCAGCAGACTTTAGGACAAGTAGGCTTTTTCTTGAAATAAAACCTCTAAAAGACATTTCCACCATAAATTGGTGCATTCAAATTCACCAGAAATGCAGAAAATGTTTGATGCTCAATTTCTTAAGAGATGACACCAACGTAATAGATAAGCCCCCCAATGTTGAAACGAAACAGTCACACTTGTGTGATTGACATTGTATTTGTTTAACACTGATAGTAAATATATTCATTTTTGTGCTGACTGGGAAACTATGATATTACAACTTTCCAGTTAAATCAAATGCTATTTGGCATTTAATGACACACCTTCTTAATGGTATAACAAAGAACTATCAACATTACTATTCAGGGGTGACACTTTACCACAGAGGTGGGCAAACTACGGCCCGCCGAGTATTAATATATGGCCCGCCGAGTATTATAATTATTATAACATTAAAAAAATATATTAAAGTTTTTTATTTTAAATAATTATAAGTTATAGTAAAGACCGCTGTAGCGCTTCTCCGTTCCCAAGTTCAGTTTCCCGAAGCACGATGACCACAACAGACCAGCGTTGATGTTTCTTCATGCTTATTTATTGCACAGCGCTCTTTTAGGCTTTTCATGTGTGTTCTGCTGCAGCAGAAAGACGCTGTAATGCCTTCTGCTGCACACACGGCTCTGCTGCAGAAGAACACACACACAAAAAGCCTAAAAGAGGGCTGTGCAATAAATAAGCATGAAGAAACATTGATGCTGGTCTGTTGCCATCATTGTGCTTTGGGAAAATCAAGTCGGGAACAGAGAGGCGTTACAGCAGTTTTTACGTGCCGTGCGGACCGCTGCCTGCCGTGTTCTGCTGAACTAGAGCGCACACACAACACTTGCAATTCCACCCCTCCCCCACTGATCCCACAGACAAAAGCTCCACTTCTTAGCGGTCAGAATCCTTTTTAATTATGTCGTAAAGCGTTAACTTTAGAAGAATTACAGTAATATGAATCACTTTCTGTCGCCGGAGACAGGGTTTGTACTACAACAGTTTTAGAGTTGTAAAATGAACTGACAGCTGCATGCAGAGTATTTTTCCTCAGTATAACTAACATAACTAACGCACATTCGACCCACGGAACTGCGCCACCCTGCGCGCTCATGTCATGTGACATATAGGGTTCTGTCTGTCAGCCTCCTGCATTGATCCCTTCTGTCACAATGAGTGGACCCAAGAAAAGAAAAGTCGACAGTGAGTGCAGAGTCTTTAATGAGGAGTGGACTGCTAAGTATTTTTTTTGGGTCCTAAACATTGTCCTCCCGTAACAGGTTCACACAAACACTCTCCATCCATCTGATACTGGCCCGGCCCGTCTGTCAAATTTTTTAATTCAATGTGGCCCCTGAGCCAAAAAGTTTGCCCACCCCTGCTTTACCACCTACCATTAATTAAACTGTAGGTGGTAAGGAAACTGGATAGCAGAGCGTTGCCCAAAAAAGGTTGAGAAGCACCGTTTTAGTGCCTCTTCATCCCTATGCAGGGTAGACCGTCTGTCCCACTATTGTCACCACAAACCCCTTTTCTACAAAAACTGAACAAATATTTATGTTTATCAACATCTTAGTTTACAAATAGATTTGCATCATTATAAAATACAGAATAGTGGTGGAAGACTGCAAAAACATTTCAGAGGAATTTGCTACTTTTGGCTGCATGACATCACACTGAAATGTATAAATGCATGTATCAAATAGATACATGACCTACACACCTCCAATGTAGCGATACAAATTGAGACTTTATGCAGTCTTTCATAGCAATTTACTTATCACAAATGTGTCACAGCTTGCATTAAATGTTCCAAAAAGGAATAAGACTGCTTCACAACAAGCAGCCCCAACACACTAAATGCTTTATCCAGGCAAAGACAATGCGTTGCACTTTTCACTGCAAACATTTTGAAACGTCATTTCAGGAATGTCACAGGTGTTCCAATTATTAACTATGGCTCTGTGCTACTCAAGAGTCTCAGTCTGCAAGGACATGTGACAGTGAGCCAACATGTCCATCTAGGAACCTTAGACCGAAGCAGCTAAACGGAATTCAGCCATTATTCATGTCATTCATTAACACTTGTGCTTTTCATTTCCCCACAGTGACATGTCAAAATGTCTTCCACGACAAAGTATAGCATAAGTTAGAATTCTGCTCATAAGCAAGCACAGCAGCCACTTTATATCAGGAAAGAGAAGAGTGGTCAGAGAAAAGGAGGGTGTCACTGTCCTTCATGGTGGCAAAATCTTCAATAACCACATAATTTACCGTTGGACTGGAGCTCTCCCACAAGAGGAGTCCATTGATATTTTGGCCACCTCTCTCCTGTCCACAGGTTTCCAACTAGGCCCATGTCACCTGTTTTCACTGTGGTGCACATCCAGTCCAAGAAAAGTAGCCCCCAATCATTTTGTACTGTTCAGGTAATCCGGAAGGCCTTTTTTTTGCTGCCAAGTACTGCAGATTTTCTAGCTGTCAGTGTAGGAAATACTCAAACAGGGATTGCACCCAAATGCAGAGCGGTGAGGAGGGCTGCATGATTACTAGTTCTTCTTCTTGTTTTTAGGCGGATGGCATCTAAAAAACGGTGCATTACCGCCACCTACTTTGGGGAGTTCAGGTCCTCCGGACGCGACATCTCTTCCACAGTCCACTGCTTGAGAAGTTTGGGCCTGTGCCAGCTGCTCCTTCAGCTTCTTCACCTCAGCTTGTAACTGCCTCACATTTCCCTGCGTGTCTTCATTGATAACGGCCTTATTCTTGATCAACTTTGCTCTCTGAGCAAACTGCAAGGTGGACAGCGTTTCTCCAAAACACTTTGAACCAGGGTGTACATTGGCTATGATGTAAGTCTTTGCATTTCCTCCAAGAGAGTCCCTTAACAAGAAGGTGAGTTTAGAATCTCTGTAGCAGATGTGGCGGTTCTTCCCATTGGATACATCGACCAGTGCCATTATCACCTGACCGAGACACATGAGGGAGCGATTGATACTGCTGGCCTCCTTGAGTCTAGAGCCTTCTGTGTGTGTCTCTTTCTGCCTCTCAGACCCTGCCAGGTCTACCAGGTTCAACTGAGACATCCGGATGTTCACCATTTCATTGAGAGTCTCTTTGGACTCAAGTCATGGTGAACACTGCGTGAGATCTAGAAGACTCTCGGTTCATGGAGGTGGAGGCCACTCGTCGATTACGCCAGCCCATAGACAGCACCTGGTAGGCTTCGGCGGCTGATTTGACAAACTTCTCCACAGCTCCTTCAACAAAAAGACCTTTCTTGATGTTCTCTCTGAGGAAAAGGCTGGCTGAGGCTGTGTCCAGAAGGTCGTAGATTTGTTCATTGTATATCTCAATAAATGAACATTTACAAAGGAAACTCTTGGACTGGCCAGACCTTTCCACTTCTCTGTTGATGAGAAAAAACAGGTACTCAAAACTTCGAGGTATAACCCCCCTTAGTTCATCTGTGAAGTTATTCAAGTCAGATGGTCCAAGCATGGTGAATGTTTTCCCTGAGCCTGTTTGTCCGAAGGCAAATATAGTACCATTGTATCCATTGATGCAAGACTCAACAATATTCTTGGCCACACTGGAGAAAACAGAATCCTGAGATGTGTTCATGTCAGCAACATGATCATAAGTGAAGGTTCGTGGTTCTGGTTTTGATAGCAGACGGATGGTGTTGGGTGAGGTGACTGAGACACAGCTTCTGATCTCCATCTGTGGTCAGAGGTCGTACTCGCACAAAAACTTTGATGGAATCACCATCATAGCTGGCACCAAGTAGAGATGAATCGCCAGATCCTTTCCCGCTGGAGTTCATTGTTGACAGGAAAATGTCCAATGTTATGTAGTAAAGTTAACTCTCCCACCACTGCTATCGAACTGAGCTCTTCCAATCTCCAAAAAAAGTAAGATTGAATTCTTCTTCTTCGAGGTTTATTGGCGGTTGGCAAACAACTGTTTGGTGCATTACCGCCACCAACTGGTATGGAGTGTGGATCAGGATGTCTACAACTTGCCCTATCAACATACAACACTACTAAATAAAATAACCAATGACAACCACAACCCACAACAAACAAAAACAACAAAAACAAACAACAACAACAAAAATACCATATGTATACATACTTATACATATATATATAGCTTCAACAAACCAAATAATAACTACCCAACCAAACTAAATAAACCGAGGTCTCATATTCTTTCAATAATCCTTGTTCTCCTAAGATACTGCAATAGTGCTTTATAGCACCCACTGGAGTTTCCTTGCAGCACACATGCCATATCCAGCCGTACCCCCTGCTTGCCGAGGCCTCTAACTACCTGTCTCCTTTCATTCGCATACCTCTGACAGTGTAGAATAACATGATCGATTGTTTCTACCTGCCCACAATAGTCGCATCTTCCCGTGTCGTGTTTCCCTATTTTCCATAGCATGCTGTTCAGCCCAGTGTGTCCAAATCGCAGCCTTGAAATGACGGTTTCCTCTCTCCTGTTCCCTCCTGCCCATCTCATTCCCCCCACTTTCCTCTGGACTCTGTACAACCATCGCCCTTTTCTGTCATCCTCCCATTGTTTCTGCCACCTTTCATTTAACCTCTTTTTGATAATCCCCTTGGCCTCTGATTTACTGAAGTTCACTTCAACTCTTGAGCCACTCTTTGCGGCTTCTTTTGCCGCTCTATCCGCCATTTCATTTCCTTTAACCCCCACATGTGCAGGCACCCATACTAACACCACTGTCATACCCATCATTTGAATCCTGTATAATATTTGCTCCATTTCAATAAGGATGTCCGGTCTACTGTCTGAATGACTGTACTGTAAGCTGTCTAGTGATGCACTGGAGTCTGAACAAATGATCGACCTTAATGGTCTTGTATCCTCTACCCATTGTAGTGCAAACATTATTGCCAGCATTTCCCCTGTGTACACCGATACACCCTCTGTAATCATTTTCCCTATTTTTATGTTAAATTCTGGCACTATAACTGCTATTCCTACTTTATTTTCTGAATTATTTGATGCGTCTGTGTAGATCTGGACATAACTGTGGTAATTGTCGATGTGTGTCTGAATTGTGTGCACATTAACCGTACCCCCTCTATCCTTGTTCTTCTGTTTAAGTAAAGCCAAGTCTACTGTTGCCTCAGGAAGTATCCACGGTGCTACTGCTGGCAATGGAACTGTTGGACTGAAGTTTAATTTGTCAATGTTCATTTATTTTGCTTTCTGTGCTGCTGTCCATCCAAAGCTTCTTGTCTCCCTTCTCTCCTTCTCCCAGCAGGGTCTTAAGGTTTCCTGAGTTGGATGTTCTTCACTGTGGCCCCGAAGATTCGCCCAATAGGTTAATGCCAACTGCGTTCTCCGTAACTCTAGAGGCATTTCCCCCATTTCCACCTGTAGTGCTGCCGTTGGAGTTGTCTTAAAAGCACCGGTGCATATTCTCATGGCCTGATATTGGATTTTATCTAATTGTTTTAGTGATGATGTTGCTGCTGACCCATACACCACACACCCATAATCCAATATAGATCGAATTAATCCAATGTATATCGCTTTCAAAGCAGTTCTATCTGCCCCCCATTCCCTTCCCACCAAACACCTCATATTTAACACTTTCTTACATTTATCCTCTACTTTTTTAATATGTACAGCCCATGTGATCCTTTCGTCAAACCACAAACCCAAAAATTTAAAGTGTTTTACCCTTTCCAATTCGTGATTATATAGTTTTAGTTTTACATCACTACCAATTTGTCTCCTTGTAAAGAACAGTTTTTTCTGCTGAAAATTTAAAACCCCATTTATATGACCACTCTTCTACTTTACAGATGGCTCTCTGCAGCTTCTTTACTATGAATTCCACATTTCTTCCCCTCTTCCAAATTGACCCATCATCCGCAAATAGTGATAATCCCATGTCATTTTCTACTTCACTGAACACCTCATTTATCATTATGGAAAATAGTAACGGACTGACTATACTCCCTTGAGGAGTTCCGTTTTCGATGCCATACTTTCCTGAATAGCTCTCTCTGACTACTATGAATCTGTTTAATAAAAAATATTTTCTCCATCTATACATTCGACCCTTAACACCCAACTTGCACATTCTAATTAATAACCCTTCTCTCCACATCATATCATATGCCTTTTCTATGTCAAAGAAGACCACTACCACACTTTCTTTGTTTACTTGTGCTTTTCTAATTTCATGTTCCAAACTTAAAGCCGGATCTATTGTATTTCTCCCTTTCCTGAAACCACTCTGATATTTGGATAAATATCCTTTACTTTCTACATGATATGTTAATCTTTCATTTATAATTTTCTCCATTGTTTTGCAGATATTTGAAGTTAACGCTATTGGTCTATAACTCCCTGGGTTGGTGCACTCTTTACCTGGCTTGTGTATCATGATTACTAGTTCTTCTTCTTCTTAGGCGGATGGCATCCAAAAAACGGTGCATTACCGCCACCTACTGTATTGGAGTGTGAACCAGATATATCTATCCCTTTCCCCACTCAACCATAAAGAAATAAAGAAAATAAATAAAAAAAATAAATAAATAACAAGGGAGCTATGTCACTTTCGGTGCCCTAAATCCTTCCACTCAATCCAGTTTCTTTTAGATACTGCAGTACCTTTCCTGCCCCCAAGGTTAATGCATCCTTTGGCTGTACCGCCTCTACTGCCAGCCTCCTCTTCAACCTGTCTCGCTCCACTCTGAATTTCTGGCACTGCCAAATGACATGCTCTACTGTTTCTGCTCTATTGCAGTGCTCACATAATCCAGTTGGGTGTTTACCTATTAGTTGCATTGTTTTGTTCAGCCTTGTGTGTCCAATCCTCAGTCTGGTTAATATATTTTCTTCTTTATTGCTTCCTCTGGATGTCCTCCCTTTGCCAACTTCCTTCTGAATAGCATAAAGATGCCTTCCTGTGTCTCCTGTATCCCACCTGTGCTGCCATTCCTTAACAATGTTTCTTTTGATTACTGATTTGGCTTCTGCTTTGCTGAATAAAATGTCTTTCTTGTTCTGACATTCCAATGCTTGCTTTGCTAATTTATCTGCTGCTTCATTTCCCTTTACCCCTCTATGTGCCGGCACCCACATAAATGCTACCAAAATACCCACATGCTTAAGTCGGAACAGTGTTTCGAATATTTCATTGATTAAATCCTGCCTGCTATGAGATGTGACTGATTGTAATGACAATAATGTTGCACTGGAATCCGAACATATAATGACCTTACTTATCTGAACCACCTCCACCCACTGCAGCGCTGTTAAAATGGCCAATGTCTCCACTGTATACACTGACAGATTGTCTGATGTTCTCCGTTTGACCTCATACTGAAAGGATGGAATGGTGACAGCAAAACCGGTTCTACCTGTATTAGGATCTTTAGATCCATCCGTGTATGCTGGGGTAAATGCTTGATATGTTGTCTTTAGCCTATCCTCCACCAGTCCTGCAATATTATCAATATTTTTAAGTGCTTGGGTTTTGCTCAAAATGAGAAAAAAAATTATCAACTGATACTGAGGGAAATAGCCAAGGTGGTGTTACCGATAGCGATACGGTAGAAGTGAATACTAACTGATTTAATCCCATATCCCTTGCAAATTGTCCACTACTCCACGCAAAGCAGTCCCGTTTGGCCCTTTCGCTTTCCCAACATGGCAGGAGCACCTTTGTGGTTGGATGCTTGTCCCCGGAATGCCCTTGCAGATTGGCCCAATAGCTCAACATTAATTGCTTCCGTCTCAAATGCAGTGGCATCTCACCCACCTCCACCTGAAGAGCAGACACAGGACTTGTTCTCAAAGCACCACAGCAGAGTCTCAGAGCTTGGGATTGCACCACCTCCAACTTTTTTAATGACGTCTTTGCCGCTGTTCCAAACACTACACACCCATAATCAAAAACTGATCTAATCAGCGCAATATAAATATTTTTCATTGCAGGCCTGCTGGCTCCCCACTCCGACCCGGTTAAACACCTCATGACATTTAAAATATTTTTACATTTCATAACTATCCTCTGAATCTGCGCACTCCATGTTAGTTTCTCATGTGATTACTAGTTCTTCTTCTTGTTTTTAGGCGGATGGCATCCAACAAACGGTGCATTACCGCCACCTACTGTATTGGAGTGTGAACCAGATATATCTATCCCTTTCCCCACTCAACCATAAAGAATGAAGAGAATTTATGATTTATATAGCATTAGCTGAATAGTCTGGTTTCTGTCTAAAAGACTAGGTTTCTCTTTCCTCACAAATGTCTGGGGGTCACAGTTTCATGTGTGGTGGAAAGGTTATCTCTTGGTCACTGGGGCAGAGGCAGAAGAGTTGAGAATTGTAGTTTGATCTTTCTAATGAACAGACAAAAAAAAGTCTCCTCACACACTGATCTTATGTTCTTGTTCCAAATATTCATTAAATTTATCGACAGGTGCAAACTTATCTATGCACCCTCGTCCTGTATCCGGCCTTGAGGAGAAAGCAGCAGTATTTCAAAATTAATTGTTTGGGAACCTGGGTTGAATGTTTCACTGGGAGTATTTGGGAGTCAGATGAAAGAGAAAGTCAGAAAGAGAGAGAATAAGAATCCTTTACTTTCTGAGTTCGGGGCTCACTCATCCTGAGGCATGCTGACCGTGTGAAGGGCAGACAGACAGGGGAGCAGAGTCCAAGATCTTGTATTAGGTATGCATTTCATGTATGTGTGTAATTACTAAAATAAATAACCTTGATTGTAATATAACCTGTTCTGTCAATTCTTGAACACTCGAGGAATATCCCGGCGAGGAGAATTCCACTTCAAGAACTAAAGAAAATAAAAATAAAAAATAAAATAAAACGGGAGCTATGTCACTTTCGGTGCCCTAAATCCTTCCACTCAATCCAGTTTCTTTATATACTGCAGTACCTTTCCTGCCCCCAAGGTTAATGCATCCTTTGGCTGTACCTCCTCTACTGCCAGCCTCCTCTTCAACCTGTCTCGCTCCACGTGATTACTAGTTCACAGGCGCCAGATGCTAAATAGCAAATTCTGATTAGGGAAGTGAAACCAGGTGAGCAGGAGATGGCTGCAGGACTAACGAGGGACAGGTGAAACTAATCAGGGCGGGGCAAACAATCAAAACTGGCAGGAAAACACACAAAGGCAGGATATGAGTGATCTAGAATGAGAGGAAAGAAGGGTAGCACATTAATTACAGGAAACTAAGAATACATGATTAAAAAACAAAGAAAACACAACTTTAGGGTGAGGGTAGATTACGACACTAGCACTGTAAATAATATTAGTAGCAGAACTTCTGAACTCTCCTGATTTCTTTAGTTTTCTTTTGAATGATGTTGCTAACATTGTATAATTTAATTGGGGCAAAATAAATGATTTGAAGCCACAGGAGTTTTTAGGAGATACACAAACTATAAACTATGAAACATTATTGGAAACTGCTCTTGCTATGAAATACGCCCTCAGCAAACACGTTCAAAGGCCCATGAATTTACCAAAAGGATGTAGGCTACAGCAGAAGTAGGAATGAGAGACTTGCCTTGCAACAAGAAAATTAAACAAAACAAAGTGCAAGTCAATATAAAATAAGGGTGATGCTTAATAATAATAATATATTAGTCTGAAGGTTGGTCAATGGAACATTTGAGAGTTATGCCACATTGGACAACTAAATACCTCTTGATGTAATACAGAGACTGTTAGTTATAACCCTGTGTGGCAAGAACAAGACCCAAAGACTGAAACTACCAAAAGTTTCTCTCGGTCAAGCCTTACAGACAGGTAAAGCTGCTTTTGGTTCCATGGCCAACCTTTCAGTCACCATTGCTGCCAGGCTGAATGGCATTCATTGTCCACAGATGCAGATCTCCAGTGCAACAGACAAAGTGGAAGGACCCTTGTGGCCACGTCAAGCTAATAATGGCAGCCAAAGGTAATTGGATCGACTTAAGTCCCCTCAGGCACAGTATTAGAAAATCCTAATCAATGTCGAAAGACAAGGAGTGCTTAGCTTTCCCAACCAATTAGATTAAGCCATGCACCTAGATACCATTCATTCAAAACACAGATAAATACCCTTTTTTCAGGCAACACTCTTTAAAGTTGTTCTTTATCTTAGGACATTTCAGAAACTAGATTGTGGGAAAAATGTTTGTCATAAAACATGATTATTTTACATCACAATTTATCAAAATCTTTGACAATGAAATAACTGGCTACTACATAAACAAATATATGGTTTTACAATTTAGTTAGACAATTTGATTACATCAATCTTTTTCTATAACTTTTGTATTGTAAGCAGAGTAGCATGCCTTTCAGCATGCTAGTGGACTACAATAAGAATTAAAACCAACTCCTATTTCGATATACATGTAACACCAGGAAGTGGTTGACGTAAACATTTTGATGTTCCTGAACACTGGAGTAAAGCATGTTATTATTTTTTAATCAGTTAAGAAGAATTTTGTTCTGTGAATATTCTGGAATTCAAATGGTGCCTTTCAGAGAAAAAGGTGTTTTGGACTAGATCCTCTTTCGGAAATCTGTTGAGATTGACCATGGATGTTTGCCAAATGATATATTGGCAGGTTATGTTGAAAATATGTTGCTGCTGTATTTATTAGGTGTTAAAAGCCTGACATCTAGAGGGGGATCACTTATATTTTTATCTAGAAGATGAAAACACCAAATGCGGTTGCAGAATGTTTGAGGTAACGTAAGGCTGTCATCTAGTGGGCGATAGCCACAATTGCACGTCAGAGCAGCATGCACTGCAGTTTAGTAGCACCTGGTGATAACACAATCTTATCGTGTGGTATCACATCTGTTCACGTGCCACATTTACACATTAGTAGAAAGTGCATGGGACCAGGAGCCGCCGATGGTAGTTTGTTGCATTCACAAGCCTTAAAGGCAAAGCAGAAAACCATAATAAACCTTTTTGAAAGTCCTTTAAATCAAGTGGGAAACAAGGTACATGCTTTCCATCAGTATTTTTAGCTAATCATTTGTTCTTTAGCTCTTTCAGTAAAAATCAGCGTTGTTCCTCCAGCCTTTTTTTGTGGGCCGAGAGGTATCGCCTAACCTTGACTCAGAAGTGATACAGGACCAGCGCAGTGCTAATGTAGCCTGCACCATCGTTTTAGTTTCTCACCTCCAGTACGTTCACCAGATTCTCAAGTCTCTTTCTTTGCTGTAAACAAGCTGACCCTTGTGGGCCTCATGATTTCAGGTACCAGTCCCTCCTGCTTACGTCTTCCCAGAAGGCTGAGTAATTGTGGTGGAAGAAAAGAGGGCGTAAGGTCCTGTCTGCCTGCTGCTCACTGACCCTCACAGCACGGGTTAGTCAATCCAGGAAATAACCTTATATGGTTGATGGCATCTCATGTGTATTACTTTGCCAAGTCAGTCAGGAAAAGGAATAACATTTTCTTTATGTCAAAGCTTCAGTCGGTCTCTAGAGAGGAGCAAGAAGAAAATGCCAATATATTTTATTGTAGGACAGGGCTGTAAAAACTACAATTAAAGATACAAATGACTGAAGAATACTATTTCCTGTGAGATGATATGTGTTAACGTGAGGGTTTCTATGTAAAACAAAACTGTGTGTCAATTATGGTCAACACAGTGTGTGTGTGTGTGTGTGTGTGTGTGTGTGTGTGTGTGTGTGTGTGTGTGTGTGTGTGTGTGTGTGTGTGTCCACACAACCAATATTTCTCATGCAAAACAGATTCTTACAAGACAATGTCTCAGAAGGCAAGGCATCAACTATCAACTGCGTATTGGTCTTTGACAATGTCACATAAAACAGTCAGATATCTCTATGAGCTAACATCCTCTAGCAGATGATTAAACATGTATTTCAATAGATTATTATGTTTATATTTTATTTGTGTAGGCCATATGTCCTGTAAGACTACATTACTAGTTTACCTTGAAAAACGTCTACAACCGTAAGCTTGTTTGTAGTTAAATAGTGTGTGCAGATCCCAATGTGTAGTAGTTCTTTTTTTTTTTTTGTCAGACACAGAGACATGTGATTTACCCTTCAGCACCTTGCCTTTTAACTCTTTCATAGACCATTTTTTTCGAATGAAGGATAATTGTTTCTAAATCAAAGTGGAAAAACACCCCGGACACTTTTACAGTAAAAAAACTTCTGGAATCCAAATGGAGCACTAAAACTGCCTTAAACAGGACCTCTAATAACAGCCTTACTAGGCTTAGTCTTTGATGTGCTGCTTTTATGGTTTGAGTAGCTACTATTCTTAGAAAGAGGAGGGTAAACTTTACCCTCTGTTAGTGATGTCACTATAATCACTGCTGAGCCTGTCCTCATAGCTTCAACAGCTGGAAAAGGCATAACATACTACACTAAGCATTCATTTATTGAATGATGTAGCAAATATTGGGGAAAAGGCTATTTTTTTATTCTGATTGACCATGGGGTCAAAGGTTAAAATGACATGCAACTGTTCAGCTGTTTTAACCGTTAGAATGGGGTCTGGGATCATTTAGTCTCCTCTCTTTTTGACAGTTTTCTCTTTTCTCTCTGTTTCCACTCTGCTTCCAGTTCACCTAAATTGGTGAACTGGAAGCAGAGTTTGACTAAATGGTTTGACTATTTTCCAAACTGCCACGTAGCTGTGTGTATGTGTGTTTTGGGAATGACCCGCATACACAGAGGACGGTCTGTCTAACCCTTGAACAGACAAGGTTCACGCTGTTAGCTGTCATTATGACACAGCCAGCAGAAAGGGGGTCACCCTACTCTCTCACCCTCTCACTTTACATGACTCAGGGATGAAAATGCTAACTCCTCAATCAGAGTTGTGTCCCACGGGGTCACTCCTACTTGAGGGGGTGGGTGTGTTTTTCCAAATTCATCCGTGAGACCTCCATACCCTTCTGTTCACACACACACACAAAAAACCCAGGAGGGGCTGTCCTGTGGGCGGGGAGTATGATAATAGCCTCTAGAGGAAGTGAGCGCAGTGTAGTGGAATGTAGTTGCCATTAGTGGGAGTTGAATTGAGGCTGGCTAACAGCTAGCCTGCTATGTTGAGTTGCTGAGCTGGAGACGCAGCGGATAGGGATGAAAACATGCCTCACTTCACAGTGGTACCGGTGAAGGATCAAGCTCAGTCCAACTGCGACAGTCTAGAGGGGATTAACTGGGTGGATTACAGGGACACTGGACAAGACTACCCTGGTCATCAAGATACTGTCAGCTCTGATGGTAGGTGTCACCTAACTAACTTTTGCTCAGCTCTTAATCTCTCAGCTGGGACACAACATGAAGTTTTGAATTTACAAAATGTGTCCTAAAAGTTATTCTGAATGAGTGTGGAGTGTGTGTACACAGAGGAAGGCGTGCTTTGTCCTGAGAGCTCTATGAACAGCTGGTTGTATGGTTACCATGGCAATTCTCCAGGGCCAGAAAGCAGTTTTCCTACATAGGTCTGTAGGTCTTTTTTACAGCGTTGAAAAAACAATACTTTTATCATGTTGGAGTATATATTTTTGTTGCCTGTGGAAGCCTTTTAAAATAAATTCAGGGACAAATGAGAAACAAAGTGGAAACAATGAAAGGGGTGAGAACTGTGGTGAAAAACACAAAGTGGGGTGGGACTGTGTGAGGGGGGTCTGGTACAACTCAAGTGCTTCCTTGCACAAAAGATGGAGCTCTCTTTGTGCCATGGGGGGGGATTTCCTTTCACTGCTCAACGACACAGGAGCAGATTTCTCCCTCCTCACTTCTCTGTCACAGCGTTTCTCTCACTGTCACTCACTTGTTTCTCCACTCCACTCAGCATTAGAAGAGAGAAAGGGAGGACATAGGGAAGACAAGCAGAGCAGTGAGGAGTTTGTAGCCGCTGAGTAGGATTATGTGCTCATTTGTGTGGGCTGACAGAGTAAACCAACCCGGGGAACAGAGTTTTTAATAAAAGACACACATGGGCGCGGCTTTGGAATGAAGCACCCACGCTTCACCAAGTGCCCAGCAGTCTGTGCTGGGCACAAACCCACACACTGACTGGCCACCCACTTATAGTACCTTCCCGTCATGCTGACTGTGATCTCCCGACAACTGAAAAACATCAGAAAGGATCAGAGTTCAAGGCTGAAGACGCTGCTCGCTCGTTTTTACTGTGTTAATGAGCCTCCAGTGAGTGAACAACCACTGTGTGTATAGAGATGGGATGCATTTCTGTGTGTTTGTGCAGCAATGTGTGAGTGCGTATGTAGACATTTGCAGACAAACTGGCCACGCAGATGAGATGATCTATGTTTCAGTAAGCCACAGGGTTCAAGTAGTCTGATATTTGATATTTGAAGCATAACAATGAGGAATCAAAGCACATGTTGACCCAGCTCTCTGCTTGTATACTTCTGGAATGCATGGACGTTACTCTTTAGAGCCAAATGACAATTTTCAAACACCAGATATGCAAGTTAATACACTTATAGGATAATGTACAAAACAGAGATTTAAGGGGTAACAAGTAGTGGCTTGAATGTTGTCTAATAAGAACTCTGTTCTAGGTTTTGATGATAGAGGGAACGCATATGTCCTGATATAACCTTTTTTATGGACGAGTTTCACACAAGCTTGTTGCTCCCTCCGTTGCCTTCCTGCTGTCATAATTCTCTATTACCCACCCGAGGAGAGCTTTCTGAAGCCTCAGAACAACAACCACCAGTAATAGCTGCATGGATGATTTTATGCTGGAAAGGTTGAGAAGGAGGAGAAGGAAGTGTGACTGTGATGAATGATGAGACGGAGCAAAGGGTACGCAGTATGTTACCATTAACGTTCAAACGCATGTGAGAACTCTACAGTACACAACGCCTCAAGTCAATAGTTGCCTGCATTGTTTTAGTATCTTTGCTGTGTTTTCTAAGAGTTATTTAAGTATCATATCAGAATTATTATTCTGCATAAATTCAAAGAGAAATATGTTTTCTTAAAGAGAGAGCTATAAACTTAGAAAGAGATTTAGAACATGTACAACATACTTAGCAATTTTAGGCATACACTGTACATATTAAATACTTCTCCAACTTGAGTTGTATTATGCCATTATGACATTATTCAAGCAGTGAAAATGTGGGTGAGAAAGTATGGTGGTAAAACCACAATCTAAAAGTGGTTGTGTGTACTGGATGATTTCATCATGGGAGTGGTGGGTATACTGTATGTTCATGTTGGATGTCTCAGCTATGCAGCGTGACGTCTGAAGCATGGAGGCAGTGATACACTGCACGGTCTGTTTCAGCCTGTGTGCTCTGTTCAGCGCAGGACAGGACCAACACTGTGGTCACTGTAAGTGTGCCGTACTCCTGAGCAAGAGCAACTACCCTGAAATAGCCTTCACATTTCAGGGAGGAAAGTTTGAAAGTTGGTTGCTGAGACTTGCTCTTCTTGGTTTGCATGGTTGCTTGTCGTTTGTTTGGAACATAATTTGTCTTCAAAGAAAGATGGCGTCCTATTATGCGACCAATATCTGGTTAAAATCTTGTTTGCTCAATTTATAGTTTGTAAAAGTCAGGAGGTAACAAGCAATTTTATATTTTAAAGTCTGTATACACTTTCTGTTGTGATGAGAGCTTCCAATTTTTGGTTTAGAACGCACTGTAACAATTGAAAGAAAGGGGCATTTATGGAAATATGTTGCAAGCCCCTAGGAAGGTTTTCTTTTTAATTGTCCATCTGTGAGCTGGCATTTCTGTTTTTTAATTATATTTTTGAGGCATGATTTGTTTAAATTCAAAACAATTGAAAAGTGAGTAAGAGACACCATTCTTTCTCTTCTTAACTATGGCCTATGTCCTATGGCGCAGCAAGTGGAGATCCCTCATGTATCAGAGTATGTGAAGCAAGGCAATAAATAATATTCCATAAACTGAATAAATCCAAGATGCAGGAAATATTACTGTTCATCCAATAAATGAACCATCAATGAAATAAATTTATATAACTACGATTATTATTTTTTCAATATAAATATTTAAAAAAGTAATTTGAGCTATTGTAAATATTTTGATCAGTGCATAAAAAAGGTATTTCTGTGTAAATAATATAACCACGTCCTGCAAATATGTCTTTTGCTTGTATTGGCCTCAATTAAACAGATGCCGAGAACAGGTGTCATGAGAATGCTGCTGTTTGTTCCTGCTCATCTCTCAGGAGAACAGGATGACCTCAGAAAACCCTTGAGCGATAAACACTGTGGTGGAGCAGAAATGTGGAGCTGATGACGGAGTTAGAACACATTCAGACAGACACACAAACACTTAACAACCCTTAACAAACTCTACAGTGAGTTTTGTGATACTGTGAAATAGATGAGAAAGAAGGTCATGCTTTAACTACATTATTTGTCAAAAAATTATTTCTATGACGCGACTGTGTTGCCAGCCAATTATCTGCCATCTTTGCTCTATCTGCTCGTTCACATCAAATTGACAACCAGGCCATCAGAGCAGCTCAGCTTTGGTTTTGTTTTTCCAATGTGTACCTCCCGTTCTTCTTGAAATGCATTCAGTTTGTCCTGTGATTACCAAGCTCTCCTTCACTGCCTCCCTTTTGACATTTAACAGAGATCAGGGAAAAAATAAATACTGCACTGCCCATGAAAACATGAACAGTTTAGTGTGTACATAAATGATTTCCACTGATGTGTGATGAATGTGAAACTTGTGGGACATGATCACAGCTGTAGCGTGATCAGATTGTTATACAACAGAAGTGTTTGGACAGAACAAGATAAGAGCATGAAGCACGCAAACATTGCCCTCGTGATTGCGGACAAATTCTAGCAACTTCAACTTTAGCAGGCTTGTGTGTTTTTCCAAACTCCTCAGGCAGAAACAAGTGTGTTAGCAACACTGATCACTGGGAATCATAACAGGATAAGTAACTTCCAGCAAAGCAGCAACAGGGTGCTACTTTATGGCCTTTACAGAAGCCTGTACCTTAAATGTATGATGTTCTGTCGGTCTTGGGAATTATTCTTAGGCATAAATGTGAGTGTGCAATGAGATATGCAATTTGCAACAGTCTTTTTTGGACATTGTAATACAGTAAATATGTTTTCATTGGCTCCAATGGAAACCAGTGGCTCCCAAAAGCTGATAATCAAAAGTTCCTGAAAGGACCTCATACTTGATGATGGAGTGTGATTTCTGAACATGTATAATAATACCTGCATAGATTTCCTGACCTCTTAATCAGGCTATTGCTGAAGGGGATCTTTTTGTTCACTTTCCCTGTTTTTGTTTACAAGAAAAGAGGTGTCAGTCAGACTGCAATACATCGGTGTATATGAGGAGTACATTCACTACTACTTCCAGGGACATGACCGGGTACAACAGTTAACATTGTGTTTCCTACCTCCACAGTAGTGTGTTCATCATATTAACGGGGGATCGTGTGTCGATGAACAAGGCAGTGAGTGTTCGTCTGTACCATAGACTCACTCTACAGACTATAATCTGCCCATGTAACATGAACACAAAGCAAACATTTATGTATTGTATATGTATTTATTAAGTGTGGGTTGTGTGTGCAGCAAACGTGCAGCCCATTTAGTTAATTTGTGTCCTTTTTGAAAGTCTGCTGTACCATGCACCGCTCCCCGCCCACCTTTACCCCTTGAGGTAATCAGGTTGAGCTGCCGTGCTTTTCTCATCATTAGCACACATCAAAGCTGATATGTTTTGCTGTATGGCTCAGCAGGTTAGCATTCCAATGCTCTGTGCAGATGCTGTTCCCCATGGAGCACAGCTACTACAGCTAATACTGGCCTATTGCTACAGGTTAGAGGAGAACAAAGTACAATGAAAAAGAAACGTCATAATAAGCTAGTAGCAATTTTTCTAAAGAAAAATACATTTTAACTATCTGTTATTTTTACTTTTAGCTGTTGGCATTACCAACATGACGGTATATGCTGAAATATACTGTGTAGGCCTATACAATTTAAGGGGTACGGCAACTATATCTATATACGTATTAAAACATGTAAATTACTACATTTGTGAGTGACTTACTGTATTTTATTGGATTATACAATGCATTGTGGGAAGGTAAGGGCGCTAAAGGATATGCACATGTCTCCTTTACTGTCTCTCTCTATTTTACACACACGCACACTTCACCTCCAAACACCTCAATCAGTCGAACATTTTTACCAACTGACTGCACAAAGCAGAGTTGGCTCAGCTAAACTACTTCTCTGCCTCTTGGTGTTAAGTTCTAAGTGTTTATTAAAGAGGAGGTTTAGCAAAGAAGCTTTTTCAAACCATAAGAAGCTAATGGACATGGATATTGTTTTCCATGACTAATTGGCTTTTGACAAAAAAGGGCAAAGACATTACCGTTAAGTTCCTTTCTGCCTTTAACATTGAAATATAAAAGTGAAACCTCTTGGATATTTGAAATATCCCACCTAAGTGCACTGTGGAGTCTTGGCAATGCAAACTAAGGCCCTGCTTGCTGAAAAGTCTTGAAGAAGTTTCTGGAAGCTTCTTTTGGGACCAATAACAAATCATATTGATGTTGTCTGTAAATGTGTCTGAGACATTGTTTTTCTGTTTACGTCATGTACTTTGCACTTTGAAAAGACTTGACAACGTAGCATCTTCTCAGGGAATTGATCTAGTTGTAAACACACAGCAAATGATACCCAGCATGTCCAAAGCACAAACATTTGCTTTGGAATTTTTGTGCAATACTAAAAGCTCAGAATCAGAATCACCAAAAACTCAACTATTACTTATAATTATGGTTATCAATAGTGTGTATTAGTTAGATAGTACAAGTTCACACCAACACTTTATACTTCTTTGATAAGAAACTTACTGTAATGTACTGTAATGATAGAGTAGCGTGTCTAGTCAGTCAGTGGAAAGTAAAAGTCATGTACGCCTTTGCTTAACTTTTCTACCTTTGGTAAAGCCTTCTGTGAATGTGCCAGTCTTTGATCTTCTGGCAGTGGTGGTGAGCTGTTTTGGTGGGGTCACAGGTGACATGTCGGTACATGTTGCTGTAAAGCCTCTGTGCTGTTCTGGGCGCACAGCAAGACTCTTATGTGCCTTCATAACAAGCCAGTTAATCTTTAATCTTTTTAATTAGACATTTGATGTCAGGTTATTAACAAGAGACCCCCACTGTCTCCTCATTGTTAAAGTGTCTTTTATTTTGCTTGTCCAATAAATGGAATGAGCCGGAAGCTGAACTATTTTTAGGTTTTAACATTATGATAGTCTTTGGAGCAACACCGATTGAGTACAGCGCCCGCCAATAAACGTTTGAACGGACGTAATTCTATGGAGAAACATCCATCTGCATTGCCCCCAAAATACCAGATGTCTCTTTAAGTTACTCAGTGCCGCTATCTCATCTCCAGTAGACTCCCTTCATTGCTGCTTCTAACACATTACGTTGCCTTTATACCATGCTACTGACAGCAAGACGACACTAGAGGCCAGTGTTGGCATTGTTTTTACTCTTATCTCTTCCCAGGCATGACTCCCATCCAGCTGTGTTGTTCGGGATCTGTAAAGACAGACCAATGGGAATTTGGCTTTCATGCCTCAAATGATCTCAATTTTGTCCCGATTTTTGCATCCTTTCGATTTTTTGAAACAAAAGCTTGCTTTAATTGAGAAAATGTACATCATGTCTCTCATGTGCCATGCATGTGTTTTGCACTTGAGGTTGTTAGTTAGAGTTACTACCATATCTTCCACTCCCCCCCCCCATTGAGCACCATGTGTTAAATCAGGCCCCTGCTGAGTATTCACCCCGGGCAACCGAGTGTCCTGGATAGCAATCGACAATTCCCCTAGCCAGAGCACAGAGTACTCTGTTGCAGTCTGGACACAGCTCATAACTATGCTTACCCAGAGTGAAGGCAGTGGGACACAGAACACAGGTGAGTGAAGATGAGCACTGAAGCTCACTTACAACGAAGCTGCTATATAGTATTTTCAACGCTGTTAAGAATATTTGTCTTGCCCACTTGGTAAATTGGCAGACTTTTTGTTACAGAATACATTTTTGCTTTGAGATGTTGTTGTTAAAGTTGACATGCTCTAATAACCCAAGGTTAGGTAATTTCTAGGTAATGAGGTGTATGAATGTGTGTGTGTGTGTGTGTGTGTGTGTGTGTGTGTGTGTGTGTGTGTGTGTGTGTGTGTGCGTGCTACTTTGCGTGCAATAATTGCCCCAGGAACTGTTCTTATCTCTGCTTGATGCTTTTCTTCAAAAGTTAATGAGAGCAAAATCTAATTATATGTCTGTTTATCACCTGGACTTTGCTTTGTCGGCCTGTGCTGCTTTTGGCCCTTCACTGCAGCTTCACTGCATGATTTGTGTTCCTGAAGTGTACTGCTTCATGGGGATTATTAAGATGTTCACATTATAATTAATAGTGACAGGTAAAAGCTGAATATTGAAAGAAATTGCAATGGAAAAATTGGAAATTGGTATAGTATTTTATTGTCTACTTTGTTGTATTAATTACTGCAAGCAATGGCACTGTGCAGCTATTTATATTTTTAATACAAACTGGTGACATTATTTAAAACATGACTGTTTTATTGTTTATGCATCAACGACTTTTAATCTGACACCTTGCATATAAAACATTTTATTAAATTCCAGCTATCTTTTTAAATTTGTTATCAAGTACCACATTGTGGATGTAATTGAGACTCTTTGAGCCAATAATAATAGGTCCATAGTTTTAATTAATTAAATGAATATTTAATTTAATTTATATTATTTATCTAAGAGTGACACAGCATTAAGCTGATCTTGAAGAAATGTACGTAAGCATTTATTTCACCTAATTGTTTGCCTTGTTACATTAGAGAAGCCTCTGAATTAACATTGACATCGTTGGGCATTTTATACCAAGCATGGTAGTCTGGTTTTTACGGTAAATCGTCTTAAGACAGGGTGGTGCAGAACTATTGCAGGTTAAACAAACTTTCATAGGAATCAGGTCTCTGTCAGTGAAGCACATTGACTTGATGTTGCATTTTTTTTTTTTATATATATCTTTTAAGAACAATGTTTCCCTGATTCATTGGCAGGTGAATATATATTTGATTGACCCTATATCTCAAATTGTTGCTTGGCCAAAAAGCAACTTTGTCTTTATCGTTAACCTTAAGTAATTTATCCTTTCTAATATAGGACACGGGAATCATAAAGAAGACAGTCCATTTCTCAACAGTACTGATGCTGCCTGTAAGAAGAATGACTTCTACGACAGGAACTTGGCATTGTTTGAGGTCTGTTATTTTGATTTCCCAATATTTCTGTCAGACTTGTACCAAACTCATTAATTTAACTTCCTCTCTTTCTTCCTCCAGGAAGAGTTGGACATCCGGCCGAAGGTTTCTTCTCTGCTCAGCCGCTTGGTCAGCTACACCAACATCACCCAAGGAGCCAAGGAGCATGAGGAGGAGGAGAGCGCCGCCCGTAGGAAGACCCCCAAGGTCAGGAGTCGGGTCACAACAGAGGAACACTATGCCTCGCTGTTTTGTTTTTTTAATCACTTGTACACTCTTTGGAGGCTTAGAAACATTATACTCCTTCTCTGGCTCTCTCCTTGCCTCACTATCCAAGTTCTAGTTCTGTATTAAGAGTTGTTGATTGATTGCTCATGGCTTTGCGAGCTCTGTTGTGCGACTGTGGCTGTTTAAGACCTGGATACATGTAAAGAGCTGATAGCATGATTAAATGACCTTTACAAAAAAAGAAGAACAAATCAATACACGTGTTTCCTCCAATGTCATGGTCAATATTCTCTCTCTCTCTCTCTCTCTCTCTCTCTCTCAGTCTCCCAACATGGGCACTCTGATGGGAGTCTACTTGCCGTGTCTGCAGAACATCTTTGGTGTCATTCTTTTCCTCCGACTGACGTGGATTGTTGGGATGGCTGGCATCATGCAGTCCCTCCTGATTGTCTTCATGTGCTGCTCGTGTGTTAGTATGAGCACACACACGTACTGTTCTGCTGTAAACACCACACGCACACACACATACTGTACTGCACACGCTACTTCACTGTGTTGATTCTGCCAACAATGTGAGCCAGCTTTTATTGCTAAACCAATCAATATAATTCACATGGTTGCATTTGCAGTAATTATTTAAAGGAACCAGTCATCAGAAAATCTAAAATACATGTGTTTCTCCTTACCTGTAGTGCTAATTATCAATTTAGATTGTTTTAATCTATAGTTGCCTTGTTTTGGAGATGTGGAACTTGCTCAAAGCACCAACACAATATATTTGAAAAAGTCAACAACAATGTCTCTTTCCAGAACTCTTACGCATGATAATCCATGTTAATTAACATAACACCCACACATGTGTGTCCTTTTCCATCGTAATCATATGTTGTCGTTTCCTTTACAGACAATGCTCACAGCCATATCAATGAGTGCCATTGCTACTAACGGTGTTGTTCCAGGTAATTCTTTAAACCCTCACACTCCATTATATTCACTTAATAAGGCCCTTTGCATAATGTTCATTTATCCAGCACACATTCTCGATAAGTATTATATTTATATATATATCATTCTGTCGCCAATTTTGTTCTGTTTACAAGATTTTGTGAAATAGTAATTGTCATTATTGGGACATAAACTGGTTTTTAAATCATTACTTGCTCGGACCTTTATATATCCGGACTGCTCTGAGTTACATTTTCCATAACATTTTCTTCCACCTGAGGGCAGCAGAAATGGTGGGGCTTGTCCCAGACAGTTTTCAGTGGTTGTGTAACACTTTGTTTGACTGTTGTAGCTGGAGGAGCATACTTCATGATCTCCCGCTCCCTTGGCCCTGAGTTTGGAGGAGCTGTGGGACTGTGCTTCTACTTGGGCACTACCTTTGCTTCTGCCATGTACATACTGGGGGCCATCGAAATCTTCTTGGTCAGTTTGCTAAAATATTATTCTGTGGTTTTATTCCAGCTGACATTTGTATGCCTATATATGACTTCTAGATGCTGTTCTTCATTAACATATGTCAGCTATTACATGTATTTTAAATCCACTGTATATTGCAATAAAGGTCCTGTTGTAAAATGATTCTCTCTTCAGAAATATCTGGTCCCCCAGGCGGCCATATTTCACGCCACAGAAACCCTTGGGAGTGACAGTGCCATGCTGAACAACATGCGAGTCTACGGCTCTATCTGCCTCAGCTTGATGGCTGTGGTGGTTTTTGTCGGAGTCAAATATGTCAACAAGCTGGCCTCTCTTTTCCTGGCCTGCGTCATTATCTCAATTGTCTCCATCTATGCTGGGGCATTCAAATCCATGACTCATCCCCCAGAATTCCGGTAAGTCTGAAGAATACACATGTGCCTTAACAGAAAGTATTGTAAATTATGGGGACGATGCAACTGATTCAGTTCTTAAGGGGGAGAGAGCACTAATTTTGTTAATTCCAAATGGAGAAATAATGCAGATTTCTCTATTGGTATTAGTATTTTGTTTAATTATAGCTTTTTCCTGTTATGATTCTGGCCACCGGTTGGTGGTGGAAGTAATGATGGCTAACATAGTCATGATTCTAATTGTGTCCATGTTATTGCTGTAGGATCTGCATGCTGGGAAACAGGACGTTGGTGAGAGATCGCTTCGATGTTTGTGCTAAGACTGTGATGAAGGGCAACATCACAGTACCCAGTCAGCTGTCGGAAAGCTTCTGTCTGCCGGGGAACATGAGCAGCGCTCAGTGTGATGACTACTTCAATGAGAACAATGTGACAGAGATACAGGGAATCCCAGGACTGGCCAGTGGGATTATTAGAGGTACATGTATCATAAATTGCAGAGGGATTCAAATATACAGTATGAGATTTTGTTATATGAAGTTAACAACACTTAATGTACCAATTAGTTATATATATATATATATATATATATAGCAATGAAGAGGGAGGAAACAGTATAAGTAAATCCAGCAAGAACACTATGTATTTTTTACATTATGCTATAATTTTTAGGAATTTTACGAATTAACAATCATCATTTGGAAAATGTATGATGTTTTTTTTTCAAAATGATATCCCTAAATTGAAATTGTGTCAGTGAATAACAGACAGGCCTATTATAATTTTAGTCTCTTCCCATGAGTTTGTTACCAATGTTTTCAATGTCAGTTCTCTGTTGTTAGAGAACATGTGGGGCGACTACCAACGAAAAGGGGAGATCTTGGAGAAAGCGGGGCTCCAGTCAGTGGATGCCCACGGTGCCATGGAGAACTTTGGCATGTATGTGTCAGCCGACATCGCCACATCATTCACACTTCTCGTGGGTATCTTCTTCCCATCTGCAACAGGTAAACAATAAGTCTACAGACAAATTATTCTTTCCAAACTTGTTTACCGTAAATATTTAATAATTTACAACAAACATGTATATATAATGTAGACATGTTTTTTAATGCAATATCAAGCCATTAATTGAAAATTGGATTAAGCTGATGTTATAATATAGACATTCTTTACAAAAGTAACTTGCACACAGTAAAAAAGTAAAGCTTTAAACCTTCCTCTGATCCAGCCAGTAGGGGGCATAGTTAAACAGCTTTTACATGTCTTCTATTTTACATTAAAGGTATCATGGCAGGCTCCAACAGATCTGGTGATCTCCGTGATGCTCAAAAGTCCATCCCCGTGGGAACTATTTTAGCCATTACGACTACTTCACTTGTTTGTATCCTTTTGTTGGTGACTACCCACAATAAGACTAATAATCTTTGCAGATTTTATATATATATATTGTTGTGTCACCGTGTGCTCCTTGACCTCCTGTATTCAGATTTCAGTTCTGTGGTCCTTTTTGGGTCTTGTATTGAAGGAGTAGTCCTTCGGGACAAGTAAGTTCATCTGTCTGCTACTGCATGTTCATGTAAAAATAAACAAAAGAAAATAAAGATAACTTCATCATAAAGGTCAAGTCGTCTTATTGGTCATATTCAGTATTCATGTACTTGTAGGTTTGGAGACGGCGTTCAAAAAAACCTGGTGGTAGGGACGCTCTCCTGGCCGTCTCCATGGGTTATTGTGATTGGCTCCTTCTTCTCTACGGTTGGGGCGGGGCTTCAGTCCCTCACTGGGGCTCCCCGACTTCTACAGGCTATTGCCAAGGACAACATTATTCCTTTCCTCCGGGTGAGACAGTACACACTGTTGATGAACAACCTTTCATTGTCGCTGCAACAGCAATGGCTCCCACAGACTTGACTGACATACATTTAGAGACAACAGTTACTCCATCATCTGCTTCTTATTACTTATAAAACATGTGAATCTCATTCAATGTTGAGTTGGAAATGTTTGCTAATATTTGAATTACAGGCTTATTTGAATATGATGCAGTACCAAACATGAAGTGATTTGCATTGTTTTTTTATGAAGGGTTTTTAATTTTTGGTTTCAGGTGTTTGGTCACGGAAAGACCAATGGAGAGCCCACATGGGCCCTACTACTGACTGGCCTCATCGCTGAGCTGGGCATCCTCATTGCCTCACTGGATATGGTGGCTCCCATCCTTTCCATGTAAGCTCACATACATACACATGCCAAAAACATGTGCCAAGTGTAAAATGCACACGCCCAACACATTTATTTCACTCAAACACTGTGAACATGCATTTCTTCCTTTCCCAGTTTGGTTCAGGACAACTACACCACTGACAATGCATTGTCAACTTCAAATGTGTTGGACATTCTCCTTTATTCAACAGGTTCTTCTTGATGTGCTATCTCTTTGTGAACCTAGCCTGTGCAGTTCAGACTCTTTTACGCACACCCAACTGGAGGCCAAGGTTTAAATATTACCACTGGTTAGTATATTTCTTACGAGGGATTCTTTTTACCAGTCAGGTTTTCCTGGCTGTCATGCTTATAAATAATAATACTGTTCTCGTTATGCCAAAACATGTCTTCCGGCTTTATGTGTCCCACCCACAGGGCTCTGTCCTTCCTTGGCATGAGTATGTGTCTGGCTCTGATGTTCATTTCCTCCTGGTACTACGCTATTGTGGCCATGGTAATTGCTGGGATGATCTACAAATACATAGAGTACCAAGGGTATGTCTTTAGTCTTTTGGTTGTATCTCTGTGTTCCTGTCATATCTATAATGGATGCTGGTTGTTTGTCGTCCCTTATGTTTGTGCCTTGTCTCTCCCACTCACAAACAACAACAGAGCAGAGAAGGAGTGGGGAGATGGAATAAGAGGACTGTCCCTTAGCGCTGCACGTTATGCCCTGTTAAGACTAGAGGTTGGACCCCCACACACCAAGAACTGGAGGTACAGCTACACCTGCAAGAGACACCTGCAACTTCTAGGGAGCCACAATCCATATTGGGATATGAAAGTTGTTTTCACAGCATCAAACATCCCACACTGTCACCCTCTGAAGACCAACAGATATTTCACACTGTTATGCAGTCAATTTATTTAAAAACATGTTGGATCGGAGAAGCTGCAAGTTTGATCAAAATCCTGTCAGTGGCAAAATCGAGCAAATGACCTTAGACCCAAAAGAGTTAAGAAATGTGTGGCACCCAGATGGACACATGTAATAAATAATAGGTTATCTACCCTCTATAAAAAAAAAATGGCCCGGGAGAATGATGATAATGCCATACAAATGAATCAACATATGATAGATTTACCAACCAGCTGTCATCCATACTGACACACAATAAGTAAATGCCATGTATTTTGGGAAGTTGTGGTCCACTAAGTTAGCGTGACATCTTTTGATGTACTGTTTAACCACTATGATGCCACACTTCCTCTTTTGTCACTCATTCTGAATGAGATAACAGTGACTAAACACGGCTAGTATTAAAAGTTTTGAATGTGGAATGTAATGGAGGCAGTATGTCAATACAATATAAAGAAGGCAGTCCAGTAGGCACTGACAGGGGATTTAGAGGTCAAACAATGTCCAGATGTCTACGTTAAAATGGGGATACATCTGGCAGAGAAGAGACAATAGTTTTTTTTAATATGTTGAGGTCACATACATAAATGTTGTCTCTACAGCATTTACCCTATTCACAGTAAAATACTTTCATTTAACAGTTATGTGGGCCTTAGATGACTTAACATCTGTGTTTAAGCTATACATGTAAATGTGTTTGGACAAGCAAATCAAAGACTAGCTGCTTGACACTGACAGTTGAAAAGTCAAATTGTATCAACCTACCCTCAATGATCATTCAGTAAATCTTGTTTTGATAGATGAACACTTGCATGATCTTATGTCTGTGCGTTCTATACAGCTAAACAATATGCATTTTTATTAATACTTTGGTCACAGTCTGTCAACAGGGGGTGCAAAGACACACCTTTGATCGTTTGACCTTTGACGCCTATTGACTATCTTTGACTCTGTGCACCACAGACCTCAGCTGCTTGTGCTGTTGAAGCTTGATGAGGACCTCCACGTAAAGTATCCTCGTCTGCTCACCTTTGCCTCGCAGCTAAAGGCAGGAAAGGGTCTGACCATTGTGGGCTCTGTCATCCAGGGCAACTTCCTGGACAGCTATGGGGAAATGCAGGCAGCTGAGCAGGTACATACTAGAAAGGGGTGTGCTGAACATGCTCTATACAATTCTCTATTGTACTCTGTTGCTGACTGTGTTGCAACTAATTGTTACAAATGACCACCTTTTGTGATGTGAAAAGCACAATGAAGCGAAAACATGCTTCATTGTGAATTTTCAATTTTTGTGACGTTTCTTCGACAGCAACTGTTTTTGAAGCATTTGTCACTTTAATCAATGGGCATGGCTGAAAACAGCTTGTTGTTGTCACTACAATATGGAGCCAATGAGCCATTTCGGATAAAATAAGGGACTGTTGCAGAAACATTTTTCATAATATGATGTGTTTGGTAAAAAAAAAGCTTTTTTTTATGTGACAACAACCAGAGAAATTAATCGCTCATCCAAGATTCACTTAGTGCTAAGACAATACTCATGCATCATGTATCAAGAATTATCATTGGAGCTATACTTAGTGGTTTTTCGATATACATCTTTTATTCTAAAGCATATAGTATGGTTTATACCTGTTTAAACATGGTTTATCTGCTTACTCCTTATTGTGGTAATTTTTTTCACAAAAAGGCCATTAAGAATATGATGGAGATTGAGCGAGTCAAAGGTTTCTGCCAGATCGTGGTGGCATCGAAGGTGCGGGAGGGTATTGTCCACCTGATCCAGTCCTGTGGTCTGGGGGGCATGAAGCACAACACTGTGATGATGGGCTGGCCTTATGGCTGGAGACAGAGTGAGGACCCTCGTGCCTGGAAGACCTTTATCAGTAAGAGTCTCACTGAAATATATATATATTTTTTAATACTGTTTACAGGCATAAGTATTTAGTTGTCACACTTAAATGCACTTAACAATCAGCTCACTATTATGAACTTAAAGATAGAGCAATTGTGGGTTTGAAAAAGCTCATTTGAACATACTATTTGGAATACATTTTGTGCTAGTTTCCGTTTGGCTTGTACAGAATGTAAGCTGTTGCAAAATAAATTCATACAGTACAGTTAATATCCATGCCTCCATGTTTTCATCTCTACTCAGCCACAGTTCGCTGCACCACAGCTGCCCACCTGGCCCTGATGGTGCCCAAGAATGTGTCCTTCTACCCGAGCAACCATGAACGCTTCACAGATGGCAACATTGACGTTTGGTGGATCGTCCATGATGGGGGGATGCTAATGCTGCTGCCTTTCCTGCTCAAACTTCATAAAGTGAGAAGGCAGATATCTTTGAGTTTCATTCCAATACGTTACTTTACATGTTGCAAATAAAAAAAATGATTTTAATTGTGTTTTCTGAAAGCAACTATAGTCACTTTTTTGGGGTATAGCACATGATATTACACTATGGTTATATTTGCTTATTTGCAAAGGTTTGGAGAAAATGCCAGATGCGTATCTTCACTGTAGCCCAGATGGATGACAACAGCATCCAGATGAAGAAAGATCTGGCCATGTTCCTGTACCAGCTGAGAATAGAGGCTGAGGTGGAGGTGGTGGAGATGGTGAGGAGCCCTCACACACGACCACGAAACTGAGCAAAATTGAAGACTTCCATAGAGGTTTTGTTTATAGCTAGAGCCAGAACAAATTGAACTGAGTAATAAAACCAGATACACAAAACCAGATGCCCATTATTACAAGATACCGCCGACATGATTGTTTCACAGAAACTGATTTACTTTAATTTCATGGTCACTCTGTCCATGTTCAACATGTGTTTAAGCTGAATTAACCACTAATATTCTTTTTTTTTCAAAATGCTACTTAAGCATGACAGTGACATCTCAGCATACACCTATGAGAGAACGTTAATGATGGAGCAGAGATCCCAGATGTTGAGGCAAATGAGGCTGTCCAGTGCAGAAAGAGAAAGAGAGGTATGTGTTCTTTGTGTGTAATATTTATTCTTAAAATATTTTTAAACAAAATGCATGATAAATCATCGAGAGACTGCTGTGTTTTCATGTTTTGCTGTTTTAGGATCTTCACTACTGGTGGTCTGGTACAATTTGGGAATTTAACCTGCTCTAACTTAACTCTGTTTATTGCTATGAGTAAAGGTTTTAGTTACATACAGTATATTGACATCCAAGCCCCCATTATATTCCCAATGGCACTTGCAGGCCCAGTTGGTTAAGGACAGACACTCTTTGGTGCGTATGGGAAGTTTATACTCAGACGAGGAGGAGGAAGTGGTGGAGGCTCCTGGAGAGACGGTCCAGATGACTTGGACAAGAGAGAAGTGTGAGGCTGAGAGGAGGAACAGAAACAATGCACCCGAGAACTTCAGAGAACTCATGAGCCTCAAACCGTGAGTTGCATTCAGTTAACCTTCTTCACCGCCTCTTATTTAACCAATAAAACCTGGAGCATTTAATTTGTTTGAATGTTTTCTCCGTCTCTCCTCGCTGTATTCTAGGGATCAGTCCAATGTGCGGCGAATGCATACGGCTGTGAAGCTGAACGAGGTGATAGTCAATAGGTCCCATGATGCTCGATTAGTGCTGCTCAACATGCCAGGGCCACCTCGAAACACGGACGGAGATGAAAACTGTATCCTTTACCAATTTGCTCAAACAAAAGGGGTCTTTCATAATTGTATTGACGATTTGGGGCTGCAGTACACACACCAAGTGTGTAGCATATCGTTTGGCTGATTTTACTTAACGTGTATTCCAGATATGGAGTTTCTGGAGGTGTTGACTGAAGGTTTGGAAAGAGTGCTGCTGGTCCGAGGCGGAGGTCGGGAGGTTATCACCATCTACTCATGATCAATTATTAGCTGCTACACAGGAGCATCTGCCTCATCAGAATACATTCCACCTTTTAGAAAGGAGGCAATACCTGCTGGTTAGACACATGGATTTGTCACTTTAATTGTGAAGGATGTATTTTTCAGTACAAAATATTGGCACACACAAGTGTACATATCCACCTATATGTTTGCCTTCTTTACAAATGAAATAATTTCATGTCAAACACAAACTTTAGATGTATTTATAGGTCATAAATATATGTGATAATACACCTTTATTTAAGAGACTATGGCAGACTACATATGTTGGTACATTCTTGATATGTCAGATTTATATTTTGAAACAGCTCTTTGATTATTCTAGAAGCACATCTCTATTTATTTATTTATTTTTTCCCAACCCTTCCCCACTGAGGTAAAGCAATGCTACTGTGGATAATGAACACAGTGCTTGACGTTGGTTGTGCTGTAAAGGTGGCATGCCAGAGATCATGAAGAAAGTTTTTAAAAAGAGTTATAATTTATGATTTTTTTTTTACAGATATTTGTGTTGTTGATATGAGAGAAAAAATGTATATGGATGACTTTTGAACCGTTGCATTTGTACTTTTTCTACAGACCCGAACAGCTTATCTGCACACAAAAAAGACGGCTTAATTTAAAGTTATAGTCCTTAAGATTTCAATGAAATCAAACCCCACTTTGCATACTACTCATGGTCTGCATTTCTTCTGCAATAGCCATTTGATATCTTTATACAGAATTGCAATTGTAAATACCATTCTATATGGTAGTTTTCATCATAAGTGGAGTCTGCCATTCCCGTTCAGGAATAACATTGGCTTACTTCACACTACCCTTCACTGCAACACTAGTTTGTTTGGTTATTCCGTAAACAAATACGTCAGTTGGTATTATGTTGTAATTCTGACAAAGTAGGTGCTCAAGCAGTATTTGCTGCAATATTAAACTGCGCTTGGCATTTCCAAGGTAACCAGCGTTGCGGCCAAATCAACCATGGCTGAAATCTTAAGGATTTCAGCTTTAAGCAATTCTGACCTCAGCTACATGAGACTTCCAGACTCTGTTTTGTGTCTTTTCAAGTCTTTTTCTAAGAAGTTGAGTATTTTAGGATATTATACTGTTATATGATCTGTAGCCAAGAGTGTGGCATTCCCTTCACTTAAGGGAGAACATTTTGGCACAATACAATCTTTCCATGGAAACTTTATGTTGGCAGTGTTTTAGTGGAGGCTGAGTATTCATGTTAAAGAACAATGAGTCTATCGTGTCAATGTGGAAATCCTGCACGTTGTGTTGACGTTAATAAAACATCCAAATGAGCTCGCCAATGCAAATTCCTAACATTGTTGGCAAAGCATGCATCTTAATCTTAACAAGGGAAATCTTCACAGCGTTGCTGTGTGCTGTTTCAAGTTAAAGATTTTGTTTCAGTTTTTTCTACGTGCAACAGTTTTCTGTTTGGCAAAGGGCAGAATAGTTCACATTAAAATATGCTCTTTGTTTTTTAAACCTCCAAGGTATTTTATTATTTTGCAAAATCAAATAAAAAGAACATCTGTTTGTAAACTGCTGCCTCTGTCCTATTTCATGCTCATTGGTCAGCAATACATTAAAAAAAACCTTCACAAACAAAAACTAAAATAACAACTTGTGCTATCTCAGCAGTTTCCTTCATCAGTCTCATTCAGTTTTCATAGAGATTATGTCAGCAGAGGTATAACACATTCAATGTGTTAAATATATTTCAAAATGAATAGCAAAGTGCCCTGGGATTGATGTTCTGTCAATTTTAATCTAGTTGTACTGTATATACAGAGGCGGCGTTTACATTACCTACCAAATGAGGCTACACATTAAATGTTTTTTGTAATGATGGAAAGAAAGGGATTCTCTCCTTATCTTAAGTGCTGGGGTTGCCCACAAATTAATACAGCAATCTCATTAAGCCCTCCTTTTTTATAGCAGAAATGATGCATGGTCAGGTGTAGCTGAACAGCGTTTCTAAACATTCATTCAAACATAAGTAGGCTGGAAAGCAGCAGAACTATAGCCGGGATTAGCAGAACTTTTGGTTCATGCTGGGCTCTGGATGAGGGATTCTGGTGAGAGGACCCTCTTGGGCTCGGAGGCCTCAGGACCAGCCTGCATGGGTTCTGCACCTCCTCTAAGGCGATCTGGACCTCACTGGGCCGGTTCAAAGTCAACTGATCACGGACCTGGGGGAAAGACAAGAGAGGGAGGTGATGCACACTAATATAATAATTATTATTATTACGCTTTTTTATCCTTTTATTATAGCCAAAACACTCCTGTGGCCAAGAAATGGAATAAAAGCGTGCCTTTCAATTTCTTACCGACCCTTCATTTACCAGAGAAGGCTGTTCTTTTACACAAAATACAGTAATCTTATAGCTTACCCTCTCCACCTCCTCAAACACTCGCAGGAAGTTCTTTCGAAGGACATCAGCCAACTCCTTTTCAGTCCAGTTCCTTTGCAGGAGTTCCTGGATCAGGACGGGATACTTGGACACGTCCTCTAACCCCTGAGGAAAGCTGTTCACGGAAAGTCACATATTTTTGTTTTATAAAAGAAACCACTCAATCTGAGAGTTTTGTTGTGACAAAATACATTACTTATAAATGATGAATAATAAATACTACTACTACTACTACTACTACTACTAATAATAATAATCAACCCTTTTGTTTGTAACATTCCTGTTTAGGATAGATTATGTCTGTATGCGGGGAAGGGGACTCATTCAATGCCCACCATCTACTGCACCAGCTCTCTCTTTATGCTTGTTAGAAGTAAAAAGGTATTGATTTTTACCATTTTTCAGCCTGTTGACAGCTTGAGTGCCAAATTGCAGATATCATGACAGGCTAACAAAAGCAAAGCATCTGCCTGTGAAATACATTACTACTGGTTTAGATATGTGTTGTATAAATACGATTTTCTATTAACAACCACACAAGATATGTTTTTAGATTAAACATGAGACGAATAATCAACAATCAAGCGTTAAGTATTACAACTACACATAAAATAAGGATTTTCTAGAACACGTGGTGTTTGCTGTCAGCTCTAAGAGCCAATCAGCTCTCTGATGTGGCGACAGCCAGGCGTTTCCCATCATGCACTGGGCCAGGCAGTCCGTGGAGAGCTACTGCGGCGCCTGGCTGTAGAATCGACGGCTGGCTTGCTCTCGTGAGAGTATCGTTGACCACGTGTGAATGACGTCAGAGCAAGTCGGGAGCAAGTCGGACACAAATCTAACCGGCATGCATTGCGCGCCGATCGCCGCCGATCGATTCTGCGCAGAACTGGCTCATCTCAAACGAGCCTATTGACACCCAGATCCAGTGCTCTCTCTCTTTTTTTTTTCCTCTCTGAGCTGCGAGCGGTCGGACCTGCGGGTTGTATGATGCCTGAGTGCGGGCTACTAACAATCTCATTTTGGAGAAAGCTGTGTAGGGGTTCTCTGCCATTTTTGTTGTCATTTCTGTTTTCTCCTGTTTTGTGGCTAGACAGGGAGGTCAGTATTGTTGTTCCTTTGTTCTACGATAGGCAAGAGATACTTTGTGTTCTAGCTAGTGTGGGGTTTTTGTTTGTTTTGGCCTTTGAGACCCTGAGGCCTATTGCTTCCATTTTGGTTTATTTACCTTTTTGTTAACTGATAAGCTGTCAACAAATTGTACTTATTGCCGCTTGAATATCTCGCCCGCCTTGTTGTTTCCCTTCCTCGTTCCACCTTTGCCAAGGCTATTTTCCCTTTATATGTGTGCTAGGCCTGTGTACCCCTCGGCAGGCCATAACAGCTTTGTTTTATTTTGTTTTCTGTGCAAGTTGTATATCTGAACATGCCCACTCATCCGAGTCATGGGATAGGAGATATGTAGATGTACTGTCCCTTAATGTAGTGCTTCCAGCTATCTGTATGTTGTGATAGCAAGGGAATATTTCTTACCCCACAGCACCTTCAAAGTCTCCTCCAATTCCTATCGACTCAGCGCCAATCACCTTCTTAATGTGATCAAAATGGTCTGCAAAACCCAGGTGGAACAGTAAATCAGTTGAGATATAATAAATACAAACTACAGATTCCCCTCAAGGCAAAAACAAACAAACATGGATGCCTCACCAGCCACATGAGAGATGTTTGCTTTGTTGCTGCAGGATATGAAGTTGTTGTGGATATTCACCATGATCAACCCACGTTTCTTTTTCTGAAACACAAGACACAAGTGTCACTGCCACGTCTAGAGAATGACAAGAAATACATAGAGAAGCATTAACTAAAATAAGTATGTATAAAGACATTTTTCTGACACTAGTAGCCTTTATTTCTGTCTTATTGACATTCACTAGTTGTAATGGGGAGGTGTGGTAAACATCAGGTTTATGCTCGTCTTATCTCAAATAGCCTGTAACACAGAAATCTGTGGCAAAATGATAAACACGCCCTCAAGAGGGATCTGAGGGGCCCAGAGTTGGGTTGACATAAAGTAAGAGAAATACATCCATGTCACTGCATTTTATTACTACAGGTTCATGTATTGCTTAGAAGCATATCAGAAAACGCACTGGATTTCATGATGTTTTTCTTGGTAGGCTTTCAAAAACACCCAATTTATGTTTCTTACTGTTTCCATGGTATAGCAAACATACGATGCGTAATTACATATTTTAACATATATAGTAGAAATTGATTAACTTAACTCATCCTGACATTTCTCAAAATGTTGGATAAATGAGAAAAAATGCTTGTGGTGAAGTTGCTTGAGCTTCTATTGTAAGCAAAGCACAGCCTGCTGTATATGATAAACAAACGATCTGGAGCCAATGGGAGGAGTGAAGAAGTTAATGAGTTGGTTAAACTGAAGCTGAATGAGGACATGTAATGGCTGCTGAAAGAGAAATTCAGAGGGTGAAAGAGACACAAGTACAGTATCATCTAACTATTAGTGTTAGCTCAGAACTTAAAATTGTCAAAAAGTACATTCAGATTTGATTCTCTGATTATCAACCTCACAACAATCAAGATCATTTGAGTCTCGCGCATAGCACTCTGATGAAAGTATAGTAAAAATCGACTAAAGAGCAGTTGGATGAACAACACTAAGGCTCGTAAAATTATTGTAGTGTCTTATTGTCACCGTTTACAAAAACACTCACTGTGACTCATTGCTTCATTTTGGAAACTGTTCCACACACACTCAGCTGACTTGCGAATACAACACTCTAAAGTATACAAAGGGAAGTTGATCCACTGTCAATCCTAAATCTCACCCAGCATGTCATTATCAGGCTTTAACTGGTTGTAAAAATGGAACAGAAAAAAAATACAGCAATGAGATGTGAACTTGATTTCTTGATCCTGCAAATCTTCCCATATCAATTATACTGACTGTTAGTGGGCTGAGATAGAATCATTGTTGAATTGTGGACACCCGTACAGAATTTATTTATCCTGTTTATACACAAAGAAAATCTAACTATGGAAACAAATTGCATGTTCTTCGTCAGAGGTATAAATGAGAATTGCTATTAATGTAAATTAATCAGTGACTTGATTGATTTAAACAATCATTAATCATGCAGTGAATTAGTTTTCTCACCAGCTCAAGCAGCAGCCAGTCAGGTACGTTGCGTTCATGGCTGCACACGGAGAAGGACGATGAATGGCTAAAAATGACCGGCGCCTTGGAATGCTTCAGCGCGGTCCAGGCAGTGTCCCAAGAAGTGTGGGAAAGGTCTACGATCATTCCCAGTCTGTTCATCTCCTCGACCACAGCCTCCAGAAAACACATTCAAAAGCCATTTAAAGTATCATGAGAAGGAAGGAAGTCAAATCAGCCAACAACAGGATATGGTTACACACACGTAAACACACTCATGCAGAGAGCAATCGAGGAAGTCCTCAAACGACCGAGCATTTACGATGAAGAGCATTAACCAATTTCAACAATAACAAGTTCACCTTTTTTTTTGGCACAATCTACTAATGCCTAATTATGCATAATTATGATAAACGAAACAATTCTGTACAGTCATTGATATAACTGAAACATTAAGCTTACCTTCCCAAAGTGTGTCAGGCTGTTATTCTGTCTTTGATAGACATCATAAAGTTTTGAGGAGGATTCAGCCCTGCATTAAAAAAAATATATTTTCAAAACCACAAATTATGACAGTGTTGTCTTGTGAATCTCCCACTACCATAACATCTATCCAAATACTGTTCCATTTATGGAATCTGACCTAGACAAATGAAGCTACATGGACTGTAAAGTTACAAAGAGAGTCCAAATACAGGTTAATTTGCATAAATGGAAATGAATAAAATGCAAACACATTCAACCGTTCAGTCCACCCTGTAAACAAACCCTTGTACGACAAACAAAGGCTAATGGTAAAGGAATTCTGGTTCAAGTCCGAGCTGATGAAAAAGTTCAGGCAAAATCCTTCCATGTATCCCTATTATTAATTATCTGTTGAGTCATGTAACCATCATTAACTTTCTGCATGCTATAAATCACGTGTGACATTCTAAATACAATAATGTATTCTGATTCTGAGAAGAGAAGAGATCTCTTACTTACCAGGGTGTGTTGCAGGAATGTGTTAGGGTCATGGAGCGCACCCCGAGCTGGTAGAACATCCGCAGAGCTGGCAGGCTGCTGTCAATGGAGTGGCCCCCCTCAATACTTATGAGACAGGCAATCTTATGCCTCATCTCAGAATTCCTCAGCTCTGCAATGACAGATGCACCTTTATTTCACATACTGTGTATATGCACATTATCCAAAATGAACGGCTCAGGGGAAAAGAGCGAAGCACAATTATTTGTTTTGTGTTAGCGAGTGTGTCAGATTCCATTCTTCACTCAAAGTAATGCTGCAAAGATGATTATTACTTTCATGTCTCTCTTTTGCAAATATGGACCGTTAATAAGGCAAAAGTAAGGATTCATAAATAACAGGATTATGGATGTTGTTATGTACAATCACACTTGAAACAAAAATACCCCACTCATTTATAATTGCAGATAATCAACTAGATTCAATCCCTCTTTCATCTCCATAGTGGTTTTGTAGGTAAATTGCTTGGATGCCATGTTGAGGTGTACTGTACCCTGGGCAGATGTGACCAATTCAAAGTCCCGGTACTCAGTGCACATGCGTCTGACCACATCTATTTGTTCCAGAGTCAGCCTCACAGCATCCTTCTCCTGGGCCCCACACAACACATAGACTGCAAACATCTGACAAAGGGATGCACGACACAGGAGAGAGCCAGAGATATTGAAGTTACAGAAGTGCCTGTAATTCTAGGTTTGACCTTTCTACAACAGAAACTTAGCAGATGCTTTTATTCAAACATTACTCTCTGAGACAACCTATACTATAGAACACATTCAGGATCGGGGGTGAAAGACTGATTTATTAAGTTGCAATACCTGTGCCTGTACATGGCCTGCTTGGAGTCGGGTGATGTCGGTGGCCACTTTGCTAATGTTGTAAAGGTTAACTTGGCTCAGCCGATTGTTGTGAAGTATCCTCAGCTGGAGAGCTAGGTCATTATGACTGAGCGATGGAGAGGGCGTAAGGAAAATGGAAGTCATTAAGAGGCATTTCAATTTGAAATCCATTAATTAATTAATTTCCACGATTAAAAATGCCATGTAGAAGAGACAATACACATAATTTACCCATCAATAAGGGGATATCGGGACATCAAGTCATTCACTCTATCTCTCTCAGAGTATCCAGATATCAAACAAGACAGAGAGGAGAGAACCACAAGCTGTCCAAAGGACTTCATCCAGAATCCGCTTGACGCACTGTTTACACTTTTCCTGGAAAGCATATTCTGAGGAGGGAAAACACGTCAGTGCATGACATTGTCTATTTTGGATTCATAGTTCAAATAGGAAGTAGACTCACTGTACACAGATAAGTCCCTTTTTGAATATTACAGAAGTATTGCAGCGACAATTAGAAACAAAACATGATAGCATCATTGTAAAATTACTGCTTTGTGCATATGTTAAGTACTTAGAAAACATTGCACTATAACTAGTGAGGTTCAAATCCCCCATGGTATGATGAGATCGTGAACCAGGCTCAAGTATCAGCTCATTTGATAGTTTATGAAAATGCCCACTGGACAGTAAGAACAATAATGCATCCTCATGTTCCAATAAGACTTTATATCTATATGATAGTGGGAAACAATTCAGTTTAAACCACGATGTACTTACCTGCTAGGTCGAGAAAAAAAACGTGTTAACCACCAAGTTCAACAACTGCATAAACAGTACGAACTTTCCAGCTCTCCGCCGCAGTAAAATGTAGAGCAGACCTGTACAACAACTGGTAGTTGTGCTGACTGATGCATTCAAGGTCATGGCGGGGGAAACCCAATTACTATAGTTTCCGATTTTTTACGCATTAAACCAACAGAAAAAAATTATGTAATTCTAATTCCAGACGGAATTTAACTTCTACTCCTCTCCTTGTATATTATTCACTTCTAAAGCCTGTACGCTTTATAAATATTGCAGTGAGTGCAGTTAACAGTGGTTACATATCGGATAAGCAAGAGGAGGAATTTACGAGGAGTACCTGAAAGCACCGTAGAGACCTGTGGATTTGTTGTTGCCATCTGTTGGCCAATTAATGTAATCGCTACCTTAAAAGACTCCCAGCAAGCTCCAGGTGCAGTTGCCTGCTCACCTCCCACGCGCACAACGTTTTTACGTGTGTCACGTCTGCAATGGTGATTACTTTCGAGCCACTATGTTTTGTTAAAGTATTTATTAAAAAATAAAAAAAACACGTGCTCAAATATAATACCGTCCAGATTTCCAGACAGCGTGTGTCGTAACAGAAATAATGGTTCGAAATGCACAAGCACATGGCACTCGGATGTGACACCGAATTTCGGAAGCTTGGCCTCGGAAAGTGACACAAGTAAGTCGAAAGATAGTAAGCAGACGTGTGAATACTGATAACGGAACAAATATTGACATAGATTAACAAACTTATTTAAAAAATGAAATAAAAAACATCTAGCATTAATTAGGTCATTTTTGCTGATGCCCACAAGCTAGCAGTGCCAAACAACGTGTGTGTGTGGGGGGTGCTCTATCAGTTTCCAATTTAGTTTTTGAGGCAAGGGTGAAGGATTGTTGAGTTGGAGGAAGGGCTGTAGGATTTGTGTAAGTCTTGTGAACGTCGTCTCTAAAGCATGAGGGAGTTTGTTGGCCTTTGGGTCACTTTTAAGGTTGCTGGCTATTCCCCTGACTGTCTTTTGTTTGGGAGGGCTCAGGTGGTCCCACTGAATATCTGCCTGGGGCAGGATGAGGTGGATTTTCAGGGTTATGTGCATGAATGGGTTGAGGAGCATCAGATGCATTTTGTTTTGTCACAGTATTTGTGTTGCAGCTTAATGGAATTCTTCATTAATTACATATTTTTACATCTGTGCTTTTCATACTGTGTGACATGTCAAAAACATGTGAAACTACCTATGCTCAAATCTCAAATGTAAAAAAAACAAAACAATGATTAACTTAGGTTGACAACATAGAGCACAATACTTTGATATCAAGACTACATAATTCTTCAACCCATACATGTTTTTGTTAAAAGGTTGAACGAGCAGCTCCAGAGGCAGGTTGAACTTCCTGAGCCGGTGCAGGAGGTGCATATTCTGCTGGGTGGATTCCAGAATCCTGAAGAAAGGACTCTAGAATCCTGAAGAAAGTATTCTACAGCAGACACAAGTCAGAGTTTGGCGTTTGGAGCACACAACAAAACCGGGCAAGAACAACATCCCGAGGTAAGAGTGCATTTATCTTTAGAGGTTGTTAAATATTGATTGGTTCGCACTTCCCTTGAATGCTATTAGGTGTTTTTTTATACATCACCCAATCAGAATGTGATAAACATCTACCAACTAAGATGTGTACGGTGGCACGGTATTTGCACGAGTTTGGTTCTTTAGCATTCAGTGGTGGAGGAGGTCTTAATAGTTTATCAGAGTAGTGATGGTAATGGTGATTTAGCTGTTAATGGGTTTGTGATAATTGTTTTTTTGGTACTTTGGTTTTCTTTGCAGAGAGGAAAGCCACTGGTGTGTAAATAATGCATGCTCTGTGAGTGCATAACAACAAAGTGTTTAGGACCACATGTGGTGTAAAACAAGGATGGCAATAATTTGCCATGTGGTATTTTATTTTCTCATGTAATGATAAAGGGATGCTCGTTGCCATTGTAGCATTCAAAATGAACCTTCTTTAGACATTAATTCCTCCCATAGTTACCCTTCCTGGTCTGTGGGGGATTCAGTATGATCACATTGGCCACAGCCTTGCTAGTGTAAATTTACTAAGATAGGGAGCGTTCTATTTGCATTTTATTTTGACTGATTTTAATGACTATCTGTTGTCTAATTCAGAACCACCAGTCCAAATGCATCAGGTGATCTGGTATGGATTTTTGATACGTGTTAGGTTTTCCCTTTGTGCTGCCAGAAGCCCTAAGTAAGAGTAAATGCATCCAGGTACCACTTCACTGGAGCAATGCATGTACCTGGTTAGATTACTTTGCTCTGCCTTCACCAGAATCGTTCCCATAAAGATACATCTGATACTGTCAACTGTAGCTTACAGTCTGGCCTGAATGCAGTGGTCCAGACCACATAACACAACCTCTGCTTGTACATGCTTTCAAACTTGAAATGCTCTTGTGCTTAATGAGTCTGGGGTGCTTTGAATTGGAATGAGTCTGTGTTGATGGGGAGCATCAGGGTGCCACACATTAATTTCAATTAATTTCAGCGGGAAGATGCAAATCTTGATTCCGCGGTCCACCCACTGAGATCTGGCCTTGTAGTCCGTACTGAGGAGAGTGATTCAGCTCTGATTGGAGCACCCTAATGCTTCAATGGAGTAATCACAACTGTGTTGATATTACTCTACCAATCCTCCAACTGCGAGGAGTGGACCCCCAGCCGACACTGTTTGAATTCAAATTAACCAAATCATTTAGTCATATTGTCGACCTTGGTGTGGAATGTGAATGGCAGCCCAAAAAAAATCAAATCTCGTACTACGTTTTCACTGTTTAATGAGGGAGCTTAAGCCAAAGTATTGTCATTAGGGTTGCTGGATACTATTTTTTAAATAATGTGGTTGAAAGTACATTTTTCACTTCAGAAAATGGATTTTCTGTACATGACGCTTTCCTTAAAACCCCTAATGAAACCGTGCAGAGATAGTGTCACAGAGAAGCACTTTGAATCACTGAGGGAAAAAAAAGACTACTGAATTAGGAAATGCCACTGGCCTCAGGTGTATTTTACCAGTAATATATATTGTGGAAATATAATTGTCCTACTTTTAATAATGTTTTTTGATGACTGCATAATTACATAAGTCATATCAAAAGTTTATCACTATTTTAATTAAAATGCTGAGATGATTAAAAGGTTTTAGCATGGTATTGAAAATGACAATGGTGCTGTGAATAATTTATTGTTGCTGCAGCTGTCACTTTCTATAAAATACTCTTTGTGATGAACACTGCTAAACTTCCAACAGAAGGACGATTCTAGTGAATGTTGTACACACTGTTTGGAAATCTGTGATCCTAAATGCTGTCTTCCTCTCTTCTTGATAGCTGCAGCTAGATAGCTAGAGTACTCTATTAATCCCAAAGGGACATTGTTGTGTTACAGCAGATACTTCACGTAAATCACAAACAAACTAGAAGTGCAGATCTGTGCCAAGTCGGTCTGCAACAACCACCATTGAAATGTTTGATTGACTGAACACAACCCACAATTGACCCTTGGTTAAGTCCCTTGGTTAACACAGATCGGCTAATCGTAGCGTAGCTTCAGCCAGCTCTGACCAACTGACCCACAACTAACCAACTTTGCTCAAGAGCCTCTCATGAAATCGTTTTTTGATTTTCTTCATTTTCAGGCTAGTGATAATATAAATCGTTATATTCTGTAGATATTCTTCATTTCATTATTCTTCTGTCTATTAGAGTTCAGGTTGTGCGAGGTCAGTTTAACAAATACTTTCTGTGAGAAGTTTCTGTGAGAACAGTCCGGTTGTCTGTTTCTCAAGGTTCCACGCTTTGCACCACAACACTCACACCTGTTTATCAGTATATTGACATTAGGGAATAGACTGGTCGTTGCACGTTCCAGTCTTGTGAGAAAAGATGAGAACACGGGATTCTCCTCCTCTTGACAGGACAGAGCGAATCAGATGTTAGGACGAGGAGAGACGAACCTGTGACGATAAACTGTGTATGAAAGGCCCCACTTCCGTGGTGGGCAGTTGTTCTTTGCCCAACCTGCGTGTTGGCTGTACCACTCACTGCTTTTGCAATTGCAGCGCTTGCTACTTTACGTGTGATCATTTAGTAAATAAATTTAGAGAACGAGAGAAGTTGTCGAACTGAGTTCTTCCAGGCATCCAATAATTGACACACGCTTACACTAGTTACGTGGATTTTGAGCTAGTTATGGTTTAACGTTGTGTAATAGTGATACTCATCACTAGGGATGGGTATCGTTTGGGTTTTTCCGATACCGGTGCTAAACCGATACTGGTGCCTGAACAGATACTTTTTTTATTGCCAAGGCAATTTTTTTTCTTCAAATTGAACAATATATTAACTGTTTAAAGTATACTATAAATATAAATAAATAAATAAATAAATACATACATACAAAACACTTGACTTCAAACTACAGCTTCAAACCTTTTAACTTCAAACTATAAACAATATATATATATTTAAAAAAAGAATAGACCCAAGCATCAGGTGGCCTGATTGGGACCGTGTGCAACAGAACTCAGAAACTGTTGGATTCTACAAACTGCTGCTTTACTGGACTACACGTCATCATTAATATCAACTGGGAGAGATTTGTTCCAGGAAGCAGAGGACGGACGTTCAAAAGCTCGTGCTCGCGTCTCCAGCGATCTCTGTGTGCGCGCGCTGCGGGTGTGTGAGCGGAGCCCCGCTCCGCATGCAGGTGGACGACAGAGAGCAGAGCAGCGAGTGTGATCTGATCCGCACTATTTTAATAGTATCGATACATCAAAATCTTATCGTTTTTAACGTACGGGTACCGCGCTACCTTTTTAGGATCTATATACCGTGCAACATTACAGAGTAGTGTAAAAAAAAAAGTATTTAAATCGGCTCAGGCACCGGAAGGAAGCACCGAAATCTGCGTTGCGTAACTTGTTTTCTTGCTGAATAAGTTTGACATCCTGTTCTGAATATATATATATATCTCCCCCTTGCATACACATTTTAGACCCTTCTGTCTGCTTTTCTCTGAAATCACTTTTTGTTTTTCCAAAAGATTAGATACTATTGTGTGGTTGGTGACAGTGTGGGCTTCATGATAGCTCTCACAGCAGAGAGAGAGAGAGAGAGAGAGAGAGAGAGAGAGAGAGAGAGAGAGAGAGAGAGAGAGAGAGAGAGAGAGAGAGAGAGAGAGAGAGAGAGAGAGAGAGAGAGAGAGAGAGAGAGAGAGAGAGATCGATCCACAAAACTTTCCATTCATTAGCGTCTTATCATTCATTTTGCCGTATCGCGCTCACCATTCATTCATTTCAAACCGTAACGTTAGCCTAGCTTCCAAGCCCAAGCGGCGTGCCTATTGTTTTGCTTCCGGTTGAGCTACATCCGGCGTGGTGCTCGCGAGAAAAAAATAAAAATGCGTTGACGGCGTTAAAATTGGTTTGCGTTAACGCCGTTAATAACGCGCTAATATGACAGCACTAGTATAAACCCATAGTACTTAGTTAGACAGTGTATTACTAGAGAAGTATGTAGAGAGGGGTTTATCTATTGCTGTTCTAAAAAATAAGCTGCTTAAGAAAACTACCATGTTTTTTTTTTTCAATGATTATATTGATAGCATTTTCCAATTACACAGATAAGACCCAGAGGCAGCAGCTGTTCATCACTCTATCAGTACTGAGTAGAAGACTAAAGAATGTTAATATGCAACCCAAGTGCACTGCACCATATACTTGGATGGTTTTCACTTCTGCGCACAGCCAGTATATTGGAACAGTTCAGTCACCATATTAATCACAGCATAATTGCATTCCCCCCACATTGTACAGCAGCGTGGGTGTCTTTCCATTCTTACTTTTATTTCACAAATATCGGTTCATAATAAGTGTAGCCTCTCCTGTTTCTCATCAGTGCCTTTTAGAAAAAAACTCTACAGAGTATATCATGATGAGTGCTTTTCATAATATAGGAGACCTCCTTTATACTTCAAATTCGTTAAGCTAATTGAATCTGAAGTCCTCTCATTATTGCGAGGGGGAGGGAATGATGATAAAAGGGTAGAATGTAGTCTTTACACTTGACATTAAAGGAGAAAAAGCAACATTTCGGTGGGCTGGCAAAGAGATTTCCATTAACGATGAAAAGAAAAACACTGCACACAGCTTTCATTAATAATTTATGATTACAGATATAATTTATTCGGTGACCATTTAGCTTTGTTGTGCAAACCCTCTAGTGCACAGGACCAAAGATATACCAATAATATCATCCTTCACTAAAGACGTGTATCTTTTTCTACATTTTACTTTGAACTTATTCCTCCACCAGGGGGCAGCAACAGTCAGAATAAACCCTTGTTGATTTTCTTCATTTTACTTAGCTCATCTCTTATGTTATTAAATTACCAATATAGTAACTTAACAGATGCATGCATGCTAATACATACATACAACTATGCACAAGTAATTTAAAGAGCATGAGAACATTTTGGGGGGAAATTTGCTTTTTAAATTCCAACAGCACAATACAGCTGTCAAAAGCTATACACATGCCATGTTAGTAACCACAAGTCATAGGTGATTTATTTTTATTTACAATTTTTTTTTTTTTGGGGAGAGGATGGCCTTTATTTAGTGTTAATACAGTGTTCCCTCATTTTCAATCAGGGCTTTTGAAAGAATGCTACAGACATTTCGGTCCCTGAATTTCTCATTTCTTTTGCCCTGGATTCTGGCAGCCCTGTAGTCAGTGTTCATTATCTGCTCTTACAGCTTTGACTTCAGCACAGCAATTACATCCTCAGCTGCGCTGATTAATCCAACATGGAGGCATTTCACAAAATGGTTTTGAAAAGACATTTCCAGACACTTACCAGGGAGTAGCTGTGGCACAGCTTGTTTATGCAGATAGACCATAGCCAGTCATATTGCAATAAGATGTTTTCAATAGCTGCTTAAGTGTTCTCTTAACCTCTAGTGTATACTGTGCAGGAAACAACAGACCGTTGGGAAAGTGATTAATTCAGTCTATTTTTCTCCTGACATAAAATGGAGGTCTGCCTGATGTCATGTTTGGGTAATGTACGGTTCTCTTTTGTTGAACATATTCCCTCTATGGCCATTCGTTAATATGTCTCCACTGCTCTCAGCTCAACTGCTTAACCTTCCCATTCTCTCCTGACAATCACATAATCAATCACTGTCCCATTACTTGACAAGGCAGACAAAGAGTGTGTATGAGTGAGAAAAACCTTTTGGCCTGTCTCAGCAAGCAAGAGGAATGTCGACTTCAGAGGGCTAACACGGGCAGAAAACATAGGCCCAGTAAATATTCAATTTAAAGGATTCACAGATAAGGCGAGTTGAAAAATTGAGGCAGCACCCATTCTTCTAGATAAGAGAAGACGAAGCCATCTGGAGGCTGGGAGATAGCGAACTCCCACACCATCCCAGAGACCTCACTCTCATCTGCTGCAGCGGTAGAGAAGGGAAAAATAGAGTGCCAACACTTTCATTATGTTAACTTCAAAATGAATTTATTCACATTCAGTGCATGTAGTTATTGGCTTTGGTAAACAGAACGTTACTCCTGTGCCCACCATAACAGATAACAATGTATTGGTCAGTCTTTACATAATGCTGCATTGATTTAATAACTTAAATATTCAAGATAGTATTAGGTTAAAATACAGTTTTCTCTTTCTTTTCTCATTAAAAAAAATCTGATTTTTTTTTTTTTTCTTAAACAATGTCTGTCATTCAATAAATCCATTCGAGCTAAAATAACAGTTCCTTTGAGAAAAATATCGTTATTCTTTCACTGAAATTGTCCAACATACATACTTGGTACTTGGTGGGGCAAGATAGTCATCACTAGTCACACCCACCCCAAATTAACTTTATGTATATCTCCTTCATGGTTGCATGGTACATTTTTTATCAAGGTGTTTGAAACATTTGATGCACTCAGTTTAAATATACTGAATGTGTGTGTGTGTGTGTGTGTGTGTATATATATATATATATATATATATATATATATATATATATATATATATATATATATATATATATATATATATATATATATATATGTTCAAAGTAAACCAAACTCAAATTATGTTTCTTAGGCCCAGACCTGTATCTTCTTTAAATCCACCTTGACATCTTTGAAAACACACAATATTTGCAAAAAGAACCCCAGCTTGTGAATAACCTTGTCCCATCCTTATAATGCACTTTGTTGACTCCTCCACCATGCTATTTCATGCCAGCCACATCGGATTTAGCTCTGGGATAATGCTTTTGTCAGTATGTTTTATCTGTTCTCTCACTCAGGTACGCTATGCTGTTATCCCTAATTACCCTCACTGCGTTTTACACTTGCCCCAGAATTCCTAATGCTCGATAACAGATGCAGGTCGATTTGAAATTTACTTATAGCGGCATTATCGGTTTGACCCGCATTGCAGACTGACTGTCCCAAAGGCTCTTGGGTGAAAGCTGTTAACTCTGTGATAACAGCGACCTGAAGTGATAACCTTCCAGCAGTCTCGAGGACACACAGTTTGCTTCATATGTGCTGTATTGCAGTCGCAGCATTTCTTATTCAACCTTGGGTGCTCTGCTGTGCTCTGATTCACTTAATGGGATCGAGAGGGAGGTTAATCACTATGTCCGCCATAGACTGTTAAAATGCTGGCTGACCATTATATGAAATATTACGATTTGTATTTCTTTGAAAGATGAATTTCAACGCTAATTCTGTTGAAGTGAACTCTCCTTTTTTTTCTCCTTTTTTAAGCTGTAGTTGAACTGTCTCCCCAGTTAGGATGCACTTTGATTAATTTACTTTAGGAGGCCGACATCTGCGTTTGCAGATTTTCATTAAGATCAACATAAAAGCTTCAGACAAGGTTCTACTTATCTTAAGTTATTATCGCCCAGAAGACATGGTTGATTAAGCGGAAAAAGTTCTTAAGTATTTGGATAAAAAATTCACAGAAAGGTTTATTTTGTTTGTCTTCTAAAAGACAACTTTTTAAAGTGGTATAGAATACGTTTTTTTTACATGTAGAAATCTTTAATCCATAAAATTCAATACATACTCTGCCAGTGTTTTTTTCTTCTCCCTACTATTGAATAATTTTGATCCAATTGCCATAGATGTCTGCAGCATGCAGTTAAGCTTCAGCAATCAATCAGTGGTACGTTTTTTGCAACTAAAATTATACCTAAAAGGGGTGGAAATAGAGGCCTTGCATGCAAAATGTCAACTGCAGAACGTCTGCAGCCATTTCATTAATGTCAGTCAACTTCAAGTGCATAATGTTACTGTAAAAAACGTAGCTCTTTTTAGACCACATGGTTCAGCACACAAGTTATCTTGAGAAAAGACTATAGCCTTGTGGAAGAGGTACGCTGTGCTTTACAGTACAATAGAAATGGTGGGTAGGCCCATCGGCTGAAAGGGGAAGCAGTATAGCTTGTTGCCTTGGTTTCATATTTTACAGGAACAGTGTAGTGTGAGGCTCTGTCAAGCCTAGTTTTAATCCCTTTCTCCACTGTGTTGTGTGATGTTATGTTGTTATCTTAATAATAATCAGTGCCTGTATTTCTGCCCTCGGCATTTCTGTCAGGCTGGGTTGGTTTAGGAGCTGTGCCTTATCAACAGCTTTGTCATTAAATCAGCTTTTTCAACAGAGAAATTTCACTGCAGTTATTCTTATCAACAGATCAGCACACTGTGATTTTCTGTTCAATCAGAGTTTTGCGAGTTCAATGATGTGTGAGTAAGAAAGATGAAACAAAATTTCCATTGGAAAAAAAAAAACAATTTATTTGATTTTGTTTTCATGAGTTAATAATCAGACAAATAAAATGGGTTATGTTTTGCATTTGTCATACATCAATGGCTTTCAACTGTTTTTATTTTATACTCTTGGGTCTACCTTGTGCATTTTTAGAGGCTACACTTAAAGAGTATGGAGGAATAGAAATGATTGCAACATGATGCTAATACATGATTTTATCCACAGGCTGTAGATAGTTTACTGCAAGCAGGAATCTGGAACCTGTGCAATTCATGGCTTTTCTTTTTGTCGGTGTGAAATGGGATGTGAATCGGTTAACGATTGTATAGCACACATCACAATTATGTGGACATGAGAGACCATGTTGGACGTGCCCAGAAACACATCCCTTAAATGCTGTATGTACAGAGGCAAGCTTTCATGTCCCAGTCAAACTGACCTCTGGAGGCTGGAATTGGTACTCGGTTCTTCTGAGAAAGCACTGTTCTGTCTGAGTGAGTGTTCTGATTGTCTCAGCATTGTGCTTGAGTGGAGGGCAGCGCCAAATGAACTCTCCTGATTCAATCCTCTCCACAGTTCGACACCGGTTCAGCCAGTCAGTGAGGAGGGTGCACTGACACTCCTTCCCCCAAACACACTCTCTTACAGTGAGGGAAACCGCTGTATGGCAAAGGTCCAAGAGGTCTCTTGCATGTCGTTTGCGAGGCAGATTCGATCCCCTCTCTCTCGTCCCACAATGCACTGAGAGTCTCTGGAGGCTGATAGCCCGGTTCCTGGGGATCCAGTGGGTCTTTGGAGAGAAGGATGCTGATGGAGGGCACAGTCCTGTGCACCGTCATCTCAGAAGTCCCCCCTTCACTACTCTCCCACACCTCTTTCACCACCTTGTACTGCAGTTTGGTCAGCTGGTGCAGAGAGCCCACTTTTCGTTTCATGATCTCAGCACAAGTGATGGTCTTTGTGACTGCACGGCCCGACCCCGTGAAGACCACCTGCCTCAGCCCACCACCACCACCACTCACACCTCCCCCACTAACAACCTTCTCTCCTTGCATCCGTGCCATGGCAAATCCCATTAAGTTGCGGATCTTACTTCCCTCCTTCACGCGCATCTCCAGCACCCCAGAGGCCAGTCCTGGAAAGGGACAGGGGCTGTCCTCCTCAGTTCTGCAGACTTTCTTAAACCCTTCCTGCCCTAGTTTCAGTGCAGGGGGAGGGACTGGCAGTGGTGTCGGCTTCAGCGGGCACGAAACATTGTTGACCACTGCTGGCTGGCCAGCGTTGCTGTAAGTTTGATCGTGGTAGAAGGGGCAGGTCCCTGGGGTGACCCCGTTTTCCATTTGAATCGGTCGTTTCACCTCGAGTCCGGGATGGGGCCTGACAGCGTCTCTGGTCAGGTAGTGGTTCTGGCCACTCGCCACTCCACACCCTGGGAACATTTCTTCTGTCTTCAATGCTCCACCGCAATGTTAGTCCAGACACACACTTTTCCCACATGGAACACAGCTCAACATAATGTTCTTATGCATGTGGCACTCTTCTCTCTCTCTCCAGTCAACAGCTGTAAAGTTTCGAGACTTCACATAAGAAATATTACCCGTTCCCCAAGAGCACTATCAATGAAGTCTTTAATGCTCCCTCTCAGAAAGAGCTGGAGAAATAAGATAAACGCCTGGCTGGTGAATTAAGAGCACTGTCGGGACCATTCAAGATGTTCTTTAAAGAGCATCTCAATTTCATACCACAAACGATTTTTTTTAAAGTGCTCTGGTGATGGTTAAAAATAATGAAAACATTAAGATGACATTTCCTATTTCTCCCGTTTGTATGTATTTCATATGGTACTTTTATCCTTAATAGCTGTCAAAGATATGGAGTTATTTGTTGATTCTTCTTCAACAAAACTTTTAAAAAGAAAATCTAAAAGCTCAAATTAAAACTCCACCTTTTCCTTCGCGATCCAGTCCAGCGCTGTTGATTTTGTTGATCTGCTGAAAATGTCGCCTTCAACTCAAACTTGACCTCTTGGCATGTCCAGCTGATAAGTTCCACCTCCTGTTTTGGACCTCTTGGTGTTTTACTCCAGCTTGAGTAGGTCTGTGTCTCCTCTCCCTGTGCTCATCTTAGCATCCACAGTGGTTGAGGCCAGGGTTGCATGGAGGTCTGCACCTGGGGTGTCCTCCCTAGAGCTCTGTCTTGTCTCCAGTGGTGCTCTGGGAAGTCTGTTCTGTTCCCCACAAAGACACATAAGGGACAGGAGCTGCCTCACAAATGCTCACAGGAGGAGTGTCTGTGTGGTTGAGGGGGAGCATGAGGGAAAGGGGAGACAGCCCTCTTAAAGGCGCAGGTCTTTTCATCTTTTAGATGAACACCCTCCCCTCCACAACTGAAGCCTGCCATCTGAGGAAAAGGAGAAAGGCAGGGCTACTTTGTCCCTTTAAAACCTAGAACGCAGATCCCCGGCAACTTTGTCAATCTCTTTAGAGGACGTTCCAGTGTGCAATGTACATGACTGATTAAACTTGAGTTCTGAAATAGAGACTCAGTCAACCTTTAAAAATGCATTTTCAGCTACGAAACAATGAATTAAATTAGCTCAGTTATAATTGAAAACATCCTTCAAAGAGCCACTGAAAGTCAGCAGCATTAAATTGCACTGTACTTTGCCTTCATCCTATTAGATGTTTGTGACCATTACAATTTACATAATGCAGCATTAATAGCTTCATTGTTGAGGCAATCAAGTGGCACGGTAAGAATGCCTGTCTTTTAACGCTTGAACTGTTATATTGTTACAAAGCCGGAGAGCCCTTGTGATCAAGGACACAAGGACCACAAAAAGCGTAGAGGCATGACTTCCATGTTCACGGTGCTGTATTAATAGTGACTGTCTTCATTAGTCTGGTGTATCTGTGCAGGTGAGGAGATGGGGCTGACAGGTGGGGTAATAAGCATCTTAATGGGCTTTCCATCACCAGTGGAGGGCGCTGGCTCGCTCCCTTCTGCACCAAGTCAGGCCCAGACAGCTGGAGCGTCGCCCTGTTAAGCCCAGTCTCCTGGTCGACAGGTGGATTTGTTTTTGTGTGTGACTGACAGATGGGAGAATAGGTAAAGACAGCCCACTGGGGCTGAACCTATGAGGCTGAGAGAGAGGCAGACAGACCTCACTACGCTGTGCTCAGTATATCCCATGGTGCACAGTAGTACACAGACAGTATAAACTCACTGTGGCTCAGTCCAGTCCGTACCGTGAGGCTAATTCACAGTGGCATGTGTATTATATTGGATCCCTATGGTAATCAAGGAAAAAATAAGGAAAAGCCTCCACACCCGGAGCTCCAAGTGGGAACTGGACGTTAATGTCTTTTTATTAACAGCATTTGAATTAGAATCGTCATTGAAGAATCAATAGATTGATTTGATCCATGAAATGATTAACTTTCAATTTTTTCTAATCTGTTATTATGGGGTCGGAGAGCTATTTATCTCCGGAGCCATTCCAGACTCTGCAGGAGAGTATTTGACAAATATCTGTCTTTTTGGTAAGCTAAAAAAAAGAGAGGGAAGACAGGCGGAGGAGGGGAGGGTCTGTAGCGCTCACCACCAAAGTGATCATTCTGTTGTTTGGGAGAAATTACCCTCATCAGTCATACAGAGATGCACAGCTGCCTAAGGGGTTCTGGTAATGTTACTGCATAATAAGTGTGTGTGTGTGTGTGAGAGAGTGAGAGTGTGAGAAAGCAATGCAAGAGGGCGGGGGGGTTAAAGAAGTCTGATTTAACCACAGGTTAAAATTGATGATGAAACCAGCTTTGCAATCATCCTTCCTTGCTACATGATGTTGGTACTTCATTTATTGCTTTTCTGTTAAACTTTAGGGACCTGTTTGCTGGTGTCAATGTGATAGATTAAAAAAAATCCATTTCTTTGTAAAAATACAGGGCTTTGTGTGTCTCCGTCAAAGACAAAACCGTTCCCCAGCTGGCTAAATAAAACCATCAGCGCTTTGCAGAAGTGCCGTGTTTTGACCTTTTTTTTGAGCGGTGCTTTTTTCCCTTAAGTGGCTCCATTTAATGATGGGTGGAGGCAGCGGCGCTCACGCTTGGTCACTCACTCCTTCACACCTCCTCCACAGAGCTGGCCTCTGCTCTTGTAGCTCTCCAAGCACTTACTCCTCACTTTATCTGACCTTGGTTGGCATCTGTAACAGTCTTTGCAGTCTTTCCCTCACACTCACTTCCCTGTCTTCCTTCAACAACCACCTTCGGCTCTCACTTTCTGCACACCGGAATTTAAGTAAAGAAAAACCATTTATCCCCAAAGACTGTGACAAATAGTAGAGGTTGTGTCTTGCTCCGTTCCCTCTTTGCTCTGCACTTCAGATGTCTGAAGTGGTTGTTGTTATGAATTGTAGGGTTGTCCCTTTGTTTGTTGCAGCACTGCAGAGTCAAGTTGTAGAGGGGCTTGTTGTGCTGTTGCCAGGGCTGCACATAAGCGCAGTGCCTCACTGTGACAGCCGGTCGCTCACTTTACGTTAACCGCGAGTGTTTTCACGGTCATCAACCAATGGCGGCCTGGAGGCTGTCATTTCGCTCCGTGTGGAGCTCGCCCGTGGCTTGGTTCTGCCCCACAAACTCGCAGCCGGCCCTGGTAGGGGGACAGAGCAACACACACACGGATACATATGCACACACTTACAGACACGCACACGCCCACTGGATGGGCACACACACACACACACACACACACACACTCACACGCAACCCACACACAAAAACTATATGCTCAGCATAAGGCAGGCTGTTGGAGCAATTACAGAAACATGGCAGAACACGATGAAGCAGGCCCCACTATCAGAAGGGAAATAGAGTGAGCAGAGGAAAAATGATGACGCCATTAATAACCGGGAGGCTCGGAGGGAGGTGGGGGTGGATGACCCTCTCTGTGATTTCACTGTGACAGCACTTTGAGGTGCAAATGGTTGTGTTTGTATTATATCTTTGGACATTGAAATGGGAATGTTTTCTTCTGTCAAAGGCACACAAAATAAATGTAAAACAACTACAGTGTACCGTACCAAATGGTGCTTGAAGTGATGTTGTCCTGTCATTCATAAATCCATTAGTTTTGTTAAATGACGGATCAGACTTTCTCATTGTCATTCTTTCATTTTGCATTTCTGTCTCAAGCCGTTTATACACATCTCTTCTGCTCCAGCCGCTGCTTTCCCTTCAGCACTGCAATGCAGATATGTCTCACACAGTGGCAGGAAACTTTCACTGAAGATGCTTGTGAAAGAGGAACATGAGAGAGAGGAGTGGAGGGCATGAAAGAAGTGGTGGGGATACAAGCCATACTATCAGTGGTGATGGTAAGAAGAAGAAAAAAAAGTTTATTGTACTTGTGGAAGCATATGGTAGGCAAAAAATATGATAGGGCAACTCTTGATTTATGTGGCTTGTCAATGAACGTGTCTTTAGCTTCATCCCCTAAACAGCTTTACAAAGCTAACCCACCGCTTCACAAATGTTTTGATGCGTTTGAAGTCCCATCGTGATTTAAAAGGGTGGCATTTTTTTTTTTCAACATTAAATTGAATTGGGTGGAGCTGAACCTTGTTGATCCATGCTTTTAGGTGTATTATTGCACACAGTTTGATTAACTGTGCTCTCTCTAATTTAAATTGGCAGCAGCAGTTGATAATCACATTTTGTGTTTAGTGCTTCTGTTTTGTTTGGCCTCCGGCTAAAAGTTAATGGACTTTCTCGAACATTTTTGATCAATCACATCAAGACTTAATTTGCCATGTTGAAACAAATGCAAAAAGTAAATGAATGCCTCCGAGCAAGTATTCACTAATTATGTGGCTTTCAATTTTGGAACGTAATGCTACTTACTGTATATTAGTACACAAATAAATAGACGTTCATCACAACAACAAGAGCGACATATCTGAATAGTAAGCATCAACATCCAAGACAAGATGGAGCTGATGTTAACAACGCCATGTGGTTGATGCTCTATGACAGTGGGTTCTTAATCCACACCAAATGCATTTTCTAAAATCTGATAGATGCAAAGCATTTAACAGTGATTAGATTTTTGCCTGTATTATCCCATTAGTACAAAAAGATGATTTTTTTTCTTTTTTTATATATGTGTGTCCGACCTTCTGGCATCGATTTGCTTCCTTCGTTGTCTGCCTTTCTCTCTTGCCTTTCTCTCTCTTTCTCTCTCTCTCTTTCCTTTCACACCCAGTCAGTATTTGTTGCTTGAACTTCTGAATTGAAGTTTTTGTAAACATCAGCTGCATTTACAGATGGTATTTCTTTCAGCAATAGCCACTCAATATGCATATAATCATCTTTTTCATCTTTCAGCTTTTCCTTGTGTTATACAAATTGCCTACACACTCTTAAGGGATTCAAAGTAAACAATGCATGCATGTACTCCAATGTTACTGCCCATCATTTTATCTCATTGATAGAAGCCCCTGTTCCCGGTTCATTCTGCTACAACCATATCAGAGTTGTATTTGATAATGCAAACTAAACATTTTCTAATGCTGCATTTAAATGAGTCTTTGAGGTTAGTGGTTCTTTGCTAGTGTTCACTCAAAGTGGATCTACAAAAATATATAGGGACATTTTTAAATATTGCAAAGAAGGAATGGTACAAGAGGAAACAGCCACAGTAAACTGCAGGTGACAGACTTTTACTTCAGTTTGTGCAAACCAGCACACCTCCAACATGTCATCAAATGAAACACTGCCTTTTGCCATTCTGGAAATACTCAAGTAAAGTAGGCTACACATATCTCAAATTGTATTTAAGTGCAGTACTTGAGTAGCCTAAATATACTTAATTACATTCCACCACTGTGAGAGAATAAAATGATGAAATGCATGACCATAACTGTAAAATAGTTCTGACATGGGATGGTGTCCAAACATGTCTTTTTGTGTTTTGTGTCTGCTTGTTGCCAAGGTTTCAATTGGGCAAATGCAGGAGAGTCCAGTTTGAGTCAAGTGCCAATATGCTGCCCAGCCAATACAACAACGACCATCTAGAAGCCCTCCATTACCGATCATACCTTTTTTTTTTTTTTTTTATGTTTATGTGATATAGAGCTATATATATTTTACAGTAATACGTTAAGAGGCCCTCATGAGGGCTATTTTTTATTGTATCCCAAAACTGATTTTCTGTAGTTTAATCTTGCAAAACATACCATGTTTTTGACTATTCAACGACTCGTATACATTTTCTAGTCTTCCATTTCAGCTTTGACGGCATACCATTGCAGCTTTGGATTTGAATTTTCCTCAAACCAATTTATTGTCCAATTTATATCTTCCTCCTTTGGGTCCCAAACCAGCCTTTTAACAACACTGCACTGGATCAGTGGCTTCTGTACAACAAAATGAGACAAAGTAGGCTGTGCCTCTTTTTTCCCCCCAGTTTCTCATAAACACCTTCCTGTCACTGAGTTTCCAGATGGCCACGCACCTCTGTATCCCACAGATCATAGCTCTAAACTTCCTAGCGCATACATTTGCATTGGGTCACTGCTCACTCCGACACGCTAAACGAAGAGGAGCACTAATCCTACCCTGGAAATGCTCTCTATGCAAATGGTTGTATTTTTTGGGGGGATCTACAGTGAGAGTGGTTTGGTTGCAAGCATGTGCATCCAGTGGGGGTGCTGTAACAGACGTGTGGCTATGGCTCAGTAGGTGTGGCTCTTTTGGCAAGTGACCTCCTTAACAGACTTGGTTCAGGTTTCCTGGCTGGTGAGTGGTTGTTACAAAACACAGCAGTGAACTTTAAAAGATCCGTTCACAGGTCCACACCAGATTTATCCTGTATTTAATTGCGTCGGAGAGCAATCATTCTCTGCCCTACAAATCCTTGGTAAAGCTGCGCTTTACAATAGAGCCATAATTGCAGGAGTTTAATTGCCTGCCAATGCTCTGCTCCCACTGCCTGCTTGCATTGAAGAGCCCAATAATTAGAAACAGGGAGAAATTAGGTGGCAATTTTGTCTTGGCAATTATCATAATGCAAAAGAAGTGCCATTAGTATTGTTAGCCCCACAGTACATAATCCTTTGAAACTGTCAAGTCCCTCTCTTAGCTGCTGGGTACAACAACTCTTGATTTCCCTGTAGCCTTTGCACTCCCTCAGTCACTACTTTAGTCATCAGCTATCCAGGCCAGCCAGCACACTCTGAGTCAAACTAGCAGACTGAACACATCCATGCCCGGAGTGCTGGGAGGATTATAAGCTACAGCATTAGCAGTCTGTGTTTCCTTTAAAGGTATATAAATGGGGTGCTAATCCTCTTCCACCATGTCAACCATGAAATTGTGTTAGATATAACAGAAAAATTAATGCAGTTTACATATATTGTATTTGTACCGCATTGACATACCATTTTGTTTGACTCCCAAGTTGGATTTGTTCCTGTTTTTGAAATTATACATAGTAGTTATAACATTTTGACAAGCACAGACAGACCGTATCTGCTGGCAAGTCATTGTTACTCTGAAATTAGATATTAGATCTGCATAAGAAATGTGTGAAACTTTATGTTTGGTGTATATTTAGACAGCAAACATTGTACACATAAAACAAGGTTTTTACTATTCACCATGTCTGTACTCTTTTCCTAAAGACAAACAGAATGTGTGTATTTGCTTAGCCTTACACTTGAAGACAATACTTTGTGTTACAGGAAACATTGTGATTGTAATTAAATATAAATGTTACCTCATTTCATATCGAACAAGGTGTTAAAAAATATTTTTGCCTGGCAAACTAAAACCATGAGCCATGAATTACTAAATACTTAAATCCCTTGCGTATTAAATGCATAGTTTACAACGTGATTCACTTTGCAAACGCTCCCTTTTGTCAGACTTAGCAAAACAACATGGGACATGTTTGTAAAGTCACCTTGCCATATTTCAAGTGATTTGGTTCCAATTATCTAACTTGGTTGTGAAGAGGGGTACAGCCATGTGTAGCAAGGCCACAGATGTTTAGTTAAGTGTCAAACTGCAGGTTGCCGTCAAAAGAAAAAAGAAGTGGGGAAAAGGATGGTGAAGGTCATGTAGCATATTCCCTTCCACTTTTTCAGATGGTAATGGCATTAGCTCTGCTGTCTGGAGAGAGTTTCTCATCTTCCTTCATTACTTCAAACAATGTTTGTTGCTTGTTTTTCTTTTTTTTCCACTTGTGTTGTAGAACATGTTGTCATCTTTATCAAAACCCTGATATAGAGTGGCATTGCATACTCACGACAGCTGCTATGAATGGATAGAACTGCAATACAAGGAATAAAACACATTCCTTTAAAAAAGTACTGCACAGTGGTCTGTGGGCAGTGGAATGTACAGTAGCCAGAAACTGAGGAACTATGTCTGCACCCTGGCTTTTGAACAATTTATTTTGTATTTTGTTGTGTAGGTCCAAAGTATAAACTAGGCACTGGACAATTATACTGTCTGAAGTCACCATGTTTTTTTTATGATAAAACCACATTTTGGCAAAAACAGTGATGCTTTTGTGCACATTTTAATTGTTAGACTTTCTATTTCAAAGAATTCTGACCAGAAGTTCATTTAAAAAAACAACAACAGAACTGAAGTCGTATACACTATTTCCAGTCTTTATAGGTATACTGAGCTAAAACTAAGGGAGTCTAATACAACAGTGTCCACCCCATGTATGTCAATGAGGACAGGCTAAATAGAAGAAACACCTTTCTGTATAATGCAACAGCACCACAAACTGCAGCCTCCAAAAAGATTTAAAAAAAAAAACTGTCTTCACAAAAACTGAACATTATAACCCTCATGAGTCAAGAAGGTAGGATTTATTGCAGGACTGCTGTATTAGACTGCATCAGTTTTAGCTAGGTGTACCTAATAAACTGTCAACTGAGTGTAGACGCTTGTCCATATCTAATGCAGGATTTGTCTGCCTAATCAAAATCACAAGGACTTCAAAGAATACTCTGGATGTCTGTGGGACAAATTTTCCTAAAATAATCTGTTTTTTTAATATATTCCATTCAGAAAACTATGCTGGGTTAGTCTGTGTTACACAGCCTTTCAGAGAGTATCACTTCACACTGCTTCTTTTCTCTTTAGCCTTCAGCAGTTTGTAAAAACTTCTGCCTGAATTCTTTCACAATCTGTTTGTGCAGTCCATTGCAAAATGGCTTTGTACCATTTTAGCAATTTTCTTCATGTGAATGCATGATAGCAGATGCTGACTGTTGTGTTTGCCACCCACGGGGGAAGTGACCCTGGTGACTACACATACGGTGAAATCATGTGCATACCCTCCATTGCATGCTTTGGGCTCTTTTTCTTTTTTTGCCATATCATATCTTCACACAGATGACTTTATGACGGCAGGCAGCTGGTGTGGCACCTCAATGTACAAGAATAGTTTGTGTTGGATTGAAACTTGTATTTTATCTGATATCTGACAGGATTTTTGGCTCTTATGACAACTACTGTCTATCAGAGTCAGTAGAACATAAATCATTTATAAATATAAAATATAGTTGGTTATAAAAAAAAGAAGTGATGATAGCTAAGAAGTTACATTTAATTTGATCCACATGTATAAAGGGCCCAACTTAGAGTTGAACCCAACACAGGGACACAGTGACGTAGAGAAAGAGGATGCACGTGTTTCTAACTGTGTTGTAGGATTCAGGGTGTTATCTGTGTGGAAAACAAGAGGTGCTAATACGCACCGGAATAATGAAAAGAGAATGACTTTGGGACTCAGAAAGTCCTTCACCTTTAATGTTGAACAACTCTCAGTGGCTCTCAAGCAATCAAGCAATGGGATTTACAAAAGATTTTAATTTGGATGCATTATCCAAACTCCTCACAGACCAAAAAGCAGACAATTGCTCTGACAAAAGATATGCCCTGATAAGTTTGAAGGTCAACAAGCTGCTGCAGTGGAGATATCAGCAGCTGGTCTGTACCACGTGTAGCCAGACACAGTAAAATACAGACACTTAATGTACATGTACTGATCAGAGGTTGATCAGGTGGCATAAACAGTATCAAACACTAAAACCGAGTGTACAATTACTCCTCGTCAAAGTTTATGACCGGTAAAACGCTTCTCTTTCATCCCATATTTGAAAGTCACATGGAGCACAGCTTATAAATTCAAAATGCCACAAAGGAGAAGAGCTAATGAGGCCCTATGTAGAGAATAAAAGGGGGATTAATGAACAACACGGTTTGAAGAGGCTCGGCAGCCCTCGCCCAAACCCTTTACAGTGTATGCATATGCTAGGTGAGAATATTTCCGGCTTTCACACGTTGCCACAGTATTGAATGGTCTGTGCCGCGCTTGGAGGAGCATTCTGCTGATGGAATCAAAACCCCTTTCACAGATTCAAATGAGGTGCACTCAGCTGTGATTGGTATTGGAAAAGCATTTGTCGGAACAGAGGCTCACAGAAGGCTTCTTAAATACAAGGCAATCACAGTGTCTAACGCGGAGACGAGGCGAGAGGTGTGCCCGGACTGCAGAGTGGAAAACAGGACAAAGGATTATGATGGTAATAAGCAGTAAACCAAAACAAAGTCATCCCCTGATCCCTCATTCTCGCTCTCCCTCTGTCTCCGTCTCTCCCTATCTCTCTCACCCCTAAATCCTCTAACACACTCTCTCACCCTCCCCTTCTCTCTGCATCACACGCACCACATATTGACAGGGCCCGTTTTTTCACAGTGCCTGAGCTACAATTTAAAACTCATTTCTCATTATTTGCGGTGAATCCCTACACACACAATTTCTAATCTGTCATGGCCATGATGGCTGCTGGCAGAGGCAGACGCTCTTTATGCAGATGCCCGACTGTACACCTATATGCAATGTCAACTCTTGCACACCCGGCTGGCCTTATTTTATTACAGGCGTCAGCAAATCTGCATGCTCCGACTGTGAGCCTTTGTGCTTTTTTTCTTTTCTTCTCCCTTTAGCTGAGCTTGTGGTGTACGGACTGAAGGCATTTCTACACCCCAGTGATAATGTGCAAGTGTAGATCAGAAACAGTTTCTAGCTCACAAGCTTGAAGAGATACCCTACTCTGACAGACCTGAGATACAGAATGTGCAGGCTGGGGCCACTAAGGATAAGGTGGCGGTGGATGAGCTCTGGTGGCTGAGGTGGGAGGGGGTTTACAAAACCCTTTAATTTGGCCTGTTTAATGAAAGGTTGTCGGGGCTTCACTATATCCCAAAGTGGCTATACCCTCCTACTTTTCCACACATCTTTGACACACACAAAACCTTCTTGTGTGTGTGTGTGTGTGTGTGTGTGTGTGTGTGTGTGTGTGTGTGTGTGTGTGTGGCGCAGGCGACAGAAGCAGCCATTATTATGCCAGCAAGAACGGGTTGGCAGCAGAGGAGAGAGAAGAAAAGAGGCGAGAAGATTGTGTCTGGAATTGTCCAAGTGTGGCAGTAGTGGTCCTCAGTCACTTTATCAGTGCCACAGTAACGCTTTTCCCTTCCGTCTATATGCCCAGCGACTATTCTTCCCCTCTCTGGAAAAACATTCACTCGCTCACCATGGATGGCTCAACACAATCACCCCCCTATCCCACTCACGCTATCTCTTCACTCAACATTGCTCGTTGTCTAAATGCTATTCTTTGTTTTTGTTTTTTTCTTTCCATCGCTCAATCACATCATATTTGTAGAAGCGCAGAGCATTGAAAAATCACCACACTTCACCTCCTCTGCACATGCTATTTATATCTGTTCAGTTAACACTGGGGTTGGTTGTAATCACCACATGTGTCTGGTTACCAGTGGTGTATAAAGTACCCAAAAGCCGTACTTGAGTAAAAGTAAAGATACCTTACTGGAAAATTACTCCAGTAAAAGTAAAAGTCACCTATTAAAATACTACTTGAGTAAAAGTCTTAAAGTATCTGATATTTTCTGTACTTAAGTATCAAAAGTATTTTTCTGATATAAAATGTACTTAAGTATTGAAAGTAAAAGTACAAGTACATGCTTTTAATAAAAAAGCAAAGGGTCAGAATTTTGAGAATTATGAAGTTTATTCTTTTAAGTGCTGTGGTCACCATGGACAAGGAGTTGTGTTGAAAATAACTGGGTTGGCTGTGATCCATCCATATATATTATGTTCAACATAATATATTGTACCTAAGTATACTCTTGCATCTACTATGAACTTATCATCATAATTCTCCAAAAAGCAATATGACACTATGAAGGACTTGTAACAGTGTGGTTATAAGTATGCTCATTACGCCCGCCGTGGGTCTCTTGGTACCGGTCTGTGGGTCTCTTGGTACCGGTCTGTGGGTCTCTTGGTACCGGTCTGCGGGTCTCTTGGTACCGGGCCACAGAAAGAATGAATGAAACATTTCAATTAAATAAAAAAAAATCAAGGCCGGCAAGATGTTTTATTGTGAAAAATGACCGCATACATCCGTCTGTGGTAACCTCAGACGGAACCTCTTGACACATGTCAAGATGTTACGTTACTCTAAAAATGAAACGTAAGTCTGTTACAACTCTGTCGGTGATCTGGAAACCAAGGCAGAGTATCCTGAGATCGCCAAAAAAGCATGAAAACCTGCTTCCATTTCAACATCCTGTCTTTGTGCAGCGGGTTATAAGTTAAGCAGTAGACTGGACTAAAGGTTTAGTTAGGAGTAGACTGGACTAAAGGTTTAGTTAGGAGTAGACTGGACATAACGAACACACGTCAGGTGTCGTTGTCTCCCGTCTTTCCGAGGTCGGACCCGGTCTGTGAAAATATTGTCTTCACGTAACCGGTCCGTGACGCATAAAGGTTTGGGAGCGCTGGACTAGAGGATGTAGAGGGAAAATGCAAAACATTGTGATTCGCAAAACCTGCTTGGTGGAGTCTGTGTTCCACCACAGTCCCCGGTGTTTTTTTTTTTTTCTTTTCTAAAGATAGATTTGATTTTGTAGCGAGTAACGAAGGTTTCAGGAGAAATGTATCGGAGTAAAAGTATCATTTTTCTTTGCAAAATGTAGTGAAGTAAAAGTAAAAGTAAACAGAAATATAAATAGTAAAGTAGAGTACAGATATCCCCAAAAACTACTTAAGTACAGTAACGAAGTATTTCTACTTCGTTACTATACACCACTGCTGGTTACCTACAGGATGGCTCCGGCAATTGTTTTATTTGACTAAAAAATTCCACATTTGGACCGGACTTCTATTTATATATTCTATTGGAGATTCTTTTCACTTACGTTTCAGATGATACTTCCTCCATGCTGAACATCAGTGACATTTTCTTGGTGTTTATCTCTTTTAACTCTCTTAAAAATGTGAATGAGTGGTTTAGAATGCATATTGTGCATCAGATATATGATCAATAGATTTCATATGATGTTGTCTTTTTTTCTATCTGAATGTATTTGCAAACAAACAAGGTGATATCAAGCCATTTACAGTATTTACTCTAAGTATGCACACTTAAGTCCGTGTCAGCAAGCTCCTCATCAACACAGACTTTGTAGGGCGAGACAGTTCAGTCATTTAAGTATGATAATTTAGTTACCGCATTGTGAAAAAAGTCCTATTCATTATTTATAGGATATAATATTAATGTTTATGAATGCACATCAGATTATTAAAACATTTTTTTTTTGCTTTTTTATCTCTTATTAGTTATTCTCGTGCCTCTTCTTTATGTTCCTCCTCTCCATCATTCTCACTCCACCCCAATACTTAACTGATAAAGTAAAAGAAAACCATTGAAAACTGTCTTCAGTATCTTTGATAAATTCAGATACACACCTCCGTGTCACTTTACACTTGTATGTCATAGCACTAGTAGTGACAGCATGTTGCCTGTATCTCTATGGAATTAGGAAGCATGATAGAAAACATTGTATAGAATACTGCAGGGAATCGTCCCCTTAAACAGAAACTCAGATAATAAAATCCAGGCAGCACCTTTCTTATCACAGAAGCCACATATATGATATATAACGGAGAAATGTAGGCAATGCAGCATATACATTTGCAGAGGGAAGTACCACAATGTGGGAATGAATAAATCGGAACAATTTACTAACATTAATGTTAGCTTACAGTTCACTGCAATCTACATCGCATGCATTCACTTCAACAAAATGGAGTCAATCAGTAAGGAGCATTCAGCATACTGTCAACCCATTCAGACGTCTAGTAATCAATATAAATAGGCAGAATTAACATCCTCGAGGATTATGAAGATGATGAGGTTGCTCAATTGAGTTTTATGTCTGTCACTTCACATTCAATAGATGCACATTTTGTACGTATGTCAAAACATTGAAAACTCTCTCAATATTGTGTTTCTGGCAAAAACATTTTATCATGCCAACATTGGTCACCAAACACATTTTCAGGAGTCAGACTTTGTCTTCATTAACTTTTATTTATACTTGAATTAATCTTAGCAGCTTCCTTTGTTTAGTCAGGAAGCTATTTGAGAACTCAACCCTCCAGCATAGAGGGTAGAATAGAGTTGGCACAGCAGCAGTGCTGTACATTTATACCATCATGCCGCACAGGCCAGACATAGATTCTTGGTCAGTCATAGATATATAAAAAAAAAACAGTAATCCGTGGATCACAGACGACGAGATGGGTGCCCTTTGTGTCTTCTGAAGACTGAAATAGCTGAGCTCCAAGAAAGTTCAGAGTCTGAAGAATGAATTTGTGGCTGTCATCAGAAGAGCAAAGGGGGCAAAATAAGACAGGTCAGCATACCGAGAGAGCAGGCAGATGTGTTCAGTCTGTGTGAGAGGGCGGCCGAAGAGGTAGCTGGTCAGTGAACGGAATACTGTTAAAGGATCCGTGTGGTTAGCATTGCAATACTGCAACCTCAGTGGGGGAGGCGTGCAGGGGGAGACCTGAGGCAAACACACTGCGTGAAGAAAAAGGGACACGTGATCGGAGTCTTGTTGTTGTAGTTTTTCGCCTGCTGATTTTGAACCATGAACCAAGACTGTCAGCAGCAGGAGCTGTGACACTCATGGAAGCAATAATATCACTGATCCTCAAAGTCGGAACTCTGTCAAATCTGTACACAAAGACATGCTACACATATGTTTTTTTTCTTCTGATGTTATCTGTATCACTGGTTCTCAACCTTTTTCAGTGATGGTACCCCCTAACCAGTGCAAAGCATTTTTTGGTTGAAACAACAATGTAATACACAACGCTGTGCCATCAGTGTCTGATTCATTATAGAAAATGTACAATTCCGTTTAAGAACTTGCACTTATATTATTGAATATTTATTTTAAAAATATTAAAAAAAAAAAAAATTGTACCCCCATTTGAGAACCACTGATCTATATCATGTCATTCACGAATAAATGTCCATAAATCTTAGAGATCATAGTAAAATAAGCAAATAGAAATTTCCTGAGATTAGTCACATTTTAATGTTTTTTTTCAGTGTTGAAGAAATCTCGTGACAGTTGCCCGTGCATCGACGGGAACATGTAACTTCTAACAGCAAATTTGGCTTTCATTGATGCCAATTTACTAAAACCTAAACAAATATAGACTGAACAAACAGGGCTGAAGTTGTAGCCAACAGCGTAAGTAACTGAATCCATAGCAACACTATGCTTTCGGTTTACATCCCCTCCAAGCATCATGGAGGCTAAAGTTCCAAAACCTCCCTGGCCTATTCAAATGGGCAACTCCATTCATACAACTCTACGTCTGAGCTCACACAACTAACAGTGTCTGTAATACTATAGATACTATTTCAGGTAGATTCTGAGGCACACCCTGTCTTGAGAATGGATGCTCAACTGTGACACCACCATACTATAACACAGGGGTTCTCTACCTTTTTTCAGTGCCCCTGTAACCAAGTTACCTCCTAACTAGCGCAAAGCATTCTTGGTTGGAAAAAAATATGTAATACACAACACTGTGCCATCAGTGTCTAATTTAATATAGAATATATAACATTTTGTTTATGAACTTACACATACATTTTATTGAATATTTATTAAATAACAATTTTGAAATCTCACGTACCCCCTGGAGTGCCTTCACGTACTCCCAGGGTTACACTTACCCCCATTTGAGAACCACTGCTATAACATATCAATTAGGACTGTGAATTGTGTTCATCATTATTTCAGTGGCTATAGTTTTAATAGACAGGCAGGGTTCACAAAAAAGTAGTAAAAGTAAATATTCCCTTTTATATTTTGTCCACAATTATATAAATATAACAATTTGCTGAAATAACTTAATGGATAATTATATATATATATATATATAAATTATTCAGTAGCCTCTTACAGGCTATCAGATAGCAAGTGAATGACTGCATGAAAGTTTCAAATATAATTATATTTCTTGAATTGAATCTGAAAGTTTTAGAAATCCAAACAGCACAGACTTTTAAAAGTGCAGTCATGTTTCACAAAACATCTCCTCGACTGCAGTAACTAGTCTGTCATTGTTGAACACAGCAGCACATCAAAACAAGCTAAACTGAGAATGTGATGAGCTTGAGTGGATAATTGATCAGGCTGAAATTACCAATGGATTTCTGCAGAGTTTACGCTTGAAAGTCTATTGTACTCCAGGTCATCTATTGGGAATCATAGCGGTATGTAATACAGTGAAATGGGCACAGAACACAGTGTTTATAATCTGTTTACACTTTAATCCCCTTTCCATTGATTTCCATTCTCTCCATGCACTGCCTGACAGGCACCACCTCCCCCGTGGGACTTCAGCTGCTCTTAGAAGGACCACAGTCGTTTAAAATACAACATAACTTATTACACTGTTATATACAGTTACAAAATTTGATTTATGTTTTTGTCTTCGTTCATACTGAGCTATTATCAATATCGAGTAAATTATTCATTGATAAGCCACAAGTTCTTGATTATTTTCAGGGCATGTTGGTGGAACCATGTATTTCATTTAGTTTTCTTTATTTGAATACATAATGCTTGAATACGGGTGAGTTTTAATATATAGCCTCGATAAATAAAGGTACAAATGTAGATGGCCAGGCAACATATTTCTGCAGATGTAGGTTTACAGTAGGCAGACTCATTTACAATGTATCTGTGAATATGTATATGCTTTATTCCAATTAATAGTTTATACTTTTTCTTTCTAAATGATTTGAGGAAAATACAAGATTACGATTTCACCGACCAATATTGTAATTATTAATTAATATTAATTAAACAACGGGCCTGTGTTTGTGGTCTACAGAGTTTTGTGGGAAATATGTTTGTGCTGTACCAAGCGTTTTCAAATATAGATTTTGTTTTATATGAAAATAATCAATTATGTTTCTTGTTCCAAAGGTCTTAGTTCTAAGTACATTTGATTTGTACCAGCTAATAGCCAATACTTTCTCTTTTTGTTTTTTTGCCAACTATCAAAATAAACATAAATTAACTGCAGCAGAATACATGGAGTTTGTTCTGATTAAATCACAGCTCAAGTGATTTGGAAATTGCACTTTTTCAAATACCAATTTTAAATGAAAATGATTACTCCTATTACTCTTAATCATTAAGCCTTTCTTTATATTATTATCCGTTGTTGCTAATATTTGATGCATGATAATTTTTTTCCTGCATACTTTTGCATACATACATATTCTTAAATAGTCTAGTATCCACTCCACTTATAGCGTGTGTGTGTGTGTGTGTGTGTGTGTGTGTGTGTGCGCGTGTGTGCGCACTGTACCTTCTTCCATTCACCTGCACCGCCTTTCATCCATGTGCATACTGCTGTGTGTGTGTGTGTTTGTGTGTCTCTCTGCCTTTTTTAAAGAGGCTGTGAATGATCTTATTTAGTGTGTGCTGATTGCTACTTTAACCTGGCGGCCACGCTGGCTGCTGCTGCATTAATAATCGCAGGGAGGCAGGAGAGCTGGCGAGGCCCGCACCTTGTTCACCGCTCGCTCGCTCGCTATCTCCACGGCACCAAGGAAAGAGCCAGTGAACAGCAGGGGAAGTGTGGCGGAAAATTACAGTCTTCACATGCCAGCCAGGAAGGCTGCTTCTGCTGCTCGGTGGGGGCCAGTGCTGTGTGAAGAAGACAGAGGAATTGGGAGGACGTTTTAGTGTATAATGTCTGTGTGGAGGCAAAGGGACTGTGTGTGTGTGTTCTTTTACTTGTTTCCATATTTGAGCTGAAGATATTACACTTTTGGCTTCTCTTAATGAAGGGGCTAGTTTGAGATCAGGCTTCTGGTTTGAATCAGTATTCAGTTAAGTTTATATTCAGGCTTGGGTTTAAGTTTATTTTGACAATTAAGAAACAGAATAAGAATGGAAGTAGCTAGTGTGTGTGTGTGAGAGTGTATGCCTTGGTGTTCGTGTTGTGCCTCTTCCAAACTGATTTTGTATGCTCTGGTTTCCTCCCACAGTCCAAATACGTGCAGGTTAGGAAAAGTGGAAATGTGAGTGTGGCTGCGGCTGTCTGCCCTGCGATAAACGAGTCGTTTAAGGTGTACCCTGCCTTTCGTCCTGCACATACGACCTTGCAAGTGCATGAGTGTGCATGTACTCTTGTGTGGCATAAGGAGTAGAAAGAGGGCAAGAAACACGGGAAAGCAGAACATGGCAACAAAGCAGTCCACTAACAGACCTCCTTTATGTCAATATTAACTAGACGGGAGGAAACTGCTGCCCTTTTTAAGCATGGCCGACAATTCCCTCTTTCAGTCCAGTCCAGACGACATTTTGATTGGTTGTGTGAAGATTAAAGCTTCCCACTCTCTGCCAGGGAGAAAAGTATAATTGATATTTCAGCTCTCGGCAAACTTGCTCTCGCAAGGCCCAGTGGCTGTTTCAGCAGAAAATTAATGTTAGCACAGCTTGGCGGCAGAACGGTCGGCATGTTTCCGGAAATATACTTTGAGTTGGGTCTCTCTGGTCCACTGGCTTCTGCTGCAGCTCTCTGTGTGTGAAATTAACATCCTGTGTCAGAAAAATGCATGCGCTGTTGTACACACGCACACACACACAGAGAGAGAGAGAGAAACACCTATTTTACCACACGTGTGCTAATAGAAACAAAACTTAGGGAGGTTTACTGCGACATAAGACAATGTAAATATGCTCCTTGTATAACTCTCTTTTGCACCCCTGTCTTATGAAGCAAAATGTTGCGTTACAATTTATGGTGTCAAGAACACTTCGAAAAAGAATACAACAAGAGTCTAAGTAGGATTTTATCTGTCCCAGTGCTCCTCAGTAATATCAAGTTGCTCAACATGAGGAGCATCTCTCGTCTACTTCATTAACACATGTATCATGCAGCCAGTCTGAAGAACATAAAAATCGACCTAGCATGAAACAACGCCAGAGTCTTCGTTCCGATTGCACCCTCATGGTGCACTTGTCCTGAATGGGCCATTTGAGTGGACACAGGGGATTAGGCAGATGATGGCAGCCGAGGTCCTCGTATTGGTGCAGTGTGACTCGGACCACATTAACAGGACATTAGTCTCATTTCCATTCCGACGGCGTGCGCTTTCACACAACACTGGAGAGCGTGACCAAAATCATTGTGACCCTCACGCTCCAGCCTTTCATTTCCTGTCGCCATTCAAACCTTCCTTATCTCTCTCTCTCTCTCTCTCTCTCTCTCTCTCTGTTCTCCCGTTTTCCTTTGCCCTTTTTCTGCCGTCTGTTTTTCTTTTTCGTCCTTGCACACCCCATTCTCTCCCTTTCGTCTCCTCTTTTTCTTTCTTTCCTTGTTCCACATCAGTGGATGGGCGAAGCCTCTCCCCGTCACGCTTGGCCGCGCTCCCCTTAATTACCATGTATTCTTCTTTAGCTAATAAAAAATGCTGATGAAACCGATTACATGGCAGCAGGGCTTTGTATGGAGTTGGATTTTGGGACGGATGGAGAGTGAGGGGAGAGTGAGGGAGAGACACAAAGGGGTTGTGAGAGATGGAAAGAGGAGGAAGGGAGGAGAGAAAAAGGAAGGGAGGAGAGAAAAACAGAGGCATAAAGGAATGGAAACAATGGATGGAAATGGGAGAAAAAAATCTGAATGATTTGGGCAGTAACCCGTTTGTTGTCTTTGTTGTTGTTTGGGTCAGAGATGCTTTAGGCCCTGAGGGAACTTCCTCGTCTTATCACAGTGAGCAGACGGCTGGCACATCTTTCTCATTACTAGCCTCTCAGTTATAGATTACTCCTGCCTTACTCCTCTCCCCAGCCACAGGCAGTCTCTGTTACAGTCTACAGAGCTACGCTTGCACCAAACGCAGTTTGAACTCCTGAATATAGACTTTGCCTTTTTTCTTTCGCTTTCATGAGCATTAAGTCACTCTGTCTGTCCATGTAATTGTAGTTTCAACTGCAACCAACTGTGGCTGAGAGAAGCAAATGAATTAGGGCTTCTTGCTTGATTGAAAAGCCTTCTGAGAGGAGCTGGTAGCTGCTTCATGATACACTCTTTCTCGTTATATTATATTGTGTCCCTGCTGAGCTGGATGAAGTAGCGCTTGTTTAGTTTCAAACTCCATGCATTTCACTTGTGTAGAGAAAGCTCTCACTCAGCAGCAATGTGCCTGAGATACAGAGAGCTTGGCACATGTGATTTAAACGTGACTGAAAATAATTCCTCATTTTGCTGATTGTGTTTTATAATGAAAGATTTGCTGCTTCAACAAAGTGACCCCTCATGTTAGAAAATTGTTTCTGCTCAAATACAGATACCATTTCTTTGAACAATTCTGACACCTACTAGTCAGCGGGTCGTGTGGTTGGTCGATACGCTTTTGTCCAACCAAATTCTTATTGGTCATGCAATGGCTGGTGTTACTTCAATAAGAACTGGCAAAAATGACTTTAGAATATTTGCTCTTAAAAAAAACGGATTCAAACTAGTTGAATATCTATTTTTGCGCAGTGTGTCCAGTGTGTGCGAGCCAGACAGTGGCAGTGCTGGGTTTTTTTCTTCACACAATCAAATACTAATTTACTTTATTAAAATATCTTATGTTTTAAACTAGAAATTTACAGTATTCCTTAACATCCCCACAGTGTAGCTGCTCTGGGGAAGCACCAGAGAGTGCGACAGTCTCTGTCCTTTTAAGTCTACAGTCAATTGTGCTACCGTAATGCTTATAGTTTGTAGTTTCCAGGTTGGGTTGGATTTGCATTGTTAATTAATGCTTAATTTTGCAGTTTGGGTGGTGCTTTGCTTTCCCAAAGCTTCCAGGTATAGTGAAATCAGAGATAACATGCAGACTTTTTAATATATATATATATAAATAATAATAATAATAATAATAATAATAAAAATAAAAATAAAAAAACATGTTCCTAATCAACATTAGAACACAAGACATTTGTACCCACTGTGAGTGCAATTTTCTGTATGAATATCTAGATCCATTAGCAGTAGAAAAGTGCTACACAACAACCGTTGATGCACACCAATGCTTTGGAACAAGCTGTGCCATTACTGGTTCGCTGTCCTATTTCATGACCCCGTTTCAATGATTACGGAAGCCCTGTGAGGCATCTGCCACATTTACATGTTAATGTTTGCAATTTGTAAACATAAATTGAAAATGTCAGAAGCTCAATAGCTAAATGGAGATAAGTAAACACATTATTAAAACGCTGTGGCCACTTAAAGTCGGACACCCATTCCATACAAAAGCCGAAAATTATTAGGAGGAGGAGAAGAAAGATGAGGAGGAGGTAAGAGGAGGAGGAGGAGGAAGAAGACAAAGAGGAATAAGAAAGAGAAAAAGAGGACAGGGGCGCTTTAATTCGCACAGCACGTACTTGCCGAGGGGGTGAGACGATTAGGTTTGTGATGAGAGGCAGCAGTGTGACGGAGAGGGCATGGGGGGTGTCAGGATGAGCGAGGATGAGGGAGATGAGAAAGAGAGAAGTATTATCTTGCTGTGCTTTCAGAATCCTCCACATGCACAAGCACATTTAGATGTTTAGATACATGCACTTAAATCAACTTGTGGATGGTCATGCCCACATGCAATCCCTGAAAATTTAAAATTTACCCATGTGCACATATTGTTCACACTTCTATCACTGTCTGTCTCTCTCCACACACACACACACACACACACACACACACACACACACACACACACACACAGTCAGCGGAGAAGAGGAGTCAATGCAGTTGGCACCTGGTTCCCCTCTCTGCACACACATTCATCACTCAGTCGTGGGCCTGACAGAACCCTCTGGCCCACAGGCCATGGGTGCACACACATACACAAACATACACACACCTTTACGCTTTAACACACATGCACAGACAAGAGAGGAGGAATCAGGAGACATCAGCACTACCATCAAGCAATAAAGCTGCCCAGAGACCAGAGAGCTGCACATACACACACTAATGCTGTTGCTCACTGTCAATATAACATTTTCCAAGATGCCAGAGCATTTTTTCAGATGAATCACTTCACTGTAAGTGTTGAACGTTATTGTGAATATCGAATAGGTATACGGAAAGGTTTGTGACTTGATAGTTTTCCACTTTTACTTTATTTTTGTCGAGGGTAAGGGTAGCTCAGTTTAGATCAAAGACAAGTTGACACAGCGAGCCTGTCTCTGTCCAAAAGTAACACAATTTGGCTACCAGCATCTCCAAAGCTCACTCATTAAAGTGTTGGTTTAAAAATCTCCTGGGCTGAATTCGCCACACATTTACTATACAGCCATGAGAAGGGTATTTGACCTCTAGTGGTTGAGGGAATGCATTATTTACATAAGAGCTGTGATTGTTACTGGTACGTGAGAAGCGGAAGTCAGCTGCAAGAGCACAGTGCAGCTCCTGGATGATGTACATCGCGCACACACTACACATTGCATTTAAAATGTAATAACTTAATATTTAACTTTGCCAGACATTATATTTTGTGAATACTTTGTAGTCCATCTCCCAGAAACTAACATAATCGAAGCAAAAACCCAAGTGTGGGATCAGGTTGATAAGGCTATGGAGTAGGACACTTCCCCTGTGGAAGAGCCAGAGTTTGAAGACTCGGGGGAAGCCGAACCAAAACCCCTGGCAGAAGACTGAGGGAGTTAATAGAGCTTGAGTCAGGACTGTGGAGTTCTGAGGCTGATGCAGGAGCCATCCTGTCCTTCTATTACTGGAGTTAGAGCTGTGTTCGTACTCTTCGCACAAAGTCAAATACGTTTTCAGTGGGTGGTGTAGGCCTTAGAATGAACTCCTTTTATCAGATGATGTGGTTCTTTTGGCCTCGTTAGATCGTGACTTTTTTGGGGCGACTGTGGGTCAGTGGTAGAGCAGGGGCGTCCTTCAATCAGAGGATCGATCTCCAGTTCTGCTAGTCCATGTCGATGTGTCCTTGGGTAAGCTCCCACAGGCTGTGCAGTGTGTATGAATGGTTAGTTAGAATGGCACATTGCATAGTAGCCCCTACCATCAGTGTATTAATGGGTGTGAATGGTAGAATGATGACTCGAGGAAGCGCTGTACCAGTACAAGGCCATTTTCCATTTACTTGTGGCGGTTTGCAGTAATGTTGAAATTATACCCCAACCATTGTGTTGACAAGGGAGATGAGCCGGAAGACAAAGTTTCAATATACCAGTTGGCTCTGGTCCGGCTAAGTGGAAGAAAACATATGGATGGTTGAACAATTAAACATTCCATAGTGACGTTACGACATATGCTGGTTTGTCTGAATGGGCCACAATGTAATCAATTGTAAACTACAGGATGACTATAAGGTTGTAAGATATGGTGCCAGTGTGACGGTCTAGTTCAGGGGTATTCAACTAAAATACAGCGAGGTCCAGTTGGAGAGAATTTCATCATGGAAAGGTCCGGAACATCACAATAATGTCCAATTTGTGCGATATGATTTTCTGCCATATGTGTTAAAGTAGTCAACAGTTGTATTAACATATGTATGTAATCAACAACTGATTAAATAAAGAAAGTTCAATGGAATAACTTCTAAACAATATTTATGATTACAGATTTCCAATTGAACTGGATTAGTTATAAACAATACATACTCTAATAATAAATACATTATCTTCTCTTATTTCAAGTGAAATAGAGACTGGATTAAAAACAGAAAGCTTTTGAAAAAAAGTACTTCATTTAAAAAAAAAAAGAAGAATTTAACTGAATTGTCCGCAACTTTAAATTCAGTTTATTCGTCCGTCAAGTGATGTGGGGTTAGGGACTTTATCTGTGGTTATTAAACCACTTGTTAAACCTGACCTCAAGGTTCTATGCTCTGACCTCAAGGTTCTATGCTCTAACCTCAAGGTTCTATGCTAAAAAGAGAAATGTGTGTGTGCAGGGACTTTATCTGTGGTTATTAAACTACTCGTTTCAGCTCATTTCTCCTCTCTGTTGACATCATTGTTGGTCAGTTAATTAACGCGTTAGGATTCTGATCATATTGGCCTCTTAGGTTTATTTTTCTGTGCCTTAATTTCGGATGTGAGTCGGCATGTTTGCTCAAAAGATCTGTGCTTTGTCTCGTGGTGGCGCTTCACATTGCTGCTTATAATATCGCTGAACATGATACATACTGCTTTTGAACTGGTTGTGGGGATAATAAACATATAAGAAGAGTCTGTCCATTCTTGGTTCAAGGCTCCAGTTAAGCCTTCCACATTTCTCTTTTTGGAGCGCCAAGTGAAATAACTTCTCTGACTCAAGTACTTTTTCCATATCGGGTCTCTCTCCTGTCGCTTCTGTGTGTGTGACTATCTCACTCGAGTCGAGGGCGGTGCTTAACGTAATACACACGTGATACATGTGATTGGCCGAGTAGGATCACATGAGATGATTTACAAGGCGTGCAATTGGTCGGTGTGTTTCCTGGACCGCTGAACAAGAGCCGCAAAGGCTAGAAAAGCTGCGCCGGTTAAATAGAAGTAATCCATGAAAATGTAATAATTCTCAATTATGTATTGGTTTTCGGTCCAGGGTCCAGAGACAAAGGCGTCTGGGTCCGGACCCAGTGACCCCTGCTCTAACCCCTCAATGGGTGTAACACACATTGGGTTAACGGTTTGATACACTTTGTTTGGAGTCACTCACCGCGTTTGGGAGCCAGTTCAAATCCACACCAGAATAGCATGCCACGATATATTGTAACAGCCATGATCTAAACCAGGGTCACTAATAGGCGGACTGTGGTCTGGCTCTGGACCCAGATGCGGTTGTGTCTAGACCCTGGACCTATAACAGATAGATAATATAGCAATATCACATTTAATTTAACAAACTAATTAAATTATATAATAGCTATAACTTTGTGATTCTATCAGTGTCTTGGCCAGCAGAGAAGGTCTTGCTATCCCTGACGGCCCACCACTGTGTGATGCTACTCAACCAATCAAATATGTGTATTGCGATAAGCTTCGCGGCTTGAGTGAGATATAAACCGACGAGAGGCCGAACAGTCGGAATAGTAGGTGAGTCAGAAGTTAAGAGAACTGGACAGCGAAACTAGATCCTTTCACCAATAATGGATGGACTTTTGAAATTTTTAAGATAGACATTTTTCAAAAGCTTTCTGTAATGCTTTTTATTGTAATTGAAATGAGAGAAGAACATTGCTGATGATAATTATAGTGGAGATATTATTCAATTGAACTTTCTTTCTTTGATTTGACAGTCGGTTGTTGACTGCATACAGACGTTGATGCAACAGATCCTTCAATTATTATGGTACTAAATCCTAGCGCAAGTTAAAGAAAATTCTCTAACTGGACCTCGCTGCACAGTATTTGAATAATCCTGCTCTAAAGCATAAATTATGATCTTCTCAATTCATAATTATTGTAGAGTAGAACATTTCATGACTACTAAAATTTGGAGCACAAATTGCTTTAAGCTCTGTCAGTTTGCCAGCACTTCTATTTTCAACAGCTCTAAAGCTTAAATATAGCTGTATGTTCCTGTTTAATTCCACAGTGATGTGCGTTGACCTACACTTAGCAAGGTCACATGTGAAAGGCAGTGGCCAGGGCTCAGCCCCTGACAGCAGGTTGAATGTTTTCATTAGTCTGCACCAAGCACATGGTTTATGTGTGAAAGTGGTTGCAGACGTTCAGTCGTCATGGGAGGCAAATGTCATCTCACAACAGAGAAAAAGACAAGCTGTCATTATGTGGAGGAATGAGAGATTGCCTTACAGAGAAAAACTGTCCAAAAACTTCAATATCTTTGAGCGCTGTGGTTTACACCATCAAAAGACATCCAAAACATAGCAAAAACTATGCTTGAGAAAAATCTGGATCTGTATATCAAATGATAGCATTAATGAAACTATTATTGAAAACATTTATCAGTTACTCATTTCTCTAAGATATAGAACATTTACAATTAGGCCATAGTCCATTTGCACACCAGCTATTCTGTGATGTCATTGCAGGTGTAATTAATACAATTCATTATAGACCTTTTCCATTTAGGTGGGCCAGGGCCCTGGTATTGTGCATGCTAGCTCACTGGAATGGCTGTGTTGAACTAAATAGAATTGCATAATTAATTAAATAAATTACACCTGTGTGTGTATATACCCTGCTATGACTCATCAAAAGGGCTGCTGTGAAAGGGGCTTAAATGCTGGATTTGATTTAACCAAAATATTTGATGGTAGAAACCTTTTGCAGTAAACGGGTACATTGACTCAGCCTCTCGGTTTCTGACACACACACACACACACACACACACTCACACTCACTCACTCACTCTCAGGCACCAAACACAATTTGCTCAATACACAGGCTGTGTTTACTCCTGTCCTTCATCGTACAGGCAGTTGAATTTAGCTAATAACACAAGCACACATCAAATGAGTAATGGGCTGTCTTGCATGAGCTGTGGCGGTGTTGCCTTTTATAACTTGTTCCTTGCTGCTGTCTGCTTGAGGAAAAAAAATGGCAACCAACAACAGGTACTGGGGTCTCGAGAACACATGATGGTTAAGTAACTTCATTTACAGTAACAAAGTGGATTTAGAGGGAATCATTACTCAAAACCTCCCACGTCCCTTCGCAACCAGCTGTTTTTGTGTTGTTGTTTTGAATTTTTTTACTTTCAAAACAAAGCTGCTATATTTACCAATTGCCTCTGATTCATGTATAACACAGCCAAACCTAATTTTGCCTGGAATTTCCAAATTCATCATTTGATCATGGCACCACTAATCACACAAAATCCTTCCATTGTGTTTATATGTCCGTCCGTGTGGTTTACAGATTGTGGTTTGTCTTTAAGGAACACAATGTGGGCCTTTGTAGTTCCTGTGTAAAGGAGTTGGGGGAATCTATTAGAGGCATGGAATGTAATATTCATTACTATGTTTTAATTGATATTCATTACTATGTTTTAATTGGTGTATATCACCTGAAACTAATAATCATTGTATTTATTAGCTTAGAATGAGCTGGTCCTCTTCACTGTCTGCCACATTGTCCCGCCAAGTTTCTAAAGTAGCCAAGAATGAAAAAAAAACAAAAAACATTGGCTATAGAGAGGGTCTTTTTCATTGTTACATTACCTGAGGGCCACCGTAGTTCTCTAACACACATGGAAAGGGACGGTTGAGCGGAATTTAGTTGGTTGAAATCTGCAACCTCAGTGCTAGATGCATCCTACACAGTGGTCCTTTAAAGTAGTCTAAATGAAAAGAGATATTATTGTTTTCTGGCATGTTAAAAAAAATCAACAGAAGCTGTGGTTTGGTTTGGACAATCCTAATGGTCTTCAAGTAAATATAGAATACAGTCGTACATCTTTGAATTATTTGAAATTCCCTTTTTAATTTAGCGATACAGACGATGGAAGGAAAGATTTAAATATGAAAGAATACACTATTAAATGTTCTTAAAATGTCATTCTCATTTGGTGCATTAACCTCTCTTGCAATAAGTGTCAAAGTGGCACTGCGCACTATATGCTAGAGTAAAATTAAAAGATTTTTGGCATTTCACTGCAGTCAATCTCAACAGCTGACCTTTACAATAGAGACCTTCTACTCTTCTCACAGCATGGGAATCCACTCAGTGGTGCAGATATACTTGTTTCCATTTACAGCTGGCTAGACTGTGATGTAAAATTGAATTATCATTATATATATATATATATATAATAAAATGGAAAACCAATACTTCTAAGTAATCTGGACATTAAACCTTTTTTGCAGTGAAGTAACAGTGCAGTGAACAATATTGTGAACAATATTTTTAAGTACATGTTCATTCCAACATGAGGAAAATGCTTCATTCAATTACACAGTACTGAATACAAAATATTAACCTTTGTTGAGAAAACACATTAAAAGTGTCTCACCCTCATTGCACTGTATAGCACACGGCAAATGTGTCTACTTTTCATGATGCATTAGACCTTTTCTCACAGAGCAACTTGAGAAAATTGCAAATGTGCATGTATGCGAAGCTTTGCCTTAAGTAGTGCATTTGTGTGTCGCTGAATGTGCTCATTTGAATGTGAGCACTTGTGTGTGGATTGCAGTATTAATGGACGTTCCAGTACATTTGGTCTGACGCCAATGGACCCAATTGCTTAGCATGCCTGCAGGACATTAATTGATGGCCGGGTTACGCTTCCTAATAAGTGTCATAAATAACGGTTTAGCAGGACGAGGGTAAAAATCTCAAATACATTAACCACTGCGTTGACATCTTAATGGAGATTCAACTGAGATGTGATCAAGTGGAATCCGTCATGTAGGAATCCATTAACGCGAGGTTGAACCCTCCGCAGTGACAGCGAGGACGGGGACGGGACAGACCAGCTTTACTGCTGCTCATGTGTCACTCGCAGCTTTAATGGACAGTCTTGTCAACATCCTCATCCCAACTCGCACATGGCCCTCCACCAACACAGCTGTTGGAGATCTGTCAAACTTCTGTGTCAGAGAGCCACACACGCCCTCCAAGAAGTCACTGATGGAGACAGTAAAAACCACGGTCCGTTCACTGGCAGCATCATTGATTTTATCCCTGAATTATTGTTGAGGACACACCATGCCTTGCATACCAATGGCGGGCCTTTCACAGGCAGACAGATAGGAGGGTCAAATTAGCCCCATGGTTGCCACCAGTTTTTATTGGTGGAATGGAAGTTGGAGAAGCCCTGGCAGCTTTGTTTGGCGATTTGTCGTGAAATGCACGCGTGTGAACACTCAAACACACACAGGCACACAAACACACAATGAATTTATAAAAAACTTACCCACACACAGTTTGCTGGATTTACCTCCATATTTGGTATGCAGCCAGGAAGCTCATCAGTGAAATTGCAGGTTTAGCCAACTGAGGATTTTACTGTGTAACCAAGCCTCAAATGAATTGGATGAAAAAACCTCTGAGCTCCCACGATATATTGTAAGTGGTGGGGGACTCAGCAGAGGGACCAGCATTAGTCCCAGGCTAGGGCTGTATTACAAAGAAGTGTGTGTAGTCGATTGCACGTGTGGGACAGAGCCAGAGTATGCATGTAGTGTCTACACATGTGTGAATGAAATGGACGTAAGTAAGTGCATGCTTGTTTGCATGTGTGTACATGTATACCTCTGAATGAAGGTGGACATTTTTTTCTTTGTGGTGACTTTTGTTACTGTAAACATGTCTTTTTGTGTCATTTCTTTCGATATAGTGTTTTTGTTGGGGTATATACTGTCTATTCAAACTTCTTTATTCCTTAAACGTGGCTGGGACCGACTGGTGGTAAGCAAATACATTTGCAGAATTTCTCCCATAGTCTTTTATTTCAGATTTAAATCTGCAGTATCACATGAGGGAACCTGAATAATTTGTATTGTTCTGATAATGGTATTGAATGATATGAAATGAAAGCGTACATTCAGTTTGTGTAACTGATAAGAGCAAAAACAAGAGCCTGTTAAGTGCTCCTGAATGTATATGATTTATCTCAATCTTTTGTTTCCTCTCATCAGTTAGTCTCTTATTTCCGCCTGAATATGAAAAAAGTGAAAATGTTTTCAATAACATACATACATTGAAGTTGGGTTTTCTCAAAGGTATATCTCTTGGAAATGGCTGGTTTACCTATTCAAGAAAATGGTGATGCAGAAATGGCAGTAAAGCTCTTGTAAAGATTTGTAGATACGGTCTATTGTGATGGATTGTCATTAAAGAGCGTCCCCAGAAAAAAGGTTTGGTAAAGCCGTTACACAATAAGAGGAAAAGGAGGTAATTTCTGCAACACTACAATGCTAGCACAGGACGCCTGGCACTCCTAGTTAGTTTTACCTTTTGGATACCTTTGTCAGGAGTTTCAAATGTAAGACTTTTTTTTTGATAATCAGAATCAGCTTTAATGGCCATGTAAATTTGCACATACATGGAATTTGACTCCGGTTTCACTTGCTCTTCGTACTTTTTTTTTTTCACACACAATATACAAGATAAATATAAAAAGGACATTAAAGACAGTAGTAAAACAACAAAAAAGTGCAGATAGTGCAGATGAAGAGTCTGTTTAACTGTTCATCAGAGTGACGGCCAGTGGGAAGAAGCTGTTTCTGTGTCTGGTGGTTTTGGCGTACAGTGCTCTGTAGCGCCTTTCAGAGGGGAGGAGTTGGAACAGCTTGTGTCCAGGGTGTGAGGGGTCTGTGGTGATCTTTACAGCCCGCTTCCTGACTCTGGCGGTGTGCAAGTCCAGGATGGAGGGCAGGCTGGAACCAATGGTTCTCTCTGCAGACCTGACGATCCGTTGGAGTCTGACTCTGTCCTGTTTGGTGGCCGATCCAAACCACACAGTGATGGAGGAGCAGAGGACAGACTGGATGATGGCGGAGTAAAACAGGATCAGCAGCTCCTGAGGCAGGTTGAACTTCCTGAGCTGGCGCAGGAAGTACAGCCTCTGCTGGGCCTTTTTCCGGATGGTGTTGATGTTGGCAGTCCACTTCAGGTCCCGGGAGATTGTGGATCCCAGAAACTTGAAGGTCTCCACCGCAGAAACAGCGCTGTTGTGTATTGTTAGGGGGGGTAGTGTTGGGGGGCTCCTCCTGAAGTCTACTGTCATCTCTACAGTTTTGGCCTTGTTCAGCTCCAGGTGGTTCTGACCACACCAGAGGACCAGCTGTTCAACCTCCCGTCTGTACGCAGACTCGTCGCCGTCGCTGATGAGGCCGATGACCGTTGTGTCGTCTGCGAACTTCAGGAGTTTAACAGATGGGTCCCCTGAGGTGCAGTCGTTGGTGTAGAGGGAGAAGAGCAGTGGAGAGAGCACACATCCCTGGGGGGCGCCAGTGCTTATAGTCCGGGTGCTGGATATGATTTTTACCAGCCTCACCTGCTGCGTCCTGTCTGTCAGGAAGTTTGTGATCCACCGGCAGGTGTGGGCTGGCACGGTGAGCTGGGAGAGTTTGGGTTGAAGAACCTCCGGGATGATCGTGTTGAATGCAGAGCTGAAGTCCACAAACAGAACCCTTGCATATCTCCCTGGGGAGTCGAGGTGTTGCAGAATATGGTGCGGTCCCATATTTACTGCATCACCCACCGACCTGTTTGCACGGTAGGCAAACTGCAGGGGGTCCAGCAGGGGCCCTGTGACGTCCTTCAGATGGGTCAACACCAGCCTCTCAAAGGACTTCATGACCACAGACGTCAGGGCGACGGGTCTGTAGTCATTTAATCCTGTGATGGAGGATTTCTTGGGGACCGGGATGATCAAGGAGCGCTTGAAGCAGGAAGGGACTTCACACAGCTCCAGTGATCGGTTGAAGATCTCCGTGAAGATGGGGGCCAGCTGGTCAGCACAGACTTTCAGGCAGGAGGGGGACACACCGTCTGGGCCCGGAGCCTTCCTGATCTTCTGTCTCTGAAAGAGCCGACTCACATCCCCTTCGCAGATCCTCAGTGCCGGTAGGGGGTTGGATGGGAGAGGTGAGGCAGAGAGTGGAGGTGATTGTTCGATGATGGAGCAGTTGGGCGGGGTGGAAGTGGGCTTGCCAAACCTGCAATAGAAGACATTCAGGTCGTCAGCCAGTCGGTGATTGTCCTCAGTGGGGGGAGATGGTCTCTTGTAGTTGGTGAGTACCTCCAGGCCTCTCCAAACTGACGAGGGGTCGTTGGCTGAAAACTTTTTTTCCAGCTTATCAGTGTAGCTCTTCTTAGCTACCTTGATCTCCCTCGTTAGAGTGTTCCTGGCCTGGTTGTACAGAATCCTGTCCCCCCCTCTGTAGGCCTCCTCTTTGGCACGACGAAGCTGCCTGAGTTTTGCAGTGAACCAGGGTTTATTGTTGTTGAATGTGCAGAAGGTTTTTGTCGGCACACACATGTCCTCACAAAAGCTGATATATGACGTCAGTGTCAGTGAGCTCATCCAGGTCTGTAGCAGCAGCCTCAAAAACACTCCAATCAGTGGAGGCGAAGCAGGACTGTAGCTCCAGCTTGGCCTCGTTGGTCCATCTCTTCAGTCTTCACCACAGGCTTTGCAGATTTTAGTTTCTGCCTGTAGGACGGGACAGTGATCAGAGAGTCCCAAAGCTGCACGAGGGACTGAGCGGTATGCATCCTTCAGTACAGTGTAGCAGTGGTCCAGTGTGTTTTTGTCCCTGGTGCTACACTTAATATGCTGTCTGTATTTTGGCAGTTCTTTGCTGAGGTTTGCTCTATTAAAGTCCCCAAGAACAATGAGCAGGGAGTCTGGGTGTTTGTGCTCCATGGTGGTGATCTGCTCTGCCAGGTGTTGGAGTGCCTCACTCACACAGGCCTGAGGTGGGATGTACACACCGACCAGGATGAATGAGGGAAAACTCCCGCGGTGAATAAAATGGTTTGCAGTCTATTACATTTTTTTGTGTTTATACACATAGAGGTTAGAAAATGAATTTGTTTTAAAAATGTATTCATTTTTGACTATTTAAAATTAGATCACTGCTAACATAAATACGATTCTTCACAGTAAAACTTCTTTTATGTAAGTGAACTATTTTATCACCCTTCTTGTCAATCTCTTTCAGGAAAAGCTTAAGAAATGCCATGCTCAGCTCTTCCAGCAGAGAGCTGGATGTAGTCTATCATTAGCCGACATTCTATCTTGACAGGTGCTTTTGTTAAAGGAATTCCCTCAAGTTCATCAACTAGGTCTTCTGGAGTCTCTATTGTAAATGTGCCAGTGTTTAGGAGGTGAGTAGAACTTCAGCAGTGACAGGCACTGTACTGTGCTGCGTTGCGTGTGTGTATTTGTGCTTGTATGTGCAATAGGGCTGTCAAAATTGCAAAAAAATGACGTTCGAATATTCCCTTAAAAAAAACACATATATTCGAACGTATTCGAATATATGTGTAAATACAAAATTCTTCAGTTTAGGTGTTCACTCCCCCCCCCCCCCCCCCCCCCCCCCCCGCACCGTCGGTCGCGCATAGCGGTTTAAATGAACGGCAACAATAAACACATGCTGTGCTGATCAGGGATAAGGTACCTCGGTTCCAGTGTTTCACAGAACTCCCTGAAGCCCTCATGTCCTTGCATACGAACAAAATCAATGTTTGCGTGCAGGCCTCCTGTCGTGCCGCAGACAACGAACTTGTGGCGGACGGCGCAAAATACGTATCCAGACGGGGCTGTTTCGCTGAAGTTCCACATTTTATGCCATATTCTCTTGGGTGCACATTCTGGAGATGTGGCCTCAAGTTGCTTGTCGTTGAATGGTAAGCTAACTCTAGCTTACATAGTGTAGCGACCCTGGGTCAGGAAAGCTACGAGACGTTAGCTGGCTTATAGGGTGTTTATTAAGGGAACATAGAACAGGCTACTGTGGGCCGTAGCCTACGCCAAAACAACAGCAAAACCCCGTGAAAGCCTCAACCAGCTTCACGTCTGCGCCGGGTCAGAGACTCTGCCCCGAACGGCTCGTCTCTCACACACACACACACACACACACACACACACACACACACACACACACACACACACACACACACACACACACACACACACACACACACACAAGAGGACACTTCATCGCGGCCGCGGCGGGGGTTGCCAGATTCACGATAATTGTCCTCCGAAATCCTTTTTTTTTTTTTTTTTTTTTTACATTCGAATATTAATTTTCACATTGGAAATTCTGTTTTTAACAACTATTCGAATTTCGATTATTCGTTGACAGCCCTAATGTGCAAGGAAATGTCTATCGGGGCCTTTGGGGTGACAGTTCTGCTCTCGGCAAGTAATCGGTAATTAGCATGCATTATTCAAATGAAAGACGGAGGGAATGAGGGTGGGGACCTGTCCACCTGGTTGTCAGCACTGGAGCCTGTCTCGTTCACCGCCACTTACTCCGCACATTTGGAACATCAGAGCGTGTCTCTTGTCAATGTATTACCCTCCTTCCAAGCGTGGGGATAATGCACTTTTACTGTTCCCCATTATGAGGCAAGATGTGATCGAAGTAAGCCAAAGTCAAAGACATTTGATCTTCAAATTGGAACAGAAATATATTTCAGTCAGATCAAGTCAATTTTATTTGAACAGCACTTTCAGCAAAAAGGTCTGACAAAGTACTTTACATTTCACATGCAAAAGGCACAAGTAGACGGGCATTCCCATTAAAACCGAGAACACTCAACACATCCAAACATACAGAGCTTACAGGAGGACATTGAGATAATCTAAAGGTGTACTTATAAAGAGGCTGGGCTTGCCTGAAATCAATCTGAAATATCCAATCCAACATAAGAGCCCTGTCACTACATCCAACCTTTATGTATAGAATAATGTAATTGTTTTTGTGGCAGCCCTATGGCAATCTATACACACCGTCATTGTGTGTATACTCCCCTGTACTTACTCATGAGGCTTTCTATTGTTGGTTTACAATGTTGGTTTGGAAACGCTTTTCCACAAGGCAGCTGAAGCAAATTGTGATGTTTTAGACCAATTACGGACATTCATGCGCTGGTATCTGGTGTGTGAAGAACTCTCCTTGTTCAGCCGGCAAGCCTCTGCAATGTGCCTTTGTTAGTGTGAATGAGCTAAATTATGTTTCTGCCTAAAGTACACTAACTAGCAGCTAAAGTCCGTTCCTTTGTGGGCAAAAATGGAAATGTAAGATATATAACACATGTAACACTTCTCACAGCTACACAAAACTCAAACATAGTTTTTAGTGTAAAACTGAGTGCACACAAAATATTCTGCCACATAAATACTCACACATGCATGCAGTATCCCATGATATTTACTTATGGCAATATTTCCCACATATTACCGACCACCAGGAACTCCCGTCTCACCACTGATGGATTTTCATCTCCAGACTCATATTTTAGCCACAGATGAGTCATTAGGACCTTGCCTTATCTCCCACCCTTTTTCCAGCCCCACCACGACACCCCTCCAGGAGCGGCCTCTGTTTACTTAATTGATCAATTAGCTGCATGAGAGGGCTCCCTCTCCTCCACTCGTCCCATTTAGCCAACATTTACATGTGTCAGTTTAATTGTGTCCCTATCTCCTCTCCCAAATTATTTACCTACTCACTCACCCACGCCGCAAAGATCCCCTTGTCCCCAGGTGAATGATCGTCTGACTGGAATGGCAATATGTTGCCCGGATCATAATTTCACATTTTTACTGGGAAATTATGTTAAAGCCAAGGCCAGCATCCAATAATCACTACAGTATTAACTTTCACACACTCTAACATTCTATGGATTCTCTAAATGTACTAACGTCAAAACCTGTCAACGGCTGTTTGTTGTTCAATATTTGACCAACAGTGACTGTCTCCTCTTGTTTTAACACAGTGCTGAAATACAATTATAGTTATTCCCGAACGTGGACAGACATTGAACCAAAGCAAAAAAAAAATCCCCATATGAGAAGTGCAGAAACAAAACATTGCAGAGGAAAGTGATTTTGTGTCAGTGGCTGACTTTCTACTATGCCCTTTTCCCACATAACTACTCAGGCATGGGTCAGCTGGCCTGAGGTCTTTTTCCAGTGGGTTGACTGGGCATGAAATCTGACTGGCACAACCCTTCTCTCCCATTGTGGATTTACACGATTTACATACAACAGTCTTTTGATTGTGCTGGACCACCAACTAATCCTTTGTTCTCGGGGAGGCTTCAGCTTTACTCTGTCCAGTCTGTCTGTTATAGACTCTTACTGCCCTCGAGTGGCCAAAGGCCATATTACATCCTGGTATAAGAAATACGAAACGAATACAATATAATGACCAGATTGTATTTATTGGTGCTGATTCACACACATGTTTAAACATATATATCATTTGTTGTCAGTTGGCTATGCATGCACTCAATGACAGGGATAATAAACCATTTAAATTGTTTCAAGGCAAAAAAAAAGTGTCCTGAAATTGAATTCAGGAATTTTCAATTATTTCTCGGTAAATCACACTCCATTACATTTCACAGCATACAGTACATTTACAAATTCATTAAATGGTAGCATAGGTTCATATTCACACATTAAATACTGTGCTAATAATGAGCTCAGAGACTCTTTAACATGTCCTCTATGTAACTTAATTTGTTTATCTAAAAGACTGTGAATATGCTTACTGGTCAAATCATACTATTTGTCTGTTTTATATATGTACTACAGACAAGTACTGTACAATGTGTGTTTGTTCTTTAAAACAATATATGTTCTTATCTTTTATACCTCCATTAACCACAAGGTGGTGGTACATCACTGAGACTGATTTAGATTATTCTTCTTTACAAAACTGACCTGAGGCCTAAGCATGTGTTTCACTGAAAATAACAACAAATGGAGGTTTTTATTTTATATGTGTAAACATGAACTATTGTCGAGCAGTGGTGGATCCTAATTTGAATGTTGTCACAGTGTAAACTTGTGTGCTTCATCTTCTCTGCTAGTTCAACAGATTGGAGAGTGAATGTTCTCCTTCAGAAATGAAAAATAAACACATTAACTAATGTTTTTTTTCTTGACTGGCTCTTTACAAAAGCCTCACACCAACCAAACTTAGAATAATTTGCACGTCAAAAAGCAAAATATTAGTGTGACAAAATATTGATGTAAAAATATTGTGATTTATAGATAATAAATGGTATGAATGCTTGTCATGAGGTTTTCAATTTTGTTGGTGTTCTAGTAAAGCATGAAAATGATCACTCAGTAGATAAATTACTTTACAGTTTATTGTAAACCTGCATCCTTTAGTATGTATGATACAATATCGGAAGTGAGAAAGCATTGATATCATCATGTTCTTAGTATTTTCAGTCCACCCCTGATATAGTACATTATAGAAGGCTACTGCACGGTAAAGTAAAGCCTTGTATATTATGACATGGTATGGGACAATATATTACTTTCTTTGATACTATTTCACATTTTGTATTGTACAAACATAATTAACAAAAGATCTAGCATGAATAAAGGCAAAAATAAAGCAACATATTTTGTCCAGTGCTTCCACCCCCTATGTATGGAATAGTATGGTACAGTAGTATAGCCTAGTATACTGTAATACTGTATGGTCCAATGTGGTTGCAGGTATACAAACACATATTTAAGTATTGCTTGAATAAATAAATTTAAAATAAATTGGAAACAAATGAAAATGAATACACTGATGTTAATAATACTTACAGCATGCATTTAGGATGATATGCTGGAAAAATTATTTATTGGCACTTATCATGTAGAACATTACAGTATAGCATTGTTATACCGTGTGTGTGTTGTATGTTTGTAGCCACAGTTGATTGCATTTCCTCTTGTAGGCGGCTTCAGTAATGACGAGCCAATAAAAGAGCACCAAACTTTACCCGTTTAGCATAGAGTTGAGCCAGCAGTGTCGGAATGTTTGTGCATATACTCGCGTGCATCAGTGCTCCGTTGAATACGGGCATGCTAATGGTAGGGACCTTTGTCAGATTCAGGTCCCCTATCACAAGCATCTAGCCATCAGGGTTCAAGCTAGATCTGCCCATTAACGCGGAGGCCGGAGGATGCAGACACCAGGGGAGAGGGAGAAGCTCGCTCTCCCCACAGCAGACGCACCAGCCTGCACTTTCCAAGGACATTACGGCTCTATTCCACCCGCTCTCTGGTGGCAGCCTATCATTAGTGCGCTTGCGAGAGCCCAGAGAGGTGATAGCAGGGGAATTGTGGGCTTTCATATCCACAAGCTGGTCCACAGGATGCCAGGCAGAGTGTGGTAATTTAGCTCCGAGGTGATGGAAAATAGCGGGTTAGTTTAATGACAAGTTTGTGTGGCCATGTAAAAGCACTCATCAGAGAATGGGTGAGAAGCACCAAAATGAAGAGAGAAAAGGACTGTGTCAGTGTGTGTTTAAGTGTGTATGCTTGTCCCCTTTTCTTATTAGGCCTCGGTTTTCCTTTTCCAGTCGGGTGCCAGCTCTCATGCCAATTTGAAAGGCATTTTGTGTTTATTTAAAAGAAAAATTAACACAATGTTAGGGATACATTCTGACCCTTAAATCCCCGCACAGTAAAAAAAAAAATGTGATTATGATAATTGACAAATTACTAATATTGGTAATTAAGAGCAAAGGATGGAAATAAAGAAATAATGTAATACAATATTGTACTCTCAATTCACAGATTAATCTAATTGGGAAGTGGTCTTGTGTATCCATAATCAAAATATCTGACTGATGTTAATTTATTATTATTTCGAGAGCACATGAAGCCATTTCCTTTAAAAAAAAAAAAGTACTTAGTTTGTTAAAGCAAACAAATGAGTCATGATTTGATGATTAATTTAGTAAATACCCAGCAAAATCTTTTTGATTACATTTTTATGTTGCATAATAATATGAATGGGTAGTACTCCTTCACAGTTTACCCTCCGAGTATCCCATAAAAAGCTTCAAATCATACAACAGGTTTCTGTGCTCCTCTGTCAGATCATCTTGACTAATCTGTAACAAGATGGAGTCAGAAGCTCACGGATGAATGAAGTCACCATATATAAATGTTAGTGTGCCCTGTCTTGATGCATTGTTTATTCATGCATCTAATTCACTTTGAATTTCCTCCTTTAAAAAAAAAAAGAAGAAAAAAAAAAAAATCAATCCTCCATCTCTGTCTCCCTTGGCAACAGGTTATAATCCATAGTTACGAGGAACGGTTGCTAGGTGCGTTGCCGAGATACAGACCCTTCTTTCCTCCACTGGTGCCACGTCGGAGGCCACCGGGTCCTCGATGATGGCGGAGAGATGAGGGACGGGTAAAAAGATGACAGGACACGGGACAATGAGGAGAGGAAATGGATGCACACACACCTGACATAGGCCGTGTGAGCAGAGGCACAAAGACGGCAGAGACGAAAACGAGAGCAGAGAATAATAAGTAAATACAAAAAGGATAATGTAACGGTCTAAGTGGGCAATCTGCACACCCCTATTTGCCACAGCTACATTTTAGTGTCTCCGGTTTCTGTGTGTGGTTGTGTGCATCTGTTTGTGTGTGTGTTTTTATTTGTGTGTGTTTGTGCTGCATATGAAAGAGAGGGAGATGGGGAATCTTCTTTGACTCCTTGAAAAGCCTGCTTATATATAATATATATATATATATATATATATATATATGTATATGTATATATATATATGTATATATATATGTATGAAAAGAAGGATTAAAAAAAAAAGGTGCACTGATGACTTCAATCACTGAATCCTTTGTGTATTGGCTTTTTTCTTTCTTTCTTTGGGAGTAGGGAAGTGAACCAAAAACATAATAACAAGGGGACTTTGAGTATGGCCAGCATTTCCAAGTTCTAGGTGTCTTCTGTTGGACATAAATGAGAAAAATAAATTGCATTATCTTCACCATGTTTTTTTTTTTTATTACAAGGATGGCAATAATTCTAAACGCATGTTTTGATGTTTTGAAACTAATGATGACGCTGAGAGTATGTACTTTTTGGATGTGTTCAAGTTGAAGACTGTTATTTGTCCCCAAGAGGCAATTGGTTTTGCTGCAGTAGAAATAAAAACAACACAAGGCAAGACGCACAAGATAAAAAACGAGACGTAGTAAAAAAACACATACAAAATACGAGAGTACAAAAGTTACAATGTTAGTGAAAAGTAGGGAGAAACAGAGATGTGGTGTTGGAGATATAACTGTTGAGCAGTGAAATGACAGAGTATATGAAAGAGAATTCAATCTGTTAGTTTGGGCTAATGGTCGTCTGAGGTGGGAACCAGAGGATAGTTCAGTTCTAAGTGCAGGGGTGAGCACTGTCAGATATAATGGATTCTGCCTTCTTCAGCAACCATTTGTTGATGTCTGTTGGTCGTGTTTGACCTGTTGGACGTTGTCACATGTTCACACAGATATTGCTCACAGAGATGGTAACAGCTCTCTGTTTATTAGTGCTCATGGCCATATAACCACCTGAGTTACACAAGCTGTCTTTTTTTTCTTTTTTCCAAGGCTGATCTGATTAGTATGGTGATGATAGAAACCCAAGGGAGTGCTTACTCCTCACGAGTTTTGTTGTTGGTCGATCGAAAGAATGTTCTTTCCTGCTGAAGCCGCCGGAGCCATCTGCCGCTCCCAGCGCCGATCATCCCCCCCAGGGGGCAGTAGCACCGTGCACACGACCACTTGGCACGCTCCGCTCTGCCCTGAGATCAAAGGCACAGCGCTTCTGCAAGCCGAAACAGCCACCATCGCCCTTCTCGCCTGTCTACCTCAGTACAAGTTTTCAGCAGTTTTATATATATGAAAGAAAAAAGTATATTAACATGGTGTCATAGAATGAGAAGTCGACCACAAAAGCAAAGCTCTGAGCTCGCTCGGTGCAGCTCTGCCGTGCCCATCGCTTCTGACAATGTTATGAGGAAGATAATTCTCACAAGCAAATAAACAGTGTGTAAGACCCCTGTGGATTCTTCTTTTAGGTTGGGTTATTGTGAGTGTATTTCACTGATATTGTGTCATCCGGTGAGGGAGCAAATATCAGGGTTAGTTAGAGGTTTGGCTTTTGATCTCCTTTGAGAATGCAACTCAAAGGGTTCATAGATGATCTTGAACAACTCTTTCATTCTGTGGAAACAACACCTATGTAAGTCGGCATAAACTAAGTATAAAAATGTAAATGTGCAGTTCATAAACACTTAATTGTGTCAGAGTTGTTTGAATAACTTATCTGCACGCTCAAGTCTCTGTTTTACATTTTTTTTCTTCTCTGAACCTAATCATTCGAGAAACAAAAGGCTTGTGAGCAGTACATAACATGTTCTACAATTTGTTATTGTTAATTAAATGCAATGCATTTGAAATCTTAATTGTGAGCTGCCCAGTGTGATTGCTTTGATCTAATTGTACCCAAACAAAACAGAAAAAATTGACAAAAAGGTTAAATTAATTAAGAACTTATTAGTTTGTCAAATTTAAGAAAAGAAAATATGTAAAAGTACATGGCTGACAAGAGACCGCCTTAATACTGTTTTGTAATCTTTTTATTTATTGTGAAAGGTAATGAAAATGACTTTGGATTAAAGATGGACCTCTGGCTCGGTATCTGTCCTTCTGCTCAGCAGCCTCTTCATACTGTAGGCTTTGCTCCGAGGAGAGACCCCTGTTGGTTGATTGGAATGACTTCCCTAATTGGATTCAATTCCTAATTGAAACGTAATAAAAATGCATCAGTAGACGTGGCGCCAACAATTACCTCATGCAAATCTCTTGATGAATTGACGTGAGGGGCGTAATTGCAGCTGTTAAAAAAAATGCATTGATTTCTGCTGGAATAACATCAATTCAAATCAGTTCACTCTCGTGCTTCAACCTGCGCGCGGAAAGCATTTGTCATCGCTCAGTGTCCCCGTTACGAGACAGACAGACAGAAAAAATGGAAACATCTGCACCCTGTCACGCGAGTACCTCAAAAATGATTGTGCTTTGTGCGAGGCTCTGTTCCAAATGTGCTACATCTATGCATGTGCAATAAAGTATTCTCAACTCTTGGAGAAGGGAAACAAAAGGAGAAATGTTTTTTGTTCTTTGTTTCTGTTTTCACTCAGATGGTGCACAGGTTATGGCTTTATTTGGTTTGTAGAGCAAACATATTCTGCTGGGGCTGTAACACACACGTACACACACACACACACACACGCACGTACACACACACACATGTACACACAAACACACACACGGTTGAATACAGTTGGAGAAAACATTAAATGAAATCAGATAGACGCAGAAAGGAACTATGAAGGCTTTTATTCTTCCCTCCGCCAAATGTTCTGAACATTATCCGTCTGTCTGTTGATCGAGGTTGGCAGTTCAGAGAGAAAGAGTTAAAGCGTCTTCTGAGTTATTGCCTACCGTCGTAGTCATAGCAACAGGTTAATAAGTATAGCTTCTCTCATCTTCCTCTGTTGCTGCACAGGTTGCTAAGATACAAATAGCATCGAGGACTCAGTGGACTGCACAGCAAACATCTTTCGATAAAAATTCACTTTAAACATTGAAAAGTAATGTGAAAGGCAAAGAGCTCAAAGGGATGTAAAAGTGGAAAACTCCAGTGTTACACCTTCAAACAGAGAGATTGCATCTACCAAATTTGACCTAGCCAGGCCTCCCCAAAAAAAGAACACATCCAAAACAAAATTGAACACTTTCTAAATCCAGCTACCTCATACCTCGGAGGCTAGTGGTTGGCTCGTGTCTAAAGGTAAACGGGCCAATCGGATTTGGAACAGCGTGGCTGTTCCTAGATGCGCGTGTGAAACCAAGGGCAAATTACAGCGTTGCCTCCAAGTTGCATCATTCTCCCCTCACAGCTCTATTAGTAGGCTAGCCACAATGTCTCTTTACGAGAGCTCCTCTCACAGCAGAATTAGGCACACTCCCCTGCAGTGCTCTGTCTTTTTTATGAACCACACTGGCATCATGTGTGCCAGTTCCTACTGGAGCAAACTGCAGTTAAATTACTGGGAGAAACACATGTCTGGATGCCTCTGCTCCTCGTAAAGTAAGGTAACAGCAAAGCCACAGTTAGATGTGAAACTTCTTAATGTGATTCTGGCTTGAGGAATTTCTCATACGTAAAGATATATGTGAATCAGGATCAATCTCAATGCGGATTTGAAAAGTAGGTGGTGTCCTCACCTTCCTGTTGTTATCCCAACTTTTTGTTGTTGTTGCCCTCTGCTCGCGTCTCCATCCCCCATCGGGTAATAGAGGCTGCAAAGTGCATTGATTCAAAAAGACGGACCATCCACTCTGACACAACAAACGAACAAACAAACGGACAGCTTGACTGGAGGAAGCTGTGAGGCCGCAGTAGGGAGCACTGAAGTCATTTTTGATGATAATGCTTGATCCCTCTGTTCTCTCTGTCACTGGGCCCTCATGCTTTCACTTCGGCTCAGCTCAGCTGTCAGCCGGCTCAGCTACTCACTCAAGTGTGTGTGTGTGTGTGTGTGTGTGTGTGTGTGTGTGTGTGTGTGTGTGTGTGTGTCCGTTCACACACACACACACACACACACACACACACACACACACACACACACACACACACACACACATATAAGGTGGCAGGATTGTGTTCATGCTTGTTCATAATTATTACAAACTGTGGTGGAACATATGATATGATGGTCCAATAAAACACAAGTGCGTGTGTATCGTATTTCAGAAATTAGTAACTATCCATGTGTGGTAATTTGGACGCTTACGACAAGCAATAATTGTGTATCTGTGTGATTAAGACAGTAATCAGAAATTAATGACACTTCAGTGTGATTTATGAGAATGGATGAAATTTCACAGCTGAAAGGTGGCAGGTTAAACAACATTGACCCACCAAATACCAAGAGATTTAAACAAAGGCCAGAGATAATATATCAGCTAAACAATGGGGGGTGGAGAGAGGAGTGGAAAGTGTGTGTCGCACAGCTTTGGACCGCACAAGGAGTCTGGAGGTCATACAAATCGAGGGGATGATTAGGTTTCTATACTTACTTCTGATGGGTGAAAAACAAGTCAGTGTTCCATGAAAGATGAAGATTTTCTTGCTTCTCTTGGTTTATTAAATTGATGCACTTGATTTTGATGTCACAAGGATCACACGAGTGAAGAAAAATAATTCCCCAAATTGCAGATGTGTGGCTTTAACCACAACAGTATTATTCTGCGTACATCTCCAGACAAAAGCCACACTCTCCCCTGTACCGATTAAAGGCTCTTCGCTCCCACCGGGCTCCACGCTGGTTTGGGTTCATTCAATCTCTGCCTTGATTACTCGATTGGACTCATTGATTGGAGTGGGACTTTAATGACCTATTATCTCAAGTGTTAATCAGGTGTCGACAGACAGCTCTCTGTGGGACTAGGCAGGGCTGAGGGCCAGAACGGACAGGACTTGCTGGACTCCTGCCGCTCGGATGAGTCAAGGGGCTGAACGGCACCGTGCAGATGCGCTGCTCTGCAAGTTTCCCTCTGTTGCACAGTCTGTGCGCCTCAGTGACATCATCTTTAGTTTGCCCGGGTCATCTATGTTTTGGTGCCTTTTTTTTTCTTTCTTTTTTTACACGCTCATTCTCACTCACGTTATATTCCCTTGTTACAGTTTTACCACCCTGTGCATTACCTAGAAATGAGACTGAAAGGAATTGAGGCCTGTGCATGCCCTCAATGTGTTCTCATCACATTTAGTCTATGGCTGTAGTTACGTAAATTAACTTGTGGGATATTACTCATTAGAAAGGCCAGTGGTTTTAAAAGGAATAAGGCCCACTACATTAAATTGAGTTTAAGATTTTAGTTTGGAATGGGATTACTTGCACACAAGTGATCGTGGTCAACCATATCATCAATTTACTGGCTGTATTAAGAAGCAAAAGGGTTTGGGATTATGATGCATTTCAAGGCATCAACAAGAAACCTGCTTGTGGTTTTTTATGCTTTGTTTATGTTATTTGATAAATTGACATTAGTTTTACAGGTAATTTATCTGCAAATTTAATTGTTGCGGTCTGTGCTTTTCTGTCAGGTTGTTTTTGAGAAATCAATTGCGTTGCAGTGTTAAAGTAAAGAAAGAAATCCTTGTAATTGCAAACCCTTGAAAGAAGTATGACACTTTAATTTCATACGCAGCTTATGTGTCTTTTTTTTCTTTGCTAATAGTCTTTCTGTTGGTCTTCGCAAATTCTCTGCACGAGAGGGCTGCACGTCCACATTACACCTGTCTGCATCACCTCCTGTATCTCCAACAAAAATCTCTTTTGTCTCCCCCTCCCCCGCACCTCCCACTGCATCCCTCTGTTTAATTATCTCCCTTTTCAATCCCGGCATCTTCAATGCTCATCAATGCTTCTTAATTTCCATCAATACCACTGCAGCCTAAGCTCTCCACACCTGTCCAGTCACCATGGCAACATCACCTCTGACAGCAAAGAGCTCTGTAAGACATGGCATGCTGTATTCCCCTTGATTAGATATTGATTACGCTTTTGTAATACATAATAGGATCAAAGGGATTGTGCAGCTTTGCTTACCCAGGTCTTCTTCACACTTTCATTTAGTTATAATCTTTTGTTATTTCGGAATCTGAATGTTAAGAGGGATGGGATTGAAATTTGCCACCCTTTGTCATAGCCAGCCAGAGCCTCCTTCAGGGACATTTTTTTTTTTTTTAAGATAATTAAAAAAAAAGAGGTGTCAGAGAGGAGGCATAAATACTCTGCTATGCAAATCTGCAATTTAAAGACGTTGTTGACAGCACATTCAGTTTCTTGAGTGCTGTAGCTTATGCTTCGTGTTTGCAACATGTTTCCCATCACAGAACATGCTAATAGGCCTGTTGGAGTGTTCAGAAGCTCCCGAATGCTTGAGTGTCCTTAATGGGTGCAGTGATAGATTAATGGACAATAAAAGTCAAATGCTAAATGCATGGTAAGTGACAAGTGATAAGTCAATATGGTAAATATTTGTGTAGGACATAGTTAAGAAGTTGAAAGGCCATTATTCACGATTACCTACAAACACACCATTCCATGATATAATGAGGCGCATGGCATGAATTAAAAAGTGCATTAAAGTAATTTCGTAGAGTGCATATATATATATATTTATATTTGCAGTTGTGTTGTCACTGATGGGTACTTTTGCTTACCTGTGCAAAGCACTACATGATTTTGGATGTAGCCAAAAATCCCATTGCCCTTCACACAAATACAGTTGTTAATGATGCAACTATAACATCTTGAAGACACTTGCTTGAGGACACTACAAAGACTGAGATAGATCTTTTAAACACCATCTTGTATTCTCACGTATGTCTGTGTCCTCTGCTGTAATAATTGAGCTTCATAAGACCACCCCATCCCGATCACCAAGAAATTAAATACAACCAAGAAACTCTCCAGCCAGACAGGAGGTTGTGTGTTTGTCAAATTTACACCAACGATTTACAGGGATACAAGGTTGAGAGAGAAGTGAGAAAAATGATTTTTCCTTCCCCACACTGAGTAGGGACTCAGAATTGAGGATAAATCCGGGAACTGCAAAGAATCATGTTTGGAACAATCTGACCTTTTTTTTTTTTTTTTACAACTCAAACAAGAATAAAGACAACAAAATGTAATAACTTTCCCCTATCCAATCCATACTTCATGATTATCCCTCACTCCAAAACATTAGAAAAAATGGAACTGTCAAAAGAGTCTTGTTGTTCCATTTTCTTTCCCTTGGCCCCCCTCCTGGAGAGAAACAAACAAACCCCTGTTAGCACATTTCATTAGCTTTAGGGGTTACAGAACAGATTGAGTATCGACAACAGTGGCTGTCGAGGCTTATGGCTCAAAGGCAACAGTAGGGGGAAATCTCAGGGGTAGGAGATGCAATCGAAAGGACCAAAATCTTTCAGCAGGACTCACTCGAGGAACAATCCAGTTTGTCATGTGGAATCATGGAGTGTCTGCCGCACAATGAGAAAGGGTCCCCGGGGACTCGGCACGGGAGTCAACATGTGAATAGCTCAAGAGTTAGTGCCCCAACTGGCCACTCTTTGCCTTTTTATCACCAGCAAATTTAGCAACCATAAATCTGTTTCCACACCAATGCTACGACACGGACGCACCAGAGAGGCCCATAAACAAGAAATGATGTTTGGTGTCTGGGGATGGTTTGGTCATTGATGTTCCCCGGGGTGTCATATTCTGCTCTGGGAACAATTACTGTCAGGGAGTTTGATGTTTTTCCTCTGTTGTGATGGACAGTTGTGAATGCTGAAAATTGTTGAACCATGTTGATTTGCAAAGAAACAAGTTAAATTATCCCACACGCTGTGCACAGTGGGTACGGGTTAGTTGTGAGACCCAATATTGGAGAGGCTTTTCATTCCCCTGTAATAGGTTTTGAGGTGTCTTGTGACTGCTGACTGACTCAGAGGGTTAATGAGGGATGAGGAGCCTCTGGGTCATAAAAAGGACACTGGCCATATAGCCTTCAATGAGACCTGACCCTTCTTATCATAACGTCTCTGTCAATACAAAGCAACATGAGGAAAACCTCTGATTAATCGATTGACCTCCTGTTTTTTATTCACAGACGATAACCAGCAGCACACATTGCACCTGATTTTGTTTCCACTGTAACACCTCCACGAGACAAGAGCTGAATATCCATTTCCCTTTAATCAATTCACAATTAATTCCCCTCCCTCTTCCAATCTCCCTACCATTTATTATGCATTATTCGCCCTTTTTAAACGATTTTCTACTAACCGTCTCATCTAATTTGGTATTCGGATATGGTTAGCGCTGTTAGCTCAATTAATACAATGACATGTCCTAAATGCATTCTCTCCACAACCCAAGTGACAAGAGGACACCGTGCACTTCACATCTTTGCAAACGGCGTGATGCATGCACGCCATGATGGATCCAAACCTTCACGAATTATTTAATCAAGCTATGTGAATAGATACAAAAAGAAGGACAAAACAGGCTCAATCTTCTACAGGACTGTGCTTTATTTTAGTCTAAGCAGAATATAATGAACTAGAGAACTACAGAGTTCAGGAGCACTATGGGAGATATCACCCCGAATCAGGGAAACGGATCCGCACCAACGCTATTTCAAATTACATCTCTGTTGAACACAAAAAGAAAACAGTTTGTTCAAGTCAAATAATACAATAAATTATTATTCCATTCATTGTGAATATGAATACCCAAATATATTATGATTAATTCATTCTGCATGGGAACAAACGAACAGGATGGAATTAGACAGTGAAGCTGGGAATGTAATAATTTATGATACTAAGATCCATGGTGCAAAATCACCTATGACTAAATGTGAATTCTTTAAAGGCTCTCATTGAATGCTTGATTGGAGCAAACTGCTCAGTTAGCTGAGTTTGTTTACATTTTGGTCCTTGTAACCAATGGAAATGGAGGTGGATGACCACGTCCTTATTTGTGTCAGAATGGGCTTGAGGCAAAACTGACTCTGGCGAAGGGTTTGTCTTGACAGCATTTTTTTTTTTTTTTTTTTACTTTTGAAGATAGAACATTTGGCATCCCCAGAAAAGAGTGTATATGACCACTGCTCACAGGTAGTACTGTCAGAGAGAACAGGCTGGGTTTAAGGCAGAATTCACTCCTCACGTTAACAAATCAACCTGACTGGAGTAAAACAATGTGGCACTATCTACTGTTGGTACAAAGTCTTCAGAGGATCGAGTCACATTCAATAACAAACTGTGGAGGCTTCCCATAGGTATGAACAGAGAAGATAAAAATCGGAGAAATGTCAATGATTACCACCAACCCTTCTTAAAAATGTATACAAGAAACAACTAAACAGAAACATCACAATTAAACTGTGACAGAGAAAGACGAGAAGAAATAAAAACATTCGAAGAAACATCCATGTATTAAAAACAATGAGATATGACAGCATCGTTCTCGAAACCAATCTGACTGCAAAGTTTGATATTGTTTTGTTTTTGTATGCCTTTTTTCCCCCCCTTAAAACAACAAAAACATGCAATGTTAATTCATTTTAACTCCGTTGTGCAATGGAGTTATTTTTCTGAATTCCCATGACTGCTATCAATCATCCTTTTACAGTGCAGTTTAATTCTTGGATTGATTTAGGAGCTTTCAGTCAGCAAAAAAATCATCAGCGTATATCTGAATAAACCTCATGACATTGGGTCTATCCCAGCTTCAGCAGATAATACCAAAAGGAAAGAGAAAATAAAGAACCATTTACCAACATGAGTATAAAATCCCATTTTGAACATCAGTGCTTCACTAAATAAGAAATAACATCATTTCATCTTTTGTTTTGGATAAATCATTTCATAGCTTCCCTCTCTTAGTTTCACTGAAATATATTAACAATTATTTTAATTTTTTAAACGTTTGAACATGATCTATTGTATGGCCTATAAAGAAGATTCAACATAATTGAAAAATAAGCTATATTGTATGTACAGAAGTAACGCAGCTGTGTGGTCAGCAGAGCTGTGGCAGATTGGGTCAAGCTGGCAGGGGGTTCTGCGGGGTTCTCCAATAACTGCTCTCTTGTTCCTCCGATCTCAGCCTAACCACGTACATGTGGGTTCCACCATGTGTATTACATGTTTGATTCCAAAATGATTTATGTACATGTTGAACAAACTGTCACATGGAGATTATTTTTGCAAAACTAACTTCTTTAAATGTTGTAAAGCCAAAACTTGTCGTGGTGACTTTTCTTTTTTTCAGTAAGCATGCAGATGGATGAACTCTACTGTCACTGTCATATCTGTTCATCAGCCCCAATTGGACTAATCCAATTACCGCACAGGCGATCTTTCTTCTGTCAGAAAAATCATGACATGTCGGCGTACACAGAATCTTAATTAACGGATCACTTCGGGGCTGTGGCTTAAGTTTGACACTAAGTCAAATACTCTCTAAGCCTTGGTCCGACGCTTAGGGTTGTAGGATGCATGTTCAGAGCCCAAACTTAAGGGGCTTAAAAGAACTAAAACTCTCCTAGATCCCTGCACTGCTGTGGATACATTTTATAGTGACATCATTGTCCCACAGAGTTGGGGCTTCTCAACACAAGCTGCTATACAGCCTTTCACTGTTTTTTTTTCTTTATTGTTTTACATTTTATAGGCTATTTACATGAAGGAATAAAAAAATCTTTGTCTTCATCACTGTCAGCCATGTTGTTGAACATAATCGCACACCACCAGTGATTCACTGTGCGTCATTGGGTGGAAGATGGCATATTTTTTGTTTGTTTGTTTACTAGTTGGAATTGGGTGGCAATACTGTGAATCCAAAGCACAATGTAGTTGGTTCATCGGCCCTTCTGCTGGCTCGGCACTCCCCCGCGATGGGATGCGATCTTACAGCACTGACCTCATATTAGTGATTCTGCTCGACCTCCCTCCGGATCAGGGGTAAGGCAAGGCTCTGAACCTCTCCACTAATCATGACATCATAGCGCCTGATGCCCTGAGCATTGGGAGTGATTTTGTGGAGATTCAGTTGAGCACACAGCACCCCACCACCTAGTGCCTATTTCCACCTCCACCTCTTTCCATGCAAAATCCCATTTCCATAGCAAAACCCGCCCTATGCGAAAGTGAGATGACGGAAAAGCGCTCTCCCAAAGCAGCTATTAAATGAGAGGCATTAATTTCTTCCCTCCTGTCCAACAGGTTCCTTTAATTATCTCTCCACTTTCAGTCAATTACATTTCACTTCCTTTCCTTGACAATTACTGCTATTTCAGGGTGAGTGTTATGCACCCAGGGGGTTGGAGACTCATAGACATGCTCTAGCAGTTCTCTGCACAGCCCGCCATTGGCTGGGTCCCTCTAAGGACACATGCTCCTCTATACGACGACCTCATGAGCAGAGCTGTAGTGTTAACTGAGGACATGTGTATATACCCCCCCCCCCCCCCCCCCCCCCCCCAATTCTCATTTGATGATACAGGGTCAGAGTGAGAGTACATGCATCAGTGGCAAAGAATCAAGTGGTCACTGTAAGAGACCTGGTTCTACTTGAGCACTAAACCACTGATTGTGAGATGCTAAATAAAGGTAATTGTATGGCCAAGGAGAAGAGAATCCATATGCTTTGGGGGATATGGACATAATGTTTGACTTTGCCTTGTATGTTTTGCCTGCTGGTGTGCTAAATGCTATACTCTCACAATGAATTAGATTCATGCTAATTATTTTAGGCTAAAATGTCAAGTTACATTTTCTATTTGTAAATTAGAGGACACAAATCCAATAACGTGTTGGCAGCAGCTTGGTGAGTGCCTGCTGGGTCCACATTTGTCATGGCTCTTAGAGGTGAAACATAGCCTGGGCTAAAACCAGACGAGACCGAGGCGGTGAGCTGGGCAGGCAGAGACTTGTGTCAATAAATGGGGGAATGGAAAGATCTAAAATCCATCTTTTCTTGTTTTGGTTACTTCGAAGCATTTTTCACAGCTATTTCTGTTTTGAATGCACTTCCCTTCAGTAACAACCTCCCCGGGGTGTAAAAGTAATAACAGCACCCTTGTTAAAAGTGTTGAAGTGTTGATCTCACATTGCCTAATTTAGCCCTGGCATAGCAGAGAAGCTACATGAACACTGCACTGTCAGCCAAGCAGACCGCAGGATATCCAGGCTAGGCTGGTTCTTGGCTCATTGGGGACTCAACCTGCCATTAGCAGTGGGAACTAGTACAGCATCTGATAAGACAAGGTTCATGTTCAGCCTGACAGAGCCTCACTCGCAGAAGGTATTCTAAAGATGTCGGAGACAAGAACAGGACATTTCATTGCTCATGGAACATTAGATTTCCCATCGATTAGTTCAGCTTCATATGAATAATGAGCGTAAGCGGTTTGCAGAACATGACTTTGTTTTGACCTACTTCACAACAATGCATGTAGCTTCCTGCATTTCCAACTAACATCCGATCAAGGGCTGAGAAGGACAGAATTTTAACCTACTTTCATTTGAAGGCAATTTTTAAAGCTGTCATTTTTTTTTTTTTTATTGGCCATCTGAATCTGAATTGAATCTGAAGAACTACCACGCTTCACAAATATTCCAAACCTACAGCACTGTGCTTTGCAGGTGTCCCAGCAGGGATACAAGCGAGAGAATGAAAGGATTGTACTTTTATTTTGTAAAATATTGTGGCTTCTCAAGAAATAATTGAGACTCAATTGCATGCTAAAAGAAGAAGCACATTAACACAGGCCTCAATGCAGCTTCTTCTATAAAATTGAGGATTTCAAGCAAAATTGTTGGTCTCGACCCAACTTTAAGCAGCTACTGTTGCAACATTTGTGCTAAAGGAACAACTGTTTCATATCTTTTATTGTCCGCCTTTCTCTTTTGAATTTTTGGCAATGTCAGTATTAACACCACGCTAAGATACGGAAGGTTTTATCCCACATCCTCTATCGCCTCTTCGGGTAAATTCAACAGTATTATTGGTGCCAGGTCAGCTGTCAGCAGCCTTGCCAGGGAGTAGGCACAAACATAATTCTCTCTAATCTTCCTTCTGTCATCCATGTGCATTCAGGGGACCATCTCTCCCATCATTTGGTCCAAGTGATTATCGCTGTGATTTTTCACTTGGTTGCTGCTAATGTATAGAGGCTGGTGATTACAGTGTGATTAGAGGGAAAGGTGAAATAGCATGTCTAATACGGTGCAGGCGATAATTGAAGGCTAGTGAGTACAGACATTAGCCAGGTTTGGAAATGCTGTTCCGAGGGGAGAGCTGCTGAGCAGTTGGGCTGAGGTTTGGAGAGGCATCGCTGCTCTTAGGACAGGGGAAAGAGAGGAGGTACATGGCACTCTAATATCAAATCCAAACTGTCTGCTTATTCAAACGGCAAATAATTGTATTGTGGTGAATAATATGCTGGCACATTTGTTATCAGTCCCTCCTTCAGTGATTTGGAATATAGGTCTGCTCTGCTTTTCTCTGTGAAGAAAGCTAGAGAAAGAGGGATGAACATCAAGGAGGGAAGTCTCAGTAGTAAACAGGAACTGGTTGGACCGGAGCCTAAATTACTAGACCCAAATATATTTGAACCCTTTAAAAAAATCCTCTTTTTTTGTTTGTTTTTTAAGCATCTAGCACAGATAGTGTTTGTCACCAGAAGCTTGATTACAACTTCACATTTTCTGGATTAGGTCATTGGCCATCATCCTGCTGTAGAAGCATCACTTTAAAGGATCTCAATGTCGTGTTTGGGTGTTGACTTCCTCCCTTTACCTCCCTCTCTCCTTCTTGCCGAGCCATGCCTCTTACCGCCAGCTGCCAGGGCTCAAAGAGCTGGTGTATGGATGTGAGCTGGTGTTCAACAGAGAAAATTGGGAAGTGTTCAGAGTGACTGATACAGTATCGCTCCTCTCTCTAAGCTCATTCCAAACATATTGATCTGCTTTTAGAAAAGAGCCTGCATCCAGAGCTCTAAAACAGTCTACATAAAGGCTACAGGACTCTAAATCAAGACATGACAGTATTGGAGTGCTTTACGCAGTCCTGTCTGGCGTCAGTGTCGGAGAGGCTACACGCATGCTGAATGATGGTTAAGGGTGACTGTTAGATTTTTTTTTTTTTTACTCCTATAGGCTTTATGTATAATATATGAAGAAAGCAGGTCAGGGGACATGTTAATAGTGTAATTAACATTTATATTTGACAGAGCTAGATGAGCTCTAAAAGCCTGCACTCCTTTGCCATCAATACAGTAAATCGAGTAATCTTTAAAGAAGTGTTTGTTTGTATCTACCCAAGAGACAAGGGACCATTTTTCTCAATCTGGGGGTTTGCAGCAGCGCCAGTGGACACGCATATATCCTTGGCATGTCACTTATATAAGTCCTGGTTGTTCACAATGTGAATACTTTGTTTTTGACAGAATTTCAATGCCATAAGGGCCATTTTTTATTTGTATACTGAGTTCATTCTGCTGGCAGTTTCAGTAGCTGTCACCTTACTCCTCCTTCCTTTCTGTTGCCCTCATGACCATCCATTTGTCCATCTCTCTTAGTCGAACCGTCACCGTTTCAAACAATTTGTGGCTTCATAATTCACACTCCTTGTTGCAATACAAAAGGTCAAGAAAAAAAAAAAAAAGACTCCCCATGTCCATTTTGCTTGGTCTTTACACTGGATTGTCGCTTGAACACAAAGGCTACTGAGAAGCCTCAAACGTCTGCACCCCGTCCAGCACAGACATTAGTAAGTTCTGTCTTTTCTTAATATTTTTTTTTTCCTTCCAGAACAGTCTGTTCATAGCTGTCAGAGAGTGCGGTGACTTATACATCATGATGAGCGAGATATCCAGTGGCACTTTAACATCCAAGAAAAAGAGACTCGTTGCGTACAGGGGCAGATACATGTCCCCCTCCTCCCACCACCCACCCTCCCCCTTTTCCCTCTTTGCCCACTTTTCATTACGACTTCAAGTACTATTTTTTTTAAACAACAGCAAAAGTTAGCAAATCTACATTTTTTTTCTAATCTACTTTACTATTCTACAATCTGGTGCTAAATCAGCATCCAGAGCAAAAGATCACCCCTTATACTACGATGCCATGTCTTTTTTTTTATACATTATTTCCATTTTCTTTTAATCATACTTACAGTAGGCCACTGGACATTGATTTAATGATTTGACTTTTTTTTTTACTACGAGTAAATTGTAATACTTGCAGCTACAAGGTATGAGTTTTTAAATATATATTTATATATTTATATATTTATATTCTTTTTAAAAAGCGTTTAGTCCTTTGGTCCCTATTTCCTAAGGAATGATGCATGTAAATTATCCTGGATTCTCCTCTTCTCTTCTCATCTTCTTCTTTTCTTCTTCTCGTTTTCTTCTTTGATCCAGAGCTTGCCCTGTCACAGAGCACAACACCTGTGTAGGCACAAAAACCAAAATGGCAGCAGGCTGGTGTGTGTGTGTGTGTGTGTGTGTGTGTGTGTGTGTGTGTGTGTGTGTGTGTGTGTGTGTGTGTGTGTGTGTGTGTGTGTGTGTGTGTGTGTGTGCACGCACGCTGGCGCATGTGTTTAAGTCAGTACTTGAGTTGGCATTTGCACGTATTTATACATGTACAAAGTATTTTTTTTTCATTTTTCGTTTTTTTAAGTGTAGCATCTTTAAATGTATGTTTTGTTATTTGTGTTTATCTATATATTGTGTCAGTATGCATGCTTTGAGCATAATGAGTCTATAAAGGGTTTTTTTTTCCCATGTCTAAAAAACAGCAGCAAAAAGTTGGTCTCTGCAAAATATCTTCTTCCACAGACGCCAAAGCAAAACAGGGAAAAAAAGGCATTTGCGAAGAAAGAAGAAGAAAAAAAACTCTGGGATCCCCCTCTGTCACCCAATCTTTCAGCGGGTTTCCAGCTGGATCAAGGGGCCACCCTTCCTTCATGATATGTAGCAGAGCAAGAAGTCTTTGTACTTTTACTGCACTTGTGGAAATAAGGTGTTGTGGCCCTTCATCCTGGGACACAGAGAGAGAGAGAGAGAGGGAGAGAAAGAGAGGGGGAGAATAAGGAGAGTGGATTCAGTGAGGCTGCGACAAACATGCTCAGGGTTGCTGGCTCCTGGTTATCACACAGACTGACAGGCACAGCCAACAGCATGAGAAACAGACGGGGAGGAGAAAAAAAAGAGGAGTGTGTCAATCAAAACCAGAAATAAGTGGGCTAGAGGTGGGGTTGGAGATTTGTGTTTTAACCATATGGAAAAGACATCTACACGGCACTAATCCAAGAAAGGCCTAATTTAAACTGACTACATCCCCCTGCATGAAAAGAAATACAGCTGAATGTTGTCTGAGATGTTGCTGACATTCATCTTATTGTTAATTCATTACAATCAAACTACCAAAAGAACAAGAAGGCAATGTAAAGAAAACGAGACAAGAAGTGTGAGTGTTGAAATAGTGTTATGATTATGACAGAACAAACTGATGGTTGTCCAAAATGAAGAAAAAAAGGACATATTGGAACAAATGGCCTCTAATTAGAATCCCTTGAAAAGCCAACCTAGAATCTCCCCAGCCTTTGTGTTGAAATGCTGCATTGTCACTAAATATGTCTGTGCAGCTGAGATTTGGATATGAAAGATCTAGTTTACAGCCTATCATCCCTAATATGTTGTGAGCTATGATGTGGATGAAGAAAGGCTACGAAATCACAGCAAATCACTCTCTGGGAGTGAACATGAAAGGGACTGACTTTGTGACGGGAACACGCGTGCCCAGACACTCTTTGTTCTACCTTTCCATTCCTGTAAATGAGCTTGTTACCATTTCATTATAGATCCGTTTTTTTCTTCTTCTTATGTGTGCCAAAGCGAGCCCAGCCATTAGCAGCATAAAGCACTCACGAACAGTCGCGATTACAGATGCCCTCTTTTCTAAGCCACTGCCGTTATATATGAGCACAGAGCAGAAAAAAACCCACAGCGCCTTTCAAATAGATTCCCCCCCCCCCCCTCCCCGCCTTTCCCAAGTAAACAGCTTCTTTCAAAACATCACAAGTATTTCACCCTCCAACTTTGTCAGATAATAAAGACTTCATTTCTTTTTTTTTCACAAGCTTTTTATCCCAGTATTATGCCCTCCCACCATACTGCCACCGACTTAGATGGTTTCATAAAAGACACCTGGCAGTTAAGAGGCAGAGTTGATGCCAGAAACACCTTATCCCTCCCGGCTTTCCTGACGAGACAACCCCTTGAGTTCATTGGATAGACTACTGGAGGCAGAGTCGCCTGCAGAGCTTCTGAAAGAATAGGGCAGTACGAGTTCGATGAAAACGACTGACTCTTATCAGGGTTTGTCCTGGAGGAATAGAAACAAACTCACTTGCAAAGAAAGGACCCCTTTCATTGTGATTCTGTTTGCTGCCTGTTCTTCTCACCGAGCGAGTAATAATTATCTCAGATACAAGCCAAAAAGACGAGAGCTAATTTATTTGGTGGCTAAAAAGCAACAGGCAGCAGCAAATACTTATCCCAGGTATTTGTATTGTTCTATTTCTGCACCCTGCTCGTACATCTATGTGTACAGTGTGGCTGTATGGTGGACACATTTTGGCCATGTGGGTCTGTAGCGCTGTCTGCAGCTTTGCTATCGCGGTGTAATTGGTTTGCACCCTCATAAATAAATAAATGGGAAGTGATTCTCATGTTAGGAAAACAAAACAATCTTGCAGAAGTACTCCCTGTGCAGATGGAATCCACGGAGAAGTGGAGTGTCAACATTTGCCTGTGCTCTCTGCGCGAACGGTGGAGATTTAATTGGCTTTGCAAACATAGGGTCATCTTGGCCATCGCTCAACTAAACAGCTGTCAATTGGAGGGAGAAAAAGGTCATTTTTTGCAAAGATTCAGACTTTCGTAAAAAATAGTTTGCTGGGAAAAAAAACATTGTTGATGTGAATGTGAAGAAATAGATAAATGAGAAAGAAAATACAGTACATCCATACACATGAACCCCACGAGAGAAAGTAAAACATCACAAGGGCACACAGTACAATAGCACAAAGGGTCAAAGGCCACTTCCAGTAATAATCAACCAACCAGTCAGCACATTGTTACATTATGTACAACAGGTACCAGCCAAGAGAGGCATCAGTTTACTGCACTCCACAAATTGCCAATATACAATACAGTATATAAAAGGAGGGCAGACTATAAAGAGATAGAGTTCAGAGATATCAATCAACGCCACGTCATGCAACGCAGTCACAGTCCCACCACATGACGTCATCCAAAAGAAAATGACACCATGGGTTCAACTTACAGCTGTGGGAACCTGGCCCCATGACAGGTGTGGCTATAGCGGAGAAAGGCCACCTCCCACTGTGATTGGCCATGTCAGGTTGCCAGGTTGGTGGGGGTGCAAAAGAAGGAAAGAAACAGTGGGATTTTCTCTTCCTGAAGTCAGAATTCAAAGTACCCGTTCCATATTTATTCCACACTCTCACTTATTCTGCCTGACAAATCAAATGAAGTTATTATGGTTAATACCATTAAAAAAAGAATACAGAAAAAAGTTGACAAGTAAAACAGAAATAAGACAAATAATCCTCAACAAAGCGCAAAAAAAGGGACTTTTCTTTTGCCTCAATGTGGTGGTGAAATATTCTCAGGCTGACAACATTTGCAGGTTAAAAGGTTGAATTTATGGATTTATATTCACAAAGATAACCCTTAAGGCAGAAATGCATATTTCAGAAACTTGTCCTGTCTACAGTAATTGGATTTGCCTTGCATTGTTTGCTATGAGGGTGGCCGTACAGTGAGTGCTTCAGCTTTTTTGCATTAAGTTTATCTTTAAGACACAGAACGCAATTTCAGAGTAGCAGGGCTCCTAGACTGGCAGAAGAGAATGCTGTCTGATCGTGTTTTTAATTCAACTTCAAAGTGAAATCATCAGTGTTAGAGGAAAAGAAGGGGGCTTCTGGACTTATCTACATTTTGAAGTTTTTTACCAAAGGAACACAAAAAAATTCATCGTTCAAATTTCATCGAAGTTTTTCATTGTTGCAACGCAGTTGGATTTAGAAAATTAAACAGTAACAGTTGAATTTGACTTATTTCAGTCTTTTGTTCAAGAACTTGTCTTTCACAATACAAGGCAATATAAGGGAGAACAAAGTTATTTAAAGTAGTTCGCTCAAATTGTTCAAATCCAACCTCTTAATATAAGATCCCTCATGGTTTTTGTAAATCTATAAAGCTATAGAGCTGGCTTGGTATTTTTTTCTTTAATGTTTTCATCAAATTGCTCTTGGTTTCCCTGAACTCAACAACAGAAGTGATGTAGTAACAGAAGAAAAACACAAGAGATAGATTGAACCAGACCAGCGACGAAGGAGGACATGAACACACACACACACACACACACACACACACACACACACACACACACACACACACACACACACACTTTCTGATAAAGTGACAGAATGTTATTGCAGGAAATGTTTGTACTTGGAGACATCCTGAGTACATCTCAATGACTGCCCGGTCATTCAATGCTGTTACAGGATATTTTCCATTTGTCCCTCATTGATGCGCTATAGTAAATCAAAATCCAAGCCCTCAACCCCCCACCCCTCATTTGAGGGTGTCTGCTTTGAAAGCCTCTCTTCAATTTGCAGGACATGGCCCTATTCAAATGCTATCAGGCAAGAGATAAATGGAGCATCTATCATTTGTATTGCATACCACCTTCCATTAATGCCTTTGTATGGCTTTTAAAGAGTCAAATCTAAAACAACCAAATGGTATTACCATGCTTTTATTTATGGAGGAATATAATCCAGGCGTATGCTATTCTAATGAAAAGTTGTCTCTGCAATTGGGCGAAGAGAGCATGCATCTATATTATTTTTCACTGGCAGCTGCACTTTGTAACAGATGGGTGATGATTCTTTGAATCAAGCCTGACACTGTGAAATTAGTCTTTATTGAAGGATGATGCCACTTTAAGTAAACCTTCTTTTTTATTATTTTGTATAAAAGCTCTGCGTTTGTAAGGGCCTAAACAATAACTGTTAGATATTGAAGGTATCTGTAACTGGATATAATACCAGCACATAGGTAACTATATATTTGCAAGGTCTCTTGTTTGCTCAACATAATAAAAAGCAGCCATCATTAAAAAATAAATCAAAACAGCATATATATGTTGGCATAGTTCTCAACTATGCCAAAGTGGATTAGTGTGATTTCAATAGGGTATATTTTAACTAAACATTGTTCAGTATTAAATTAGCTCTTCTGTATAAACACTGGCATAGTTTGCATGAACCCGTTCCCCAGGGCCACACAACACATTTTCAATATAGATGTTTGAATTGGAATTTTATCGGGTCTTAAAAATATAATTTGTTGCTGTGTATATTTATCTTTATTTAGTTTTATACACGGTCAAATCACAAGTTATCTATGCATTCAGTTCTGCTTTGCTACAAGTTTACAGTTGATTACAATGAGATATGAGGACATGCACTCAATGCATAACCAAGTTAAAATTATAATACCACAGCATTCCTATGCTATGCAGTGTTTCCCCTAGGTTTACAGCTTCGGGGGGGCACGGCGGCGGGGGCGGCGACGACACCAACACAAACACTTAAAGTAGTGGTTCTCAAACTTTTTCTGTAAATAACTTCATTTTGTGATTCCATCTGTGCTTTTAGAAATAACAGAATAAAGAAAATTGCAATCACTTTCAAGTAAATCAGATTGCTCCATCGGACATTTTTTTATTTTTAAATTGCAATCACTTAGAACAATGAAAATAAAGTTATATCTGTGCAAAAAAATAACTAATATTTAGTTACTACTAAATAGCTCATTGTGGAAAACAATAAGCTATTTTTTTTTGCCAAACAAAACAGAATGTGTGCAGATATGTGAGCATCAGGTTGCATCAGTATTAGTGGAGCAGTGAGCCTCTACACATCTTTTATAAACGGGGTTGTAGATTTGATACAATTCATGCTCAACGTTGATCTGAGATCTGTTTTCTGTTTTGAGAGACGCAGCAGCAGGAAGGACGTCACGGAGACTTCTGGCAAAGAGACAAAAGTCGGCGAGTCGCTATGCGCATGCGCAAGCGTAACTTGTTAACGGCATAACGTAAACATTTACCCGAAAGTACAGGCTTTTCTCCATGTATTTATTAATGACTTAGTTTTATGTCTGTGTACTTTGTACTTTAGTAATATGTGAAGCCAGCAGCTCATTGTTGGTACAAGACACGAGCACTTTGGCTCTCCTCCGGGTTCAGGAGAGTTGCTCCGGTGCTCCTCACATGAGAGCTGCTGTTGCCATCTTCACCCTGGGAGCGTTTAAAACGCAGATATAGGTCTGCTTTTCACGCGACATATTTTTTCACGCTCTCTGTCCGCTGCTGTGTGCTCAGCGCGCACGTGTCTGTGCGCTTCAGGCCGGAACTCCGCTGTGCGCGACACAGAGCAGAGGAGAAGTGTTAACGCGACCATGTAGAGACCGAAATGACAAGCTGTGTGTGGATAAGATCAATAAAATACGGCCGTTTAGTTTGTTTAATAACAGAACAAGGTGTAGACCGGTTCTATATGAAAGAGAAACTTAAATGACGACTTGTGATCTGGCACTATCGAGAAAATTACAGGGGGGCAGAGGGTTTTTTCAGGGGGGCGCCCCGCCCCCCTATTCTAACGGTGGGGGAAACACTGCTATGTTTTTGTTAGTTGGCACACACTAAATGACAGATCATGAGAATGGACTATGACTGTTTCAGTTGAGAAGAGTTTGGTGAAGCATCACTTTAACTCACCAAATGGTGCTTAGTGGGGTTGGTGCTTGGGCCGCCATTATACAAGCCACTGCAGTTTGTAGGCCGAGTAAGTGCTTTTCCATTAAGCATTTTTTTGTTGATTTTATTTCTGTGAGCACAAACTTCTCTTTCAAACATTTGTTTACTCATCATGCTCATCGTTAAGTCTTGTGAAGTGTTGTAGTAAACACTAACTATAAATCTGCTATTTGGTTTTGGGTATTGATGATGTCATGAATTAGCACTGGAGCGTCCTTCATGTACAATATAGATTTCAAACCCAAGAAGAAACACAAACAATTCAGTGTAGCTGGGAAACCTGTCAAAACGTTTCACTGAAGAGCGCCTGTACAATCTAGAAAATAGTGCTCTGACACCTTTTTACCTGTTTCCTTAGTTGATCACATTAGCTATTTAACCAGTTCATTGATTTTTTTTGTTTTTGTTCTACAAGTCTGTCATATATGTAGATTTCAACAGAGACTATATTTTAATGCAATTGATGGGTGGTGGGATTTTGTTCTGGTGGGAAGACTGGAGAGTTAGTGTCGTTAATTTTCATCCTTGTACAATCACCACAAAAAGTTGCCAATAGTCTTAATATACAATTCAACATTGTTTTAAAAATGGCTTATAATTGTTTTATTTTGTTAAGCTCTCGGTTCTTAATGGTTGAACACGACTTTAAAAGGATAAAATAAGTAAAATGTGTGTTATGTTAATTTGTATTATTTTGCAGAATATTTAAACTGAGATTGGAGCCAATGCACTCTCAGACGTTCACATCTACTGCAGCAACACAAAGTAAACTATCCAAGTGAAGTTGTTTGGATTGAGAACAGGCATGGCACGGTGTATTGCAGCATGGGTGGTTTTATACCTGGGTATGGACAGCAGACGAGTCAGTAAGGTCGGTTGGCATCCTTTGGCCGCTTTAGCTGCACCTTCAGCCTCTTCATGCCTATCTGAAAGCCGTTCATGGCCTGGATTGCGGCTTGAGCACTGGACGGGTTATCAAAACTCACAAAGCCTGAGACAAGAACACAGAACGGGAGAGAGAGATGGGTACAGAAACAAATGGGAGAATAGAAGAAAAAAAGGAACAGCACATGAGGGGAGAAGAATGGGGGAGAGATGAGAGAGAAACCGAGAGAAGAGAAAGGGAGAAAAGACAGGCGAGATGAAAGAAGAGAAGAAGACCCTTTTAACTCTCAACAATGACACAACAATAGCTCTTTGTTTTCTCTTTTCTGAGGATTAATTGAACATCTTTGAATTAAAAAGATTACATAAAATACCACAAAGGCTAATAACAGATATTAAAAATCAAACGAAGAAGAGCTGTTAGGAGCCACGAGTTTAACTTGAACGGAGAACCCCCCCCCCCCCAAAAAAAAAAATGTCGTGTGTGTGGATTTTGAGAGCAAAGTCTGTAAATGTTACCTGTGTGTTTGAGCTGTGTAAGAGTGACAGGGGCTGCGTGTGCATGTGTCATGCACGTGTGTGACTGAGCCCGTATCTGAGTAAAGAGTAAAGGGCACGGGGTCGTGACGAGATGCTAGGAGCAAGGTGTGGGACGGAGGTGCCTGCTGCTCTGAGTTATCACCTGGGTGTCGAGGCGGAATGAGCCCACAGCTTTCCACACCGGGACTCCTTGCCTGCTCTTATCAGACACCTCTGTGATTGACGGCCCGAATTTTCCGCCTGCCAGCTGATTTGATCACACCGCTATGGGTCCAATTTAATTTGGGGGGAGAGGGCAGGCTTTTGTCAGTGTGGGTAAGATAAGGCTGCTGCTTTTACAAACCCTTTAAACAAACTGAGCAGGGAAGGGCCTGTCAGTTGGCAGTGATCCCCTCCCAATCCCACAAACACACACACACACACACAATCCCTGGCTTTAACGAATCCCCATACCTCACATTTACATCCACATGCCAAAAAGGAGATAGGATGCTGGGGGTCAAAGTACTGAAGGAGAGGACACAGGCTGCGCCGCAAACTTTAAGCGCTGGTATCATATACATTTAAATAATCTAAAATCAGTACAATATATTTGAACAAATTATTTTCTCGAGACAAAGTAACTGGCTGATGTTTCATGTCTTTGATGCAGCAGTGAGCGTGTAGTGCCGAGCAACTCAATACCCCGAACACTACTAGTGGTTGAAGTACGGCTCTCACAGCAGCCATCCATAATAGCAGAATATCTGCATACTTTGTAATGCCATGCATCTTTAATAAAACACATACACGTTTGCAGACATAATTGGTTGACAATATGGAAAAAAGTCACGGACCAGTTTGAGCAGCAGAGAATGTTGCAGTACACAAGTCTCGCATTTCCCTAAAAGAAGGACTTGTAGTGCTGCGGTGCATGGATGCTGTTTGGTCCCATGAAAACCCTTTTCTGCACTAATGTTGTAGTCTGGTTGAATTATCATCATAGACCGTCTCATGCTCTGCTGCAACTACTTTGCCACTTGGAACAAGTTGGTCAACCTTTCAGATGATCAATTATTTTACATTTGCAAGTGTTGATTGGATATTTGCTGGCTTTAGGATGGCTGTTAAAGACTATTTAAAAGGGTTAAATTAACTAAGGATGGCAAGTCTATGCACAGTGAATACATTAATGTGCAGATGAAATGAACATGCACATGTAACTTTCCCTGATGTAAAGGTGGGAAAGAACAACAATAAAAAACAAGGAAAGAAACAAAGTGTATCATGTTTTTCGGAAGCCCTTTTATGTAAATTGCATCTCTGCTGCATGTTTATGTTTTCTAATCCTTTCTAAAAAGAATGAGGCTTTCTAGGTGTTTGTGTGTGTTATTCCTCAGAAAAACCTTTTGAAATAAATTTTCAAGCTAAATCCAGCTAATTCCACTTAACAAGGTAAGCTTTGATCACTTTTAAAAGTCAATATTGAGTGACTAAATGTAGAGGATTAAGGCTAATATTATATCCATAGAGTTACGGCTAGATTAAACATAACCATATAGCTCCTCAACATTAGGTTTTTATGGGTCGCAAAACTATGCTTTTTGGATGTTCTATACATTCTCAATAAAGCATATCTAACTAATAACACAGGCTATATTATTACCCAACACAGTGGTGCTTTCTTGTCATCATATTTTTCTTTAATTGTTTTGAAGCGACATTATTTATGAATCCCAAAAGGCTTTTCTTCACTTCTTCTGCACAAGTAAGTGTTTAATATCACACCATGTCACATATTCAGATCCATTTTATCGCAAAGCAAATACAAATTCCAAACTAAACAGACATCTGTCTGAATTGACAGTGATGCTTCCCTGAAGAGCATATACTTCAAATCCTACTCCAGAAATACATCTTTTAAAAGAACATGCTTTGAGTGCTCCTCCACTGACCTTTTATCATATTTAAATTTCCAAACTTCCCTGTAAACACTCCATCTCAAAGAGCGATGTCTGGTTATCTACTCTCAAAATCCCAAAATGTAGTTCACCTGTGCTGCAGAGAAATATGGCAACGTAGGCAGAGATGTTTTTGTTGAAACTCACAAGAATGATTCTGCAGTGGCAAGGCGTTTTTAAAATATACCATGATTACACATTATGTATCTACTAAGACACTGCATTATGCTGCCTTTTAAAATAAAGTAGAAAAGTTAACTTTTACATCAATAAACATTTTCGATTTTTATAGAATATTATGCTATATTTAGATGATGAATTTGCAATTTTGCTGTTTAGATTTTAATTAGAAGAATATAGAAAAAAGAGGATTATCTAAATTAGGATATGGAATATGATGTGCTGCTCAAAGGATAGTGTGGCAATTAAAATCCTGGGTAACTATATGCAGACTGGACTGTTTGTATGATCGATCAATCGATATGAATGATAAACTTGTATCGCTGATTTTTTCATTTTGTCCTATTTTAATATATACTACTGTGCTTTGGAAATGTCCTCAACTAACAGCAAGGTTATTTTTGGCTTTCTGGTAGTTTGTATAAAATATTGTCTTTATGATATCCATTGCTTCACACCGAAGTGCACAAGGCCAAATCATTAATTTTTTTACAATGGACAATTAATCAGTCCATTCATCTATCTATTTTTCTACTGATATGTCTACACATGTGCACTATGTGAGTCTATGGTGCCCATTAACCACATCATCAAGGCTAAACTCACATTTTTAAGATGAAGTGTTCCACGTTCTTCGAGGCCTAATAACTTATCCTCCTTAATGCACAGCATCTTCTGTCTAATTTGTTAATGTCTTACAAAGGAGCCCTGGGGCTTCTGCTATAAAAAGGAGGGAGAAATGAGCGAAGAAAAAAGTCCCCACAAAAGAATCATGGGTTAAATTGCTGTTTTTCAGCTAAAATCTTAATTACAAGCCGTGGAAAATAAGCCGGTGAGACTGATGAGGTCACCGCCCCTTTGTCCTTCCCCCTTGTTGACTGACGGATAGCGATGGCGAGAGGCATATGTTTAGAGGAGAGCACACAAAGGGAGAGAGAGTCCTGAGATGGACGGACGAGGGAAGAGAGGAAGAGAAAGACTCGTAGGCGTGCCATGTTGAAGAGAAACTGGGAGCCTCTCTCTCTCTGCCTGTCTCCTGGGTGCTACTGTCCAACTGAATCAACAGTAAGACCCACACCAGTCTATTATTATCTCTTTAAGCCCATGGATTCCACCATCGCCTCCACCCTGATGAACTGGTTTGCTGTGTGGGAGGCGAGAGAAGAGGAGGGGAGGGGCGGCGGGATGCTGCTGGTTTCCCGGGTGGAGAACTGGGGGGTGTCTGGGAAAATGCTTTTCTCCTGGGTAAAGGAGTCTGGGAAAGGCAGAGAAGGGGAGATGGACCCTGATTGTGTTAGGAATGTTGTGAGAGAGCGATGAGTAGATGTGTGGAAAGATGTTTAGGTCAGTAGCTATGTGAGGGATTCATGGTGGCTTTGGCCTGTATTATTTTAGGCCCCCACCTTCTCACACCACACTCCTTTTTACAATTGCCGAGCCCCATCATCTTGCCTGTGTGACCCAGGGAGCACCTGTGCATTGCTCTTGTAGCTTCTCTTCAATGGTGATTGAAGATCGTTTTTTGACTCACCGAAACATTTGCTCTGATTGGTCGCTCGGTCCACAAAGACTTTGGCGGAGATGACGTTGCCAAAAGGCAGGAACATTTGCATGAGCTCCGCATCTCCAAACTCCTGGGGCAGGTGATAAATAAACAGGTTGCAACCTTCTGGCCCTGATGATGAGAAAAAGACAACAGGAGGTTACATGGGAGGAGAGGGAGGGAGAGGGGGAGAGAGAGATAGGGAGAGGTAGAGAGAAATGACTCAATAAAGCAATCAAAACAATGAACGCAGGAGCCATGTAAACACCACATTGTGATTATGTTACCTGTGGCACAAACACTCGTTGTTTTAAACCTAGTCAGCATAGAGTACACGCACCCTCCTCTTCCTATTTATAGTTATACGTTCACACACGTTATTATACAAATCATTCTATTGAACGCACAATATTCCACTTCTCAACATGTTTTCTTCACTTATTTACATCATGGTTATATGTTGTGTGTGTCTGATGCACATATACTTATATTTATCAGTCCTTGTTTTCTGTTTTTTTGTGATTTACTTCTCTGCATATATTGTGTTGTATATTTTCTTACATTTATATATTCTTATATATAAGAGCAACTGTAAAGTATCAATTTACCCTGGAGATCAATGAAGTATTTCTGATTCAAATCTATTTGTGTGGTTCCCATTTGATTCACGTGTATAATGAATAAAAATAACAATTGAACTTGGGAAGCAGGAATTCAGAAAACGTGGGCGCAGTTGTAGCGCACATATAAACAGCTGTAGAGGAACATAGATAGAAGTAAAAGAGAGAGACACCTAAGAATAAAAACAGAGCGAGAGGGAGAACAAAATAAGAGGTTGATTGGAAGAGAAAGATAAAGATGGTTATATTGAGAAAGAGAACACTGAGACAGTGGAAGAGAGAGGGGAGGGGGAGGCAGAGCATAAGCCAAGTTTTTGTCCCAATTACTCTGTGACAGTAGGACTGTCCTCCAATCTCTCTCCATCCCTCCACACTCATCCACCCAGCTGCCACATATTGTACAGGCCAATCTGGATAAAGGGAGGCATGAACTGGAGAGAGACAGAGGGAGATATGGAGAGGGAGAGGGAGGGAGGGAGGGAGGGAGGGAGGGAGAGACGTGGACATACAAAGAGAGAGAGAGCAAGAGATGTGATGGAGTCGGGGACAGTATGCTTGCAGCTGGCTGCCTGGCTAGCGTTCTCGCCTGTCTCATTGCTCTGGGTGATAGCTTGACGAGATGAGACTGTGGGTGGTGAGAAGGCTGATAAGAAGGCAGCCGTGGTGGCTGGCTGTACTGCTGCTATGCCTCGGCAAGATAGAGGACACACGCACACACACGGGTTGACAAAGTGCCGATCTTTTTTTCTTTCTTTTTTTTACAGTTAAAGGCTGAATCTCAGTTCTGTCTGTTTAGGTATAGGTGTCTTAACATTCATGCTTTAGAAAGAAGTGGTTTGTGTAAAGAAATGTCTCTAACTGGTGGGTATGATGGTTGATAGGTTGGACGAACTCCACATGAGCTCCCATGTTGTTTCAAAACTCCTCACAGATATAACACCACATTGTCTTGATGATTGCATGAAAACATGTCTGCCTTTTCCATGTTTGCAAGTCCTGTCCTTTCAGCTGTGTGGAAGAAGAGTGGTTCCATTCTTGAAGTGTTGCATGTTGGTGACACTGAGTGGATATACAGTATGTACGAGTATTAAATCATACAATAGTTCTTCTTGTAGACTGCACTCTTACCCAATATAGAATAATGTTCAACTTTAAATAAAGTTTGTACACCAACTATGAGCTTATGAATATTTAATATTTATTTATGATATTTATTTTAATAGTAAAATACAGTTGAACAGGTACTTGTTACTAAGCAAATTAAATAGTATACTTGATTATTTAAAATTCTACAGTGCTGTTGCGCTATATGTCTAGAAGGTAGCCAAAAATAATAATGCAATGGAGACTTTTTACTGTCTGTTACAAAAAATTCAGAATGTCAGAAAGTGTTGTTGTCTGCCTAAGATACTCCACTGAAGTGAAAATGACACCTATTTTTCAAATAGCACAGTAAAAATGTGTCTGGTTAAAATATGATTTTTGGATTTGGTGGGATTTTCTTCGCAGACACAGACTGATATATTGCATTGTTGCAATTATTGTCTTTCAGAGGGCGGATGAAGCCGAGGCTAGACTGTCCCTGTGTGTTCAGGTTTAGGTGTCTCTTGTTAAATGGCAAGGCTGCAGACTGTGGCAGCGGAGCGAGGCGGACTGGGAGCGCAGCCAAAACCCAGAGAAGGCCAGAAAGAGAGGCCACTGGCTCAACCAAGAGTGAGTGAGTGAGTGTGTGTGTGTGTGTGTGTGTGTGTGTGTGTGTGTGTGAGTGTGTGAGTGTGTGTGTGTGTGATCATGACTTCTGAGGTTCTAACAAATGATGGAAATGTTTAAAAGTAGCAGTGAGAGATGAGATGTTTTTAACAACAGTGTGTTTTTCTATGGTGGGAAATTAAGCCTGCATGCAACGGGAATAAGCTGCTGACATGTGAGATAAGTTTGTGTCTCTCTATACTTTCTTCATACATTCCTGCACTGTGACCCTGGCATGCACTCACACTCCAGACACATTGTAAACATATACTAACTTTTGTTCTTGGCAATGTTTGAGACACTGTTGACATTTAATATTCATGCCACTCTATGCTGTCTCATACAATCATATAGATGAATAATTAAAACGGACCCAAATGACGTAAAAAAAAAAAAGTGATTTACCAGCACAGTATATCCTATGCTTTATTACATCTGATGCTGTGGCATAAGAACGAACACTACACTAGGAATGGTAATAAATGATTATGCATGCAGCTAATTAATCTGATGAATATTTATAACCACTTAAACACATTGTAATGGACTGATTAAGCAGTCCAACGCTGCGAGTTTGAATTAGTGCAGTTTTTGAATAATGACAGAGTAACTTTCCATCTCACTGCTAATGTTCTTCTCTTTAAATGGGGAGCCTTTTTCTCACATTTTCCCCTGCCAGCTTTTTCCCCTCCCTCGCTAATTCAAAGCAGCACAGCTACATTAGAATGGAACATGGCAATTATCACCTTTTATCTTGGGTGGGCGCGCTTGCACTTACCTTCCCTCTGTTGCTGGGGAATGATGGTTGGTTGCTGGGGGAACGCTTGGCTGATTGGCGCATAGGCGGCAGGGTAGGCTGCTGTTGCAAAGGGAGAACCAGAGTGAAATTTTTCACATCTCTATTTTCATATTTGACACAACAAAACTCAAATCATTATTCCATTGTTCATTTGCGTCCTCGAGACATTGCATAAATACATTGCATTATGACTGGGAGCCTGGGCTCATTTGGCTTGTGGATCACTACACAAAGAGTATGGCAGAGTGGAGTGCAGTTCAACTAAGCGGACGCACAAAGAAAGAGAAGGAAATGCACACTGTGTTAATGAGAGCTGATGTCAGGCAGAAAGCAGTGGTTATGAGAGGTCTGTGTCATCTCATGTAGGAGGCTATGGCAGGTTCAGATCCTCAGCTCTCGGTGTACTTTTGGAATTAAGATTTGTATTGTGTGGGTGTTTAATCAAGTCAACTGAAAATCCTTTTGTAAAGTATCCTAATCCGGGAGGAAATTGGCTGGCTGTCCGGCTATCTCTACCCGTCATAGTGTCTACTGATGTGGCAAACAGAACGGGAGAGGGGAGAGGGAAATAGACAGATGGAGGAAGTGAGACAGAGGAGGTGGGAGAAACAGATCACCTGCGTAGTGTTGGACACCAGCGTAAGCCTGTTGGAGAGGGTCGGTCACTGTTGGACTCTGTGCTGCAGAGAGACGAAAAAAGAGACAAAGAAATGGGGGTGACAATGAGGAATATGTAAGCAGGAGAGACGGCGAGAGGACGGGGAATGGTCAAGACAGACACAAAGACAGACAGAGAGAATGTTAAAGAGCGAGACATAAATTGGCTTAGCTGTAGAGAACCATCAGGGGGTAAGATCACACAGGGAGTGGGAGAAATGTGGGTTGTCATATTTCAGTTCTTCAAAATGCCTGTTCGCCCCAGATGTTTGCATCAAATATTAACAACATGCCAAACAAACCACTTTGTAGTTCATTACAGTTGCAGCTGCCTTTGCATAATGCAGCAAAGGGGAGTGTGTGTCTGTCAATTCTTCAGGAATCAGTCCCGGGCAACATTGAGATGCATCAAATTAACCATAATGGACTGATGGATGAACTGATGGATTCATCATGATACTGGGGATGGCCGCTCAGAAATCTGCAGCAGACACTGTTGATTGACCCTCAAGCCTTAAATACTTCAATTCAGATCAGAAAAAGAAGTAATGAGTGTGAGTTAAAAAAAAGGTCTCTTGTCAACTTTTACAGTGCCAAGAGATTCAATGTGTCACCACTGACGTGTTGAACTTGCATCGTGGCAATTAGGTGATGTTCTTATTCAGATGCAACACTAGAATAATTCACACCCCTCCATCTATCAGTACAAACAGCTAATTGTGAGTATCAGGGTCAGTCTCATGACTTCAGATATTACAAATGTATGTCATGTTTCTTTTATGTGGACTTGATTGGCTCACCTGGGTAAGGGTGAATACCATTGGTGTAGATGGGCTCAGAGTTGTGATGCCCGTTGCTTTGAGGAGGGAGGGCACTGAATCCGTTGACCCCAATAGAGGTGGCTATGCTGGGCACGGCTGTGGCAGAGATGCCAGGGGGTGTGCTGGTGCCTGCAAATGGATACAGAGTCAAACATGCTACAAGAGAAGTATATTTTTGTAAATGTTTTTCACAAATGTACTAGTGTATAACAGGCATATAATTGGCCCTCATGAGCACAAATTCATACCTTTTGACCCACCATGGCGGTGCAGTGTAGTTTGGTATAAATTGGTACCAATTCAACCTGAACTAAAGCTACAAGTACTAAATCAGTCAAGGTAGCACACTACAAGTTCATGTGAAGGTGGCACAGGGACAAAGAACACTCATCCTCCACAGTAACAGAACATAATAAAGGTAGCGCTCTGATTTTCGGAATATTTTCTCATTATAACCTTGTTTGAAGGTATATTTTTGCCACTTGGTGTATATAGCTGTACTTCTGAAGGTACAAAAAGTAGTGGGACAAAACTGACTCACAAGAAGAGGTACCCAATGTACTATATTGGATGTAGAGACCTGTGCATCCTCTTCTTTCCTCCTTGTGGTGATATCCCAAGTCTGTCCCCTTGTCCGTGCCCTTTTGTGCTGATGGATTTATATTATTTTTCTAATCCAGGTGAAGGGCATTTAAGTCATGTAGGATTATGTTTGATAGGCATTACCTGGTATATATAGGCCTTGTGGATTACAAATGCCAGGTACAGCGTCAAGCCACTTTATTTAATACATTTGCAATGACCCTGCCTTCAGGCGGCCTGCCTACTTAGTGTCGAGCCATCAAAGCTCCTCATGACAAGGGCCAAAAAGATAGTTCAGACTGGGGTCCAGGATTATCTCACACAAATCTTTGCTCTTATATTGTATAAGCCAAGGACTCTGCATCCAAAGTCATCGGATTGGCTGTGTTCCCAGAAAACACACACTGTCACAGAGACACAGAGGGAGAGAGCGACGGACAGACAAGAGAGCGAAAGAGAGATAATGAGCAAGAGGAGAGAGAGACACTGTAATGTGGCTGCCAATGAGTGTCAAGGAATGCTGTATATCTTCTCCTATTTTGCCCCATTCAGTATACACACTGGCTTCCTTTAGTTTGACACTGGCAATGTCTGCTTCAGCCCAGAAAATGGAGCCCATATCTTAAAAAATGTAACAAGGGCAAAAGCAGAAGGGCCTTGAATGAATACATTACTACTGCTTCTATAATTCTTGCTAATGATGAAAATGTTCCAGGGCAGTGGTTAGAAATGGAGAGAGTTACCCTGTGTGTTTGCACGTGCCTTTTGTGTGTGTGCTTGTTGGTGTACCTGAGGACGGTGTCATGGGAGTAGCCACCAGGCCGTTGACATTGAAAGCTGCCATTTGCTGCATTTGTGCGGCAGCGATGGCCGCCATGGGGTTCATGTAGGACCCTTGTGTTGCTGCCATCAGGGCTGCTTGCTGTTGCATCATCTGCTGTAGGATTAAAGAGCAGTGGGGGGAGAGGCGTAGGGTGGGAGGGACAGAGGGAAGGACAGAAAAGGAAAGGAGGGTGAAATAGCCGCAGGACCAGAGCATGTTTACTCTCACATCACTGTTTGCTTGGTCCAGGCCTTGTTCTTGTACAGAGTGGTCTGTGTTGCCCTGAAGCGTTGCTCACCAGCTAGTGTAACACCGCTCTGGCCTTGTGCTCATTATACTGACAGAAGATAAAGGCTGTGTTGAGATGGGTTTCGCAAGCTGAAGACTATGCATATCTATATGTCCTGTATATGTAGAGCTATGCCACCGTGGCAGAGTTAGTGGAGAGATTTTGTGCGAGTGGGCGATTCTCACCTGTCAGGGTGAGTTGTTGGCTACTGTGCGAGTGCAACATCTCACAGACTCCTAACTCAGGCTGTGACTTTCATGTGTGAATATGAAATAGGGATGGGTTGGGCTGTGGTAGGGGGTGAGCAGGTGTGGGTTCTTGGTAATGAAGTGCACCTCTGTTTGAATGTAAAAGCATATGTGTAAGAAGATGAAAAGTTAAAGAGGCTAGCTTGGGTTGGCAGTTTAAATTCACAGACCAAGTCATAAAATGTGGGAATGGAAAGTGAATAAGAAATAGATGCTCACAACCGTAACAAAGTAAAATGGTGTATTGCTAACCATGCATGATAAGCAGCTTCCCTGGACAAATGAAGGGATAAAAAGAAACAATGCAAAAAGAAGTGCAGCATTTTCTGTAAAGCCTCTGCAAATGTGGACTCAAACAGCCATTTAATAGTGTGAATCACTTAAGGAGCTGTTGCTGGGAGTGTCACATGCCTATTGGGAGAAATCATGAATTCAAACCTCAAAACACAACAGTTGTTTTCATTTTTTAAAGCTCACCGTCTCCTCCCCCGCCGGGCTGAGACTTACAGCATGAGAGTAGGCGCCGTAGGCCCCAAACTGGATGGTCATGGGACTGAAGATGCCAAGCTGGCCTGCCATCTGGTGCATCCTGCGCAGGGTCCTCTCCTTATCAGTGTCTGCAAATTTGACCACCAGACTGGACGAGGCACCCTAGAGGGGCACGCATATTTAGAAGGTTAGTGAAATGTGCAACTAAAGTTTTGTAGTTAAGTATGTTTTTTTGATTCTTCATTAACATTGTTTAATTAATTTAATATTGTCCTGATTTTCAATGGCTCGATGGAGATTAACAAATGCAAATAAACATAGAACAAGACAGATTAAAAGATGAATAGAATAGATATATAATAAGTTGACTGGGCTGTTAAAGTTTCAACAAAGTAGGACAACTCGTACTAACTTTTGCAACTACCATGGTTACTTTCAATCAGCAGCGTTTTGCAGATTGCACCTGCCACTTCAGCTGGCCAGCCAGCTAATGAACTTGTGTTTGTTAGCCACAACTGTCTGTGCACATCTTTGGAGTGAATAAATAGTTATTCACTGGGAAAAAACAAGGCAAAACAACAACCACAACAGCTTGGAAAGCTCATATGGATTCCATAACACTAAAGGCAAACTTAAAGTGAAAATACTGATCCCATCAATACTGATGTCACTGACTGACTGACTTGTTCCATATGCCTGACAAGTCTATTGCTCTGGTTGATATGTGATGCTTTAACTGGAAGCGTGCAGATATGTGAAGACATTGAACACCATCAGTCTGACCATAACCTAAATATAGGCCATTTAGAAACAAGGTTGCTGAGCGCATGCATTACATTTGCATCTTTTGCCATGTGGGTCAAAAATAGCTATCTAACAACAATGTGTGTGTTTCCTTTGGGAAATGACCTACAACAAAATGCAGGCTCCATAATACAAAATATGTAGAGCTGATCTATAGCAGTGCATCAGCATACCTTTATTTAAAAGGTGAGTGAGTAGGAACACTCTACAACACCGTAAAGTGGAAACAGTGGTGAGCATGTGGTTAATTTCTGTCATCTGATGTCCAGTGTACACAACAGTCAAGCCTTAGAGAGCTAATATCTCTAAGCGAAGGAAGACAGTGGAAGTGAATATGCACATCTCATGACTGCAGTCATTTAACTGTCAGCTTTAGATGGAAGAGAATAGTGAATGATATTTGCTTTTGCAAACTTTCCAACTCCATTGTACACACTGGAAGTGAACTGTGATCCCACAGGAGTCCCAGTCCCCCAGTGGTGAAGCTCAACTGAATACAGTACAAGGTAATTAGGTCTGACAAAAGCCTTCGGCATGTGGAGGGCGAAGTATTGACTTATGGCTCTGCCTTATGGCAGATATAGTTCCGTATTGATGTCCGTGCTCCTGAGTTTGCATCCAATTAAATCATTTGAGAGACAGAGACCAGAGTCAGTTCCTCATGTGACATCCAGGCAAGGAGAGCAGCAGGGAGGATGTCTCTGTGTGAGTGAAAGACAGAGAGATAGACACAGGGAAAGAGAGTGCAGAGGCTGCTAGGCAGAGAAAGCAGCCACAGACACTGTCAAGAGGACCAGGCTCCTATTTAATTACAGGCAATGCATGCTGGGAAAGAGCACGGAGCACCACCAGGACAGAAGGACACAGGCAGCCAGGGGGCAGTCAGGATATGATTAGTAAGATCATAAAAGCAAAGACATGGGGAGAAAAGGACTCCATGATCATAACTTGGATTCATCTTTCACAAAATGTCTCATCCTGACAGGGTCAGGACAAATTCAGGCTTTGATTTAGATTTCCATATTTTCTTTTGTGGTAGAAAGTGAAAATGTGAGTGCAGAGGACACAGTGACAGAGAATGACTAGGCTGACCAGTTTGAGTGATGCACCTGTTTTTTTGTTTGTTTTTTTTACACAGGTTGATGTGACTCTGTATAAGAAATTGAAATTGAAAAAGCTAGACCAAACTCGAGGCAATATGGCAACTGCACAGTAAGGGTGTGTGTATCTGTATGTATGTGTATTCAGCCACTGAACAAACACAGTCCCAGTCTCACTGTTATGCCGCTTAACTTTATGCCATTTTATTGTAATTCATACAAAAAGTGTGTCCTATTTTCGTAAGCGCTTCATGCAATTTCAAACAGCGATATGCCATTGAGAGGGCAGTTTGCCAGGGTGGTCTCGTGCTTTGTGGTTTGGTTAGTCATGGCTGCTGCAGCAAACCTGACAGGATATCTAGTCAAATATTAATCCGGCAGAAGTGTGTTGTATTTTGCCTACATTACCCCTGTCATCTGTTTTTGCTATCTATAATTGTTTTATATTTAAGACATCTGCATTTTCTGAATGCAAAGATTCAAACAAGCAAGGTCTTGTTCAGAGGCTTATAAGTAAGCTTTTCGACTAACTCATGTGGAGAGTGTCAAACACACATTATATTAACACAAGCAGGAGAATGTGTTGGCCGTAGATAAATGTGAGAGAGAGGCTGGGGAATGAAGGAATGCATCAGCATGGACCCCAGGGACAGTGCGTCTCAGATGGGATCCTATCGGAGCGAGCCAGCACCCCACCTCAGGCCAGAGGAGACCCATCTGGTGTTTCTCCCTCAATGCCATTTCAATTAACTAAATCAATACTCTGACGTGGCGGCATTAACGGCACAGTTTTTCCGTTTCTAATTTCATTTCATCCCACCTCCTGACCTTTTTTTCCGTTCTTTCTCAACTTTGTGGACCAGTTGAAGGGACTGGGCTGTTGAATTTAATGAGGCTGGCACAGAGCAAACATCCTCCTCCAGCGTTGTTGCTTAAGCCTGCCCACAGCATGGGGGTCTGGCATTTAGATCACATTCATTTTATGCTTTGTATATTCGTATATTCATTTAATACCTCATGAAGAATGCATTGTGAGCATCGGGTTTGTGAAAGCCCGAGGCTGCCTGTACTTACTGCACCGTGACGTGAGATGAGGCGAGTCTGGCCTGGTCTGACTTCTCCCAGCAGATTGCTCTGCTGTAGACGACAGCACGGGAGGAGACCCAGTCTGCAATGTCTACTCTGAACAGACTTGGCAGCAACATTAAAGCACTACAGCAACCTCTGCAGGTGTTGTCAGCATTGCCACTCATGTCAGAGTCTCGCATTTCATTGCATGAAAGCCAAACTATCCCTTCTGAAATAATGAAATTACTTTTCCTCTCATCCTCACCTCTGAACAGGTGAACTTCATATCCTCTCATCTCAAGCAGAGGTATTCTGACTAAATCCAGCCTAATCAGAAAAGGTAGATTTCAGAGTGCGATCCCCTTCACGGATCAAGTGTTTCTATCCACATAAAGAAAGAGTAATATGTGGCCAGGTAATGAAGGAACAGGTGGCAGCAGACAACAGGCACTGGATGCAAAGCAGCCAGTCCTCACTGGTAGCAGAACATCACAAGCTGACAAACAAACAGAATAATAACCTCCACCGGTATGACTCCTATACCTGGAGAGAAAATTAATTTGCTGAATTTGATAAGGGCCAACAGGGAGCCTTCACTTTTGACAGCTACAACTAAGGAATTTGTCACAGGTTCAAAAACTAATCTAATTTCTTGAACAACACACTTGACTTGTGAAAATCTCACATATTGGATTTTGTATAGGCCGCCAAATGTGTAGATGGAAAATACACACCAGTAATTGAGGGATTAGAGCTCAACTACACCAGTGAAATGGCATTATGCTTTTATCTCTGCTTTACCGTGATACAAAGACACTGGTGTTAAGTGTTTACTAACAGGTAAACAGACACTCATCTTCCATCCTCTACAGAGGCTTAACGCAGTACAATGCATTGCCACACTCATTGAAGGAAAAACTGTCATTTGGAAAAACGTATCGAATGTGAAAATAACCTTTCTTTCTTCCCCATTCAGCTATTGTGAAACTTCAGTAATTCTCTCTGGTTCCACAGACTTATAGACTCTAAAAAGTGCTAATTGAGAATTTGTTAGAAATTAATTGAATACACCATAACAAGTTTGTTTGGTAATTGGATGAACCCCCTGTGGGCTTTATATTCAACTCTCTGAACCTTGCTACAGCTCTGTTAGCCTCATGGGAGGACTGTCCCTCATTAACACCGAATGATGCTGTCTTGGTCTTGCCGGGCTGTCCACCACATACTTTTGCTACACTATATCAAGCCAAAGTACACAGAAGAACAATACTGTCATTCATAATGGTATTTTCACTTGTTCTCTACACTGCATTTTGTAAATAAGTTTCCACAACAATATGTGAGGAACGCAAAAACAAAACTCCATGTAGTATGTCAACTGGAAGCCTGCTGAGATTCTACAGTAGTTTCATGTGGCATTTGATGAATTGTGTGTTACAGTGACAATGTTCTCTGGCTTAGTTTTATCTCTCATTAATCCGGAACTATAGTATCACACACATGCACGCTCATGTTGCTGCCAACACCGGCGAGCTCCACAGGGCCTGTCAGCCACGCTGTGACACCGAACATGACAATGTCTGCAATTTGCCGGGTGCTGTCTGCCTGCCCCCGGCTCTGCCATTTGAAGTTTTGCCACCTGTGTCTCTGCAGCCCTACTGTAATTCAACAGATGAACCAGGGAGATCGCCTGTTCTGTGCCCAATCACCTTTTAAGTTAATTTTGGAAGCACCTGCAATCTGCAATAAACATCAATTAAAGCTATGACCCACTCTATCAGCTCATGCCCTTCGGTGGCATCCCTTGCCCTTAAGCTTCATTAAAGCCTTTCATTTTGGGCCAGCGTGTTTTGGTGCAGGTATGATTTATGGCATGTGTGCGTGTGCCAGGTAACACAGATGCTGGAGAGAGAACATTAAGAGGGAGAGAGGGACAGAGAGGGAGTGGGAGACAACTCTTTGTTCCAAGGTTCATTCAGACCTCACAGCTGGCAGCAGGCAGTGAGCAGGGCAGCCTACTCTCTGAATCCTGCCTCCTGTTAGTCTGTTGTTGACGACATGTGGCAGTGATATTATCCAAATTAACTGCATCCCCCATCGGTACCAAAGCCTTAGTTGGATACTAATGGCCACCTTGCCTATTAATCTGAGAGGAAGTTGGATTTGAGGAGAGAAGGATAACAGGTGCAGGGATAGAGGGAACGAGCTATGGATAATATAGCTTATTAATGAACTTTTGGATGGCTCTTGATCTGCCCCAGGTCTGTTTGGGGCTCCATATGTTGCCTTGGACAGTTCATCTGCAGCAGACCTCAGGTGCCTCACTGGTCCAACCTAATGCAACTGTGCCTGGGCCACAGCAACACAAGCAATACACATGGAGCCCAGACGTAGTCAGCAGGAGCCAAATCTGTACAAGATAGCAAAACTAACAGACAGAGGAGTCAAATTATGTAAATCTTCGGAATGTAAACCTATTCTGTTGATTGAGTCGACAAGATATTTTGAGTACAAGGTAAATATCTTGATTATAATCAAATTTCAGGAAGATGCCTGTCATAATTGTGCTCGATCAGTGTGCCACATGATTATTCTTTGGCTCACGGCCCACTGCTTATTAAAAGCTGCCACTTGTGGTTTGCAAGCCAAAAAGTTTGGTCGTTATTTTGCACAACAACTACACACACAGTTAAACCAACTTTACCACTTATTTCCCTCCCTCACTACTTCAATGTAATGCAAAATGAGGCAGCATCAAAAAGATGTGTAAATTACATCTGGCTTCCAGGACACTATCTGGCTGCCAGGAAGCATCCGTAAATATGTATTGCAGAACATCAGTGAAGTGTGTGAAGGTGTGAATGTCTGCCAGGAAGAGTGTGTGCTCACGTGTGTGTCCAGCTGTGCAGTACTCAACATACATCCAGCACTGGCAGGGAGATGCTTCGTAATTCATAATTTCTTTTACTTAAGCCTTTTTGGTGGCCTTGTTCAAGCCCGACAGAAGTATGTCCAATTCGTAATTAACTGCGGCTTGACAAGAGTTACAGATTCTGTGGCCTCATTCTTCAACTAAACAAATCAACACCAACTAATGCTATTTCATGCGTCTCATAACTGCTGTATACTGAAATCCATTAGACTCTTCACAATTCTTTGTATACTTACACCTAAAGTACATTCCACACCTCTAAAAGGCATTTCAATTTACATCTATTTTGTAGTGCAATACAGTCCACTGAACATAGTGATTCCTGCACATTTCTCTTGCATTGCTGGTGAGGTCTTGTCCTCTCATTATATCTCAGCATGCTGTATGATTCTATGTAATATAAAATATGTGGGCCATGATAACTAACACTTGTTTTTGTGTTCTATGTCTCTAGCTTGAGTGAAGTGTTTCCTATGCAATCCGATTAACAACTGATGAGCAGCTATATAAAGTATTTACAACTTCACATTATGTCGTAACATAACAATATAAAAACTCTTGAAAAGATGATACCCAGGCTATGAAGAATGTAGAAAAGCTGAAAGTTAATGGAAGGCTGATAAACTGCGACTGTCCCTCAATATTTCTGTATTTATCGGGAAGCTGTTAAGGAAGCAAAAGCAATGTATTAATCTGACCTTATTTTGAAGACCCATCCAAAATTTAGGGTGCTTTTCAATATCATTGACTTGCTTGTTAACCTCCCTTTTAGTCACTGGAATGAAGCCTCACTTGATAAGTATGTTCAAGTGTTTTCCTTTTTTTATATTCCTTTACAGAAAGCAGCTTTTGGACAGGGGCTAACCCCTCACTGCTAATGATTTATCTCCCATGTTATAGATGGCAGTGACATGCATGAAACCTACCTGTCCCCATCCGTATTGCAAAATATTTAAAAGCCTTGTTATGTTATCTATTATTTCTAGCATTCTTGCCACTGGTTTAATAAAAAGAAAAAAAAAGTGAATATGCAGTTCATCTCAGACCTCCACCTGAGAAAAATATTTACAACAATATCCTTCATCTCCATCTTCAGTAGAACTGAGATTCTGGGTTTTCAATCTATTTAATTTTTTTACATTTAAATATCCAGGCATGATTCTAGTTGGACATATCAAAAGCAAACAGAAATAGAAAGATGCACTCAGTCGAGGCTGTGATGTACTCAGCAGCATGTACTGGTAGTTAGTTCCGTTAGCTGTTAGCTGATGGTCAAATACACTGTCCGAATCAATGAACGTATGCAAACTGTCTTCCCCACTGTGTATCAGATCACAATGTTGCGGCTAGGGGTCAGTGATGCACTCAGCTGTGTTAGCAGTTAAAAGTAGAGAGTAAGGCATCAGCAGTATAACACAGGCAATAAAAGGTCTGAGTCACCGCAACTGCAGAAGGTCCTTGAGCATGTAGCCATAACTGGCCACCCAAAATGTTTTGCATTGGGCTGTAGCAAAACACAAGATTGATACCATGGATTGACACAAAGGTACACACTCAGTCACTGACACACACACACGCGACCGATCGCATGATCCTCATGGTGGAGATAATGAAATAAATGTCACTGATATGCTGATGACACATTTATATCTGGGTGTACGGGATTCTAACTAGCCACTCCCATGAATGGTCTTGGCAGCATACAGTGTCAAAAGTTAAATTACACCAATTCTGAAATAATCTTTTTTGGCCTACTTTCTCAATTTCATTGCTTCACCATGAAGATGACACACGGGGTACATCCCAAGTCTCTAAATTGCATCCCCGTTTCCCTCACTTGCGTCCTTTCCTTGCGTCTTAGTCCCTCCCACCAGGGATACATGGAGAGACGCAAGGAAACCAAGCGAGGAGAGAAGACGCGAGGAAATATGTTTTAAGAGACATGAGACGTCCTTTCCTCTGAAGCGTCACGTGAAGCGACGTCGGTTTATGATGACTGCGGCCGAATGACAGCTGATCAGCTGTCAGTCGCTTTAACAGCTGACGGAGTTTTGTCCGGAGAGTTTTTAGCCAACATTCCAATAAAAATGCACTTAAAATATTGATAAAGATGATCGTATGTTTTCAGTTGATTTAATGGTGTTAAACTACTACTTATATTAATAAAGACAAAGTTGAGATGTTTTCTCTGTCGCCTGTTACCGTTTAATAAACTGCATTGAGTATTTATATACTGTGATGTGTATTTATACACTGTGTGTATTTATACTGTGTTCTGTGTTCTGCTTATACGCGCAGGATCCATTTCTACCAGCGGAATGCGTCTTATTTATTTATTTATTATTTACGTCGGTATGTTTTGAAATTCTGATTGTGACATCATTATAAAATAACCCACAGTATAAATATAGTTTCTCTTCATTACGTGTTGTAAAAAAGTGTTTCCTCTCTCCAGCTCTCTGATTTTAATTAATTACATAATAAAAGTTTTTGAGGGAAACAACAAATCAAATCTTTGAAGACAGTTGTTTGTGGTCCTTTTGTTGTTAAGACCTACAATGAACATATTTTAACCAGATGGTGAATAAGAAAACAGATCTATTAACTTGAGTTTAATCTGTGATCGTCTCTGGTATGAAACTCCAGCGATCAGTCCGCTCAGCTGCAGCGTCCAATAAAATAACAGATGAACAGTGAGGGGGCGTGTCCAGCGTTAAAACGCTTCCTGGAAGCCTGCTCTCGGGGCTCCTCGATCCTCGGTCCTCCGAGCAGAATAAGAGCTTTGGGACGGCCGTCAAGATGGCGACGCAGAACCACTTCCGGTTCGATCGAGGAGCGAGGAAACAACAATTTAGAGACTTGAGATGCACCCAGTGTCTTCCAATGCAAGGCAACAAGTTTCACACTCATTTTAATATTCAGGAACAGGTAAAGAGAGCTGTTCAAACTATTCACTTTTGACTGAGGATTATTTCCTCATGCAAGAGAGGAAATCTGTGCCTTAGTTTGTTTTTATTTAGCTAAAACAAAATGCTGTCTTGTCTCTCCCCAAAGTACAGTATCCGATTTTTCACTTTTCCACTGTTTGGCTATCATTTTTTTAACTGAAAGTTTCCTCAACTGTGTCACTTATATCAGAGACAATTTATCCCATATTACCAAAGTTGTATCCAGAGGTCTTGTGGCAGATGGCTATGGGTTTTTTCACAGTCTACTTAAATCAATTGAAAACTAGATTTTGCCAACAACCTGCCTGAAAATGTTCAACAACCAAATAATTACATGGTTCCTGAAAGCTACTCTTATGCATTTAACTTTTCTTTTAAGTTAATTTTATTATTATGTCAGGCAGCAACTTCCAATTCATTGAACTTAAACTTAAACTTGCATTATTTCTAAATGCCAGCAAGGGTGACTCTTCTGGTGGAAAAATTATTCTTGATTTATTACCTCAGTAAACATGAGCTCATGATCTCAGTCGCTAGTTTCATGTATTCTTCAATGGAGCATGATTTTCATTTTGCTAATGATGTTAGAGTAAAATAGGACAAATAATAAGGCAGGGTATGCTTTAGGGAGCTGCCATACCCTTGTCCGTTTTGGGGTGTTTTTTTTCGTTTAAAAGCTTTAACCCTTTCAACATGCAGTGTCTTTTGAGTTCATGATAGTTAATTATTAACATTTAGGTTGCATAAAAATGTCAGCGTTCGGTTTTACTCCACCCTTGATCCAATGGGTGAAGTCAAGGTGAGTATGTCCACAGTTTATGGTTTGCGTTAGAATCTTTTTCCCCTCAATAACTATAGTAAGCAAGTGGAAATTATACGTGGAATGCAACCATAACCTCAATAGATTTTAAGAATGGCTAATCATAATCAAATAGTTATTTGTTAGTTGTTCCAATTAAAATGCTGTTTCTATTATTCAAGAATTTCTGTAGAAAGCATGCTGTGATATTTAATCACTGTGTCACTACTATGGAAATTAAGCAAAGAACAAACTCATGCCTGCAGTATCATTTTAGTATATGTTTGTACTATATAGTCTCTATACTCTATTTCCATTATTCCACAACTTCAGTCTCAACTTCATATCAAACAGCATCATATCTGTATAGTACAACATCTGCTCAGGACACATTCAAGGATTAATGTGTGGTATAATCATATCTTTATAAGACTGTGAGACGCTCTCTATCTGGTGAAAGGTTATTTTGAATAGCAGAGGGGGAAATTAATATTGAGTGAAAGTGACATAATAGGGTCTGTTAAATGAAGTAGTTGTTTGCTATATTATATAGATAGTGTGAGGAGGAGGCAACTTTAGAATAGGGAACCTGTGTGGGTTGATAAGTGTCAAACTACTATTGCATTAGTTATGAGCTGATTCATTCAGAGTTGTTTGGACACTAGTAACACTTCTAGTGTTGTGTTTTGTTCCATAAGAATAGGCCATATGTATCAGGTGTTGTTAAAGGAGAATGATTATGCTTTGACCCTATAAGCCCAACACTTAGCAAAGCATGTGGTGACCATAAGTCATGTAGAACAAATTCCTTACTCACTATTAATAAACAGTGATTAGGAGATTACTGAGGGAAACGTCTTTAAGTAGTTGTAAAATATGGTCATGCAGAATAAGGTATTAATAGTGCTATATAAGATGAATGAAGAGCCAATATGCTACTAATATGCATGCAATTTATGGTGAATATGTGCTGCCATATAATACACTGTATACACATACGGCAGGGTAGTAAAGAGGAAATTAAGAAATGCTGGTATATTTTGTGTATATGATTTTTTCCAAACATAAAAGACAAAGACATTCAGTATTGAATTTTAAAAAGAGTCGTACTCCCTCCAGTGGCTGTATGCATGTGGATTGGAAAACAGAAAACACGATCAAAAATAGTTCACAGATCTTTGTTGTAAACTTTATCCCAGTCTATCTCAAACATTTCATTAAAGTGGGACCACAGGCAAAAACATCTGGTGTAGACATCCATGTGACATCATATCACTTGCAAAATTGTCTATATGACTGTCCACTTTGATTGTGAAATTGTTTCCAACTACGTTGAAATACACTAATTTCAGTTGTTAGAACATTTGCTGTGAATGTGATTCAGAGTGTATTACTTACAGGCATAGTCTGTCCACCATGCAGGCTGTTGATGGCGGCCTGCGCTTCTGCGTGGCTGGAGAACTTGACAAAAGCGCAGCCTGTATACACAGAAAAAGAGAAATAGAGAGGAGGAGCACAACATCAGGGAAGGGCCTTGAATATTGGGGGGAACACCATTCATTACCATTGTTTTCATGTTATCTGGTTTGTAAATATATTCTGCCATGTGTGTGTTCAGCGCATAACTCTGAATAAATCAGTCTAATTGTAGTGAAAGCATTAGCTGCGTGGAACATCCTGTCCCTCGCCCATTTCTAATTCCACCCCTCCACTTTGGAGCATGGAGCTAAGGCATTTACTATCCTGACTTGTTTGTGATTATTAATCTGTTTAATATTTACACATTGTGATTTGTGTGCAGTCACTCATAAAAGAGATTATGATGACAAAGGCATAGTATTATAATCTGCCTATCTAACCGAATCTTTGCTCGCACATAATTTCAGACGGAAGGGGGGCTTTGCTCAAGGGGCATTCAAATCATCTTAAATCTGTTGTGTAGTTAAGGCACAAAAGAAAAAGTCAACATAAAAAGTTGGCCGCAAGACAAGGGAACGGGTGTTGACAGCAGTGTTCTGGAGCCTCATTGCATTAACGTTTCAAATGATGTTAGAAATTATTCAAGTAGGTTATAATAACCCGCATATATTTTTTTTAGAAGGTTACATCTTAAACATATGATGTATCAGTGTGTAGGTAAGGACAGGCACTCAACTTCTACAACATTAAGAGAAGTGAAATCCACTGGAACTGAACTGTGGTAGTCTTCCAAAAACCATTAAATTAAACAGGAGCTATTTCTCTAAGCTTTATGGTCGTCATCGACTGCTCAAGGTATTCTGTTATGTCCTATTCTTATCCTTGCCTTCAGGTAGCTCATGTGTTAAGTCAAGAGATACCTAATTAACAAACTCGTGGATTAATTCTGCCCCCTTTTCATTAATCGAGAAGCACCAGCGTCTTAGAACCAGACAGGCTTTTCCTGAGTTCAATCCTTGGTTTCTTAAGATCTGCTAATACCTATTTAAAATGGTTACATATGTTCATATGCATTTATCCTTTCCCAAAGGAGTCTTGATGATTCATTAAAATTACAAACACTGATAGGTCGGCTCAGGAGATGTTTGACCCGTTCACTTCTACATCTCAGGAGTCAGCTTTGCTTCCCAGACAAACAACTAAATAATTTCCTGACCAAATCAAATGGAATCAATGAAAGACAATTTGCACCTTTACCTGAGGTACCTTTATCCTTCCACATTCCATCCACACAATAAATGCAGCTGAAACTGTTGTGTGCAGAAATATGGAGAGTTGTAAAGGCCATGTGTTTCCTGTACTCTCACATATCCTCAAAGTTCTATAGATCTACAGAGGCCCACAGATAAGTCAAACAAGCCTTTGATTGTGTCACAGCACTTTAAAACACTTTTACTTCATTTGAACGCTGGGTAGAGGCAGGAACGGTCTTCATTTGGCCAACTGAAATGTGTCAGCCTACTGTGTGCCATTTGACTGCAAGTCTGTCTTTGAAGGAACACATGCATTTAACCTTTGTAGTTGAAATAATAAGGGGCAGTTTGTTCTTGCAAAGGCCTTTTTATTTTGTAAGGCAAGATAACTTGCTGCTGGTTTCCTAACAAGGCTATCAGATGTTGTGCCAAAATCCCAGTGACCCCCAGCAGCTCAGCCCATCCAGAAGGACCCTGAACACTGCAGGGCTTGGCACACACCATCAAGAGCAAAGTCATGTTATACATGCAATGTCCTTACATTTCACCTCCAAATAAAACACAAAACAAAACAATGCTTTTAGCCACGCTTTTCCTGACCTAGAAAAAACAACGTTAAGGGACTCGCAGCACAACATCTCAGAAGATTGGAAGTTCTACAGCCTCATGAATTATAGTGCACATTTAAGTATTTGAATTTGATGGCTCAGAATGAGTTTGGGGGGGAAAAGGAAAAAGAGAGATTGTATTGCTTTCAAGCGAGAGGATCTGCACAGCCTTTTGAATTCCCGGGGTAATAATATGTATGCATGAATTCTATCCCGCTGGATGGGTGACATTTATAACACAACTTAATTATAGACCTAAAAGCCATCTCTCTATTTTTCCTGACAATTCAGGGGTCTATTCAACTCTGGCAGCAAGTGTTGCACTTTGAAAGTACTTTGAGGAGCAGCGCCATAGAGAGATGGATGTTAAACTTCTCGGCCTTTTTATTGGGTGAAGAGGGGTGCTGAAAAGCTTCTGAGTAGCATAAATTTACATCAACAGGGGACAAAGCCTCCATCATGGAACAGATAGCACTGTCAATTTCAAGGTCTGTCTCATTCAAATTACGGGAACCTCATCCCAAGCGAGGCGGCTGGCAAAATAATTTGCCGTAACATCCCGTAATGATTGCGTGGGACTGTTGCACAGTGAGTGATAGGACCAGATACCTATATACGAGATCTTTGTCTGGGGGTAGCATTCATAGTCAACAATGCTCTACAGATTCCATTTTATGGCAGTGAAAACTTGAAGAAGAGGTAATGATCAAGCCAGTGATAATGGAGACAAATACCAACACAGGAAACGTATGGTATGTGAAGAGGGGAGAATGAGAGATGAGGTGCAAGGTGCAGCAGGGTGAAAAGGAGTGAAAGCGCGAATGAGGGAGAAAACTAGATCCTGTCTGACACAGCAGCACCGGCCTTATTTAATTTTATGTGCTGTCAATCAGCTTGAGGCATCTGAGCAGACTGGAAGAGAGGGAGCCAGTGAGGGAGGGAGAGGACGCAAAAGAGGAAACAAGCCAGGGAGAAAGAACGGTAGTGGGCCGGTGGGGCGACGCAGAGCAATAGACCCGGGATTAACAGTGAGAGGAACAGATGTAGACACAGATAGCCATGTGGTTCAATACAGCCAGCCTTTCTCTTTGATATACTCAGAAGGCGTGCACATTATCAACCCCTCTACCTTGCCTTCCCACACATCCTTTCACACATCCAGACGCTTCACGTAGGAGAATAAATCACACTCAACAGAGAGAAAGGAAGGTTCCAAGCAATATCCCCTGCGTTATCGCTCAAATTGTGGCTTTGAGACACAAACCCATCAAAGGATGATGGGGGTGCCTCTCGCTCTCTCAGAACAATCCCTCCTGCATCGCACATTTCACAGCCACCTTTAATTTGACTATGCTCTACTAACTAAATAGCACATACGCCACATACATGAACGCATAAGCTGTTCCTGAATGCAGGCAAATCGGCTGCACAGTGAGTGACAGCAGCCAAACCCAGAGCCTGGCTCTTTATTTACAGTAGGACATTATGGTCCAATGATGTCTCTGGGGAGGGATGACGGGAATGTGGGAAACAAACATGATTACACCCCTCCGCTTTTCAGATAACATGAAGAAGAGAAGGAGAGGGGTTCGCTGAAAGACGAGGTGTTGTGATGTTTTTGTTGAGTACAAACCCAGGGTGAGAGGAGCTGCCTTAATGAAGGGACAACATGAGAAGAAGTTCGGAAAGGAAAACAAAAAGGGAAGGGGAATTGTGAGGGGAGGTGTCGGAGCACAGTGACAATGAAGTATGAAAGAAATGCTTGCGAGACACATAAGAGGTGGTGAAAAAAACAGAATAGCTGGAGGGGAAGATAAGTTATTCAGAAGAGCAGAGTGGATCGCAGACGATGTCAATGAGTGCAGAGAAGGTGAAGCGCGGTTCTGAAAATGTAAGGAGGAGAAAGAGAAAGAAAGACAGCACACGTACACACAGACAGACGGAGGGATTAAGAGGGACAGACAGGGGAAAGAAATAGTGGGAGGTGTGTGGGCTCTGACCCTTACTGGCCCCATCAGGCCCTCGCAGGACGGTGCACTCCTCGATCTGGCCAAAGGTCTCGAACAGCCGCCGGACGTCGTCCTCGCTCTGCTGCTTGCCAAGCATTCCGACAAACAGCTTCCTGTCTTCTGGATAGGAAGAGAGGAAGAGGAAGGGAAGGAGGGTGGAAGAAAGGAGAGAACAGACAAATGCTACAGCTGATGGCACCGTTCTGCTGAGCGTAGAGGAACTTGTGCAACTCAAACCCCCCCCCCCCCCTTTTATCTGCTGCTGCGGCTGCTGTTGTTATTGTTGTTGATCTCACTGATGTGTGGTGTGCCTCCCCACCCCGGGATGAGGGAGATATATTCTTGTTTCCACTGAGCTATTCAAGTCTGCCGTGGTGACGTTTGATACGGATGATGTTTGGAGCGCTGTGGGTTTCAGGTAAAGGTAGAAAGAGAGTGCGAATATTTTGCACACGTAGACAAACTGTTAGATTGTCTGGCTGCTTAAGTCACAGAGTTGAAAGAGAACATGGAAGGAGAACATGGTGTTACATTTTCTCATCACCAAAGGAGCAGGAATTATAATAAGCAACAGTAAACTCCGCAGCACAATCTATCCCATAATAAACTTGGGAAAAGTAAAAGAAAACTAAAAAGTGTCTCATTCAAGAGTATCCGCTCCACTTTCTGCTGACATGTAAAATGTCGTATGATAACAAATTGAAGATACTCTCATTTCTTCAGTATGAGTGCCGAAAGTCAGGGAACAAATATCAAACATATATAGAAAATGAGTCAAGTAGAATCAAACAAACTAACATGATTGTGCGCATTGCATGTTGGCCTTCCAGAAGTAACAGTCGAAGTGTTTCAGGTTAGATTCACAATTCAAAGAAATTATTTGACTTCCTAGTATTTTGCGTGAATATGCTGTGATTTAACCAATGGGATGACGTTGAATACGGGCTTCTTCGAAAATTCCTGACCAACATTCAGTGTAACATTTTCAGTTTTGCTCCTCATTAAGTCTGAAAGGCAGCTCCACCGACACCAATACCGCCATTGCCACTGCATGTCAGAGTTGATCCTGAGCTCCAGATGAGTGCACTCCTGCTCACATGTATCGGCTCGATACCACTACATTTTGGCCAGCCTAAAGCTGGACTTTTCTAATTAATCTTCCCAGTGCCCTGGCATTACACAGTGCATTTATCTTCTTTTTTACATTATGCATCCCCTATTCCGCTGTGTTGTGGAATGAAATGGCTACTAGCAAGAACCCATCGCCAGAACTGATGGAAAGTGGCAGGAAGAGGAAGAAGAGTTTATTGGAAATGACACTGTTGATCTTCAGTGTGAGTCATTTGACTGGTAGGGAGCGGGCGAGGAGCGGAGGGCGAGAGCATCACCTGGGCCTCGACAGATGTGACGCCTCCTGTACCTGCCAGGCCCCATTAGACGCAGCTGTTCTAAAAATAAAGCACCAGGGCTTCCTTTTTGCAGCGGGGAAATCGGATCCTGTTCCCTTCCTGTAAAGTTCAAATGAGACATGTGCCTGCTACCCGCTTGGCCACACAAATGAGCACCTGCATAATCAATAAGGCCACGCTGCCTGGTCTCTACTGCTGGTGTTGTAGCGGTGGTGTCAGTCCATGTTCCTGTAGTCACACCTCACATAGCGAGAGTTCTCAAACCCACCAGCTGAGCCGAGTACAACTGCTCATTACTATCCCTCCACCCCTCGGAGCTCTGGGGTTGGAAGTGAGCGAGAACCCTGAGGTGATCGCCACAGAGACAGCCACTTATACCATCAACTGGGATTAGCAAAGACCGACATGGAAAACAGACATCTAGCTGGATATTGGGCAACAGTGGAGGAGCTGCATGGCTGTAAAGTCGCCCCTGAACAGGTGTTGGAGAGAAATGAGGCTGACCCCTGTCCATGGCAGCAAAGGTCAAACATGAAATGAGGCAACAGCCTGCCCAGAGCACACATGACTTTGCCTTGATTGTCCCTCCATCTTTCAGATTTGCACCGAGGTGTCACTGTTACAACTTAAATGGGCAGAGTGCAGTTTTACAGGCCTCCTGCAGTGTGTTAATGTTTCGGGACAAAAGTCTCATCTCGGTCCTGGCCCGGGGAGATCTAATGGCGGCTTTACAAGGCTAATTAACAAGCCATGAGCGAAGTAATGAACTTTCCAAATGTGCTGGCAAACGCAAAAATAAATTACACCCCAGTGAAGGCATTAAAGGAAGTGTGAGTGTACTTGGGAGTCTTCCTTTGGGAGAGCCACGGTGAGAAAATGAATTTGGGGCTGCTATCTTTTCATTGCCTGACCTAAGAGTGTCTCAGTCGGCCCACTGCATGCCCTGGCCAGAGTATAGATTGCTATTAATTAGTACACTTTGCACCTGACTCCAAAGCAGCTCTTATTGGATTTAGCATGTTCTCGCTCGTCGCTTATGGCCACTCGCACGCTTTAAATTGGCATTTTATGAATATGAATAAATATCTTGTAATGCACCCTCTGTACGACAACTCCAAAGTGTTATCCATTAAAAGTGGGGAGAGTAGGGAAAAAAATATATAATCTTCTCAAGTACAGTCATGTATTTGCATTAAGAGGGGTGAGGACCTTCATATGGAACTGTCTGAGGATATAGAAGTATGACAGAACTCATTGAGCCGACTGTTTGACCTCTTGGTACTTATCTCTCATTGAGAGGGGATCATCTTATCCCTCTAACTGAGCTGAGCCACACAGCTGGAGAACATTTGAGCTCTACAGCACTTCTCTGCCCTACTCTGAAGAGACCTTTGTAATCTGCACTTTCAAAACCTTGCCTCTACTTTAAAATGATAATGTGTGTGCATTTGTGTGTTGTAGTCATGAAGCCATTTTGATGATTATTTGTATCATTACATCATCAATCATCATTCATTTATCCTGGAACCTTTATACTGGATACATTTCAATATAATTAGTATACAATGATTCAAGTATACAATGGCATGGGTTTGAGTGTATATGAAAGCTATTTGTATTATATATACAGTACTGGATATTTGTAATGCAAACTGTTGTATTACATTCAGGCCTTTGCCAGTGTACACACAGATTTCTTCTCATACACAAAGTAATTCACACGTCTTTTTTCTGTTTCCTCATCTTCTGACTGAAGGTGGGAGCAATTGAATGGAAAATGGTTCCATGTCAGTCTGCAGCCATGTCCAAACTGAGGTGGCATGTGGACAGCCCCGTTTTATGAATGCAAATAAAAAAAAGGAGATCAAAAAAGTTATCAAAACACTACTGACATCTGACAATTGCTTGTCTCAGGAAGCCTTTTCATTTCAGCGCCCGGTATATTAAAAATTAATGGATTTTGCACAGATGCCATATGCTGTCAAGATTGATGCTTCTCTCCCTGGAATAAAGTGCTACTTGTGTTGTAGGCTGCAGTATATGCATATAGAGTGTGCTTTTCCTTTCCTCGCATCTCCTTTTGTCTCTCTATTGCCCTCCCTGTATCGTTCTCTTTACCCTTTTAATGACATCCCTCACCCTATTCTTTCTCTCCAGGCAAATAGTGCTGTGAAGTCTACTTTTCAAAAGTTTCTGCTTTTGTTTGGCAATAATGTGAATATTTTCTTTAAATACTTACTCTCCTGCTACTGTGTCATGGTAAATATATATGTATTTCTTTCACGATTGTATTACTTTCTTGCCCGCTGGTAGCAGTCAGGGAAGCTTGGTAGAAGTAAGTGTTCAGAAAGCATGGACAGCTGCATCTATAGATAAATGATGCCTGCTAGGCCGCTGGGTGCATTTCAAATGCAGAGTAATGTTCCAGGCAGCACAACAGAGAAGTTGTGCTTCTTCTGGTCTCATTAGAAAAGCCTGACGCTGGTGCACTACTGCCTGGGAGGCCTGCCACCAGACACGCTCGCACATGCAGGCGTACAGACCGGGTGTACAGTACAAACATGTTTGGAATGGCTTCTTATTGAGTGAGACAGACGGGAGTCTGTTTGGAATCAAACGGTGCAATTTGATTTCTGAATAGGCTTTTTAAGATAATGAGCATTATACATTTGTACAATATTGAGAGAGGTAGAACATCCTAGAATAGACACGTTTGGGGTAGATGTTGTCTCACTCGTTTGTTGTTGAGCATTGTTATAATATCGAGGTAATAGGCCTGTGGCCATGCGACTTTTGCATCCATATCATGTCTTTGCTACACCACTTTGGATTCTCCCCTAGGGATCAATACTTTGTACTACATAGTATTAAGATTAATTAAGGCAGAACAAAAGTCACCATATAATATTTCTGATCATAAAAGCTGATCACAAGTTTTATTTCTTGCCAAATTAGGATTATTACATATGATATATTTTTATTTTTTGGGCTTGACAGAAGAAGTACAAAGGGGTTGTTGGTGTATTTGAGAAATATGGTGATGCTGCAAAGTGAGTTGGGGACGAGTGAGTGCAAAAGGGTGACTGAAAGGTATCTACATTAAAGACATTGACAATAAATGTTCTTTCAGACAATAAAAATACAACATGAGAATAAATGGAAGACAAAAAAAGAATTTCTGATGTAACATGTGGTCAACATAAAAAATGTGGCGACAACCTTTCCTTCGAATGGGAATCGGCCCATGTGAGGTGATTTCTGCCGCTACAGTATTTCAAAGTAATGTTTCACTTTTATGGATTTGTTAAAGCCTATGTTAACAAAGTGGATCTGGATAGGGCATGAAGGTTAAAGATAGCAGTTAAATACACAGGTTTTCTGTAACTCCTGTTGTACACAGGGATGTTAGAAGATGCAATGAGGAGGCTGCCAGACCTGGGTTACCTAGTTAACTGAGATGGCTAACATTCTTTGTTTTGACCGCATTAGCTGTTAACTTTTTTAACTAACTTTGAGGTAACGTGTGCAAATAATGGGATATCTTCACTATCAGCAGTATGGGTGACTCATTTCATCATGACATGTTATTCTAGTAATAACAAATATTCCTTGAAGAAATTCTTTATTCAGTTTTCCTGAATAAATCTGCAAACTACTTTCCTTTACATAATATATTCAACTCCTAAATAAGCCCAATTCTACATCTCACTCATGTTTAGTTCCTATCCAGCTAACATTAGTAATTAGACCCGATCCCAGTAAAAATGATGTGCAAATGCACCACTAAACTTTTCTGCTGCTGGTCCCAATCTGATGTATGCAAGTGGATTATGCAGTATAGTGAGGTGGTAAATAGAACTATCAGAGGAGAACAAACGTTCAAATTGTCAGTGTATCAAGCATGATAAGAGGATACAGGCGTCGCATTTGTGAATGCATTACTTATACCACTAGAGCTGTCACACCCATTTACCCAGCGGAGTGAGAGGGATCAAAAGCCAGAACAGAACAATCAAGGACACGTGTGAGGAATTGCCTGATGCAGCCCTAGTCCAACTATTTTAACTCCTTCTTTTTGCTCTTTAGAAACACCATTCTGTAATGGCTCAAACATGGATTTCTTAACAACAAAGTCATTTAAATCAATGCTTTTAAAACCTTAATGAATACAGTGCAATGGTCACTGTTGTAAACAGTGACCATTGCACCACACACCACACACACACACACACACACACACACACACACACACACACACACACACACACACACCGCTGCCAGGGTTCTTCCCGACTTTTCAGAGTGTTGCACGATTGTGTCCAGAAGCACAGAGGGATCCTTTGGCTTCATTTGCATGTAAAGTAGGGTGCACTCTTCTGTGGGCCTCCAGACAGCCCCTCCCCTGTGGCATGCCAGACTGGGCCAGCCAGCAGCCCTCACTCTTCCCTACCTGCTGGGGTGGGGCATGACAGCACAGTGCGCAACATCTTAAGGTCCTGTCAATCTCTCCACTGCCCTGACTGGGGTCAACCATCTAAAGAGCAGCAGGTTGGCAAGGACAAACACGACCCATTTACAAAGACTCCCCTCAGCCAGACGGACAAAAGGCATGGATAAGATATTTAAAAAGGCTCACTCGGGGCTGCAGAGTATAAAATGCAGGGATTGCAATGCCTCTGGCACTCTATAAGTATCCAATAAAACAAAGGTATGGGGAGCTAATAAACAAGTAGGGTAAAGAGACTGTGTGTAGACAAATGCACTGGGAGTGGCACTTTGTGAAAAAGTCGATGTTGATGGAGGTTGCTGGGCATTTCGGGAGAGTGTTGAAACCATCTTATCAGAGTTAATAAAAGGAGAGGTGTTGCATGCTGACCCGTCATCTCGCTTCTCATCAGTGTGGTCTCCAGCCTCACAGCAGTGGCTAGAGGAGTGGGACCTGGCTCCAAGATTGTGTTTAGATAATGGCCATCTCCAATCATAGATAATCTGGCCCCATCTTTTCTTCATAGACACAGCGGCAGACAAGGTCAGGGGGAAAAAGATTCCTGGCGAGGCGAGGAGGAGATAGGGATGGGACGGCTCTGAGATGATTTACTGCTGAGATTCACTCAGCTGCCTCCATCACCCTCCGTTAACTTTCTCATCCTGTCGTCTCTTCCCTTCTCGCTCTTTTTGTCTTCAATCCCTCACTCTCTTGCATTCCTCCATGGGCCTTGTACTGAATCCCCATCCCTCTCACTATCACTCGCTCCATCTCTCCCTTTGCACTGCAGTACCAATGAGAGTGAGGGAGAAGGAAGGAAAAACAATAGAGAGGGAGAACAAGTGATTTCTACTTTTCAGCCTCTTTTGGTTTGAAGCAAATTGCTTGGGTTTCAAGTGGAGCTATATTAGCGTGTCTGTTCCTGCACTGACCACAGAGCGAGTGAGCAGACAATTTATGCCTTGATTGTGTCTCGGTATCTCTGAGTTGAAATCATGGTTGGATGGAATTGGGCAGGACAAAAAGTGGTGTTAACCACATCATATAAATGTGGACTTTGTAGGGAAGAGGGCGAAATAGATTTCAGCGCTGTGAAGCTCTCGTCTCATGCTCCATTTTTCCTTGATAATCCAAGGAAAAAATAAAATAAGACATGAGTCATTGTAATAGACAGCCAGAGAATCAGCTCTGTGATGCACAATGGCAGCCGAGCGGCAGGATTGTGTGGCGCCGTGGCCGCCCTAGTCATTTCTGAGCTCTGGTTTTATTCTCCTCCTGACACTCCCATACCCCCAGAGACCAGTTGTCTCCTAGGGACACTGTGAGGGGCTACTGGAGTCTCCAAATGGAGTAATGGGCCCTAATGCCTACACAGGCACGTAATCGAGACCTCTGCACAAGTTCCAATGACAGATAATTGCTGATGTCTTGGTAGTGATAAATGTGACTCCATTCTAGAGGTACAAATGTCCCGGTGCAGCCCTGGGTTTGACAATCAAGAGGCCCCACTGGGATTGGGGCACCTCACTGCTCCCCAGCCTTCCACAGAAGAATCCCTCGCTACTTTCTCTCCTTTAGTCAGTCTTAGCCGGGCTGTCTATTTCACTTTAACCACAGGCCTTCATAGTAAATCTCATTTCATTGTCAGCTGTGACTGTGGTTTACTTCCCTGGCCTGTCTGCTGACTTCCTGTTGCCATTAACGCTCAATATCTCTGTTGGGGCCTGTCTGCTTGGTCTTATTTCATTCTGTGCTGTGCCCTATCCTGTCCTCCCATATAGAAAGTCCATCTGACAGACTAGCAGAGGCTGTGCCAGCCAGCCTAAGAGCTCTCTGTATTTCATTCACACTGTCGGTTCATCTCCCTTCTCTTTCTGCTGAAAAAAAGGGTTGTAATTGATATTGGGACCCATCCATCCTCCCTTTTTAAGTCCAGAGATCCAATTTATCTTGGTGAGAATGCCGATTGGCTCTCGCCCATGCCTTGTCGGTCAGACTTTGCCTGTTTTTAGATGGCCGTTAATTAAACTGCCGCCCTGACACAAATCAGATCTACACAGGGGTGTGTGTGTGTGGCAATAGAAATGGTCTGATTCACACTTGACGACATAAATCAGCAGACTGGCTCAGTCTAATCTGACCTAGGCAGCCTAAATCACCACTCTGAAAATGTAAGCACAGGGCAGACACAGACTGCTCCAATTAGATCTAATTCCACCCATGTAAATCTTTAACAGGCCTAATCTGCATTAACCTCAGTGATGTTAGTCACAAATGGCTTCAGGATGATCTAGTCAATCACCTTGTCAGTCAGACTAAAGATGGAGGGAGGAGGCTATGGAAAGAATAGTACTATGTCAAAGCACAATCGCTACACTTTAATGTCATTATTTTTTTTGGGAATTGAACCGGTTGATGCATCTGCAGATTCTTCTTTTTGGTTGTATATATATTTTTTTTTTTTTTCTTGCTGATCGAAATAAATTCTTTCATTCATTCATTCATTCATGCATCTGCAGATTTCAGATGGAAATCAAACATTGGCTCACACTGAATCTGACTCAGATAACTTTTAGATGGTTTAACAATCAATAATATTTAATCCCAATGTAATCATGTGACAGTACTCTAAATTAGGCAGACGGATAGGTAGGTAGTTAAATGGTCAGTTTGAGAAGTAAGTAGGTAAAATGGAAGGCACAGTGGGAACATTTATAGTTGATACTGTCCATGTGAATGCGGAAAAAAACAGATAACAAAAAGAGGGTTCCAAACACCTTGAATAATGATACGTCCCACTTTGAGAGCCTTACTTCATGCCGTCTCTTCACTTCATTCAGCGACTTCTAAATGATTGCATCCATTCAAATTGATACTGTCTTTGTCCATGATGTAGCTCTGAGGTGTGTGTGTGTGTGTGTGTGTGTGTGTGTGTGTGCGCTATTATCTTTATTTATTTGGCGTCTATTCCATTGCCTCTTAACTCTATTATCTGGGGATGTAGATCCTCTACTCCCCTTCTCTTTTATTTTCCTCCATGTTTCTCAGTCTTGTCTTTGAACCGCTCCCAGTGACTGTGAACCTGAGACAGCCCCTCTGCTGGCACAGATGGGAAGTCAATAGAAGCAAGTGACCTATATTACGGGCTACTCTACTAACTCCCAGTGTGTCTCAAGTGAGAGCAGAATATTAAGGATTGCTTGTACGCTGTTCCATCGTATTTGTGTGTTTGCGTGTGTGTTTTTTAAGGGGTGTGTGCAACGGAGACCAGGAGAAGGTTAATTACCTCCTCGTCCTTCGCTGTCGGCTGGCTTTACCTGGATGGGTCGGTTCATCTGGAGAGAGAGAGAAGTAGAGGGAGAGAGAGAGAAGGAAGAGATGGGAAATCCCCGGTTAGCACAAAATGATAGGAGAGAACAAGTCAAATGTGGCAGTGTTCCTGGCGTTAATGTCTTGATTTTGTCCTGCTCTGTGAGCTTAATGCAAAAATCAGCAGTGATGATGCCGTAAAAGAGATCAATCTGTTCGGTTCTCTATGCCAACGTGTTTAATTAATCCAGGGCACTGCCTCTAGAGAAGCCTGAATTCCCCTCACAGTTCAGCAGAATTAGCACTTTTCAATGACGGAGCCACACTGGGTGTCAGATGGCACTTGGAGATTAATGCCATTACATCAGCCACTCCCAGACCCACAGGGAGAGGTGCTCTCAGGCTGGTCCATGCTCTTCCTAGCCCCTCCTGGCTCCAGACTCCCAGTCACCAGCTATATACTGCTCATCCTTGACCCTCCGTAATCCCTCTTTCTCTGCCTCCATCCCTTCCTCCTCTTTGCAACTCACAACCAATGTGCCACTGGTCTGGACAGCCAACCCCACCCTGCCCCAGCCTGCTCCTCCTGGAAGCTACTGAGAGCCACCAAACAGCGTAGCTGTGAAACAGCGTAGCTGTGAAACAGCTTGTGAAAGGTTAACAGTGGGGAATCGATAAACAACCTTTTGAAGAACCATTTTATAGTGAGGTGAAAGCAAAACGTCGCCAAGCTAACATAAAAAAAAAAAACTTTTAAAAACTGAACGCCGTGAATAAAAACACCCCTGGCTCTCTTTGCTCCCCTGGCTATGGTTTCCTTTTTTTTTTTTCTCACTCCCTGGAGTTTGAATGTGAAAACAGAAAAACACTTGATCTTGTGACTTCTCTGAAACAGAAATAATATCCCCTTTCCTTTGTTAAAAGGGAAGGTGTTATGAGCCACCCTCAAAGACCCTTGCTTATTGAAGCTACCCACGCATGTCATATTTGGCATTGTGTCTTATATTTGGCATGCTGTTTTTCTGGCTCCAGTCAGCAGTGGGACTATCTTTCTAACTAGGCCATGCAGACAGGTCCAACATGTGAGTGCCAGTGAATGGCACACAATACTGCCCCCTCAGATCAGTCAGCAAGGGCAGCACAGTGGGTGTGTGGCCCTCAGGCAACGCAGCTCTTGACAGCAGTTGACCACGGCGAAATATAGACTGAAGACTTGAGACATGTATAGACAAGCGTATACATGGTGACACCCTGGGGACGTAATGTACTCGCCTAGCAATATGCTGTGACACTGGAACAAAGCTTAGAGAGATGACGGCCGCATCACAAAGACAAGCATATGAAGCCCCACACACACACACACACACACACACACACACACACACACACACAAAGACAGACGCAAGCGTAGTCACATCCATATAAATGGACCTGCACACAAACACACATTAGCATTAGTAAATGCTAACTAGCAATGTGAAAAAGAAGTAAATAAAAATCATTTTGGGGCATTTGTCCTATAGGGCGGACATCATTGATAGTGTTCGACTTTGCAGACACTAAGCAGCAAAAGTGTGTCTCTAAATGTCCTTGTGTTTTCCATGAGAAGGCCAGGTGTTTGAGCTGCAGCCTTTACAGTGTCGAAGTCTGGCTTACTGAGGCTCTGGGAGAACTGAGTTGACATAGTTCTGTTTGTTGTGTTCATAGTCTGGATCAAGGGCTGAAGGGATCCTTAACATAATTATTATCATGTTTGTATGCCCTTAAACAGCCAGACGAGGACAGTATCACTCTTCACTGTTGTAATGAATAAGTTTGCATGTGACTCTGAGGTAAAGTTAAAGTAAGGTGAGGCATTGCAGGCTGTTCTCAACCACTAAAAGAAATGCACTGTATTTTGTTTATAACCCGTGTAATTGTAAGCCAGGACATGCAAAGCTTCCGCTAAGGAACTCAGTAGACATAGTTTAGAGAGCAACAAAGTCCTCATAGGGATGAGGTCGGGTGGATGGGTTGAATAAGCAAACACAGGACTTTCACCCAGGAAACCATTGTTTTAATATAAGTATATGTATACTTATTTTAACCACCTTGATTTTTCCTAAACCTAACGCACTAATCGCTTATGTTGCCGGACATTCGTAGGAGAACGGACAAAAAAGTAGCTATCACCTTTGTATGAGGATACGTTGACCATTGATGTATGTGAGTATGCTGTGGAGAGAGTTAAGGTCAGTTGGAGCTTTGTAAGCAGTATTGTATTTAAGGTGTGTGTGTGTGTGTGGGGGGGGGGGGGCTTGGCTTGGCTTGGCTTGGGTCATGTTGGGGGAAGAATTTGTCTCGCATAAGAGGTTTAGAGTAGCCTGAAGTCCCAAGTTCCCTGTCCAGTGATCAGTCAGCTTCTAGGTCTTAAACGGCAGCGATTGGTCAGGAGGCTTCATTAGTAGCCCCTGAGCCACTGCAGCAGCAAGAGTCATTAAACAACCCAAAAGCACACTTGGGGTTGCTAGGCAACCGAGCGGAGGTGGCCGGCAAGTCAAGCTGGCCGTTGTGTCTGTGGGCTGTCAGCCAACCAATTGGCACTCCTTTCTTTCTTATTTCTTCCTTTTTTTCCCCTTTACTTTGTCCAAGGAGGTCATAGTGAGAGGGGAGAAAGAAAAAAAAAAGAAGATTCCTCAACTCCCACCTTCCAGCATGTCCCACTTTCATGTCCCTTTTTAGTGACTGTGACAACGAGTTTTCAGAGCGAGTCTGCTGAAACGTCTGCTCCAGCTTCCTGCCAAATTATGGAGTTCAGCTTGATGCCAGACTATGGAGTTGTGAGTAGCGCTCATATGCATGTGGCAGCAGTTGAGGTGTCTGCTTCTTTGAGCTACTTTATTTATAGTGTCCTCTACATACATTTTCTTGCGCAAACAGAGGAAATGTTTCTAGCACATATGCTTACTGCACAGAAATCTTTAAATTAACTTTACTTTTATCATCTGTCTCTGTCTCTCACTGTCTCTCACACACTGTCACACGCACACTCACAGGCACAAAAAGTCTAGGGGCTCAATAACAGCAGGTGGTTTAGGTGACATTTTAATCCCTTATTACTGAGTGCAGGATTAGCCAACAGATCAAGGCAGAGTTAATTATATGAATTCATCAGAGGCTGGGCGAAGAGGCAGCCTGCTTTCCCCTAGGGCCAGGACTAACCCCCACTCCCACACAGCCCACCCTTTGCCTACACACATGCATACACACACCCTCACCAAGGAAGAGGATAAGTGACAATATGTGAGGAGGAGCTAGCTAGGTCAGTATTAGCATGGCAGCAGCAGCAAGCTAAGATAACACATACAGTTGAGCCCCCAGAGATGCTGTGAGACAAATGACAAGTACTACCTTCGTGATGGGCCCCGAAAAATGAACTGCATGGACATTGGAGAGGAGGACTACAGGGTTTTTCATCCTATAGACGTGTGGCTGCCGTGGCTGAAAGGAGTTCAACAACCCCCCGTCTTGCTTTATCTTTGTCTCTTTCTGCCCCTTTGGCCTCCAAAACCAATATGCTTCCCACCATAGCCCCTTAATGGGTTGATCAATGCTGACAAATAGGCAGCTCATGCTGTCTTGCCTGGGAACTCACAGCTATGTGCCTGTGTGCTGCTACATTTAGAGAGTCCATCTCTCTTTCTCCGCATCTCTCCCTTTATCTTTCTCTTTCTTTCGCTCATGTTTTTTTCCTCTCCATATTTTCCCCTCCTTCATGCTCTATTTCCTTGATGTCTATACATTCATTTTTTTTTACTTTGCTCTGATCTCCAGAGGCAAATCTATATTTTTCATTAGGTTATGATGAATAAAAGTCTGCTGAAGTCACAGAGGGGTGGAAAGCCAACAGTGTGGAAGAGAGGAACTTGCTTACATTTTCCAGTAAAGGACTGTGTGTACGTTTCAGAGCGTATTGCTGTGTCTGTTTGAGTGTGCATGCATTTCAGTCCATCTATCTTTGCTAGTCCGTCTGATTGATAACAGTGCAGTGGAGAAAAAGAGAGACAAGGACGCAGCTGGCCTTTGACCATGCTTTGTGAATACCACTGCTCACAAAGCCAGCAAAGAGAAATGCAATCTACCGCACACTTAAATACATAGAAAAATGATCTCTGAGGACCATGACAGAAGTGTACTTATACTCTTCTTCTACTGTTGAGTCTCTTTGGTTATAACTTTTAAACTTCGTTTCTTTTTAGATGACTAGCAGTAGTGATCCAAGCTGAATCGGACTGAATAAATTATACTGATTTGCAAATCGTAATGCATTCATTTTTTCAAACTCCATGTCAATTGTTACCTTCTAATTCATCTACTGAACAAGTCAGGAACAGTTAGTACTTTTAAATTTTAGGGCTAATCAAATATGAATACTTAAATATGCTGTGTGCTGCTGTCTTCTGAGTAGATAAGTAGTAAAGTGAACAGGGCTAAATCCACAAAAAGTGCTGGTTGTGCAATAAATGTCAAGTCACTGAAAAAGACAACGAGCTAAATGCACACAATATAGACCAAAGCTAGTTTCAAACAATGGTTTCACACGTATGCAATAACAATTTGCTCCAATCTTTTTGTTGTTGTGTCTTGCGCACATGATGGATAATGAAAGCATATCTGGGCACTCCTGTTATTTATTTTTCCTCAGTGAGCATCCACACATGACAGGTGTATTGGGTAAAGTGGAATATTAATTGCAGGATATGGTGGCAAATCATTACCTGTTCAGCCATACACATTACTAATCTCATAACTTTTAAACTGATGTGCCAATCACAGTGGCACACGACGGATATTGGCTCACCAATTGGAGGGAGGAGAGTAGACCAAACTGCCTAAATGGAAAAATATGAGGTGCAGAGTGGCAAAGGCACACATATACATTTTGTCCCCCACAAATCCTTCTTATGAGAATAAAAAACATTAACCAATCAGTTTGTGTGTAAGGGACAAGCAAGACAGCCAACATAATTACTCCTCTCAACCTTGACAAAGACAGCACAGACCAGATCCACTCCTTCCACTGTTACCTTTCACAATATAAGCGCTAGATACACAGTACACTATGTAACTGTTTACCAGAGGCAACTCAAATTCACTCGGAGCATATTGTTAAATGGAAGCTAGCTTGCAGTAGCTCAGGCTATACAACAATATAGCTCAGACAAACTGCCAGACACTGCTCGTGATCAATAGGTTGGTTGGTCCTCTGCCTGCGCAAATCTATTCAACCTTTTAATGAAAAAGGGTTGCAACTGTCGCAATTGTTGTATATGTCACCCTCCCTTGCTGTGCAATGGCCATAACTGTGCAGCAAAGTCAAATTAGAGTAATACAAGTTAAAAAAAGTAGAATACAAAAGATGTCAAATTGTCATTCTGGTTGCCTTTAGTTTGTAGTACTGAGGAAATTAATATAGATAGACACATTTAGTCTTGGCTGCATCTACCTGCAACACCAAAGCTACTACTGCCAACACTGTGATTGAGCATTACTGTTTGAGCCCTCACACTTCTCCAAAATAATTCTGTTGGAATGACTTCCCTTTTGACTATTGTCTCCCAAAACAAATAACTTGTTTCTCGACTCGCCAAAGTAAAAACATTCTGAAACAGTTACAGCCATGTCCGTGCTCTCATGTAGTTTATCACAGATACAGATCTACTGCAATTTTAAATGTGCTGCTTTGGCCTCACTGTGTTATTGTTGAAAAGTCATGACATGAAGGTGTAGTGACAAGTTCCCTTTTAACAGTTTTTATATTTTTCATGAAAGCTAAGCTGAGTTTACACAATTATTTCATTTTTATTGAATTTCATTTTTACCTTTTCACAGTGAAATGTTATGAACAAATAAAAATAAAAAAAAATACAAGTTTTGGTTGATTAGTTTTTCTTTGCGGTTTTATTTAATCTTAAACATCAGATAACCATTTAGTTTTCAAGTCATCAGGTACCATTCTCTTGATGAGCCATCCATTGTTTGATGCCTCTCATTATCATTCTGCAGTTTCGCCGTCAGTGAATTCATTGGAGCCGTTGATGCCATTTACAACCGTTTAAGCTCAATTAAAGATGTTTATTGCAGACTGGCTTTTCTTAAAGAGCCAACAAAGAGCCGATGGCGGCGGCTGAGACCGAGAAGCCTCATTCCTAAAGCAGATATAAGGATGCTAAGTTCCTGACCTTTGATCATTATAAAGCCACTAGAAGTGCACTGACCTCTGTCATTATCATCAGTGCCTTTGGAGCTTCAGGGAATTGAGAGTACTCTGATGTTTCATTAAATGGAATTGGCTTTTTGTCAATACTCATTTTAAAGTGTCATGGTAAGCTTGTAATTGGTAAAGATTGTTTTCTTCTAAACTGTATTACACCAGCCCAAATAAAGGAAAATACAGAGAGCTAAATTCCTTGATAATTTGAACTTGTCCAATTTGGATCCTATATAAACTAAGGAATTTAGCATTTTGAAATACAATTATCTCAATGTAGGTCTATCGCACTTGCAAGCAAGCTCCTGGATCATGGACAGGCTGTATGGTACCAGCCCAAATTACTCCTTCCATCACCCATCGCTCACGCGTCGGGACATCCTGCCCCTCCCGTCTGTGGGGAAGAGAAACAGGGCCGGCGCAGCAGGAGTGAGTCTTTCCCTCAAATTGGTGTGCGAGTTCACGGCAGCCTCCCTGTGAGGCCAGCAAGTCAGGAGAGGTCGGGCCTGCCGTGTTTGTTAGAGGAGATGAGTTAGAGCCGGAGTGATCACACATTGCCTGTCTCTCCCGAAAACACATGCAGGAGGGCTGTGTCTGCCTCGCTGTGACGAAGAGGGAGAAGGGGCGCTGACAGCTCAGCAGAGGGTGGCTGGTGGGGAAATGCAGCCTATTTTTAGCTCTGAGTCTGAGCTCCTATTTAAAGACTAGATACCAGGGGTTGGTTTGGGAAAGTAAGGGGGATGGCAACAGCAAAAAAAGAAATGCTCGTAACAAGGGATGCAGCGATACCAATATCGGCTCCAATATGAGGTCATGAGCCCATGTGCAGATATACTCACGTACTCGTAATGCTACTTTGATACAACCGCACCCAAGACCAATCCGGCAACGTGATGTTCACCTCTCTTCAATTGAACATAATAAGATACCCAGCTTCAACAATAAGCTATCACCAGCTGCAGTGTATGCACAGAATGTTGGCAAGTGTTTTTTTTAGGAAAAAATTAAAATGTCAGCAACATGTTGTAGATTTGATTTGTTACAGTCAGCAAGTGAGGAACATCTGATGAAAATAAAACATGTTTTTTTAAATGATTGGTCAATGACGATGTAATGATATTCAGTTTTCAGGTTCAGTTACTAGGTATCGGAAAGTACTCAAATGTTACTACTTATACTGGTATAATGCATATTTCCCTGGTGTGACACTGCAGCGTCATAGGGAAACATTTCTGTGTTTATCTTTCGTCTCTGTAATCTCCGTCCTGTTCTCCATAATTACCTGGTATTTGATTCCCCCTGGAACAGGATTTGGGCTTCTAATTCATCTATAAATCCAGTACTGGCTCTTTGGTCCTCTGAGAAGCCCAGCTGAGCATCTGAACCTATTTATACAACCCCACCCTCCATGGCCCAGTCCAACCCAATCTAGTCTTGGGGACTGTAGCCATTATAGCCCTATTCTGCCATCCTATTCCTACCTTTACTCTACCGGTGCCCAGCAGCCCTTCTCTCGAGGTAAAACAGAGGCGGACTGAGACAGAAAGTGGATGAGAAATCGAGCCATCATGTTATCCTCTGCTCCATAAAGCCTCTGTTCTTCCTCTGACTGTAGATGGATTGCTGTGTAGATCACTGCAACCAATGGCCAGTGCACTATATTACATTTATTGCCCCCTTTTTTTCTTCCCAATCTCCCTTCCTCATTTTACCGTGAATATGAGGGTGGGTGGAAAGAAAGACACAGGGAGTCAGGCTAGAGGTGCATCAGGGGGGGGGGGGGGGGTGACGATTCGACACAGTGAGACTAGACTAACAAATTAGTCAAAGTGACAGGGAGTTTTATGAGGTCTGCTCTTGTGAGGCGACTGCTGCTCTCTCCTCTCTCTTTCCCTGTCTTCCTGCTCTCTTTCGCCTGGCCACAGGGACACTGTGTGTGTGTGTGTGTGTGTGTGTGTGTGTGTGTGTGTGTGTGTGTGTGTGGGGGGGGGGGGGGGGGGTACTTAGCTGTGCATTTGAAAAGGAAAAGAATGAAGGGAGTGACAGAATAAGAAAGCAGAAAGGACCAGCAAGTATTAGGTAGAGAAAGAAAGGATGGACAAATAGTGGATATAAGAGGCTCTGGGATTAGGAGAGAAGAGGACTTTGCTCTGACGTCTGCTTTTAATTTTGCACCAACTCCAACCCCTTGCATTGCAAAAAGTATTTATGAAGTGATTATTTCACTTTATTTGTATAAGATCTTTGCAAAAACAAAACTAAAAGTTGATAGTTGCATACACCCAAACACAGAAGGTTAAATGCCCAGACTCAAGCTCTGCGTCAAAAAGTCAGCGCAGGAGCATCTATCACTCTGCAAGGCCACAGTACAAATGTTTTCGGAGCCGGGCAGGAAAAATAGCTAAAGTGGCTCACAGTATAAAGAGGTGTGGGAGAATGCTAATTAGGGCTGCAACAACGAATCGATAAAATCGATAAAAATCGATTATCAAAAGTGTTGGCAACGAATTTCATTATCGATTCGTTGTGTCGCGCGATTATTACGCCAGTCAAGTCGCGGAGAAAACGAAAGAGCGGAGCAGAGCAACTGGCCTGCCAGCGTGTCTGAGATTGGAGTGAGACAGGAGAAAAGCTGAGGTCGTCATCTTCTCAAAAATAGAAGATCTTTGACGAGTCGAGTCTTGGCCAATCAGCGTTAAGATGTCTACAGCGTCTCATTTCCCTCAAACTTTTTTTTTTTTTATGGAAGCTAGTCAGCCTGCTATCACGTTAGCTAACGTGTTTGGGTTGTGTATTGTCGTTAAAGTTACTTTATGTTCCGTTATGTTCCGTTACAGTTCAGTCTTGCTTGTAACAAACTGTAACGTGATGAAACATGCCGTAACCCCCGGTCTGGTTCAGTTCACCAGTCACTCGTTAACGTTAAACCGGCACACCGGAGGATCTGGCTGCAGGTTTTTTTTTTACTCAAAGTAGAATGAAGCAAATCACGTAGTTTGGCTTAGCCAACAACGTGACGTCGTGGTCATAAGAGACCCAGAATGAAAGAGTTTAAGGAAGAGGACGCTCTATATGCAGCAGTACAGCTTCCCTCTGTCCCAGTGTTTCATACATATTGATAAAGCAGGGTATGTAAATGCAGCCTCTGGAGGAGATCAATTACAGTAAAAATGGCTCACATTTGGCAGGTGGTAAAGCATACATGTGTATGTTTTTAGTGTTAGTCCATTTTATTTTTTTAATTAACAGCTCAGGGATGTTCAAGGAGCAACCTGTTTGTGCACTTTCTGAAGATGTTTTGCACTGTCACTTCTGTTTTTGAATAAAGGGTTGGAAATGAACGCTTTTTTGATATATATTTTTTTTTATCCGATTAATCGATTAATCGAAAAAATAATCAACCGATTAATCGATTATTAAAATAATCGTTAGTTGCAGCCCTAATGCTAATAAATGGAGGGTAATATGTAATCTTATTTTATGTTTTATTATGATATTTAGATCTTCTTGTTTTTGATTTGATGCACAATTGGAGAAGATGGTAGTCTCAACATGACAGATTAACATTTTTACGCTTTGGGCTATTGATTCTATTAGATTTAATATGAAATATCATGCCATACCCATGCAGACAGGCTTCAGATACTTTGAGGTATTCCACAGGCATGGACGTGGTAACGCACACAGATTCATAAACACACACTCTCTGGCTGCTGATAGTAATGGGAGTCACAAGAATGAAGATGCTCGTCAAACAAACACTTTCATATAGCCAAATGGTCTTGTAGATATTTGCAGCAGAACAAACACACAAATAGAATAGTTATAATAATGGAACAGAAGATGTGTTTTTGTAATGAGCAATGGAAGACTGTTATTACACAAATAAATGCAGACAAGTGTATAACTAAGCATATGGAGGCATAAACACTAATGCTTACTTACTCAGTTGCAAACAAATGCATACATCCATTTGCACACACACGCATGCCAGTAAACTTGTGCAGAGATGCCTTTAGACACATACTAGCACACACACAAATGCACACACACACACACACACACACACACAAGCAACAGCCCTGCATGTGTGCTCCAAGACGCCGAGGACTGTTTGTGAAAATGATCACATCAATCGAAGTGATAGATAAAAGACTGGGAGCAATTGATAAAGTGCCACAATTATTTGGAAGATGAATGGCTGAATTTGCTTTTGAAATTGGACTGGATCTCAAGTGCAATGAAACAGAACTCATCATCATCAATGAGCCTGCCATTAGATTGCTTTCTGTCACAGCCCAATATCAGCCCGGACAATTGGATCCATCTGCCAAATGGGATCAAATAGACCTACTCACACAACATCAGAGGTGATGTATAGTGACTGTGTGTAAAACATATTACATTGCAAATGCACTATACATCATTGTGTATGTTGTTGCGTGTGTGCTTGGGAATAGTGTTTGCCATCACCGTGGATGAGGATGCTCAATAGAAATGATTTGAGATACATTAAGGGAGCACCAGTACGACATGGAGGGAAATGATGGCGCTAGGTGTATGCAAGGAGGGGAAAAAACCACAATGCTTAAATGCCACAAATGAACCCATCAATTCATATAGTGTGTGAGATGATTGTAAAGAAAAGGTATAGTGTGAATAGCTTAATATATATATATATATATATATATATATATATATATATATATATGTACAGTTAAAGGCGGGTCTAACAGTAGGTAGAGAGGAATACTTTTTTTCACATCTTCCAACAACACCAAGACTTTTTTTCTTCTTTTATTATTATTATTTAAAAGAATATTTGCAAAGTAGCAACTCATAAAACTTGCACTATCGTATCACATAATTTATGTAAGCCTATAAATCCTTTGGCTTTTGCAGTTATACGCCTCATAATGATGCATTGGTTAACACGGCCTGAATATTTGAGCCACATAAAAATGGTAATAGATTAAACCAGGGGAGTGTGTGTGAGCGGACCTTTCAGTAAAGAAGTATTACTGCAGCTTACACAGGCCTTAGTAAACTGAAGGGAGCATCAGAATGCACTGTATCTTCCTTCCCCTGCATACACATGGACTTAGCAATAGAAGAGGGACAAACACAACAGGGGGTTGGAGGGAAACCCACTAAGTAATGCATTGTGCTGGGAGGGAGGTGACAGGGGTCTGACAATTCAGAGGAAGCGTGTAAATGGGTTGCTATTAAGGGAGAGGAAGGCTGAATGATTGTTTATGGGCACATATCTGCCAGAGAAACCATCTTAGCGCCTAAAATCAGTTATTTACCTTTTCTGCCTTTAGTGTCTCTGTATCTTTGGCATCCACTACATTTAATGTACATGCGCTATAAATCACACACACATCTGCTGCAACCTGTAAATGTCTGTGAGGATGACACCGTAGTTGTGTCTTCTTTTTTTTCTTCTGTATTCTTTTCAATATGTGTCTTACTTGCTCTGACATACTTTATATGTTATGTACTGTATATCCTTTATTTCTCCTCGATAATAAACTAATTACAAAAATGTTGTGTTGCATTGTGTTTGTGTATTGTCTGGGTTAGGTAAGGTGAATGCTGACTATCTCTGTCAAAAGCAGAGGCAAAACTTAACTGAGATGTAATTCTACTTTTACAAACACAGACACATATTCATACACCTACACTATAACTTTTTCTACCCACATTTACAATAAATGAGCTTCTTTATGCCTGTCTGTGAGGGAGTAGGTGTACAATGCAACCTGATATACCCTTCACCAGCACGTTTTATTTTTTTTATTTTTTTTTCAACTCTCATTTTCAAACTCAAGCACACAAAAATGCCCCCTCCTCCCCGACACACACACATGCACAGAGACGGACAGGCATGCATGCACACTCTAAGCCCCACACACACATACACACACATTCATGTGCGGTCAGTGTCTGGGGGAGCTCTGCAAGGACCTGTGCTGTCAGAGAGCAGACCAGAGACTGTCCCTGGTCCCTGCTCCACCTGCTGCGACAGCTAATTAGGCCTGGCCACAAAGGCTGGCCTGTCTGGGTGCTGGAGTGGGTGTCGTGGCATGGCATGGCAGGGCATGGCATGGGATGGCATGAGGATAACATGGCCAGCTGATGAGGTGCCCTGCTATGTTGTCCGGGGACACCCACGACCACAGTGGTGTGTTCTTGTCTTTGTTAAAGGTCCCCTTCAGTCATTAATTACGCTCACGTACTTCTATTAGTCCTCCATTTAGGCTAATCAACAAGCAGGGCCCTCCGCTGACATCATTAGCTCTCATAATAAGCAACAGCATTGGGGGAGGGGCCCTTCAAAGCCATTTGTGAACAGTAACCCTTCTGTGGCAATAATGAGCCACCCTCATCTTGTGGTGCACCTCAGGGCTTTTTTCCTGGTACTGTTGTCCGACACCCCCCAGCATGTTCTTCTTGCTGCGCTGTCATTAGCAGACAGCCGCAGCGAGTGCCAAAGCTGTGGTTGCTCCGGGCAGACAAGGAAGCTTAAATAGCATGGCAGGAAGTTAACACTGCAATGGGGCCAATGTATTTTTGGGAGAGTTGGGGATCAAAGGCGCTGTGGAAATGGGATGAGACAGGGCAGTCTAAGCCCTTTGGGTGTGTGTGTTTCTTTGAGTGTGTGTGTGACTCATATTAGATATGAGGAAAGGAAAGAAACACAGGTTGGAGATGGTGACAGGGAGCTCAGCCGCTTGCCCGGACCAGCAGGGAACATGGAAAGGGAGAACGGCTCCCTGAGCGACTGCACAACCTCCTGGGGTTAGAGCTGCTGTTTGGACGCAAAATTAAGCCCCCACACACACACACACGCGCACGCGCAGACTAAGCGCAAGTGTGCCAGTATTCCTCAAGGTATAAACAAGCCTAACTTAAAAGTCTATGTTATCGCTTTATGATTTCCACACACCCCTACAAAACATACACACACAAAGTGCCACTTATCACATTCACACCTGAATACACATCAAGCTCATGCTATCTAAAATGCAAATGTGTATTTGTGTTAATTAATCCCACCTCCCACACAGATGTACATGTTTACCTTTACGCCTCATATGTCAGGCGCGATTCACAATTGTGTGCATGTGTGTGTTTGTGTTGATTGAAAAAGGCACCACCGAGGCATGAGTTTCCATGTGGAAGGCACAATTTAGCTTCCACACACAATTGCTATTCACAGTAATTTACCTTTTAAGCTAATGTCTAAAAAGTAGACGAGACTTAAGAGGAAAACGCAGCCAAGCCGCGCATGAAGCCGTGCTGCTCCCGCAGGCTGTAGTTGCTCTGTCCTGTTAACATGGGGGCCAAAAGAAAAAAGCAAGAGGTTTTGCTCCAGAAAAAGCGATCACTGTGTCCGAAATCGACGGCTAACAAGTAAGCCGTCTCACTTTTTTCTCATCTCTGTTGACAGTTGCTCATGTGCGGTGCCGATCTGGCAGGTGTTAGCGGGGAGTATAATGTTAGTCAGAGCTCGCAAAATGTCAGCAATTCTGCAGTCTGGACTGTCCAACTAGATGAAAATAAATTAAAAAGAATGAGGCACTGTGTTTAAATACTTCATCCATTATTTAATACATCCATGGTAACTAATCACCTGTGGAGTGTTGCTGGCAGTGAAGAACTTAGCAATCATAGACCGCTTTATGGACCACAGACCATGTTTAATAATTTAGCAGATGAGAGCCGTGGACCACGCTAAAAGTAAGCAGAAACAAAGTCAGAGAAACCTTCATTAGGCTCATCTATGCGGCTTCAAGTTGACTCTGAAGGCACAATCCTTGTCAATTACTGCATTCCAAAACTTGTGCTCCGGGCAACGTGTAGCTCTCGCTGTTCTTTACTTATTAATCCCTGCCAGGCCTGCTGTATGGTGTCCTGATTGGCTCTTCATGTTGAAAAATTCATGACATCTCATTGTCTTCCTCTCTCTCGCTCACCTCCCTTGTAACCATTGCTGACCAGTAACTTCTTTTTTTTCTTCTGTCTTCTAAGCTGTAATTTAGAAGGCTATATGCGCCGCTGCTCTGTGGGCTATTGAGGCAGAACTGGGAAAAACAAGGCTTTAAAGTTGTCACTGAATAATGTTGCCGTGTTGGTGAATGCTATGTCACACATAAACTGCAGTGCAACTTTGAAGTTCAAGACATTTCAAAGATGATAGTAATCGCAAAAGCAGAACTTTTCCTCCTAACAGAATATTCTCAGATCATTCACATAAATTGCTGGTGCATTGTGTACATACTGATATATGTTAGCGTACGCACAATTTGTTATTATTTTTTTTCATTCTTGTTGGTTAATTTTGCTCATTTGCAAACCCACAACAAACAAGCATATGCACAGTCAAGAGAGGTTTGGTATGAAAAGGGTTAACATACTATTTTCTATCCGTTATCGGCGCTTGTAAAAGGATAAGGAGAGGAAAAGTGAGAAAAAGAGGGAGGGGGGAGCGAGAAAATGCCATTTGGGGGGAGAGCCAAGTGGGTCTGCTAAACGAGTGGATTCTTATGCAAATACATGCTAATTTATGCACACAAGGCAGTGGCAGCGCCCGAGGCTGCTTTGATTGGCAGTTGCAGGTCTGTGTGTGCTGAGGAGGGACGCTTGGCTCCGGGTGCTTTTGTGAAGTTGGGCACGGCTGCCTCTCCATGTTCTACATGCTCTGGATCCACCGACTCCGCACGTCTGTAGCCTTGCCTCTCCTTCGAACTAGTCCCAGCAACCAGCAGGGCTCCCATCCAAAAAACTCTCCACACACCAAGAGCTCAGCTCAGCCAGCTTCAATTCCTCCATGGCTGGAAGCAGCCTGGGCATCATTATAAAATCAATGCCCCAGCTTCATCGTGTGTGTGTGTGTGTGTGTGTGTGTGTGTGTGTGTGTGTGTGTGTGTGTGTGTGTGTGTGTGTGTGTGTGTGTGTGTGTGTGTGTGTGTGTGTGTGTGTGTGAGAGTGTGTGAGAGAGAGAGAGAGAGAGAGAGAGAGAGAGAGAGAGAGAGAGAGAGAGAGAGAGAGAGAGCAGGAGGGGCAGCGTTCTGGGCTTGTTTGTGTTGATTCTAAGGCGTGTTTGTGAGTGGCAGAACAGCAGAGGCGCCGATGCAATGCTCTCCACGCTCACTAATGGGCTGACAGAGAGGCTCTAGGTCAGGGCCTCCCATTACTTCAGGAGGCAAACTGGCTAAATGAATAGGAACCTGCACCTAGCTACCACCCAGAGGAAATGTAGATGCCATTTGTTTCTGTGGCAAGGTGTTGTCATGCAGAGCAGTGGTACATCTTGATAATGTAAACATAAATTCCTGAATACGGTGATGCCAGAGTAATTGGGTGCCTGTTATTTATCTTTTTTGGCAGTTTTCTTTGTATTTGCAAGGCAGGAGGAAGAAAAACAAATTTAGTCGGGCGAGGATGAAGCCATTACTTTGTCTATTACTCATTCACACAGGCCCCCAGGCCAATAGAAAAACACTTGGAAATCACCAACATAAAATAGAATATGTTCCCTAAAATATAGTGCATTTTACGCTACCTCATAAATATACTCTGCCATGATGAGGTTTCTTGGAATGAAACAATGGAGGCATTTTTTCCACTATTTCTCTTCAATAATATATGTATGAAAGTACTAATGCGTATGTGTTAAAACATCTCATTCAAATGTGCAACCATGCTTGTCCAACACACACACACACTCACACACACACACACACACACACACACACACACACACACACACACACACACACACACACACACACACACACACACACACACCACATGTTTGTGTACATGACCAACAATTCCCACCTCCACCCCCCATCTTTTCACATGTGCCAAAGCAGAATGGGTATTTTTAAGGTCTGCAATTATAGGCAGCAAAATTACTCTGTTGGCACCCCAATCCCACATTCCCCTAGCACCCTATCTCAATGGGAAATAAAGTGAAACCATTTAGACAGATCTGGAACAAACACATCCAAACCTTTTGTTTGTCACACCTGGGGACCACACATGGATTCACATCATACAGTAGATTGAAAAGGTATGCTTATTTACACCAGCAATCCTCTCATGCCAAATATCACAGTGCTTTTGCCAGCCATGACGTGGCCCTGTATCTGCCCGTGTTGTCCTCACTCAACTAATCTCCCTTCTCTAGCTTTTGATGACACCAGAAACACAATGCGATGTTCCCTCATCGCCCGTCACACGTCGGCCGGCATTGGGTTTTTGAAATCGCACACGCCCCATATGCATATTTCACCCCAATCGTCACTGTAGAAGTAATGAATAATACATTTTTTATTACATTATTGCAATAGATTTGTAACACTTGAAACAGAATGCAATATGCAGTTTATCTCCATGCATGGTGAACACAAGGTGCTTCCGTAGCGCCTGTCTGTGTCACCAGGCGAGAGGGGAAGAAAAGGGGAGAACAGAGGAAACAAGCATGTGTTATTCCTGACAGTCCATCAGGTTCCCGGGGCAATTATTCTCCCAACTGAGAGGTTGGATACTGAGGCTGGTGATGGCCTATTGTGCGTGTCTACACACTCAAACAAAGGATATGTCATTTATAACATATCTTTGTGCTTTGTGTTACTTTTCAACCCAGCATGTTAATTACCCCTCGTGTTGGCATACATTTGATATTAGTGTCAATGGCCAAAATCATGTCTTAACTATTCGGCCTTATCACTCAATAATATCTTGTTTATACTCATACACAACAACAAAAACATCAGAAGGTATTAGAAAATGGCAGTGGCTCCAATAACCCCATTAAATATGCGAGATATCATCATTGAAAAAAGTTTGCGCACCGTACTTAAGGCTTTTTGTTCAATTCACTAACCTTTCAAGACCTGGAAATTATTACAATCATTTCCCATATTCTGCAGGGCAGTGTTGAAAAGCTGGCATTATTAAAATCCCCCTTAATCATCAAGCGCCTTTGTTTTGCTGCCGTAATTGTGGTCCATTTTGAAATTTAATTTCCTGAAGTAGAGGGTCGAGAGCTGATGCTATTTTAAATGGAATAATTGAAGTGTTTTGTTTTTTCTTCTTTCCTACGTGTGTGAGCAGCGGTGTTTGTCGTCGGCCTGCCTTGTACTCTTAGAGATGAAAGCATGCTGAAGGCCTGCAGAAATCCCTCCAGCCACTATCGTTTAATTTGACGAGGGGGCGTGAGGTGAGCTGGAAGAGGAAATACATCTTGCTGTTGCTGTGTACCACTTGAGAGCTCATTCACTGCCTGGGGCTATTGACCACACTATGTCAGGTTCTATGCTAGGAACGCGTCCCCACACAACACTTAAATTGCATTTGGACCTTGGCTGGGGTGAGCAAATGCCTGGCCAGAAATCAATGGGAGGATACAAACCTCGGTGGACACAGGAAGGCGTTAGCTTTCATTCCAGCTATTGATGAATGCCAGGTACATTTCATCAAAGTACTGTAGCTCACTGAGTTTTTGTTAACTGTACTTGTGCAGCATCTGAGATAGGGTAGTTGCTTAGAGAGATAATGTCAAAAGTTGGAATATGACATTCAGTGTTTTTCTTTCGATAGCCAGGAGCCGATACGCCTACAAAAGTCTTGAGGAAGATGGGTTAAATGTTTAAAAAAGAATAAGTAGATGGATAAATAAACATTGTATCCCAGCTTTGCTTCGCTGATCTGTGACTAACTGGATAGCCATTAAGGTTTAAAAAAATCCCAGAGTGTGAAACAGACTGGAACACATTGAGCTTCGGCTCAGCATAATAGATTTTCATTTCCTTAATCAACTTCCTTATTCATCCTTTTTTTTCCCAAGGAATTAATATAGATCAGTGTAAATGGGAGCCACATACGTGAGTGGCAGCATCCAGAGAGCAGGCTCAGTGGAGGAGCGCAGGCTTTTCTCTTTCACCAGGAGCAGCATCTGTTGCTCCCTTGCTCCAACGCTATTTACAGATAGCTGCCATTATTTACGCCTGATGAGATTCTATCCAATTTGCCAATCCACACTGTTCGCCGAGACACGGACAACACCGGCGCTTAACAAGGAAGTACCACAGTGAGACTCGTCAGTCGACGCATGCGGTTTCCAAATCAGCATTGGCCGAGACAAATATGACAATCATTTGTTATGTAACAAACACAAAAGAATGATTCATAGTTGTTTCTGTGATGGCAAACATGTGCCTATGGGCTTCCACACATACACTTGGAAACTACCAGGTAAGTGAAATAGCAATTTGTATGTATTGGTGGCTATACCAAAAACATCCATCCATTATTATGACTGCTTAGTCATCGTTAGCATTCAGGACAGGCCGGCAAACTGAAGTGCCCGAGTAAATAGACAATATGTATCCTGAGATAAGGATTACACAAAGCTCTTAGGATAAAGTTCTCTCCTCGCCATGTAACAGCCCCCCTTCACAGAGACACCAGAGCCACATATTATGTACACCTCTGCCTAAATACTGTGCCTAAACCTCAGATGAATCCTTGGAAAGTTTGATGTGCCAGCTTTCAGCTCTGGGCTAGGTGGGCGAGTGTTATTTTCCAAGGGAAATAATGCACTGTGAATATTATGTGCAAGTTACTTTTTTGTGGATTTTGGAAATCATATTCTCTCTGACTTCAGGGACTTCACAGAAAAAGGATTTATTTGTGTGTGTGTGCGTGCGTGTTGTGCTTGTGTGTGCGTGTGTTTCTGACGGTGTGCAAAAAGACAAGAACCAAGAAAGAAATGACAAAAAAAAACACTGCAGTGAGAGGAAGTGACAACGAAACAAAAGAACAAGTGAAGACCAAGACAGAGAAGGAGAAAGTGACAAAGGCGACGGGAATAAAATGAGGCAACACAGAGAAATAATAAAATAAAAGGCATGTCGAAAGTAAAATAATAGAGAAAAGAAGAGGAAAAAGGGTGGACACAGTTTCAGACAGAGAGAGAAACTTTAAGGGGGATTGGTTGTGGCAACAAAAACGATTTCTCTATGATTGCAGTTCTTTTGCAAATAACATATAGTGTCAGTTTTAGTCTCCTTCAAGCATCAGATATATATTATATATATATATATATATATATATATATATATATATATATTATTATTTTATTTTTTCACATAAGGACAATTCAGATGCCAGAAGAAGAACAAATTAAGTAAATTGTCAAGTGGAAAGAAATAAGTAGACTTTTCAAACACTCAAAACTGTCATATGTCAACCCATCAGACTGCAAGGAGATGAATCCAAGAGGCTTTTGGAGGTGGAGATTCACCACTGTACTTCATTAGTATTGGCTGAAGAGATGTCAACAAAATCTTCCTCAGTGCCACTATAACTTTTTTGGTTGCTAATAAAGTTTATGTTTGTATCGCAGCATTTAGACTTTGCTGCGAGTAGCTGAGAAAACGTGAATCTACCTGTCTGTGACCAATCTTTTAGTTCTAGCTCACCATTACTAAAGGGGAATGATGATTGCTAATTATGCTAGGTGTGCTCACAACTAATTGATTCCTCCCGAAGAACTCATACAAATAATAGGGAAAGAAAAATGTACAGTTATATGAAGTTGTGACATATTTCCATCTTTCGTTTCTCTTCTCTTTCCCCATTCCCGTCTCTCCGCTGTCTATTGTGCATGTCATTGCAATAGGAACAAATCACAAACACACACTACACATCCGTCCCCTTTTTCAACAGGATAACCCTGTGATGTTATACCCTTGCAGGGTGCAGCATCTATAAGCTCCTTTTTTGTCTATTGAAGAAAAGCGTTCCACTCTGGTAGATTACGGTCAGGGGCGATTAAGATCTTTGCCTCACTGAAGCAGGGAAAAGGGAAAAAGGGGGACGTGCTCTATGTAACCTAAAAAAAAGAAGACATAGGAGATAAAATAGATGAAATCCTTCCTTCACTCCAAAGCCCATGGCTGCTCGGTGGGTGTGGCGATCCCAATGCATGAGCAGCATCATTGGCTACCTCTCTTTGAGTGACTGTCTTTCTCCTTGTCTCTTTTTTGGTAACTCTCCAGACTGAATCTCCTTGTCTCTTTCCTCACCTTACTCTCTAAAAAAAAGATCCCTTGTGTGTCTGTCCTTCACTCTGATCAGTCTCCAGTCTGAATGTTATCACTTCACAGTGGCATCAGATGTTGCATTTCATGATGTCGGGTTAATTTACAACACGTGCTGTTGCACGTGTTGTAAATTAGTCTGAGCAAGTGTGCAAGATGCCGGGGAAAATATTTTCTCTACAATTTCATTTCATACAGCTTAAAGCTCCAACAACTGACTATTGACTATACGTTACAAGCTTATTGAACATGCATGTTCAGTATATACGCTTTTAGTTAGATTTTTGTGTTGGAGATGTATTTTATTTTTAATTCTTGGATAAATACCCCAAATTACAATATTCCACACATTTTCCACACATTTTATTCAGAAGAAAGGAAACATTTTTTAGCCTGACTATTTCAACATGAACACTTAGTTTGCTACCTAGACCTGGAACTCTTGTTTTGAGCCACTGTAAGTGCAATGTCTATTATAATGTATCATCTACACATAGACGATGTATCATTTAAAAAAGTGGAATAAATGAAACCATATAAGAACACATGTACCAGACTAGATTGTCCAAGTTATAGAACCCAATTTTAATTACAAAATAAGCTACATCTTTAAAAGTTTAATATTATTATGATAATAATAGGTGAAAAGGTTTGGATTAATATCAGTATTTTTTAAAAGATATCAGTTTCCACTAATATGAAGCCTTGTCAGTGAGGAGTAACTTCTAGTTTTTTTTTTTTTTTAAGTTAAGGAAATATTAAGATAAATAGTGTGTCCCTCCCTATGACTGAATGTCAACTATTTAAAGTCCCAAGCCTCATCAAGTGATGGAATCAGCTGCTTTGCTGTCACAGCATTTCCCATCAACAGAGAACGAGCCTTTTAACAGCCTCATCATCTCGTTGAGGATGCTGAAATTTCCAAATCAAGAGGCAGTTGATTTTCAGCCCCTCCTAAAAGCCCATCATCACAATTTTGCAATAATTTCTTCAAGTCCCACGATACTTTTATGCATGCCCTGTAATTTCTTGTTAAATTGATTCAAATGACGAAACACATCACAAAAAAAAGTACACATACTGGAGCATAAATACTGCACATCATACGGCAGGAGCAACAGACAAGACTGCTTCGGTGTCTTGCTCCAAACCATTTTAGACTGAGCTGCCTAATGTCTTATAGGTAAAGAAATCCTTCTGTTCTGCTGACATGTGACAAGTACCACTGAATGAAGTTGAACCGTAGCAAAGTCCATCGCCTTTTGAACTCACCATGCTATATTGTAGGACTATGTGTTACCATTATTTGGATCTGTTCCAAGTCAAGTCCTTTCTCCTTGGAAACAATCTTCTGGAAATTATATTTCCGGTTGTGTGTCCTTACTGGGGAATATACTGTAGACCAAGAGAGTCCTCCTGAATCACTTGTTGAGTTGGAAGTCATTTCTTCATCGCAGACCTTTCGTTGACTGCCTGTACTCTACAGTAATACCCAATCACTGTTTTATTTCTATCTCACCTACCTCTCTCTGTTTCTTCTCCACGTTGGTTAGAAATATCACCTCATGTTAAGCCTCATGGGATTGGGGGAAGATGAATGACATTTCAAGAGATTTAGCAAACAATCCACTAAAATGTCTTAGGCGTGATAGGAAAGTCACCAGCCACCAAGCGATTGATTGAAGGTTTTGACTCTGGACGGTCAATTTGTGTTGTCAATCAGCTACTACGGCAGACTAGCATCCATCATGTGTAGGTTCTCTGTTGTGAATTGGTTGTATTCCTCTCCGCTATTACACAAGAACCATCCATATATTAAAAAAGTTCTTAAAGCTTCAACGCTTTACCGAAGGCCGACATAGAGAGGCAGGTTTTTGGTAGGCATTACATCTTCCAGGCACGTTCTTGAAAAGAGGGCGAGATGGTAAGATAAAAAGGCTTCTACCCTCTGCTTGCCTCTCGTGCCCACACTGTAAAAAAACATTCATATTAACAGTTCAATTTTACTGGGGTTCTGTGTTGGTTACATTGATTGGGTTTCAGTTGTTTACCAATTTCCTTGAAAGAACATGCAGATCATATTGCAACAATTGTTGTTTTTTCTCTTGAATTTGAGGAAAATAAGATTCTACAATCAATGGAAGATTTAAAAAAAATGAGTTGTCTTTCAGGTATACGCTTCCTTTGATCCTCTCTCAACCCGAGCAGGGAATCGGCCATATGGCAAAGCATCCCCTTACTCCCGCGTGCTCTCCATCCCACCTCCCATCTCTGCTCCTCTCCAACATCACACACACACTGATGCATACAGGAAAAGAGTAGAGTGAACCACAGGGATGTTATGGTTCCCGGTACAATAGGGCATAGCAGGGTTGGTGACCAGAGCAGATGTCTCTCCATTCCCCTCCAGTCTCTCTCCTACCCAACCCTCCTGGCGATGTGTGGTATCACCCCATGCCAGGGCACTGGTCCGGGCACCGTGTTGTTCCAGATTGACTAAAATGTATACAGAAGTTGTCGGTGGAAATTAAGTGTCTCTGCGGTGTCGGCAGGATAGGGTCAGGGGTTGGCTGGTAACAAGGAGCGGCACATGCAAAGGGCAGACAATAAATCTTTCCTGTGTGCCGGAACTGCAACTCAATGAATGCTTTGTTTTTTAAATGAGCCGAGTTGACCTTAGCGGTGCATTAATGCACATTTCAGATGCAAAGACATTCTCGCCCAGTAAAAAAAGGAAAGAAAAAACACTGCTTCTGGCTATATAAAAAAGAAGAAAAAAACAGAGCGCGAGAGGGTTGACTATTATGACTGTTCACCTTTTTACCCTGGCTGCAGAATTAATTTTCGTATTTGAATGGTAACACTGGTGTTTGGCTAAGAGATACTGCCAGTGCAATGATCCTCAATAAAGCACGATGAGTACTTTACATGGGAAGAGACATTTGCCATTTACAGTGGGAGGCCCATTGGATCACTTGCTAAGGGCTTAGAGGTGGAGAGAAAAAAACAGTGAGGCTGATAGAATAGCCTCAGCACATTCAAACTCTGTCATAGTGGGGCAGAACAAAAAAACACTATTCTCTGTACTGTAGATTATGGGTTGTTTATGCTCCATTTGGAATTCAAATGGTATTTCACACTGACAAAGAAACAAAGCTGCAGAGATAAAGGCAGCTGGTGTTAGAGTTGTCATTGTGGCATGGATGTTGCTAATGTCTATGGCAGGTCCAGCCGTCATGGGCAGATGGCCGCTGTGCAGAATACCCAGCATGAGCTCCCAGCACAGCGCCCCCTTCAGGTAAAGTCCTTAATTTCCTCTTGAGAAGTAGAGACAGAATGGGAAAATGTTTGCCAGGCTGGGCCAAGCTGTCAGTTTGTCATAAACATCTTATGATTTTTTCAACCATGCTGTCTTCTACCTCAACACCACCCACTGCACATCTTGGCCGCCTCTGAGATGTATGTCCATCCTCCTCAGCCACACTGACACAGCCTCATCAGGGCTCCCTGGAAAGGCCGGGAGTTCATATAGCCTTGTGAAACAGAATGCCAAGATGAAACGAGGGATGAAGGGGACACCAAAGGTGCACTAGCTGTGGCCAGATTAGCCATTATTTGCCACACAAGCCCTCATGATGCGAGGCCAAGGTCAGACAAGCAGGCAGGCACAGCTGGGCGCAAAGACTGAGGCATCCCAGCGGCAAATGGCCAGCCTTTGATCAGGCGTGTCATTTCTGTCACGAAGGTGACCCACACGATCAGACCATGTGGACTAGCCAAAGCCTGCAGCCGTGGCAACGAATGATGGCAAAATACATACTCTCTATCCACCCTCCAAAGTAAAAGGGGAGGATATCTTTGTTTTGTGGCCGTGCTAGTCTCACAACAGAGGTCATGCTCTGAGAGAGAGCTGTGTCTTAATAAAGCTGTTTTACTACATCTCCCCCTTTCCCATACCCTAACCTCTGCTTTATGAAGGCTCATCAGAGACAGACAGAAACAAACTGAGAGCAGAGCAAGCTGAGGGGGAGGGGCCCGGCAGACAGGAGCAGAGCAGCAGTTCCAGCCACACTAATGGTGCCCCCTACAGTAGACTGGCGAACATCCCATGATCCTATGTACCAGACACCCCCTCGCCCCTGTAGTATTCCTTCTTTGCCTTTTTAAGTATAGGAGGGCAGAATGATACTCAAGTTAATTAAGATTTTAATCCAGGGTGAGAGTGTCAGCGGAATCCCACATAACAAAGACAAACTCAGGCCTATCAAGCCGGGATTGAAAAGGAAAATAATATTTGGATGTGCGCTCTACAACGTGACAATATTCACCCTTTCGCACAGAGGTCAGGCGGAGTCACTTTGTAGAGCGATCAAAAGTCCAAGACATCGAGGTCCATTTCTGCAGGCTAAGACCTCCATGTCATCTAAGTTCTATGCCATCTTCAGCTGAAATGATGAGTTCATTTCCAAACACAGAATGCATAATCAAAAACCATATCTGATGTTGTAAACATGAGGAAACAAATTACGCACGATAGTAGGGGAGCGACGATCCATTACTGACTAGAGGAAAAGAAGGATGAAATTGACTTGGAGATATTTGAATGCCTTTACGTTTTCAGAATTCTCTTGCAGCTCGACTTCAAAACAGGACAGCTTGTGACAGTTGACGTGTTTGGAGATGAAATATGAGCTTGCACAAAGGCTGATTCATTCCTCATGTTCTTTCCACTTAAGTCTGAATCAGATTTGAGGACCTTGCTTTACAAATGTGCCCCTGTGTTCAGTATAGCCAAGAGTAAGACCTTCTGGGAAATGTAGTGAAAATGCAAACAAAACTTCACACTGGCCTGATCAGGCAGCAGGCTGCAGGAGAGGCAGGGGCCTATCCCATATTAGGAGGGTTCACCTACCTAGCAGGGTGTGTATGGTGGAATAAGTGGGACAACTCCCGGCAGGCTGTGAGAGCAGGACTAGTCCCTACGCTGCCTTATTGAAGTTTACCTTTGTACATTTACTCTGAATTTCAATTTGCCCTCCCTGCATTTTTTAACTCCATCTTAATACCATTAATACCATCTCCCCTCCAGAAGTCTGGGGACCGTCAGTCACATTCGCAACAGTTCTACCTGACTGGCCTTCGTCACGGTGACGATAAAGGAGATCAAACTGAGTTGCGTGATAACTACAACTATCTGGAAGCTGTTGTTGATTTAAAAAAAAAAAAAACTGCACTGCATTGCACTTCCCTGAAGACATATATATATTTGGCACAATATTAGGTGCTTAACATATCTAATTATTACAGTTATCTGAATCTCTTTAGATGCAGAATGAGCAATTCATTGTTTGGTTAAAATTTTTATTTGAGCCAGGTGCACATTTTAAAACATATTTTGGAAGAGGAGGTGATACATGAATGCCTTCATTTGAGCGTTTAAGTGCCTCCGAACAGTCTCTTAACCCAATAATAACCAGAATCCTACCAACTGGGGTATCTTCAGATTCCGCAGGTATACTTTCTTGTCTTCTTTCCAAATTGTCATGACTTTTTCAATCAATTTGTTCTGAATGTGATATCATTGTTTTTGGTTTCTATTTTAAATTAAAACTTTAAATAATATGTTATCAATCATTGGGGTTAAAGCATATGACCCCAAGTTTAATAGATACAATTAGAAGCGATAGATTAAATGTTTGCAATGAGTCCTAAGTTTGGGGTGTGAGGGAGTTTGGGGGATGCAGCAGACACAGATTCCCTCATTTGCTCTGTCTATTTTTTATTTAATACAAAATACAAATTAACTGTAACATTCCTAAAATGATAATAATCAGTTTGTATTATTATCAATACAAAGAAAAGGTGACATTATTTGATTACATCATTGTTTGTTTGTTTTTAATTCATTGTATTGACTCCAACTTGCCTTTCATCAGAGGATATTTGAGTACAACTTTCCCCCTCAATGATCTAAGCGTCATGCATAACTATACATGTTTCATGATACAACTAACCCCTGGAAATATTTGCAATTGAATATTTAATAATTAAATTCAATGGGATGGACATTTACACAAGATTTGATGATGGTTATAACCTTCATTTGTAAAAACTAAGTGTAAGCCCATATACCCTTTAAATCAGTTAAGTTGAAATCAGTTTAGTTTTTCACTACAGATAGAAAGGCTGATGATTAAGTATTATGCTGTTGAAAATGTGAAATAGGCAAATGCAGTGCAACCCAGAGCAAATGTAAGTACACATCCCCTCTGCTTCATTTGACCTGAACAGACATAAGCCTGGTAATTCTCTGACCCACTCGGCTGACCTGGAAAACTCTAATCATATTTGCACCGATTCCCAAACATAAGCACTTTAACTTAACTTGGATATGCAAATATGACTTCAGCGCCGACAAGACAAACTCTTGGGGATGTGTTTTTTTCTTCTTTTTCTTTTCCAGCCAGCTCAATACCTTTCCATTTAATATGCTGCCAAGTTAATCAACGTTGGTTGAAATCCGAAAGATCACAGGCACTTTAGCTGCTGACGCGCCTGACGTTCCTCAAAGGCAATGGCTGATGGATCTCCTGTGTTCATTATGGAGAGAAATTGTTCTCTTTAATCAGCCTGGGAGTCACTTATCATAAGGACGCCTTGCCACATGCACACGCACACGCGCGGAGACGCACACACTCAAGCACAAAACACAGACGGATGAACCTTCATGTAGAAAAGCCAACATGCAAATGTTCATACATCAAGATGCCTCCCCACACACATACAGTAAGCTATCAAGACACTTCCACCCTGGCATACAAAGGAGGCAAAGTGTCTCTCTATGATCACAGAGCATAAATGTATAGATACAGAATATGTATCAGGCATACACACACTAACGTCTTTGAGATCCTCCCAACCAATAATACAGAGCAGTTGAAGAAGATATACTTTCTTAAAAGACCTAATATGGAAATGCTTAATTACAATGCTGTGTACACACACACACACACACACGCACACGCACACACACACACACACACACACACACACACACACACACACACACACACACACACACACACACACACACAGAGACACATGGCTGTAAGTACTGCAACTTAGCTGCCATACTTGGTCTCATGTGACATGCTGAGTGAACGTGATCTTGTGACAGACCATGTTTAAGACTGAATAAATATTTGAGATTTTGTGTTCAAATGCTTGTCAGCGGGATGTAGGTAAATATATATTTATGTCCGTACTGTGCCACTGTGTGTAACTGCGTGTCTGTTTAGGTGACTGAGCGGGTGTTTGTGTGTGTGTGTCTGTGTGTGTGTGTATGTACCAATCTCTTTGGATTGTGAACAGGCGTACACTGATTTAATCATTCCCCAGGCAGAGTGTGGGGGAGGCAGAGGAGGCTGTGAGGCAGATAGGAACAGACAAACGCGACAAGGCAAAAGAAGGAGAGAGCATGCTCGCCCCGCGGGCCGTCTCTGCTGCACTATAAATACAGACTTGCACACATACTACACACTAAAGGTACACCTACATGGACACATAAATACATACATGTATGTATGCACTTTAACCTCTATATACTGTCGACAAATATTAAAGCACAAACTCAAAGTGTGTCCGTGCCTGGTTATGCATGTGTGTGGTGTATTACATGTATCCTTGCGTTTGTAAGTGTGGATGTGTGTCTTTGTGCAGTTTGGATGCACGCACTGTATACATCTAGTCCCAGGCAGAGGTCACTAATGGAGAACAGGGTGGTAATGGGCCTGGCAGTTCAGGTTGTTCTGTAATCGCATCACGCTTAACTCAATAAGGTAAAGGTCAGTCTGCCCCCCGGTAGACGCCCTGTCCCTGCTTTGACCTGCTGAGCGACAGAAGGCATGGCACTGCAACCTCAGGGCCTCTGAATGGGGCTGTTTAAAGACTTATTCAGTTACAAACTCCCCTCAAAGCTCTGTCCATTTCTCCTGGCTTTAAAGATTCAGCACTCAATGGCAACAAGAGGGAAATTCATTTTGATACAGATTAATCCTGTAACATTGTGTCATATACATATATAGTACAGCACACTGATGCGAGTTCATGGAAGAAGTATTATATTCGAAAGAACAACGGAGAAACTAATGCAAATACTATATATGATGTTGACGAGTTGAGATGTATCTCTAGCTCTGTCGTTTTGTTTTCACTTGCTTTGCAAAAAAAGATTACATTTGTGCATTAAAGCTCATTGCAATACAGATTCTCTTATCTGTTTCTGCCCCACTTTGTAATTTAACTAGGATTATTAATACATTAAAAAAAACTTGATGTACTGTAGCTTTAAGATTAAATTGCACAGCAAAACGTAAGGTCCTTATTGGTCCACAATATGTATTGCTAAAATTAGACTAACCTTTTCTGGGTTGAATAATCTATTCGGTAAAGTAGATTTAGCAAAAGCTCCTTTGGTTTGCCTCTTTATAGCTACTAAAGTTATGCCTGTTTGTGTTGGCTCCGTTTAAAGATGTCGACAAATCTGAACAAATTGTTCTGAGAACTTTTCAATCAGAAATACCCAGAGACTGTGTCTGTGCCTTCCTTGTTTCCATCTCTCACCCATAGCTCATCCCTCCTTCTCACACACGTCGTCATATCAACACTATTCACCCGATCTGCTTCCTCTCCCTTGACTATAGATTGCATTTAGCCTGTGAAACATAAAATAGACTTACAAAACTGTTTTGAAAAATAGGACATTCTACTAGAAGTAACCATCCATGCAACATAGATTTGATGATAACTGTAAAATTACAAAAACACTGTGATGTCAATGGAAATAGATTATTCTCCCTTCCTCTCTCACCGTCTTCCTTTCTCTCTCACGGCAGTGAGTAGGTTGGTGCCGATGTTGACAGAATCAGACCATGTTATAAATCAGAGCACAGCGGTGACAATGACGACCGACGGGTGAAAGATTACACACATATAGTGGAAACCTGAGACTAACGGCAGTAATTAATTCTGAACTTCCTGTAACACACACACACACACACACACACACACACACACACACACACACACACACACACACACACACCACCATATCTAAAAACAGGAGTAACTGGAAGGTAATAGCAGTAAAAATATGTCCGTTTCTTCAGCAGTCATCGCCCCGAGCCTCGGGTGTCTGACATGGCAGGCTTAAAGGAGGAGGAAGAAGTTTAAAGAGTGACCTGGGAGTCTCCCAGTGAAATGCCCCTAATCAGCCCCGGGGGGATAACATCCTCTCTGGGCTCTGGCTGAGCTGGGAGCCGGGGCCAGGCGCGTGGCAAGTCTGACAGACTCTCTTCCCAGAGATCAATACCCAGACTTCTTTTAAAGTTTGACATGTTGAGAGGCAGACAAGGAATACTTCAGAATTATCAGGGAGGAGAGGTCTTTTTGTGTTGTTTTCTTCTTTTTTTTTCTGGTGAGATTGCTTGACATGTAGTAGGTGTGTGAACATCAGCATGTGATTAGGGGTGTTGTGTTGCTTTGGATTACATCAGCGTTGTCTTCATTAGGGAGTGTGACTGGGAGGGACTGAGCATGTTCAATATGTGCACAAATAATGACTATATAATAACTATTATAAATATATATATATCCCTCTCTCTAAATTAAAGCTGCTCGCAGCTGTGACTGGGCCCTCGCCGCCGGCACGTCGGGGACGCCTGCGGGTCGCCGGCTCTTCCGGCCTCGAACATCCGCCTGGCAGGCGGACGTTCTCGGACGGACGAGCCGGCGACCCTTCGGCTTACCCCGACGTGCCGGCGGCGAGGGCCCAGTCACAGCTGCGAGCAGCTTTAATTTAGAGAGAGGGATATATATATATATATATATATATATATATATATATATACACATATATATATATATATATATTTATATATATATATATACACACATATATATATATATATATATATATATATATATATATATATATATATATATATATATATAAATGTGTATATATATATATATATATATATATCAGGGGTGTCCAAACGTTTTTCACTGAGGGCCACAAACAGAAAAAGATATGAAAGTCTGGGCTACTCAGGTGAGGTATATCGCAAAATGAATCAAATGAGGTCAATTATGCATATATATATATATATATATGTATGTATTTGGCCTTTTCCAAGCTCCAGTAGAAGTCGGCAGGGAGAGAAACTGAAGCTGTTTCTTTAGAGAATCATCACTGCATCTCCATCAGTTCAGACTCTCTTCACTTCTTCTGCATCATCAGGAAGGGAGTCGAGAACAGCTTGAATTCTTTCTCAATGGCAGAAAGATCTTGGAAGCGCTTACTGAGTTCTGTCATTTGATGTGATGACAGACACATATATACTCTTTTTCGCAGAAAGGTTGACCTCTGAAAAAAGCTGCTTTGATTTCAGACGTGGGGGAAGAGCAGCGGTGACGTTAGTAGTTGTGTCTCAAAGAGACAAAGCTTCACACAGAACAGGTTCATGTGTGCGTGAGGTTTGGTACCTGGGCTTTGGCTTGCAGGCTCTTGTTCAGTGTGAGATGATGATAAGATCAACTAGAGGCCAGGTCTGCCAACCATAGTGTGTCACTCAGCTCATGAAGCGGTCAAAACTGTTCCAAAGTTAACATGCTTTATGAGAGTCATGGCTTGAAGACTTCTGCATGCCAATATTAACTCATAGTCAGAGCGCCACCTACTGGGAAACTATGGCGATTTGAACTAGAAATGAAAATGAAATTGGCCGACTTCCGGTACGGTTTAGAGCATGGTCCCAAGATAGTTATTTTAAAGTGTATATGTGGTACATACGCCCATAAAATGTTGTATATCTATGTTGAACGTACTGCGAGGGCTGCTTTGTTGAATTTTCTCATTAGAAGTTCATTGGTCTTTTTCTTCTGAACATAATGAGATATAAACAAGCTTTTTATACATTTTGATGAAATTGAACCAATAATGATCCACAGAGGATTTTGTAAAAATACAACCCAGCATTTAGGAAGATTTGAGGTCAAGATTGTTTTTCACAAAATTCAAAATGGCGGAAATTCTAAGTTGGCGAAGCTTAATGCGCCCGGTTACTTATTTGTAGAGCAGACACAACAGGACATGTGTGCAAAATTTCAGGTCAATTGGTGATAGGGGGGGGGGGGGGAACTGTGGGCTTTCACAACTCACAGGTTGTCAAAAAAAAAAAAACGTTTTGTAGGGGGCGCTATCTGACTTCCTGTACGGTTTAGAGCATGGTCCCAAGAGCGTTATTTGTAAGTTTACATGTGTTACATATGGCTACCAGGTTTCATACATGTAGGTCAACCGTAGCGCTGGGGCTGCTTAATTGAATATTTGTAGGGGGCGCTATCGAGCCAAATTGCGATTTTGAAGCATTAAAATCATATCACGTAACTACATCTTTGCCTGTCAATGTGGGTGGTAAGTTTAGTTACGTCTCGATCATGCTTAGTCCCTCAAAAGTACCTTCGTTGTTGACCGCGAAGGATGGGTCGCCACGGCAACAGTGTTTCACGAAACATCAAAAGCTTTGGGGGATGGCGTCATGAAAGTCTTATGTTTGTCTAGAAGTAATTTGGTGTCGATCTAATCAACCTACTGAGAGAAGCTAGCCAAAGTATAGAACATTTTTCTTTCTGTAGCCATTAGGTGGCGCTATGACTCTAATTAAAAATTAGACATCACAGGTCTTCAGGCCTGGAGTCTCATCAAACATGTGAAACCTGGAAAGGATCTTTTTATGTGGAGTCGAGTTACATCGGTTTATTCGTTCACGGCGAAGGATCAAACTTCCGCGATGCTCCCACGCGACGCCGTTCAACGGATCCTTACAATCTTCAAGGTGATGCATTATCAATGTCTTAAGTCTCTTCCGACGCATTTGGAGAGGCATCCGAATAATCTGTGAGGAGCACGGTATACATGTACAAAACATGTAACTTCCTGTTGCCTCTAGGTGGCGCTATGACTAGGATTCAAAATGATCACATGGACGTCTTCAGGGTCAGGAGGTCATGACATATGAGAAATATGGAGCAGATTCCATCATGTAAGGCCGAGTTAAAGCAACTTCCATTTTCATGGAAAATGGTGTCTCTTTGGCGCTGCTCTGCGCTCACATAGTTCGATATTTTTAAAATCCTTTGATAACTTTTCCCTGCAAAGGTCTCAACATCATATTACCCGAATGTGAAATCAATCGTGTTTAACCTCTAGGAGGAGTTCGTCAGAATACAACGCCTGAAAACAAGGAAAATGCAAAAATTTAGCGATTCACTGCAGCGCCCTCTAGTGTTTGAAAATTCGGACAAAATTTGGGTATGTTAAGGGACACAATGTTGACATATGCTACAAAGTTTGTGAAGATAGGCCAAGTAATTCCGAAGTTATGTGTATTGACACATTGAGCCACGCCCCTAAGAGGTTAATTGGTTAATAACTTCTAAACGCAATTAGATACTAACAAAGTTGAAAATATCGTTTGATCACATTTAGCCAATGATGATCCACAGAAAGTTTCGTACGAAATGAAGCCAGAGTTTAGGAGGAGTTGACCAAAATGTGTTTTTTACAAAATTCAAAATGGCGGAAAATCTAATTAGGCGCATTTTATTTTCACGGATGAGTTTTTTGTAGAGCAGTCCCACCCGGACATGTGTGCAAAATTTCAAGTCAATCGGTCAAAGTTCGCAAAAAGGGTGGGCTTTCACAACTAAAGGGGGCGCTAGAGAGACATTTTCTCAGACTTTTGGCCGACACCCAAATTAGATTAAAATTTTCGCCGAGTCGGATGGGTGTGGAAATTTTGAAGAATGTAGGTTTATCCCAAGCACCTCTTTTCCCTGCGCATTGGTCGCTAAAATCGAATAACAATAGGTCCTCGACTCTGACTACGTCAGTGCTCGGGCCCTAATAATAGTGACTTTACTTGACAGGTCAACAAACCAGTGTATAATTCTTTAGAACACACTGAAACAATTATTTCAGAACAGTGTTGGCAGGACTGCAAGCAGTTGATAGAACCCCAAACAAATAAGAAGAGCTGCAAAAAATACATATAACAGAGAATCAAACAATCACGTTGTGTAGAACGGGTTGAGTACACCTATATTAAAGAAACAACAACACAGACGCTCCGTAGTCCATTCCAATCCAACCTGGACAAAGGCAGTAGAGACCAGAGCCACTTCCTACCTCTCACAATATAAGCCCGATGTAGACATATCTTCTGTTTTTTATATAAAGCGCTCTGTACTAGGCTGGAAAGAGATATATGTTTCTAAAATGTTAGTTTTCTACGTAAATACCTATTGAACTAACATTAGTGGAGTTTGTTACCGCATTGCTACTGAGTGTTAGGTATACTGAATGCATACACGTGCTGCTTTTGCTTTTAAATTATTGTAACTGTGAACGAAGACTTAACCAGCTTTACAGGAATGGTGTTGTTCCTTAGTTTCAATCGCCAAGTAGTGGTTTAGTTTCTATCTTTATCTTTTTAACCTTTTTCCCAAAAATGTATAATATTTTGTTAGGAAGTGCAGTTAGTGACAGTGTGAGCTCCATGGTAGCTCTGATAGCTTGACTAAGTAGCACCGGGGGGTTGGGGCTTAGCGAAAGGACAATTGATCCCTTCCAGTGATATATAATAGATTAGATAAAAAAATTGATAAATACCATATTACTGTTGTAGCTGCTGGATGTGGTGCTGGATTTAACCACTGTGTATACAGTTCAGTAATTTAGTAAAGTCAGACACCTTCATTGGGTCACAACCTAAATGTTGGAGGTCATAAGATGATTTATGGAATAGGAAAGCAGATAAAAAAAGTTATTTTTAATTACTTTTCTTGTATCTTTGAATTATTTTTACAACTCAAACACGTATCTAAATGAAAGCATATGAGACATTTAGAATGCATTTAGATCTGCTAATAACCCATAGACATCTGAAAATGCTTTTCAGGGAATTTTCTGCAGATGTTTCAACCTTCTGACACTCATATTTGTTGTCTTTTGTTGCAAACACCAATCTGGCTACCCAGCAGGCAAACTGAAAAAAGGCTGTTGCCAGTACTACCTGATCCAGCCCTGCTTGTTCCTCTGCAACCATCTCTGCCATCCATCCTATCTGACATCTGGCCCCGGCTCACTGGGCACAGATCAGCCCAGCCTGGCTCCGTAGCTTTAGGGGAGGTCAGCGACTGGGGGCTGAGCACTGGGGCCGTCAGGGAGATTGTTCTGCATACTGAGCAGCCTGATTAGGCAGAGGAGCACAGAGGGGCTCCAGCGTGAGAGGGCAAGTGGGGAGACAGGCGTGACGGCACACAGCCCTACAGCTTCCTGCCACCACTGACCAGGTAACCGATGACAATTCAGACCATCTTCCCTTGCACAGTAGATGAATCAGTGAAAGCTTTCACTCGACCCCGCTGTCATCAAGACAAAGTACAGTTAACATCCTGAGCTAAGTATCATATTGATGGGGTAAACTATCTAGCCTGCTCCAGATTGGTCACTATGATAATGGGGAAATGCCTCTGTGGTCATTTTATCTCTGCATGATGCAAAATTGCAAAGGGCATGAAAATATCAAAGCGTTAATGCATATATTTGCATGCTAATAGAAGGGCCAGCATATTCAGCTTTGAGTGATTTGTCTTCTAAAACACTGTCGGCTCACCTCTGTCCCTATGGTAAGAGCAAATTGATAAAGATAATGAGCCCATGACAAGCTGGCTCACATCGAGCCCCGGCACAGCTGACTGCCCAGAGCAATGCATCCCCTGCTCTGCCTCCATGGACATGTTGCCAGTGTGACGGATAATTTGCGTAATACCTCCACATTCCACCTCACCACACCATACCCATACCGTCTAATCGCACCACCCTGCACCAAAAATGATTAGCGTCTCCATGGAACATGCCCAGGTGCGTTATGATAACTGATGAGTGTTATCGCGCTGAAAAATAAAATCAGAGAGACGCAAATCAGCCAATGATTGGGGAAATTGTTGCTGCAACGCAGGCACAAGGTTTATGAAGCGTCCCTGACGTTCACTGATTACTTTTGATTTTCTCTGCTGTCTTCTTTTCCCAATGAGGTGAACAACGGGGGAGGGGGGCTGGTGATGAGGGCCCGTATATAATGGCTGATATGAAAAATAGGTGTGCAGGGGACGACTCAGTGGTTTTCTCACATCATTCCCCATAGCCGATTATTGTTTGAACTTTGTCAGACGAGCCTGTCATGCACAAGCATGCACACAACACGCCAACATGAGCAAACACACGTGTGTCTACACACTATTTATACTTAATACCCACACATTAGGGAGAAGAGGGAGCCCGACACTGCCAAGAGCAATACAAGGAGAGCAACAGAGTGAGAGGTAGAAGGGTCAGCCATCCGCTGAGATGATAATGAAAGAATAATAATAGAGTACAGGATGAAATTACTGAGCTTTACCCACAATATCTTCTCTCATTAGCTCCAGCACTAATGTTGCCGTTTATGCTTGTGTTCTACACCAGCTCCCCCTAATTAGGCGTGGGCTTCTAAAAATAAACACCAAACTAAATAGTGGCGTGAAAGTACATGCAAATCTGTTGATGTACAGGAATAATGGTGGCGGGGTAAAGGAGGGGTGCGGTGGGGATTAGTGGTGCGCTGCAGACTGAAGTAATTGAGTTGGGTAGTGTTGACACCCGGTCGCAGTCAGAGTGCCCATGTTGTGGAACGCGCTGCGTGCGTGTGTGCTACAAGGCTCAGCCAGCATTTGTTTTGTGCGGCTGGTGTCATGGTAAAGGTGTTAGTTCTGGATAAAAGGCTGCAACGGATGCACAGATACTAATCCCTGCGTTTCTTTGAAAGAGAGGACCAGGGTGGAGTCTTCCTCCCGTGAAACAGTGAGGACAATCTGTTGCAACACCTGAGCAGGGCACAGCGCAGACAGAGCCAGGACGAGTAACTGTCAGACGTCACTCAGATTCAAGGCCAGAAAACACTGTTCAGACAAAAAAAGATATTAAAAGTAACAGCGCTGTTTCAATTCAGGGTCACAGGGGTATAAATCACATCCAGAAAACTGCACAACCAGTCCAAACAGTCATATTTCTTAGAGTCTTTGGCCAGTTGGAAGCCAGAGCACCCTGAGGTGCCATTGCAAACCAAATCACAACTTAAAAGTCCCACACTGGAAGAGGAATTTACTATAACAAAGACTTTGAACCGTTATAAAACAATTCATTCAGTAGCTCTCAAATATATGAACGAAAATGGGTAAAATGTTGACAGTTCAATGATATGTGGGAGATAAGGTAATACAGTGGCTTAGAGCAATTTTCACAGCAAAGTGCCAGTTTAAGCACGACAGGGGCCAAGTAGGGCCGCGCTCATCTTGATAAGGCCTTTAGCATTGTCGCTCCAGCTTTGCGACTTAAAGGAATTCCATGATCTCTCGACATTGACATCTTTCCGTTACTTGGCATTTTGTCACATTTTTCACCTTCACTGAAATGAAGGTTTTACCATTGAACATTTGCTGATTTATGCAGGGTACATATCCCTGTACTAGTAGCAGTGGCTGGTTAGAGTCGCTTACAGTATTGTAATTTTTAATCTCTTAGTGTTGTGTTCATCGGATGTTTGTGCCATGTTGAAATTTCACTCTGTATTATTGTCTATAAAGGTAAGCAATACAAATTAATGTATAGTCAACTGGAGTACCACAACACTAACAAGCCACTTTGGAACACCTTTAAAGATAAACCATTTTACTCAATGTGAAAGATATCTAATAAGGATGAGTAAGCCACCAAAAGTTAGGTTTAACTGGAATTACAGGGTGAGGATGAGCCTGTCATTACTTTGCTTCTCTGTGCTTTCAGAGACTTTTTGCTATGAAAATAGCAATGCTAATGTGTGTTTTCTACCTTATCTACTGCATATCATAAAGCTGTCAACACGCCAGCCAATTTTAATTTATATTAGATGTTATTTTAGCAATTTTGTTTGATTTTGTTCTCTGAGCAATGTCACAGGAGGACGCCACATCTTTGTTATGGTAATTATAGCTCAGTGACATTATGGAGATTAAACAAATGAATGGACCAAAGTTTCAGCAAGCAATGCACTTGGGAAAATGCTGTATTTTCTGGAGTTAATACAGCTTGATCAGAATTCAAATCAAAGCAAAGCATTACAACAAAATAATCACATCGACTTAAAAACTTGTAAACGTCCTCCCGGGGAATTCTGTGACATCGCAGGTGGAGATTTTTTTTTGTGGAAATAACGCTGTCATGATGAGAAGGTGAAAAGTCCTCTTGCATATCAAGAGCAGCTTTTACCACTGAAGCAAACATCTTTTTTTATTTTATTTTTTACAAATCTTCCTTATTAGGTCAATAGCTAGTTGAAACCTCAAATGGATAAACTGTACTTTGTAGATTACTCATTCCTGTCTGCAAAGGTGGTAGCACCGTTGTGGTGTGTTCAAAGAGAGAGACGTTTGGTGACTAATTTCTGCCTTGACTGCAGTCCATTTGGCCTCACTTGGAGCCGAGCTCTGTCCATTACTGCAGCTCTGAGTCACAAACCTCCGCCCTGAGGCTGTCAGCAAGAGTCGTCCCGGCGGGTGGGTCGTTCAAACACGCAGACACGCAGGAATACTTGTACTTGCATGGACACAAACACTTTTTGTCTACTTCTCACACCATCACACACACACACACACACACACACAATCTCTCTCCCTTTCCCACTTTCTTTCTGCCACTCTCGCTCCCTCACACACACACACACACACACACACACACACACACACACACACACACACACACACACACACACACACACACACACACACAGTCACACAGTCTTACTTCCCCAGGAATTCAATCTTTTTATAGAGCGACTGTGTGCTGGCGTGGGCGGCGGTATGGCCGTGCTGTTTCACCCAGCTCAGACTGGATCTCAGATCAATATCCTGTCCCCCGCCAGCCAGCTAGTTCAGGCCGGACGGACTGCTTCTGAAAATCTGTCCTTGTGATTTCACGTCTGCTGTCTCTCATAAAAGAAGTCTGGTGGTTATTCACGAGCTTTAACACATGCAGAATGTACCACATGTATTGTTTGTGAATTATTGTTGAAGTGATATTCAAACACTCTGAATATGCATACTAGTAACTTTCTAAAGTGTAGCACTCTCTTGCACACATGTGGAACATACTGGTAACAAAAGAAATAGCTGAATTCAGAATGCAGCCTTCTTCAGCTTTTTGCTGTCTGGTTCTTTATGGCTTTGTGTGTGTTTTCCCCTTGGTGGTGCGTTACCTTTTTAAATTATGTTAACTAGACAGGAAAAACGGGTAATTTTTCCGGAGTTACTATTATTTTCCTCTAAAGTAGTAATATTTCATCATTTTGGAGCGTAATTACTAGCCGTAGCCAGTAGAGTAGGAGCAAATATTCAGAATAAAATCTATTGGAGTAAAACAGCGTGACCACGTCCACTACGGTTCCTTAAGTTCCGTTTCCTCCACCATGAAACCTCTCACTACGATGGAACGAGCTTACGGTTTATGGGACAGAAGAGACCTGAAGGGAGTTGAATCCAATTCTATATAGAATTATATTTAGAGTCAAATCCAATTCTATAAAGAATTGAATCAAATTCTATGTAGAATTCTATATAGCATTGAATCAAATTCTATATATAATTCTAGTTAATTATCATCAAGAAGAGTTCAATATAAACACTGAATGACTAAACAATACTATATTATAAATATTATTAACTCTATGGCAAGAGTATTTTATTCTATTTAGATTGGGACTAAATGTTATATTTCTTTCAGTATTTTCTTTTTTAAATTTGAGTAGAATTTACTTACTGTGTAATAAATTGCTAATATATCATCTTTTTTTTTACAAAGACCTTTTAAGATAGATGTAACATTTGAATTAAATAATAATACAACAACATACTGTAGTTACAATTTTTTTTATGTATTAACTTACTTAATTAAAAAAAAATTTAAAAAAATTTAAAATCTGGATTCAGTCAAATAAGACATTTTTATAATTTCATCAGGGAAATAACTATTGTGAGACCAAACTATTCTAAACAACAAGATGTTTCCAGTTAAGTACTTGATCACCTTGGAAAACATAAAACACACACAAACCCATAGCTACTTTACCAAACCACATTTCAGCTCGGATGAAGTACATTTCACTCTATGAGGCCTTTGAGTTTGCCAACATAGCCTCTGAGACTCTAAAATCTCAACCCCTAGGGTTGGGTAGATTGTGCAGCTAAGCTGAGCTGCAGAGATCTCTAAGGCTAGTTGGGCCCTTTCACAACCCTGTCAGCCCCTGACGGCCCTTCGCGATCAAGGTGACTTATGTGGTAGCGTCTGGCGCTGTGACGTTGTGGTCGGGATCTCATTCCCTGACAGATTACAGTGTTGGACAAGCTGCCATTCGGAGCAGTGTGGCTGTGATGACTCTGATAATTGAAGTGCTCAAAGGTGGATGGGTTGGACAGATGAAGCACAGCAAGTCAATGGATCAATACGTGATCTCCAGGTGCTGGAGCTAAATGGGTCAGTTGGACTGGGCCCTCGCAAACGCTACTAAAAAAGGTCACAGGGCCTTTTCTGGCTACATTCAGTCTTTTTTATTTTAGATCTATTTGTCACCCACCAACATTTTCCATTACGGGAATAAACAGCTAAACGCTCATGCCTGGCTCACACGGCCTAACTCTACCTGCCTCTCTTTCACTGAACTGTTTCATTTTATTTCAGAGAGAGAGAGAGAGAAAGAACTGCCTTCACCTCATTTTCTTTGAACGTATTAACATTATAGTCTATGCAGGGTTTCTGCTATGAATACTGTACTCCATCAATGAAAAGGTTCTCCACTAATTTTGGAGCAGGGAAAGTCACTGCATTTTTCACAAAACACAGTCCTGCAAATATTTCACAATAAAAGCATTTTGTTAAAAAATAAAGGGATTTGGGATACAGAAAAGCTAGTGGGCTTTTAATTTGAAACGGAAAAAGTGTTAAGTAAGTATAAATATATCTTGTCATGTCTATGACATATTATATAGATACAGTATTGCTTGTAGAAAGTCAATATGACGAGGAAAGAGATAAGTTTGTGTCTGTTTTGGTAGTGAACCGCATGTGTCACAGTGAAAAAATAGGCAAGACTAAGAATCTCCAGATGAGTCCCTCCTTCAGTCACACTGCTCACGTGGGCTGTGTGGCTGCTCTAATGCCGGACTTATACTTTAAGCAGCCTCCAGGTGCCCAGATTCTCTGCACAATAAAAGTGACGTTATACTGTCAGACTTGCCCTTTTGCAGGGGTAACGCACGGCTGGTTTGCCTGTCCAGTACATCAGACATTGTCTAACTACGCGGACACGTATAGACGGAAATCATGCTGTTGCCCTGTTTTCATGGCTCTACCTGCTACAGTTTTTAGGAGAATATTGGTTTGGAGTAGACGATCCAAACGTTACCTGGTCATGATTCCGTGTCAGCTTATGTCCATGCGACCATCGGAAAGCATTACCAAGGCTTTCCCTGTTAATATGGGCGCTGAAATGAAAAGTAAGAAGTTCGCGACGCAGACACGCTGCTCAGGTAGGCAGTGCAGCCTATACAGGATAAATCCCAAGCCAAATGTGCCCCAGGGAACATACATGATGTACAGAAACTGACCGAAAAAAATAATATCTTCACAAATGATATGCCAGCCAGTATGTGGCATTTATAATAATATTGGTCGGGTTTAGCCTTTGGATTTCTTCTATTATTGTTTTATCTCCCCAGTCCCATTTCACTGATATAACCATCTATTTGCCTATCTCCTTCCTGGCAAATAGACAAACAGACTGCTCAACATTCATTGTGTGGCAGCAAGCAGATTTCATAATCGTCACTCGCGTTGCTCACACGTCAATAGCTATGACTTTATCAGCAGGAAAACACACAGAAGGTTTGTTCATGGACTTAATTGAATAGGAATAGCTGAGCCGGGGCCTCATGCACGCAAAGTCATTTTCATATTGCTGAAATGTCACCAGCCGATAGGTTGACAGGCTGGTCTGGCCACCTGTCAAGCTTCCCTGTGACAAGTATCACCAAAGAAAACACCCGGCGCCCGGCACTAAGAACAGACTTCTGCACAGAAATTACTATCAGAATCTCTGTATTCACCGACTATAAAAGTACACATGTTTTTCTTTATGAAAGAGAAAGCGTTATCAACTCCGATGTTGTACAGGAACAACAGCACCTAAAATGCTGTGCAAATGGACACTGCAGGACAAACAATACACTACACACTATAAATATCACTTTACGAACATGTCATTCAATCAGTAGGTGCATTCAGGCAGCACGGCATACAGAGAAAGATGAGAAATATTAGCTGTGCAGTTTGCCAAATGGAGGTGTGCATAGGGAGAGCAGCCGCAAGGATCTGTGGGGATGAGCATAGAGAGATGGCTGAGTGTGAGTGAGACATGATAATTTCTAATCTATAGAGGTCTCTCGAGAATGAGAGGATAAGTCACCAGTAGGAGATGGCCCTAACCAACTAACCGTAGCCTTAATACACCCCCCCACTGGTAATTTACACTTATCCACGCCATGACTGAGCCTGAATGAAGGTGAAATGCACAACGATGTGTATGAGAGAGATTTATCCCTGTCTTTAGCTGTTAGGAGGATGCTTGGGTGGAAGGACAAAGGATTGCATTTAACCTTTTACATTTACCTGATGCTCTCAGCCAGGGCCACCTATCAGAATAGGCTGAAATTGTTATATCACCAACATGACAAGCAACCGATAGTAAGTACAGTACATGTACGTGAAAGGGTCAGAACCATGTGGCATGGCCCTCGGGTGACAATATATAAGAAAGTGAAACAAGAAAGTGAAATAGAGAGGGAGAGGAGGAAGGAACTGACAGGGTCAGATGAAGATAAATGCCAGATGCTGGAGGCCAGAGTTGTAGTCGGGCTCTACAAGAAGAAGGAGCCCAGAGTGTATATAAAAGACGGAGCCAGGAGGAGTTAAAGAAAGAAAGCAATAGAGAGTGAGAGTGAGAAACCATATCCACAGTGGATGGGGATCCAGGGAGGGGGTAAAAAGTTAAAGGAAGAAACCGGGAAGTAGTGCGAAAGAGAAACAGCCAATTAGCAGGAAGCCAGCAGGTGTGCTTTCTCTCTGGAGCCCCCCTTCCCTTGCCCCCCATCCTTGGTATGGGGTGGGGTGGGGTGGGCTGGGGGCTAATGCTGTGTGGGCCTTAAAGAGCAGCAAGTTGCTATGGCAACCAGCTGGCACGCTCTGTCTCCAGGGAAACGGAAATGTCACAGCTTAAGAGGTCTCACAGAAAGCAAGTGAGGAAGAGAAAGAAGCAGAGCGAAAGGCAGAAAAACAAGATACAGGTATGTGCGAGAAAACAAGGCGAAGGGATCGATGCATTCCTCCTTATCTTTGCAGCATGGCTGTCACATTATCTATGGAGTTTCTGTACAATCAAATGAATCATCTGGCATTGCCCTCCAATCCTCCCACTCACCCCTTAACTTAGTTTACAGCCCGAACAGATGACAACGTAGAAATTGGGTGATTTAAAAACAGTCCCTTAGTAGGAAACTGAAACCAAAGTCGTCAGCACCTGAGCACAATGCAGTCCATTGCCAGGCCTTTGAGAGCCAATCAACCTTCATTTATTAAATCAAATATTTACTGTCATAAGCAGACGAGGAGCCTGAGGGTGTGGTGCGAAAGCTAAAACCTGCATTGGCAGCATGTGGCGAGGGTGAATGTGACTGGTGTTTGCTGCTGAGCTATGGGCCGACCCTCCAAATCACACATTAGCCAGGCTCGACCAGCTGAAAGCCCATTAACCTGAATGGCCGCTGATTGCTCCACTATTAACACAGTCTGACTCCTCTCCTCCAGGGCCGTAACATACAGGTGCTTCAGCACCCTTCAGGGTCTTAGGAATAATCAGGGTAAACAAATGTTGTTTCTTTGTCATGGTAGTGACATTTTGTGTTATGTATGCCACACATTACAGCTTGCATCACTCTGACTTTCCCTCTGAAATCTTTTTGAAAATGAATTTACTAATTGTGCCCATCTGGCATAATTGACCTTTTGTGTGTAGCCTGTCATGATCCAAAAAGGTTGTTTCAATTGTATTAGAAAGTCACAGAAGTAATGAAAGGTGTGTGTGTGTGTGTGTGTGTGTGTGTGTGTGTGTGTGTGTGTGTGTGTGTTTGGGGTTGGTGTAAGCATGAGGACAGTGGGTTCTCGGTGAAAGGAGATGGCCAGCTAAATGGAGCATTTCTCCAGCATGCGGCTGCGTGCCTGAGAGTGTGGCCTGGCCATGCCTAATTTATTTCCTCTTTTGTCGTTGTTGTCTCCCTTCCTCGGTTGATTAAACCAACCTCATGCAGCTATGCTCAACAAATAGCCTAATTGAGTACGACCTTGGCAAATGATATATCAGCCCTATCCTCCAAAAACACCACCTGCACCAGACGCCCATCTCCCCAGCCCATTGCTCTGCGGGCCGCCGCACCAAGCACAACAAACATAAACAGGGGATTCGCCTCCTCAGCCAAAGTCATTTCTTGCACGACCTTTCCCACAAATCACTGAGATGACACAGGGCTGGATGGATCACTGAAATGGGACACATTTGTATCACTTAGACCTTTCATCAGATGCAAGCAGATACTCATCTATTATTCCCCCTTCCATTTGCAACTTTCACCCCACAGCCTGCACACGGGGGCAAAATAAGTGAACAAAACATTCCTATCTCTGCTTCATGCAGCAGCTGCAGCAGGCTTAAGCAGCACAGAATTCTCATTAAATTTCCATCCTGTCTCTGTGTTTAGATGGGAACTGGAATGAGGGAAGGAAGGGGGGCTGGTAGTTTGTGTTCAAAGGGGCCTGCTGTAGAAGATCTGATGGCTCTCTCAGTGCAGTCTCTGGTGGGATCTCTCACAGGATACAGATGCCTGCTCTGAGATGGCTTCATACCTAATGAGTCTGAGCTCCAGCAGGGCTGCACACAAAGCAGCGCTGCCCTGGATTTTCTGTTTGTTTGCCACCGCCAGCCCCACCCTCGCTGCCTCGCTCACTCGCTCACTCAGCACTGAGCGATGTGCCTGCCCACAGCTAGTGTGTGACACTGATGTGTTTCTCAGGAGGGATGCGTATCCTGCAGGTAAACACCTGGAGGCTGAGAAATCACCCTCCAAAAGCAGGCGGCAGGGGCTGTGCTGTAGCCAGGGACTGTTAACAAAGTGAGCCTCATCCCTCTGCCTGTCTCGGCAACTGGACCACAGGACCGGGTCTTGTGTGGTGTGAGAGGATGAAGGAAAGGATGATGAGATGCTCATATCTGAGTGTGTTTCTTCAAGATTTCTATGAGTGGCAAATTATTTACAAAATGGGAAATCGGTAACCACAAATTAACACCATGTGTTTGGAATATGTAAATATGACTACATACAAAACATCTTAAAAGTAAACTCACAAAAGTTACCTTTCCGAAGATATCAAGATTGTGACTGTAATCAAAAGGGCTAGGAACAGTGACAATTCAATATTGGGTATGTCACTTTCAGCCTGTGAGCAAAAAAAAAAGGGTAATTGTTAAGGGATTCTTGTTAAAAATACAATGAAAAGCACACGTAAAATTCCAGGTTTGTATCTTCACAAATGTAGATGATCAGTGTTTGTTAGTATGCCAGCAATGGGATGAATACATGTGTCCTTGTGTGTGTGTGTGTGTGTGTGTGTGTGTGTGTGTGTGTGTGTGTGTGTGTGTGTGTGTGTGTTGGAAAGAGAGAGCTCATGCTGTGGTGACCTCTACTAAAGACATGGAGGGAACGGAGGCTTGGTAAACAGCAGATCTTCCCTCCACGTCCCTCAGAGCCATGCCACATCTGGCCTGGAGGTGGGATAGGGACGTGTTGATAAAAATAGGTCACACTGCCAATATACAGCCTGAGAGCATGGCAGGGAGGTTACACAGCAAGGAGAGGAAATGGACGAATGTGTCCGTCTGTCCATCATCCTCAGCCTGCTGGGAGATTATAGGAGAGTTGTATGGAAGAGTAAGACAAACAAACAAATGCTGGTCCACTCTTGCCGTTACACAGAGGTCAGGCGCTTGTCTTGAACACTTGAGCCCTCTGCACTGCTGATCATTTCAATGACAGCATCCACAGGCATCCGCTTTTAAAATCAAATGGAAAAATCACACTGGGGGGTAATGCATACTGGAGCTCATTAAAATTTCACTTTAGAGCTCTTTGACGAGCTTCAAGCTCCAAGACAGCATGCCATCGAGGGCGTGTGAGAAGAAGTCCCTCAAGGCCAATTGCACAAGACAAACTGCAGGGGGTTGTCTATGTTCTCTGCCATGCGGGCGATTAATGCATACTGCATTGAGGGTCCCATACAGTCCGCAGTCCTCTTGCCATTATAACCCTATAATGAATCGTCATCATATAGGCGCTGGCTGTCCCAAGGCAGAATGGCTTTAATCAAAGCCTGTGAGGAGCCAACAGTCACCGGGGACAAATTTCACTGGGAGTTAAGTTATAAGAATGAAGGAGCCATGCAATCTCAACTCCTCCCAGATGGGCTAGAGGGATTAAACAGTGAGGAAGTGGCAAAGATGAATGGAGAGAAAAGGACGTTTCTACATACCTCTTCCCGTCTCTACATCAGAGAGCTGTCATGATAGCAGGCCCGACCTGCTTATTTATTGAGAGCTTTCATTCATGAGCTGACTGACTGGGAGCATTTAAACAAACCTGGGTTTCTGCCTCGGCATGTCTTTGCATCCTTTTAAAACGGGCCCTCCTTCATAACCATCCATCAGTTGATCATTTCATCAAGCCGCCCACGTAACTGGCAGTCCACATAAGACAACCCAAGACCCAAATAGTGTATCACTTTCCCCACTTCCCTGCAAAAGTGCTATTGTATTTATTAAAAACACTTCCCGTGGTTAACAATTTACATATGGCCAATATCACAAGACTTCATTAAATACATAATCTGGGATCACATCTCTCCTCAGATGTTTGTAAATCCAATTATTGCTTTATCAAATTGGATTTTGCTGTTATTATTTTTATTTTTTCAGGGTGTGGTGGCTGGCATGATGAAATTGGTGCAGTTTAATATCAGTGCTGCTGATAAATGTGTTTGGTTAGACAGTCCAAAGGGCAGGCACACTGCTCCAGAGCATGGCCCACTGCTGGGACGACTTCTGCGTTAATCATATTACAGCGCCGCTCCAAGGTGTGCAAAGGACATTTGCACACAAGGAAATGTGTGTAGGACAAAACTGATCGTCAAGTCAGTACCCCAATCCACTGCAGGGAGGCTATCTTACAGTGCTGCACAGACAGGATAGTTGTGTTTACTGTTTAACTAGACTATACCTTTCTACGGGGAGCGTAATTAGCTGTGAAGTGTCAAATAGACAAGAAAGAGCTCAACATGAAACTGTCTCTGATGCATATCCTTGCACTCTCTGCGAGGAGATGGTATCTTTATAGAACAAAAAGAGCCCACATCTCTGTCTCTCATGTCCTCTGATCTCTTCTCTTTACACTACCATCTACATGTTTTGAAAATGAAAACAAAGGCAATAGAAAAGGAAGGATTCTCCGAGGGGCTAGTCTGATAAAATAGTTCCTCACAAGTTTTCCCTGGAAGTAGTGAGACAGTCCCCAGAGTTCCTGTGTCCACTCTGAATGACACTCCAGGAGCCCTGCTCTCTGGGGAGGCACTACCCACGAGGCACAGCAAAGAAGACCAAAAAACACACAAGAAAACTAAAAACATTCTCCTGCTTTCTTTTCTACTCGCATCTTTGATGCTCCTCTGGTACAAACCTGGGTTTTCTCTTTCTCTTTATAGCGCCACGCAAATGAAAATATGTGAGGAGAAGCAGAGAAAAATGAGGCACCCTGAGGTGGAAAGAGAGGGTAGAGAGTGAACGAGGGAGCACTGGGGCTGTTTCTGTACAAACAAGCCAGAGAGAGGGAAGTGGAACATCTTGTTAATGTGCTGCCTACAACCTTGCCCTTATCCCTAATATTCCCTAAAGTGTGAATGTGTGTGTGTATGTCTTTCATATATATGAGTACATGCACGAGAGGGAGCTATCTAGTGACCTGTGCTGACCTGTGAACAAGCTTTACCTCAAAAGTGGTATTGGAAACTAAAAAGCCTGTCTTTTCAAAAGTTCCTGAGAGTGAATGCAGTGGGCAAGTGGACTCACTAAATAGATATGCAGCATAGTGGATTCCATCCATCCATCCATCCATTTTCGACCGCTTATCCGGGGTCGGGTCGCGGTGGCAGCAGGTTCAGCAGGCCGACCCAGGCTTCCCTCTCACCCGCAACACTTTCCAGCTCATCCTGGGGGACCCCGAGGCGTTCCAAGGCCAGCCGGGAGATATAATCCCTCCAGCGTGTCCTCGGTCTTCCCCGGGGCCTCCTACCAGTTGGACGTGCCTGGAAAACCTCTAATGGGAGGCGTCCAGGAGGCATCCTGACTAGATGCCCGAACCACCTCAGCTGACTCCTTTCGACACGAAGGAGCAGCGACTCGACTCCAAGCTCCCTCCTGATGTCCGAGCTCCTTACCCTATCTCTAAGGCTGAGCCCGGCCACTCTACGGAGGAAGCTCATTTCGGCCGCTTGTATCCGAGACCTCGTTCTTTCGGTCACGACCCAGAGTTCGTGACCATAGGTGAGGGTTGGAACGTAGACCGACCAGTAAATGGAGAGCTTCGCCTTCCGGCTCAGCTCCCTCTTCACCAAGACGGACCGGTACAGCGCCTGTTTTACTGCTGCAGCCGCACCGATCCGCCTATCGATCTCACGCTCCACCTTACCCTCACTCGTGAACAAGACCCCGAGATACTTGAACTCCTTCGCTTGGGGTAGGCAGTTTGTCCCCACCTGGAGGGAGCAGTCCACCGGTTTCCGGCAGAGCACCATGGCCTCAGATTTGGAGGTGCTAACTCTCATTCCTGCCGCTTCACACTCGGCTGCAAAACGCCCCAGTGAATGCTGGAGGTCACGGTCCGAGGAAGCAAACAGGACCACATCATCCGCGAACAGCAGAGATGCGATCCCGAGATTCCCGAACCGGATCTTCTCCGCCCCCTGGCTGCGCCTAGATATCCTGTCCATGAAAGTCACGAACAGGACCGGTGATAAAGGGCAGCCCTGGCGGAGACCAACACCCACCGGGAACGTGTCTGACTTACTACCGAGGATACGAACACAGCTCCTACTGCAGGCGTACAGAGACCGGATGGCCCGTGCCAACGGGTCCGGCACCCCATACTCCCGCAGCACCCCCCACAAAACCCCCCGAGGGACCCGGTCGAAAGCCTTTTCCAAGTCCACAAAGCACATGTAGACTGGTTGGGCAAACTCCCAGGACCCCTCCAGTAGTCTTGCGAGGGTAAAGAGCTGGTCCACTGTTCCACGGCCGGGACGGAATCCACACTGCTCGTCTTGAATCTGAGGTTCGACAAGCGGTCGGAGCCTCCTTTCCAGCACCCTGGCATAAGCTTTTCCCGGGAGGCTGAGCAGTGTGATACCACGATAGTTCGAGCACACTCTCCGGTCCCCCTTCTTGAAGATGGGAACCACCACCCCGGTCTGCCAGTCCATGGGCACTGTTCCCGACCCCCATGCGACACTGCAAAGGCGTGTCAGCCAAGACAGCCCAACAATGTCCAGCGCCTTCAGCATCTCAGGGCGAATCTCATCCACCCCCGGCGCCTTGCCACCAAGGAGCTTTTTGACTACCTTAGTGACCTCTGCCAGGGATATGGGTGCAACCACCCCAAGGACTTCAGGCGCTGCCCCCTCTCCAGGGGACATGTTGGCCGGGTTTAGGAGTTCCTCAAAGTGCTCTTTCCACCGCCCGACGATGTCCACAGTCCGGGTCAGCAGTTCCCCCCCCACGCTGAGAACAGCCTGGGGTAGGCCCTGCTTTCCCTTCCTGAGCCGTCGGATGGTTTGCCAGAACTTCCTTGAGGCCAACCGAAAGTCCTTCTCCATGGCCTCCCCGAACTCCTCCCATGCCCGAGTTTTAGCATCCGCGACCTTCGCAGCTGCAGCCCTTCTGGCTTGCCGGTACCTGTCAGCTGCTTCAGGAGACCCCTGGGCCAGCCAGGCCCGAAAGGCCTCCTTCTTCAGTTTGACGGCTTCCCTCACCCCCGGTGTCCACCACCGGGTTCTCGGGTTGCCGCCACGACAGGCACCGATGACCTTCCGACCACAGCTCCTAACGGCCGCGTCCACAATAGAGGCTTTGAACATGGTCCACTCGGATTCCATGTCCCCAGCCTCCCTCGGGATCTGTGAGAAGCTCTTCCGGAGGTGGGAGTTGAAGACCTCCCGGACAGGATCCTCTGCCAGACGTTCCCAGTTCACCCTCACTACACGTTTGGGCTTGCCAGGTCTTTCTAGCCGACTCCCCCGCCATCTGATCCAACTCACCACCAGATGGTGATCAGTTGACAGCTCTGCTCCTCTCTTCACCCGAGTGTCCTCTTCACCCGAGTGTCCAAGACATACGGCCGCAGATCAGATGATACGACTACAAAGTCGATCATTGATCTCCGGCCTAAGGTGTTCTGGTACCAGGTACACTTATGAGCCACCTTATGCTCGAACATGGTGTTTGTTATGGACAAACTGTGGCTAGCACAGAAGTCCAACAACAAAGCACCGTTCGGGTTCAGATCGGGCAAGCCGTTCCTCCCAATCACGCCCCGCCAGGTTTCTCTGTCATTGCCCACGTGAGCGTTGAAGTCTCCCAGGAGAACTATGGAGTCGGCAGGCGGGGCCCTTTCCAGTACCCCTCCCACCGACTCCAAGAAGGCCGGATACTCTGAAATGCTGTTCGGTGCATAAGCACAGACAACAGTCAGAGCCTTACTCCCCGCAACCCGTAGGCGCAGGGAGGCGACCCTCTCGTTCTCCGGGGAAAACTCCAACATAGCGGCGCTCAGCCGGGGGCTCGTGAGTATCCCCACTCCCGCCCGGCGCCTCTCACCCTGGGCAACTCCAGAAAAGGACAAAGTCCAACCCTTCTCCAGGAGCTTGGTTCCAGAGCCCGTGCTGTGCGTGGAGGTGAGCCCAACTATATCTAGCTGGTACCGCTCCACCTCCTGCACCAGCTCCGGCTCTTTCCCCGCTAGCGAGGTGACGTTCCACGTCCCTAGAGCTAGTCTATGCTGCCGGCGATCGGCTCGCCCAGGTCTCCTGCCTGGCCCGCTGCCCGGTCTACATAGCACCCGACCCCGATGCTTCCCCCTGCGGGTGGTGAGTCCACAGGGTTGCTGGTCCATGATCTTTTTTCGGGCTGAGCCCGACCGGGCCCCATGGGCGAAAGCCCGGCCACCAGACGCTCGCTGACGAGCTCCCCTCCTGGGTCTGGCTCCGGGAGGGTGCCCCGGTTTCCCTTGTCCGGGCGAGGTTGCTACAATCCGTGGGCCGTAATTCATCGGGGTTTTTTGAACCGCTCTTAGTCTGGGCTCTCCCCCGAGACCTGTTTGCCTTGGGAGACCCTACCAGGGGCTGACGCCCCAGACAACATAGCTCCCAGGATCACTGAGCCACTCAAACTCCTCCACCACGTTAAGGTGGCGATTCACGGAGGAGCATAGTGGATTCTTGCTGGTTAATTAGCTAGTCATGCTAACAGCGTTCAAATGTTGATTCTTACAGTATGTTCTGTCCCTTGACTGCAGAAAACGTAGAATCTATGAAATAACCTTTTTTTTTAAGACAGAAATTAGATACTTAAGGAGAGAACGAGGCTGTAACACTCTAAGTCTATTTTTTTCAATTTATCTACAAACTGCCTCTCTGTGTGTATCTGTCATTGAAGATTGTACTTGTTACTCCTCTGAACACAAAAAACAAACAGGGTTCTGCTAATGCAGATAGCAGCTTAACGACTCCAAATCAGGGTAGATGTAGTGCATCGGCCCGGAAGGTCGATAGTATAGTCAGAGCAAGCCATAGCAGCATCAACATCAATTGGATAGACCACTAAAGCAGTGTTGTAAAGGATCCAGGCTGGGAATTAAACAGGGACAACAAGGCAACAACGGGCATCACAGGGAAGGGACTCTCTCCCACGTCCAGACTGTGTGTACTGCCATGGACTCACAACACATAGAAGTCATTTGGTTCTTGGATTTGGGATCTCCAAATTTAAAAATTAAAATTGTTGACAGTTGAGACAGCAACATGCAAAAACATAAAATTAGGGTGACCAGACGTCCTCTTTTTCCCGGACATGTCCTCTTTTCGAGACCTAAAAAAAGCGTCCGGCAGGGATTCCAAAAACGTCCGGGATTTTGCTACGTCTGGGAAAATAGTTATTACCCCCTTACAAGTTTTGGAAATGGTATCTCCCTCACGTTCCACCTTCTTGCGCAAGCTCTGACTGTAGAGAGAACTGTCATTGGTCGACCGATCTCAACGTAAATGTAAGTTCACGGCATGCTACACGCTATTGCTACCCCCCCCCCCCGCGACGAAGTGTCCTCCTCCTCCTCCACTCCACCCACCCCCTCCACCCCCCGGAACGAAGTGTCCTCTTTTTCACAAACTCAAATCTGGTCACCCTACATAAAATGAACTATCTCATGCAAAATATGCACAGACAACAAAAGGACAAGGATTAATTATGCTGTGAAGCTGACAGGCATAAATATAGACTCGTTAAAGTGCTAACACGTTACCAATACACAAACAGGCAGCAGCTCTGTGGAAACCGTGCCATCTCCTGAGACCCAAAGGTGTTTATGATATAGGCACTATATGTGTCGTCTCCTGCCGTGGAGAGGTTGGCTGTGAAAAGGGGGGTAGGGGCATAACTGGTGGTGGCAAACAGGGAACAGGGGTCCATGCTGTATGGCCCACAGATGCCTCTACTCCCAGGCCCTCCTCTATGTCCTCCTCCTGCCTGGCTCCCAGACATCCATACAGCTCGGGGGCCTTATCCAAAGAGAGCCTCACAATGTTATCTGTGTCCTCTGCCTTTTCCTGTGCCCAGTCCACCATTGTCTATTTATTTATCCTGATCCGGAAAATACAGAGGGAAATGAAAACACACCTTTTTCATTATTTTTTTCTTCATTCAAGTGCTTTTCACCTGACTAAAATTCATATTTATGCTAATATGCGGCACCTCTTTCCGCCTCTGCCTCACATGGGAGATGGGAGCCAGGCTAGAATTAATGACATTGCATCGCCGGTAATGTTTGCCGCGTTTCATTAGCTGGTATATCTTTAATTTCCAATAAACACAGTAATTAGGGGAGGTATCCGCGGAGACAGGCTCTGGCAGGCTGCTGCCGTGGTAACAGCTGTAACCGAATCTGCGCCGAGGTAACAGCAGTCAAGGAGGACTTTCAGCTTAACCAAATCCTGCCTCGCAGTGGGAAGGGCCTCGATTCAATTAAATGAAAATGAAGCCCACCAAAGATATCAGCCCAGCAGTTCACAGAAAAGTGAGAGGAAAGAAGAAAAAAAAAAAACATATGCAAGAGCATATCTTTTTATTTTTTATGTATACAGACGTATGTGGTATTCAAATAAAACAAATACATCCATATTTCAAAACTTTTTTTCTTCTCTTTCATCTATATAAAAAAAAAAAACGCCCACACAGACATAGTAGACTTTCATGTCATGTTTCTTTCTTTAAAACCCCTTTCAAAGCAGTATCTCCCTTCTTCAGCTTTCAAATGCCTACTCTTTCAAAAAGCACTTAAGAGGGAGGGGAAAACATTCACAGAATGTTCAAAAAAATCAGCCCCTCACATATTACACTGTCTCTTGCTCACTGTGAGCACAAAGGGCAGTAGAATGGAGTAATCCTACACATTATAGTCAAAGGACTAGTGAGACTCATGTACAGAGAGGCAATTTACCATCCTGACCTTTCAATCTTTAAAATGTTCCACATATCCCTCCCCCTCCCCCCACACACATACTTTTGAACGCTATCCTCCAACGCAAGTGCTGCAATCATCTGAGGATTTCTTCATCTCAACATAACTTGATGAACAGAGTGAGATAAAAACGGAGGAAGAAAGACTGTCAGAAAGAGTAAAGCAAAGGACCAGATAGGAGAGAGATATAGTGATAGAGACAAAGAAGTGAATATTTCTCCCTGAGAAAGGATACGGGCCAGGTAACTGAGTGGCTGTGTCGCAAATGAGAGAAGAGCTATAATGGAAGCTGACACTCCCTGCGTTTCCAGTTCTGACCTGAGTGTCCTGTTTATTTAGAGACAAACAAATAGTGAACCACAAAGACCTAATAGGCGGTGTTAGGTACTCAAACTTAGTCACCACTGTGGAGGGCGGGGATGCTGAACACAAGTTGAATGGCTCCAATCTCACAAGGGCTGAGATGTGTTACCTAATGTTTGTGGAAAAATAGACATGACAATATTTCAGCCAGATTGCAGTGTAAATCATGGAAAACCTGTGTTTAGATTTAGAGGTGAAAATGCTGCACAGTGCCTCCATTGCCCCATCCTTTTTTCTTTCTTTTTTTCTTGGGGAAAGAAACATTTAGAATAATATATTATCCTTTCATTCTTAATCACATAACAACATTGTCAAGGAAGGAAAGACTACTTCTAGGTTGCACAATTCCTCTTGTCAGTTCCACTGCCATCTCTATATTTGTTCTTCAGATCCTGTCTCTCCCCTCCTCTCCTCCTCCAAGGGCTGTACACCTCACCAGTCTACCAGATCAGACAGAGGCTATGAAAAGGTCATAGCTCAATGGTGGGTCCCTGGCAGCCTCTCCTACTGCCTTCCATAGGATTAGTCTCTGCATTCAGGTTATTGGGGCCCCAGAGCAGCCGTACTTTGGCTCCCCTAAGCCCCCGAGCCCAGTCTGGTCTCCCAGCATGCAGGATTCATAATGTCAGACATCTCAATATCCCCCGTAATCACCAGATCAACTTGGGACCATGTGCTGGGCTGTGATTAGCAACAGTGGCTTACCAGTCCTGTTCAGACTTCGCACATGAGAACAATAAGAGTTGACATCTCCATCTGCTGCCATGAATTACTGGGGTCTCCTTCTTTCACTCCCCTCACTGAGAAAGACTCTCAAGGAAGGGAAGAAGAGCTCACTCACTTTGGAAAAGCTCGAACCCTAAGTCAGATAGCAGCAGGCTCAAGCTGTTCCTCTTCACCCTCCCATCTCAGTTGATCTTTGGGTGAGCATATGGCCTGAGAATCGAGAAAGTGCAGCATCTCGGCAGGCTAGATTAGGGATGGAGTAACAGGCTGTGAGGGAGTAGTGATGGGCACTTTGGCTGGAGCACGCCGTAATCTACCCAGCAAGGCAGAGCACAGATGCTGGGCCAGGCAGGGAGGCTTACTCCTCGTTAAGGGTCCATTACAGAAAAGTCCTTGTTAAAGAAACACCACTGTGAGGAGAGACCGTATGAAGCATGAGCAGGAATTTAGATACAATTTGATTAACTAATGAATTAATCTAACCATTCTCAGTGTGATTATGTCTTCATTTCCCTCTATTAAAGATACAGCAACCTTGGTGGCAGCCTGGGCCCGTTGTTTCCTCAAAGATCTTCAAACCTACAAACTCTCCCACATCCATAGTCTCTTTCGACCTTTTGTTTGACTACATTTTGCCTACCAATTCCATCCTTGCTTCCTGGCAGGCTTATTTGAGAAAATGCTTTTGGTTAGCAAAGCAAGGCGATGTGGCAAGGGAGGGAGAGACACCTGAGGAATTCTGCTCAATTGAGCACTGGGGAGGATGTTAACATGGGGCCTTGGCACCTCTGCCAAAATGAGTTAGCTGTACTTGATGTTTCAGTGTTGATTAAGAGACAGGGATGGGAATAGGTTTCAGCTCTGTTTAGTAAGGGAGCAGCAGGTGCAGGTTGGGACGAGCCAAAGTGATGACGGTGTTGACTAGCGTCAGTTTGTGCACTGCAAAAAATATCTTCCCTGACAAGTGATTCATCAGAGCATTGCTGTTTAAAGCAAAATGCAGAGGAATTATTCAACCTGCTTATATTATATATATATTTACTTTTTACTGTATATAGTAGTTATGGAGATGTATTGAGCATTAGCTACTATCTAACTATAAAGCAAGCAATCTCTCTCTCGTTGTCTGTATGTATGCCCTTTTCATTTCTCCAGAACCTTCTATCTACTTCACAATTGGCGGTTGTGTTGCTGGGGATGTGCAGTGCCGAATTTGGTGCAATATGGACATGCTACACAATACATTTTAATAAACTTATAAAAAACAAGCTAACATAATCGCTTCAAACGGAAGTCCTTGTAACTATTAAAAGTTAAAAGTTGTTTTACTTTCAAAATTGTATCTTAATTCAGTAAGTAAAATGGTTTTGATGGGATCACATTACTGAAGAATAATTGGGATCATCATTGCTTTTTGTTCAGTTTGCACACATTGTTGTAAGTAAATAGATACTTGGATGACAGCAAGACTTGTATTTGGCATTAATACAAAAAACATCCAACCTCTATGTATATGCATTAAGGAATTATTTTATCATTAACTAGCAACCCAAACCGCTTCCTTTGCATGGCTGTCAGGACTATAAAAGGATGAATGTGGTTCACCAGAATGAAAGTCTTGAACCTATTTGAAGTGAAGGGATTGCTTTGGAAGTTGAAAGTTATGTCACCCTACAATCCAAATGGTTCAATAATTTGAACAACAATGAGATTTAATGATCAAATGCAATTCAATAACATTTCATATAGACATTTTCTGCAGTGCAGAAACTGAAAAATATTCTCTGAAGAAGCACGTAGGCCGAACTGATGGAAGGAAGATTATTCCTCTCCCTCTTTTTCACTGTAACAACCTCCCTGAGCATTTCATAGCTGCATATGCTGCTGCTTAAAGCACCTCTGAGATTTATGCCGTTGTCAGCTCACAAGGGTGCAATCAGGAATAAAGATCCCATAAACCCCTCTGATGTGTCCACAGGTACAGCACTACCAGGTTATTGCTGATGGCGGATCAAAAACACCTAACTGTAGGTTTGATATTTTTTCTTTCCCTTATTTGAAGTGAAATAGTAGTTGCAGGTTGTGAGTGAGTTTCTCGACCTCAAGACACTATTACACAAATACATTGACATCAACAAGAACACAAGTTTAGCTGTTCCCGCTTTCCCAAAACAGCACTCTACTAGTTGAGAACAGGGTAGGGACTGGGCAGAGAAAGAACCCATAAAGATTGCAGACTGCCAGGGAAAGAGAAAGTGAGATCTGGATGGATGAGAAAAAATGCACAGCACGTCACAGCTTTAGGCCCCTTTGTTTAATCTTAAGTATGCTGATTTCCTCTGGGTTGCCAAGAGAGAGAGAGAGAGTGTGTGTGTGTGTGTGTGTGTGTGTGTGTGTGTGTGTGTGTGTGTGTGTGTGTGTGTGTGTGTGTGTGTGTTAGGTTGTTTGTCCACTTGTGAAGTCAAGCCAGGTTGGCATCTGTTGCACTGTGTATGCTACTAGTATGAGGCTGCATAGATGTATATGAGTAACGCTTGGACCTCACACATTATCCACTGTGTCCTGTGTGTTTGTGTTTGTGTATATGGGTGCGTGCCCACCTGGCTATCTCTCAACGGGTTACATAAGTATGTGTAAACCCTTAGGGGACTCTATAGATCTGGGTCCAGCTGGCACACTGCTCTCGCTCCTAGCACCTATAGCTTGTTCCTTTGAACTCTGTTAAAACAACTGACTTCATTTATCTCTTCCCTCACTTGTACAAACATGTTTTCTTTATGTTAATTGATGTATTTGCTTTCCAGATAGTCTTAACGGGGATGACTAACAAGGCTTAGCTGATACAAGCCCACAATTCGCTTTTCCATTCTGTATTTTATGGTGTGGTTGTCTAGATGGTATCTACTACATCCAGCCCGGCTCAAATATGTGGTCAACACTGTACGAAGAAAAAATAAGAAAATATCTGTAACTGTCTGAATACCTGTGCTGTTTGGTGACTGATGGGAAAAGTATTTGTGTGAAGGCCGAGGTGTGAGAGGTGTCTGGGTCTTGTCTGTGTGAGATTGCAGAGTAGTAATCAAAGAGGTGGCACCTTGGGCTGGGCAACCCCCCCCATACCCCCCTCTGGGCCTCTCAAGGGCCGTCTATCCCACTCCATCGCATCACTGTAGCGACAGCTCTCTTCGCCTCCCCATCAATCCCCTGGCCAGTCGCAGCTTCCCGATCTCACTGCCAGCTCCTCAGCCAGTCAGCAGCTGCCCAACAATGCCAGGCCTGACAATCGCTTACCCTGCCGGCTTCAAGTCTGTCAACCCCAGGCCTGTCAAATTACTGTCAGCGTAAATAGTGGGGGAGGGGAGGGGAGGAATAGGGAGAAAGGAAAGAGGAAATGGTGAAAGTGGATGGGAAAGGAATGGAAAGAGGAGGGTGGGGAATATTGTGTGGGATGAGATGGGGGGAGTGTCTCTCACACACACACACACACACACACACACACACACACACACACACACACACACACACACACACACACACACACACACACACAAGACTCTGACATATATATCACTCTTGCCCCATCTTCTTCTGATGCTGGCACTCACTCGCTCCCATCAATGTCCCTCTCCCCCATCTTTCTTTCAGGTAATTCCCTCGGTCACATCAGTCCTACTCATCTCTCTGCGCTTTTCCTCCCCCCGTTCCTCCCTCTGCCCCTCCGCCACGCATGTTCTATCAATATCCCCCAGTCTCAAAGCACCAGCTCAACATCTCTTTGATTCAAAAAAAAAAGAAAAAGAAGGAGACTGAGAAGAAGAAAAAAGTAATGGGCAGAAAAATGAAATGACTTTCTGGGCCCTCACGTAAAAGCACGGCTTGCTCTTCAAGACAGGCAATATTCCCTCAATTATTGCCACTCACAGAACCCTCTTCGCCAGCGGATGAAGTTTTAATTCCAGGCCCCCAATAAAATGGATGCCCTAGATATAATGTGGAAATAACTCTGCAATGTTTTTAGGATTTGCATGACAGCGCACTGCACTTGTGAGTGCTACACACATGCACTGCAGATATGAGTGGGCGTGTTTTCACATACATGTACTATAAGTAAGTAGGAGATGATGTGGAAGCTTCATATTGAAGTGACAACCAGCCACGGGCTCTCAGCTCTCATCTCTGACCTGTTTTTTTATTCCTCACAACTGGAGTCTATCAACTCTCAGTTGTATTTATATATTCAACACCACATCTGGATAAGACTGTGGCCTGAACTTTCATGAGCCAATATATCAATGCTTCAATCAATAATGCAGCAAATATCTAGATTATTATCTATCTATAAGAAATGCAGATAAACCGTCTATTTTAACAATTCACACCATCAGATTTCATGGCCTTTTGTTGTATGAAATGTGAAAATATCCATATTTCCAGTCATCTAAATTCCCACTAGATTCTGGCATTCAACTTAAACAAGTAGGCACCATTTAATTATATTTTGGCTTCCTAAAATCTAGTTTTGTTCTTGAAATAGTTCTACTTTGAGATGCATTTCCTGTTTTGGTCCTAGTTATAATTAAAGTTCTGAGTTTTATTTGTAGCTCTCATTTTATTTGTATTTCCCTTTAGTCCTTGTTGTAGTTCAGTTTGCAGTCTTAGTTATTGCTCTTAGGATGTCGAGCTCAAGTTCTTGCTCTAGTCAATTTTCATCTCTCATTTTAACTATATTTATTCTCTCTAACTGTATTTCAAGTTGTAGTTTTAGTTCTACATCTAGTTGGAGCAATATTTATAGTAGTAATAACTATGTTTAGTTCAAGCTCCAGTCCAAGCCTTTTGGTAGATGCATATTCAGTTCCAACTCTGGCTCTAGTTCTGGCAACAAAAAAAGTTTCTTCACTCTGCCGGACTGCCTTTGAATTTGTATTAAGACGCTGGTCTAATTTGCCATAGTGACTAACCTCAGGCACTCTGGTTTCTGATTGGTCAAGGGAGGGGAGTGGCCCCCCGCTGTGCATAGATGAGTGCTCAGATAATTGGTTGAGAGAATTGGGAGTCGTCAGCGGCCACTCGAACAGAAATGGGTCTAGCCAGCTGAGCTCCCTGCTCCTTAAGTGCCATTTTAACAGTCATTCCCCTCACCTTTTAATTGCAACTCGACTTTGAGGGCCTAGACGTGGCCCTGGTCTTCCGTCATTAACTGACGCACACATTTCATACGCACACATACGGATGCAAACGTACGCATTCAAGACAGAAAAAAGTGCGTCAGACCGGTACTGATGATCCACACAGGACACACACTCACACGCTGACAACAGAACAGACATGTTTCAGATCCACACTGCTGACACACCAGAGGGAATAAACATGGCAGAAAATTTCGCTTTGTCTTTGACTCATGGAAAGAGAGAGAGAGAGACGGAGCGAGAGCAGGGAGGAGACAGGCTTTGTCTTGGGTGTAGCTGTGTGGCTGTGGGGATCGATTGGGTTAGCCAGCAGGGGCTTGGGTCTGTGAAGCAGGAAGAGACACAGGCAGGAGGTTAGGGCTGGGCAGAAAAGCCTAGAAATGCTTTATCACCACTGCCAGCAAGGCACTGTCTCCCATCAGGGGCGCAAGAAGCTTAGGGGCTTGAGAGGCTGTGTGTGTGTGTGTGTGTGTGTGTGTGTGTGTGTGTGTGTGTGTGTGTGTGTGTGTGTGTGTGTGTGTGTGTGTGTGTGTCTGAATGCATGAACTGTGGGTGACAAATATTACATTATCATCCGGGGTGTTTCACTTTCACGCTGATATTGTTTGATTCAACCTGGCATCTGTGAAGGACCTCAAGAAAGCCTTCTGCTATTGTTTCTGTTTTGCCCTCGCTTTCTCAGTCGGGTTTAGATGGAGCTATCAGAGAGAAATGAATCTAAACTGTCTGGTGGAGGAGAGCAGATAAAAGGCAAGGGGAAACCAGGTGAAAACTGTAATACTGTATCAGGCAAGGCATGCTGCTTCTCCATGCTGACATTAGCCTAAAGACCAAAAAGTCATATTATTCTCTGAGCTTTCTCTACTATTTGGATCAAAGAAGGGAGTTGCTTGAGACGAGGCGAGAGGAGGAAAGTGGAACAAAAGGAATTTGAGGAAAGCTGACATGCAGAGAAAGGAGGATTAGACATCCACACAGGAGAGGAGAAAAAAGGAAAAGAGAGTTGTGGAAGGTTGACGCAACATGCTGACCTGTCACACTTTAGTGCCCAGGGCCCATTGGTGACAATGTCATCACCCAGCTAAGGACGAAGGGGTGCCGCTTGGTACAAATACATTATTACTACTGCAGTGGGGCCTAAAACAGTGCAGTGTGTGAAAATGAATGGAGAGGCAAATCACAGATTCAGTACCTTCCGATTGCATTTTTTTTTTTAACTTTATATTTGGAATATAAACTCTTCATAGAAATAATTATGCATGCTGAATTTGAGCTTGACGAGAAGATCACTGCATGTTAAAGAAATTCTAAATGACAAATGAATCCCCTGTGAGTTATTCATCTCAAATACAGACAATTTGGGTTTTGGTCTCTGACAATTCCATTCATTACCAGACAAGTCATGCGGTAATTGAGCTGAATAAGTTGGCCTAATGTCTTAGTCCTCCAAAACAAACAGTGCTGTCATAATTTGTTTTTAATCGGATTGCGTTGTTTTGCTGATAAAATATGCTTACTTGCATTATTATGAGTAATGAGAGGAACGGAACTTACTGCAGAGCAGCGTCGCTCTCCCCAAACAGCAAAAGAGACCGATTGTGATGCAAATCAGCCTGTCTTGCTGTTTATTGATTTAGACTCTAAAGGACACCTTCTGATGTGGATGCTGCCGTCTTTCAGTGCATTTTTTACCTTTCACCTGAATCAGACTATGATCCCAGAGTTTTAATTACAATGCGCTCCTCAGCTCAATATTTGGATTAGTTGAGGTTTAAGCGCAGACTGTGAAATTTCATTTGATGATATTTTCAGCTCTGACAACAACAGGTAAACAACTACAAACCTTTTTATATAATCCTCTCTATTTCCAAGTGGCATTTGGGTTGTTAAGATATCTTTTTTTTTGTAGGTATTCATATGTTGTGTATTATCTGATGTGCGGTATACAGATTAAAATGTGTCTAATATGTAATCACTCAGCCATATTCCAGTACTTCAACACATTGCATTTTCAAGTGTGCTTCTGAATCAATTGCATTTGTTTATTACATTTAAAATCAAACATATGTGCTTAATGCTTATTTGAATTCTTCTGAGAAAGACAAACATAATCCTGTTATATCTTAAATGCATCAATAACAACAAGAATAATGTCCTTTTTTTATATTGTTGGGCTATGGTAACAGTAGCTGTGACGTTGGGTCAAGTTATCACTTTATTACATTTTCTGTCAGTGAAGCAGTCTGTGTAATTTCTATTTCCATGGTAATAGTCTGGCAACTCGTGTTTGCAGAGGTAGGGATATGGAGGTGGATATCAGGAAATGTGCTTTACGTAACTTTTAAACTGCAAAAAACATAAATTAAATGTATATTATTTTCCAAATCCGTCCATGCATTGGTAACAACCAAAAAGTGTCTGAGCTGTGTCTGAGCTGTCAAACCTGCCTCATAACACCAAGCTAAATGTAATGTCGTACTGAAATATGTAAATGATACAATAGTGTAGTATGTGCACTTCTTTTGCAATAGTCAATAAAATGTAGTTAAATAACTCTTTGGTGTTTTTGACAGTACGTGTCTGATCCTCATACATACACTCAATATACGTATAAGCACTATGTCCTATACCGAAGGACTGTGCTCGTTCGTACATTACACATTTTACTTTCTTAAATTCATTTTAAACTATCAGTTGCAAACAGAAATGAGACATTTCCTATGCCTGAATGTAGAAGCCAAAGTGGATCTAAATAACCCAGAAGTAAGGCAGAGATTGCACCTGGGCAGCTCAGAACACTGATAAAAGGTTTTACCTCCATTACAGGGGCTAAGACGAGGCCCGAGCCACTGCAGCTCTGGATTCCAAGCACACCTCTGATTTGTCAGGAGAATGCTGTAATAGTGGACGTAATGGCACAAGGATGGTTGTTGTGTGTGTGTGTGTGTGTGTGTGTGTGTGTGTGTGTGTGTGTGTGTGTGTGTGTGTGTGTGTGTGTGTGTGTGTGTATGTGTACGGAGAAGTGATATGAGAAAGAGTGAATGACGGTAGAAAAATGTCTGCAGATGGATGTTGAAACAGCCATACATCCTCGTTAGACCCCCTGTCTCCCAGCGGCCACAACAGTCCCATCATCTCACACACACACACACACACACACACACACACACACACACACACACACACACACACACACACACACACAGACAAAGTATAATACACTGCATTTGACATTTCTGCAAATTTTCTTAAACAGACCTGAAGACTAAGAGTCTTCTGCCAGACGCTAGTGTCAGCATGCCTGGAGAAGTGAAGGGATCACCAATATAATAGGATTCATTCTGAGGGGAGCATGAATGTGTGTACTAAATTCCATGGTAATCCAATTAAAAAAAAAATAATTAACACTAAACCAACACCCCAACAATAAAAATAAAAAATGTCAACCTGCCGGTGGCCCTAGGAAAAGAAGCCAGTATCATTAAAGTCAGTAGGATTCTCCCTCTGTGGACCATGAATGTCTGTACATAAGTTCACGACAATCCATATGACAGTTGTTGAGATAATACAGTCTGGACCAAAGGGTTGTACCGGATCATCGACCAACATCATCCGTAGAAGCATCGTATTGGCACTATTGTCAAAAAATATTCTAAGAATATCTCCTTTCATATAGTGAATAATATAATCAAGGTGTTCTTCACTAAGAATTTACAGAGTTGAATCCGATTGGTCAAGCCTTTTTTTTTGGTTTGCTCACAGATTGAACTTGTTTTTTGCGTGAAGGTGCAGCGCTGTCCGTTGTACTGAAACGCAGCAAAGGAGGGAGATCGAGAGACATAACTGGTTTTCAGCCTGCTGTGTTTCATGGTTGTGAATAAAACGTTGTCCCTAATTCAATTTTCCCCCCACTGTGGCAATCCACAGACAGAAGGGAAACAACAGGAAAGTGAAGGGACAGTCAGAGCAAAGGAGAGAGCGAGAGAGAGAGCTGCAAGCCACAAATAGCTCATTCTACCCGCCTTCCCGTGCCGATTTTGACAAAGATTATTTTGACATAAATTCCAAATATATTTAGCGCTCTGATAGTGCTAAGTTTGTATGTGAGTAATCAGATTAATACATGTATTCTTTGACTTTGAAACTGTAGCCTTATGTTGCCTTTCTGACGCTACCGACAAGATTCTGCTCCGACGGTACCACAAATTTGGATCGTGCAACTTTGTATACATTATGATTTATTGACGCGCACTTAGGAGATGGATTGAAAGCACATGAGTTATTTTAAAATTTGTATTAACAGTATTATGAATAGGCTGATAAATATAAAAAATAGGTTATTTATCATGATTTATTGAGAGAAACCAAGCAGTTATATGTCAAATCAGACAGGAAACACCCTCATATATCCTTTGTTTCATAACCACATTTCCCCGGCACTGCAACCGTTTGACTGTGAGACCGGCAGTCAAATTAGACTCCTTAGATTAAACAGTCGACTACTCTGGGTCATCCCCAAAATATACATACATACTATATATACATATCGAACAAATATTGCATATATGTTAAAAGCCTTCAAATTGTCTTTCGTGACTCGCATCAGCCCTATTATAACTGCTTGTAAATGATCTGTTTTTATCCTCACACATCCTTTATCCTATCCTCAAGGATACCAATCTGTCCATTGTGCAACAGAGATGAGGATAAAAGTGTCTTTGACACCAACTGCCACCCTCTGTGTAACCCAAGAGGCACTACCCACCCGCCATCAGACAGTATCCACTGGCTAATTCCCCCCAGCATCCCCAACAGCCTACCGAGTCATGTCCTTTATCATGTCGTCACCCCCTCCTCTGTCCACCCACAGCACAAGTATTTTGCCCTCAAGAGAGCTGGCAGAACTACAGTGAACCAAACAAAAATACAAATGGCCGCACAGACAGCTCGCACTTGCATCTGCATTCATTACCTCTCATTTTTGCAACGTACAAAAATGTCTCGCTGAGCCGCTGTTGTGCGTTTAGGACGGGCTTCACGATGCTGTCACACCGGCCTTCAGGGCTCACGGCTTTCACGGTTGAGACAGTCAGAGGTCAGTAATAAATATACATGTGTGGTCTGCAGCAGGGACGATACTGCGAGAAATAGAGCGAGGGAGGAAGATGAATACTGAGTTAACGTGCTGAGCAGAGTAGGGCTACATTCCCAGTTCCCCAATCACAATGTCCTCTGCTGTTAGTCTCAGTCTGACTTGTGAACATAAATATTTACACGGCTGTCACAATCAGGATTTATAGGACATTCTCTGCTCTTCCCGTAACAGAAATATTAAGTATGCTTTATTCCCTCTTTTCTTTTGCAGAGGTAAGTTTACTTCTGCGCAATGACATTCTTGTTTGCTCTGGGATGTTATGAAACCCAGTTTTCTCTGTATTGGATACTGAGCGCACAGGGTATGGATATTGTCTCATTATATTGACAGTTCTTGTCCTTGGCAGTTTCAATAACCAACATTCAGCGAAAGAAATGTCATAATACAAACAGTTTGGATGTTTCCAACTGATGGGCTGGTGAAGTGAGGGAGAGGCAATAAAACACAGACAATATACGTATTGCCTTTCTTTTGTAATACTGGATGCAATAACAATAGTGCAGGCTATCTGATGTTTATTTTTGTGTGGATGTCTGCGTGTGTCCAGAAAAACTCCCAATGTTTGTGACATTACTGGAATACTCTCAATTGATGCAGGACCAATGCAAACACCTCCCTCTCTCTGTTTTTCTCTCGCCTACTCTTCTTCCTCCTAATTCCATCCTAATCTGCCAATGCCAAATCTATTTTGTCATGTAACTCCTCTGATAGCTTGGCATGTAATTAACTCCTTGGCATGCTCTGTGGGTTGTCATTTGCATGGTAATACATCTCTGCTCCTTATTGTAGGTGGGGGAAGCATACAGAAGAACTGTGTGCTCAGCTTCAGCAAACATCCCTATCCAACCATTATCAACTCCCCTGACTCCAACCTGTTTGGTCCGAGAAGAGTAAGCGTCACTTCCAGGTGGCAGACCATATTGATTAAACATTGCGATTAGTTTTTATGAATGTATTTAAGGGAGCGGAGGCGAATGAAGCTTTTGGACAACTGACTGCTATTAATCCGATGGAGCATTCAGAGCCTTGTATTTATTTGTTCCTACAAGCCTTTTGCCATCCATTACAAAGCCATTTCCTTTTGTCCATTTTATCAATTTTGAGGCCCATTTTTCCTTGAGAGATCTCTGGCTCTCACCCAGCTATTGCTTATATACAGTGTATCTGCCAAACCACAAAGCAGAGGCCAAACCAAAATGTATGTGTGTGATGCGTATGTGTACATTTCTATCCCTGAGTGCACATGCACACACACAAATAATAGGGCGAAGAGACTAGGCATTTGGGGTAAGAGAGAGAGGAGGGGGGGGAGAGAGAGGTGATTATATGTGTGTGTTTTGAGAGATGGATGAACGGAGTAAAGATTGCACTCATCTGTCGTGGTACAGTGCTCCCATCAGGTCTAATGAGTGTGCCGGGGTGACCTCGGTCTCGTAAGTTCACAGGCCTGATTAAACATCGTCTCCGAGTCGACTCGTGGGATGCCGAGCAGACCAGCACCGGCTCCCCACTCTCCTCTTTTCTCCGCTCTCCTTGTTCCCCTCCATCGTCCTAATGGCTCCTTCTGATCTAACCCCATTTATCTCTATCACCCCCCCCCCCACACACACACACACACACACACACACCCACACACGCCTCCTCACCCCTTGCTACCCAGTGCTTCACTCTCCCAGCGATACTCCTTTTGTTTGACTGTCATCTGTCTCTATTAATGTTTTTTTTATTATTTTGGCATGTGTGTGGTAGCTTGTACGCTTGAGAGTTACGCGTTTCCAGCTTATGTTCAATGGTTATATGTTTCTTTTCGACTGTCATCAGTAAATGTGTGTGTGCTACCAGCCTTCTATGTTTATTCAGAGCTAGTAAGCCATAATGAAGCTGAGGTTGATGATGATAAACTGCAACAGGATCCAGGAGCTGGCGTAACTCACGATAGGTAAAGCTTTCTGTGGAGACTTTGATTTATTTGGCCCTAAGGTGCAGAATATTGGCTGTTCCTCTGAGCTGGAGGCCCTGTAGGGTCACGAGTCGGAGACATGCAGTTAAGACGCAGCCAGCCAGTGCGTTTTAATCTTTCTCTCTTCGCTTTGATCTCAGTAACTTCAGTCAAAGCTTGCTCAAATCATCACCAAGACATTTTAAAGAGTTGCAATTAGGGCCAAATAGCCCGTCATTTATCAAGCTCCTTTCATGTCCACCATTTTATTTTATGAAAGGAATCGATTGTCTCTGTGGCATGGAGGCGCAGCCCGACCTGTGCTTGTGCTCCTAGGTGAACGCGATGAGCGCAGTCAGGCCATCACTCCCGCAGTGAGGGGGAGAGATAGAAGGTGATTTGGCTGGCTGGAACACCATGACCGACACTTCTTTCACATTTGCACCAGAGTAATCAGAGAGCCCGATCTGGTAAAAAATATAGCTGCTAGTCAAAATGCCAGGAGCTCTAGGCATCTGGGTTTGCTTTTGGGGTGGGGCTCAGCTGCTTGAAGGGGGACTGAAGAAGAGAGGAAGAAAAACAGGTAGAGGTCAAAAGAAAGGAGAGAAAAGGATAAAGGAGAGAAAAGGAGAGGAAAGAAATAGCAGGAAGGGAGCAAACAAAGCTAGCAAGTGCTATTGTGTGTTGTTTATTTACAGTTTTGTGTTATTTACATCACTGCTCCAGAGGAGAGCTCTGCTTTTTTGCAGACAGACGGTGAGGGAAAGACATGTGGCCGACACAGACTTAGACAATGAGAGAGGGAGGCTTCTCACACACACACACACACAAACAAACACACACTCGACTGGGATTTGTTCATCAAAAGCTTATTCAAAGAATTATGTACAAAATGAGCACCGTTCATCAATATTTAAATCCTCAAACTGTGAAATGAAACCTATTTAATACATAAAATATGCATTAATTCTTTAAAGATTTGGTCTGCGGGAGATGTGTGTGTTTATAATACAACAGTCTTTACATGCATATTTATCAGCAACCTATATTAAAGGATTAATGAGATGAAGACCCACACACATACACAAGTGTCCATACACAAACAAGCAAATTATCTTCTATGCATGTATTGTGCACTTCCATCCACACACAGTGAGACACACAGAGGCAGAGCAGAGCTCCAGCAGTGCGGGGCAGGATAGGAGGCTGCAGGGCCCTGACCACATAATCATCTCCTAGAGAGTGATCATCAAGGCCTCCAACATCACTGCACAAATACACCAACCTTGGACCCCTGGCATGATGGCAGGGAGGAGGGGTGAAGACAAAAGTGTTTACAGGAAAAAGGAAGGGAGTGAGAAAATAAAAAGAGAGGGGAAAGGAGGGGGAGAAAAACGGAAATTAAAAAGTGGAAAGCTGGAAAAAGAGAGGGGAAATGGAGTCTGTGTTTACAGGAGGGAAATGGGAGGAGGGCAAAAAAATTAAGGAGACAGGAGTAGAGATTGTAAAGCACAAGAACGTGAAAGATAGAACGTGTAAAGGAAGAACAGATAGATGTTATGTTGACCGGGAAAAGTGAGGAGAAAAAACGAGGAGAGAGAGATATATAAGGGGCTATTTTTGATGGGTCAGGTGGAGGGGAAGGATGCAATTGGGAAGGGTGAGAGGCAGGGGAAGAAAGTGAGAGAGCAAAAAGGGAGTCTGTATTTAGATGAGAAAATAAAGGACAAAGGAAAAAAAAGGTGAGAAAGAGACAATGAAAAAGAGAGGGGAAGGAATAGGTTAAGGGCGGAAATGGGGCTTTGTTGATAGTAAATGACTGAAGAGAATAAAGAAAGAGGAATAGGATGAGAAAAAGAGTAAAGGGGAAAGACGAAAGAGGTGGAAAACTAACATAAAGAGAGAGAGAGACAGAAATAAGTGAGAGAGTGTATCTGTTTGCCACGCATGAATGTACAGCAGCGTTCCCCTGGAAACGGCAGCCGCTTGGATTATGAGCTGATTAGTGGCCCTCCTCCTTGAACCCCCCCCCAACCGAGTTGTCTCCACAACAGGGTGTGTGCATGCTACCTGTGAAACGGTCTGTTGAACAATCTCTCACAAACACGCACACACACACACACACACACACAGAGAAACAATATTCATTCGGATACACGCGCGCGCACACACACACACACACACACACAGACACACACACACACACACACACACACACACACACACACACACACACACACACACACATACACACATACACACACACACACACACACACACACACAATAAACTCAGCCTTTACTCTTGGTTGAATTGTATTCACTGTAGCCAATACCTTACCATGTCAACATCTCAATCTTTTTCCCTCTCTGCTGGACTCTGCCTCTCTGTCTCTCTGTGTGTGACGTGGCAGGGTGCTAATCTTGGCCCTTATCTTTGCCCGCAGCTCTGCTCACATTCCCTTCTCCACAAGCACCTTATCTGCCATCGCTGTCAATCAGAGCAGATCAGGCTACCTACAGCTGAGTCTGCTCGACCACCCTCCTCCCCTCGCTCCTCCGCCAACCTGCCTTCCCTACATGTCCATTACCAACACGCGCACCGCACCTCCCCCTGCCCGCAACATCTTTCACACATCTCACGCAAGTACACATGCAAACTCAGGAACCATTAGAGGAAGCCATCAACACTGGCATCGGTCGTGGACTTCTGCACTTAAATTGGCTTCCTTTGTGAGAACCTGATTAGCATGTTTGACCACTAAACGCAGCATCCTTACCAGCTAATTACCACATTGGTTCGTGTACCAGCTCATAGAAAAAACAAGGGTGAAATTTGATTTTGATTAGCATTTTCCTCAAGGGAATAGAGCCAAAGTGCAGCAGTAATTCAGTATCAAGCATTGCAGCAAACATAAGCTCTTTTGCGATTACCAGCGGGTCACCAGCGGAAACGTTGGCTTTCATTGTCAATTGTACAAATCAAGAACAAGTATTTTAGACTTGTTGCAACCTCTAATCTATCATCATATTTCACAGTAATCCAGAGTTTAATGAGGACACTACATGAATAAACATAGTTTTATTGCTGAAAGAAATATTTTGATGAAATGGAAAGTAATTTTAATATTGATCATGCTCTATGTAATGACACTTTTTGATCTGTACCAAACTGCATCATGTAGGATGTGTTACTGTAATACTGTATACATTTACATTTTGCACAAAGTATGCTCAAAAAAGGCTCCATTATGTCACCAGAGGGAAAAGCCAGTACATAGTGAACCTGTTAATTAGCTGATGTACAATGTGGACTCCAACAGAAAGACATCTTGTAAGTAACACTACTTAATGTTTTGTCTGCTGCTTAGTTATATGCATGTACAAAGCACAGCAATGACAGTCATGCAAATGAACACACACTCCTGCCCATCGGCCTTCCAATCAGGGATGCCCAGTGACCTCCCACCTGTGATCATGCTAGGAAACCCACCCATCTAAACACTGTGCACACAGCCCGCAGTCACACAACCACCCACTAATCAGGAGCACTAATCCAGACTGCTGACATTTTTGGTTCACAAGCCTTGTCATGAGGGCAGCTGCACTGCAGGCATGACAAAGGGAGAAAAAAATAGAATAGAACAAATCCCTTTTGGGCAGGTTTAATATTTTTTAGGCAAGGGCACTTTTATGTGGGGGCAGGTGTGCTCTGGCCCCCAAATGCTGAAGTAATTGTAGATAATGGAGTTTTAAGGACAGCTGCTGATGCAGGTTTAAGGGGGATTTGGGAAGAGATTTATTGTGGTGGAAAAGTTGGAGAGGTAGTGAAGGAGGAGGTGGAACGGGAGAGGCAGAGGTTAGGGGAGAGGGAGGTCTGCTTTGGCTTATCCAAGCAAAGGTGAGAAGCAGGAGGAAAGGGAGGTGAGATCGTAAAAAGGAAGAAAAAAAAGATATGGCTCTATCTTCTAGCAGAAAAAGCTCTGGGAGTTAGAGGGTAAAAAAAAAGAAGAACTCATCCATAGTTTAGTGTGAAACTAGAGCCCGTCTGGCCTGGTGCTTCTCGAGAAAAGGGGGTTATAGAGGGCACAAGCTGGATGACTAATTGGGGAGGATACGAAATGAGGCTTGACTCATTCTACACCCTTGAATCAACTCTGCCCTACAGTATGCATCAAATGGGCTCCCTAAGTGGTGCTTTTCCATTGATTATACCCTTCCAATGTTACGCTCCAACTCCTTGTTGGAAAAAATTTGACAGAAAAAAGGGGGCAGTTGAAATAACGGTCAATATTTAACACGGGCAAAACAGAAAAATCGGAAAGCAGAGAGTGAGTAATATCATATAAACAGATAGCCATGAAAGTGATTTGAGAGAAAGAGAGATAGGACAAGGTGTGTAAAAAGTGCGTTTGGCTTGCCGTAAACGCAGCAGTGCGTGGCACTTCGCCTGGCATGGCACTCACACTTTATGAGGTGTGGAAGGGCCGTCTCCCTCGCCTGTCTGCCCGTTTTAATGATACAGTTTAAATGGAAAAGCTGGAGCTTTAGTCGGCACCAAGGACTTCTCTCTTTCTGAACCAAACACACACACACACAAACCTACATCGGCATGCATGAATATATATTCGCAAACACGCGTAGAACTTTACCCGTGCACACATCGGCATGATGTCAGGACATTTTTACTCATTTGAACAAATGAAGAACTGCAATTTGTTCGGAATCATATTTTGTAGTCGTTTTTACTTAAGCATATAGGCAAGACCACTAAATCTCACATACACTTTGACCCTAACCTTAATCAAAATCAACATAGAGAGAAAGAAATCAACTGAACTAAAAGTAGATGTCAGGTTTGTAAATGTTACAAGAAAATTCAAATTCATATGCAGTTAATGAACAAAAGGGCTTTGTGTTTCCAGGAGATTGTTTGAACACCTGTCTGTAGTTTGCACAGGGCATGTAGGAACTGAAGTTAAAAGCCACAAAATGATATTTTGCTCACATTCCAAGACATTCAGACAGACACACACTCTATACACCCTACACTTGCTGTATAGATGATCATAGGCCCTAGAGCTGTGGATGAGAGTGGGGAGCGACACCGATGAAGCCAGGAGGTGAAAATGGCTGTCAGAGATGTGAAGCCTCCTCTGATCTGCCCTATGTGCCTGGCCACTGTACAGACAGGTTTTTTACCCACACCCCTCACCTATCACTGTAACCTCTCAGAGGAGAACATACCGCAGTAATGCAATATTGATCTGACAATGTAATATGTGTGTGTGTCTGCATAGGTGTGTGTGTGTGTGTGTGTGTGTGTGTGTGTGTGTGTGTGTGTGTGTGTGTGTGTGTGTGTGTGTGTGTGTGTGTGTGTGTGTGTGTGTTGAGGTGAGAGATGTGCACACCAGCCTCCTGTACAAGTGACTAAGCTGTGCATTGTTTGTGTGTTTGTGTGTTTGAGTGTTTGTGGCGCGTGTGTGATATGGAGGCGGCTATGAGAGCGATGAATTTATAAGCAAGAGGTGAGGTGTTAGCCTTGGTGCTATTTCCGACACCTCACTGTCAGAGCTTTCCTCTGCCGTAGCGGGTCAGACTGAACAGAAACTAGCGGGGGCCTGTGCATCCCATTTCACCTTTCACTCCTCTATATCTTCATCTTGCGCTTCTGTCTACCTGTCTGTGATGAGCAAATGGTGTTTTACTGGCTCTTATTTACTTACAATTGGAAATGAAGCCTTAGAAAAATGCTCTGATATCATATAATGTAATATAATTTATCCAACCACTGAATAATAATTTAATTATTACAGTAATTAGCTATATAGTTTTAATATATTAAGTCCAATTATTGAGTCCTGTATATATGAATTAGCAAATTGAGTTAGTTTTTTAGATGTTGTCAATAGAGAACCCAGGCATGATAAAGTAAAAGGTAGATGTTGACTACTTGTTCATCAAGCAATGGTCCATCTCTTATTGCTGTAATTCAAATTGTCCTCAGTAGATGTCTAAGAAGCCGTTTAAAAATGCAGGACAAACAGTGTAAGAAAGAGACGGATAAAAACTAGTGATTCATAGTCTGTATGTTCATAACGCTACTTCACAGATGTTTTTCTTCCCACAGTGAGCTTTCTTTTCCTGTCTGTGTGAGTCAGAGTCTGCCGAGGATAAAGGACCATTATTGTAGTGACACAAGGAAAGGAGATGCATGACAGCAATAAGGACTTAGCAGAGAGAGAGAGAGAGAGAGAGAGAGAGAGAGAGAGAGAGAGAGAGAGAGAGACTGCAAATAATATTTAGATTGTCTCACTATATACATTACGTGTGTGGACATTAAATGATCACATAGCTTAAAATATTGCTCACATGCTTAGATGCACATTCAAACAGTTTTTGCTTGTTGTAATAATTTTCAACATGGGAGAAAACATGTCCTAACCATAACACAACCTTTTATTCTATATTATAATCCTGCTATATGAAGTTTTGAACATCAATTAATCGGTGGTGACGGATTATTGCCAAAAGTATTGACACCATCTAATGCCTCTATTCTTTATATTCTCACTGACTGAGATTTTAGTGTTTTATGGCACAAAGAGGTGCATTACTAAATGAAAACATAGTTTTGTGGCCTTAACTGTGGCCTTAACTTTGAGAAACACTTAACGTAGCAATACCAAGATGAAGAGATTTGAGAGTCTCAATCATAGTCTCAGCTCTTCATGGTAATTTTCCCAACAAATGACATTACCTAGCTTCAAAGGTCTAAAAATCAAACATGGTTCTTAAAAGAAAAGAAACACAAGAGCACTCAGATGCACATCACACACACACGCACGCACGCACGCACGCACGCACGCCCACACACACACACACACACACACACACACACACACACACACACACACACACACACACACACACACACACACACACAGATATGTAGCCTCTAGTATAGACTGATAGACTGACTGACTCATCGGAGCCCCAGAAACAGTAGTTGTTCCCAGTGCAATAAACAGGCACACCAACTAATGGAACCACCCACACACCAAACATGTATTTTATCAGGCACCACATTCACAAACAAACACACACGCACACACACTCTTTTTTTGTCCCAGCCCACTCATTGCTCGTTAGCTGCTGCTACATTGGGTGGTTGTCATTTTGTGTGTTGCTACTGTGACACAGTCTGGCTACTGCTCACTGTATCTGCTGAGCGCGCACCACCAAAAATACTTCACCTAACAAACTCTTCTGATTACAGTTTGACTTTCTCACTGTCTCCTTCTCTCCCTCCTGTCTTTAATCAGCATGTAAACAAGCACAAGGTCATTTTCTTTCTTAAACGAAATGGGGGAGATAAGAGGAGCGTGGCATAGTTAATCCTTTGGACACGCTGATGGAGGAGTTTGTCCTGGTGATGCTCGGGTGTTAATTATGCAAGAATGCATCTCCTCTCTCTCTCTCTCTCTCTGTCTCGCTCAATTCTTTCTCTCTCTCTCTTCCTTTCTCTTTTTCTCTCTTTCTCTCTTTCTCTCTTTCTCTCATTCTCACTCTTTCTCTCTCTCTCACTCCACCTATCTTCATCTCTCTCTCTGTCTGTATGTCTCTCTCTTTCTTTCTCATGCTGACTCATCAGTTCATCGCTTTCCTCTTTCGCTCTTTCTTCCATGTTCCCTAGCTCTTTCTTTCATTTGTGATTTGCTGAACTCAGCAGCAACATGTTGTCTTCAACCCTGGTTTTGTCTTTGAAGAAATACGTGCAGATTGCCCGGATGTCTTCTATGACTGCCAGAATGAGTTGTGAGTCTGGTGAACTTGCTTGACAGGGAGGAGGGGGAAGAAAAAGAGAGGAAAGGGGGGGAACTAGCAGGGGGAACAGGAAATAAAGTAAGAACTAGAAAATGTTTCCTTTTTCCAAGCAGCTGTCTTAGTAGAATACATTTTTTTTAATTATTATTACCAAATAGTTGTAGGGTGCCAACACCTGTTTCTATTGAGACATCACATTGTCTGAAACTAGATGGAGGCATCCTTTGAATATTACACAACTTTGAAGGTAGATTTAAGCCTTGATCTTTTCAAAATGATCTTCTCAGATTTGAATGGGATGGGAAGTTAATTAGCCAAATCCACAGCCTTTTTTTTATGATTTAGAAGGAAAGATCCAGCCTACTTTTTGGTTTGTTATTTGTATTTCTACCCGATTGTTATTGCCAGACAGCCTGATCTGGATCCAACGGAAAGTTCGATTTTTAATTGGTTTAGGAAATGTCACATTCCAGCGTGCAGCCTAACTAAGAGACAGCAGCAATCCAACCTGAGTAAAAGAGTAAAAGCATCATTCTTGGAGGTATGACAGCACACGGGCCTCATTTCCATCCTTCTCCGCTATGTCTCAGCCTTCTCCTCTTCCCCAGTGAAGCAGCAATGTTAACAATGCTGTCCCAACATTTACCAGTTCTGCCTCATTACAGCTAAAGAAGTGGATAAATTAGCCCAGGAGAGCATGCATGGTGGAGTTTGACTCCACCTGCCAGCTAGGGAAAGATAGTGAATGTGTCAACGTGGAGGAAAGGTGTGAAAGAATGAGTCAGCGTACACGTTTTCAACACATATTTAAACAAAACCCATCCAGTGAGGATGACGCTAATCTTTCCAAAATCATTGCCCATGGTACACCTTTCAATATTTTTGATTACAGGCAATCACAAAGGATTTCTCATTTTGTCAATTACCCTATTGATCATTTTAAAGTGTTCTGTCATCTTGTTTTTAATTCTTGTTATTGTGCTTTTAAATATTCAGCTGTTGCTTTCAGGCATTTTGTTTGAGCACAGAATAAATCTATGTAACGTATCTGAGTGTGTGTATTTACTAACTCGCAATATTTGCTCATTTCCAGAAGTCGTCCTTCTGATGAAGGGAAGGATGAAAAAATACTTGGGTTTTGGTGATGTGATGAGAGACTGTGTGTCACTGAGAGTTGAGGCTACGGTTTGGTAAAACAGCCACCGTTGGTCATCAAGTCATTGTCTTTTAGGTATTTGATATATACTGGATCTTTTTTGGCAACCATGGTCACTAGATTTCACTGCCCGACGAGAGTATGTCAAATCAGAGAAATTTAGGGTAACAAGAGCGTAATTGTCTCCTTGTAATCTATATAGAATGATACACAGACACATGGCTACACTGCTTCAACTATGCGAGTTGATTGAATGCACTTTTATAAATGATGGCTCTCAATTTGAAGGAAACGTTACGAATAGCTTTGTCCATGAATCCATCTTTCAATAAATTGAGGAGCTGGGATTTCCCCCTGAACAACCTGGGCACAACAAGCCTGTTATACTGTATTGCAGTATATGTTCAAGATCAAGAGGACAAATGGGCCTGGTTGTTCCCTTCCTCTGAACACCCAAACTCTCCTGCCCTGCAGCCTTTAAAAAGCACCATCTCTCCTGCTGATTTGTCCGGTGCCTCTGGCCTACCATCTTTATGGGCTGGTTAAGGGCTCTCTCACTATCAACTATGTTTTCGCCCTGTCCACATTGACCAGTAAAAAAGAGAGGCGTTCCGCGATGTCCACCCGCCTGCCTGCCAGGATTAACATTTCGCGCTCTCCAAGGTTGAAAATCCCATCAGATGGAACAACATTAATTTTTGCACAATATTCAGGGCCACCAGCCGCATAATAGGAGACAATGCCGAGTGCATCCCTCGATTGCGATTCCATTCACTCCCTAATCGGCAGGATGGCCGTGCACCGTGCAGCAGCGTAGTAAATGCTTTCATCCCAAGGGGATTAGAAAAACAATGGCCCTTTTTAATTTCTTTTCTAAAGCGGGCAGCAGAAAGAAAATGATATAGACATAATTGATGATGAGGAGAGCAGCGGGAGCCTTAACAGAGGTCTCACGTCCAGTGCCCAGGCCTTCTTTTTTTTTCTTCATAATGGCAACTGCTCAGGGGCACTGGAGGCTGACAAATCTGGCACGGAGGACAAATTGATCGGCAACAGAACACAATTTGTCCCTTAAAAGAATGGGTAAAGGCCCTGTGTGGCCTGAGTAATTAGTTTAAACTGCAGCATGTCCAGGAGTGGACCCGCTGGAGAGGGGCTCAGTGTGTCCTCTTAAGACACCCTGACGCCTAACACACACAACTCTCACCTGGAAAACTCCCCACAAAGCCCTTAATACTGAATCAATCATTTAACATATTTATTTCAATACATGTTAAGAAAAGAGAGGGGTTAGGCATGTTTGATAAAAGTGTGAGTGTTTATGTGTTTATTTATGTTAGCTTGCATCCCTTAGTGCCTCATAAATTCCCTTAAGAAGTCAAGTCACGTTTCTGTGAAAACAATTCTGGTTTAATAACGACTACAATTAAGCAATGAACTTGGAAAACAATTACATGAGTTAAACTTTGGTTTGTATTGATACTCACAATCGAAGGCATGTGTGATTTTAGGGCAGTAAAATAGGAAACATGCTGATTGCTTATTCTCAGCGTGCACTGAGTCACAGACAGAGGCATGTGACAGGTCTATGGTGGCCACATCTGTGGTGTGATGGAGGGAGAGTGTGAAGAACACGGATGCATTGGGCCATGTCAGTGTGCTTACTGACACATAATACCGGTATTGCACAATATTCCCCTGACCCATTTTTGTGTGACACACACTGAAGTCAATTTTCTGCACTTTTCATGCACTGAAGAAGACGAAGGAGATGAAACAAATTTGAGAAACCCACACCTTTTGCTACTCAATTTGGTGGAAGCTGATATCTTCAAGTTCACCCTTTCAAATATGAAGTGAAACACTTCAGAAAGTAGCAGTTGGTCACTTTTTGAACTCTCCTATCTTCTTCACTGTTGCGCTTGGCTGCTTCGTCATCAATACATGGGTCAGGTGCTGCTGGTACTCTCACTTAGAAACCAAAGAATGTCGATCCCTTCAGAGAATGCTCTCCGTAAATGACACATATGAGGTTGGGGTGCCAGCTGAAACTCAGCACATTCCACAGAGAACGTGTAGAAAAAAGAGGGTGGGGCAATGAAAGTGGCAAAAAGCTGATTAGGCAGGAGAAGGCATTGGGGGAGGGGAGGAAGAAACACCAGTAAATGAGAGACAAAGAGAAGCTGGATCTTTTTTCCAAGAACATTTTAATTGGCTTTTGGGCTTCAGTAGCACCCAATTAGCATGCTTGTTACATGCAAACACCAGGAGCTAATTGGCCTGAGAGCAGAAAGTGGTGTGGCCCTGTAAGGAAAAGGCAGGATTCATTTGAAGTTTCCCGGCTCCAATGGTGGCATGTTGGGAGGCTACTTGGCACACAGTTGTAAAAAAACTAAAAACATGTTGGTGCTTTAACAGCAAAAATGATTCATACTTTCTCAGTGTTTTTGTTACCAGATAATGTTGCAAAGAAAGTACCATGATTTACATAGAGTTTATAGATCAACAACTTACCTGGATCTACACAAATTGTATTGATGTGGAAAGGAAATGTTAGTGCCTTGTTCACAAACTATTCTTTGGCGGAAGTCGATGTGTGAGTGTCCTACGAATTAATCATATCGTGGAGAAATCATTCACAGGCATGACCTAACCTGTCCACATGCAGTGACATGCTGCCCTACATCGGGGGATATGCTGCATGTGCACATAAACACAACAGCACTAGCTCACCAAGGGCAAGAGGCTGAATCTCTGATTACATTTACTGTACAAACTGTAGCAGCAGGATCGGGAGCACGGGACATCAAGAGCTCATTATGCTCTTTACATGCAATTAATCAAACAATGTAAACACTGCTTGCCTCAGCCACAACACACAGATCCAGATTCTCTGGTGGCAAGTCGAATGCCGTGAATGCAGTGCGAGACTTAGTATGAATAAAGGAATGTGAGTTATAGAAAAATGTAAGATTCACAGCCAATCTGGAGATGACTAAGAGTTGTGGCTCCCTGCTGAGACCACACACGCATATATATCTGCCTCCTCTCTGTCACACTGTTAAGCCTTTAGTCTGCTGCTTTGGTGAAATGCACACACTGTATTATGATATGAAAATATCAGGAAAAGTGACACTTTGTAACAATAAAAGTACTACATGATAGACGGAGTAGAAAGACCGCATTTTGATTGAGATACTTATAAAGCTGGGCATGTACACAGTACACTTGTCTAAGTAAATATGACTTAAGTTGAAGAAATTTTTTTTGCTCCCAATCTAAATAGAGTAAAATCTACTCTTGCCTCAGAGTTAAGAATTCAGAGTATTGTTTTACTCGTAGTGGGCATGGTCACGCTGTTTTACTCCAATCGATTTTATTCTGAATATTTGCTCCTACTCTACTGCTATGGCATGTAATTACGCTCCAAAATGATGAAATATTACTTTAAAGGAAATTAATAGTAACTCTGCAAAAATTTGTTTTCCCGGTGTACAAAATTAGCTTTTCCTGTGTACATGTACCTTCTTCGACTGTGACGATCTGGGCTCAGTTAGATAGACAATCTCTACTAAGTGGACTTTTTTTTGTGTTCCTTAAAAATGTATCTCTAAACTTTTTAAGGCATAATCAGTGATGCCAACATAACAGTGTTTTTTAGTCTGTATTCATGTACCGCTAGTGGATTGTAATTAGTATATTTATGCAGGTAGACACACTGGAAGAGAAGATAATTGGTGATTCACAGCTTGTATTCCTTACATGTTTCACAGTGTTATGTTTTATCAAAAGACATGGGGTGTTCACATCCTCTGCTTCACCTGTCTGCACACTATAACCCCTTAGGCCAAAAGGGCAGGCCTTTATTATATGCAGCTTATATTCATCCTGTATGAATGATACCAAAGGCATTATCATATTGCTTTAACTTGTCTCTGGTTTTCAGCGAACTAAACTTCAGCTTTCCCCATCATCTTGATTTTTCCATCAGTATGTTCAAGTACAATAATTTACCTTTGCAAAATAGTGTAGTCTGGATCAAAGGTTTGCGTAAAATACAACATTCTCTGTGCTGCTTTGTAGAAAAGTGTATTGACATAATGTCGAAGTGAGGAAGCCATACAATAATTTCATGCTGGATAAACATGATGAAACTGTACTGTCCGATCTCTTAGCTATCAACACTCCCCGTGACATATATGGAGCTGCTTTAGCAAATGTGATTCACCTGTGTGAAATAATCTTTTCAGGCAGCGTTTTAGTATTATTTTGTTCGTCCAACATTTCATTTTTTGTTTCAGGTATCATCTGGTGAGAAAAAGACTTGACACCGCCACAATCCGACTGCTCAATCATCTCTGCACACTGTTTGGAGTAGCCACCGAAAGGGCCGCATTATACGACGAAGCATCAAGCCATAACAGTGACAATGAGGCTTGTCAAGAAGTGTCACTTTTCTCGGTCTTTGTCTGTCCTTGTTTCCCTCCAACTCTTCTGGTGTTCTCTCCATCTATTCTTCCCTCTCTCTCTCTCTCTCTCTGTGTGTGCCTGTGTCATACACGCATCGACACCCACACACACGCAGAAAGAAAGCACATCTTCATTAGCCCTCTGTATGCAGGCGGTGCTCAGTCCGAGATTGCAGGACTGACCCCTCGCTGTGAGATGTACTGGGGAAATGTTTACCCAAAACCCCACAGAACATGCCATTAACCTCTTTATAGATAGAATACAAGCAGGAATCTTCCTCCATGAGGGCAATAAAGACAGGAACACCTATCAGGGACCATCATGACAATCATCACATTATGAAGCTGTGGGAGGCAGTAACGAGCCAGGGATCTCGGTCACCCAGGGACTCTTTCTCCACATTGTACCTGTGTGCATAACATTCAGTGAAGTACCTATGAAATGAAGTGAAGTGAAAACAGCTGATTAACCCAACGGTGAGGAATAATATAAAGCCTCCCCCGAGTCCATCAACCACCTCTGGCCCAGAAACCAATCCCTTTACCTACTTTCTTCCTCTCCTACTTCCTGTCCCTTCCCTCTTGTCTTCTTCTGTCTCTCTGTCCCTTTTTCCCTCCCCAGAGATTTAGATGGATATCCCGAGGCTCTCTCTGATTAAAGCCCCAACCTGGGACGGTGTCTTGGTTCATGGTGAAAAGAAGTGTGTGTGTGTGTGTGTGTGTGTGTGTGTGTGTGTGTGTGTGTGTGTGTGTGTGTGTGTGTGTGTGTGTGTGTGTGTTGGGGCTGGGCACTAGAGCACTTTTACGTTCTTCGGGACCCGCGGGTGTAATTCAATCACACCTCGATAATTCCCCTGATGTGAGAGTTGAATCCCCTTCACACACATCAAGTACAGATACACACCACAAGCTCATGCTGATCCCAGATTGAGGGTCTCCTCCTGGGTGAGCTTAAGAGCCCACTACTGGGTAGGCTTTACCTGTGTTGTTTGAAGAGGCCATTATTTTAATTGAAAAAGTTACCCGCCCGCCAAAGGCAACCGATAGAAAACAGGAAAAATATCTTTTTTTTTAAACGGGAGAGAATTAAAACAAAACACCAGATGGTGGTATACATGGTAAAAATGATTGTTTGTACTTACTGTTTGATTATATGTGATAATGAGAGTGGGATTCCTCAAGGCAATTAGTGTCTGCGGCAGCCATATTGTGAGAGGACAGGGGAAGGACGGCACAGACAGTTATGAAGGAGCTCTTATCAAATATCTCCGCTGGGGTGATTAGTGTAATAAGACACTGCAAGGTGAGATAGGCCACTCACACTCTTTTAGTATGTCCGTGTGTGTGTGTGTCTGCAGGTGAGTGAGCAAGAAAGACTGGTTCTGATAGCGAGCAAGAAAAAAAGGCTGAGAAAGTCGGGACTCTTTCCATCTGTTTTCATATCCGTGTGTGCCTGAATGTGTGTGTTAATGTATACTGTGTCCCCATGTGCCTTGGTGTGTGTGTGTGTGTGTGTGTGTGTGTGTGTGTGTGTGTGTGTGTGTGTGTGCAAGTGTGATATAATCCCTATGTTAATAGAGCATCCCATGCCAGGCTGGCTGCCCCAGGGGCTTTAGCCTATGACAGAGGGCAGATCGGGGGCACTTACCCCTGGCAGAGTCTTCTGTTCATGGAGGGCGCTCTGGGCCTTCAGTGCTGACTCTCTGGCACAGTATGTTAGAAAGGCACATCCTAGAGTATCAGGGAGACAGGAGAGAGATGGGTTTAATCCACAATGAACCACCATTTATGACAAAAAGAAGAAAAATGGTTAAAGTGACGGAGACCATATTGTATTCTTTAAAGAAAGAGTATGTGGTATGTTATGTTTTGTTGGATACTAAGTAAGGGATTTATAGTAGACCACAGCACATGATATCCAAAACATCATTTTGATGATGTAGGGATTTTAGCATTCATCTCCCATCAAATACAATGTCTAAAATGCAAAAATACAAATTGTGAAAGCTAAGAGCACAAGACGTATATAAGATTTAAAAAAAAAAGCTTTCTCCATCATCTTTATGTTACCCCTTTTAGACTGCAGTGTACTTTTTAAACACAGATCTTGCTTTTCATTGGCTCTACCATGAAAGTTCATTTTTTTATTTACCATGTAAAGCAAGAAAGCCAGTGTAACATCTCTCCATTGGCGTTTGTTCAGAGATTTGGCATCCTGCACTCGACTTCAGAAAACCACCTCGTAACCTTCCAAATGGACGCAGAGTTTTGTGATTTGTCAAGTAATTCCAATCTACGCAAACCATAATATAGGACCTTACAAGCTATTTCCAAAAACATGTATTAGATTAAAATGGAATTCATATACTGCGCTGACAATTGGAATTTGGCTCTCTGAAGTTAATAGCTTTATAGCCTCGAAGAAAATAACATGCTGGTTGAGAAATAAAATTACAATAAGATACACATTTCTTTTTAAAATATGACAACCTCTTAAGATTACATTTACTGAATTGTGTATGCATATATACACTGTTTATGACAAGAACATGTGTGCTATATTGTTTGTATTTTTGTTGTTGTTTTTCCATTTAATATAATGAAATGAACCAAGCAAAAGTAAAAAGAAAAATGTCCAACATACAGGTGTAAAAACAGGTGTGTTCCTGTAGGTTACATTTAAATCAGGAGTGATGATGCTTAGTCCTCCCAGATAGGGCATTATTGTTTTCATTTCATGACTAAAATATATGCATTATGTCTTATGAATGATTTTTGAGTTATTGAACTGGCCACAGGAGGAAATAGCTGCTAAATTATTAAAATCCTCTGGCGATACGCTAAAACTGTGCCCCCACACATCTCTGGAGACTTTCCTTTAAGTTTGAAAATTCAGGAAAACAGAATGAATATGCATCAATAAATAATTCCTTTACAAAAATGTGACAGCTTTCATTAAAGGGTGAGTGGTTGCTCTGTTATGCTCTTGGCAGAACTGACAGTGGGTGACCCCCGTTCAGAAGAGGTTTTGCACTGTGCAGCATAATTTCCCATTACTGCATGTCACACCTGCTGCCAAGGATTCCCATGGGAGAAACGAGACACACGCACACACTCACTCAGACATACTGATGATACCCTGCATGCAGCACATAGCACCCATCGCCCCCAAAACCCAGCAACACACTCCGGCTCCCGGCCAAGAGAGCTCCCTTTCACGACAACCTTCACCCACCTCCACAACTAGGTGGTTACTCAAGAGGAAAAATCACCTAAACGACACTGATGAAACAGCATGCCACACAACAAAGCAGAAAAGTTTGGGAGCCTGGGGAAACACTCATCATCCTTTGTGACATTACAAAACTGTGGGACATGAGCCGAGGCCTCCTTGGGGGGCACGTCTTAGCAAAGGCTTATGGGAATTGTAGGCTGTGGCTGACACTCCTCTTCCAGTGCCCTAACCTTTTTGGTGTTTTTCACCGGTTCACTGAGCTGCATATTACCAAGTGTAATAAATACGTTGGCAAGATTTCATCACATGACATACTGAATGACATATACATGTCCCAACCAGAACTCTGGCAAACAAAGTTGAGCATTGAAGTTTTATTTGATAATTTTCTTTTCATTAAAGTATTTTTGATCCAGTAAAACTGTTATTGTATATCTTAAATGCATGCATCAATAATCCAATATTATTATACTACTACAAAAACGTTGGTACTTTTGAAACAGAACTTGAAAGCAGAAGTTGTACACCATACTGCATTGTAATGGGGTACTTGTATAGTGTGGTGCTTGATTAAATGATGTAAATACTTGAGATCCGAAAACTGGACCTCTGTTGAGTTTTTCCAGGAGCATGCTTAAAGCAAGTTAAACTGCATCTGAAACAAGTGAAGCGATCTCTCCCCACTTGCTTACAGAAAAATACCATGTAATACTATTGGTTCAAATTATTTGTTACATTACATTTAGCTGACGCGTTTATCCAATTTTTGCTCTATACACACAGCAACGGGGAGCAATTTGGGGGTTAAGTGTCTTGCACAAGGACACAACGACGTGGACTAGCAGAGCCGGGGCTCGAAACACTGACCCTCTGATTGAAAGACGGGCATGCTAACCACTGAGCCACAGTCGCCACTGTTAAACTGGACTTTTTGTGCAGTGCCTTTAATATCCCGGCCTGCTGCGTGGCTGCCTCGGCTTCCTCTGGGAGGTGGAAAACTGTCTTGGCTTTAGGAAAGCTTCATATCCAGCAGTGCTGGCTCAGGGGATACCTTAAACCCAAAGGACTCTGCGACTGAGAAAGCCAGTTGTGGAACAGATGAGCATTCAGCGTGGAGAACATGAGGAGAGACACAATGATACAGTTTGAGGGGAGGTAACAAGGATGTAGCAGCTGGTAGCAGGTTAGGGCTGTCAGCTTAACATTTTAAATTGACTAATTGGCATGGAATTAATTTCATATTTGCAGGTTATCCCACATTGTTGTCCTCTTGGTAGTATGTGCAATCATACAAATGGAGCTTTCAAAAACATACCACTTGCATTGTTCAGTGGTAATGCGGCAGAAAGTGCAAACTGATTTAAACTGTCTGCACAACGATATCACAAAACACACACTTTAAAAAAAAAAAAGCAGAAATGATGTTCACTTGGATGTATTACATAACTTTTGGAACTGACGCAAGTCTTTTAAGCCTTGTAAGTATTTAGCAGTAATGTAAAGTGAAGATTATTTGAAGTAAAAAGGATAATGTGAAACAGGGGCGTTTCTAGGATCGAAGGAAAGGGGGGGCTTAGCCCCTAGAGAATTGTCATGTGTGCACGTAATTTTTTTTGGTGCCCATTTGGGGCCGCGGATATCCATTGTTTCAGACAGTTCATAGATTGGTTCATTCAGAAAGAGTGTAATTTTGCTCTGTAGTTTTGCTTGCATTCATTCAGTATATGATAACAGAAGAGACAGAATTTCAGGGTCATAGTGAACACAAATATGAACTTTTCCCAAATAACGAGAGAGAAATACTTTTCCTGCTTGTAAAGGAAAGACGGATAAACTAGCTTTCATATCCACGTCACTTTTGAGCAGAAGGGAATACGATTTAGATCAACATTTACATCTATTTTGTTGTCCGTGTAGTTTTTACAAACCAGTGATATTTTATGCTCATTTGGACACTATCACTGAGATAAAGTAGAAAAAAAACATGGATAACAAAAATAAAAATAAACACATTTCAGGTACATCTTGATTATCAAATGATAAATATTGTATTATGGTACTCCTTGGTATAGTTTACTGTGAGCTAAACTCCTTGGTATAGTTTACTGTGAGCTAAACTCCTAGGTATAGTTTACTATGAGATAAACTCCTTGGTATGATCCTGCTGTGGTTGATGAGAGACGTTACTTGGCAGAGTGAGAAAGCCAGCGCAGCAGCCTCCCCAAGGTCCTAGTGCCCTATTGTTAAGTAAGATATTGAAATGTAATTTGAGGGGGAGAAAACATACAAACCAGAACGAACACACATATGTAGAATTTTAGAGTTATAAATAACTTGTCCATGTGAGAAACAATAGTTTAATTTAATGACATCACCAAAATTAAAAAATTAAAAAATTCAAGTCAAATTATTTGGGGGGGATGAAGAACATTTTAGGGGGGCTTTAGCCCCTCTAAAAAGCAAATAAGCAAATAAGCAAATAACTCAGATAACGTTTTATCCTTCCTTTGTGAATTAAAGTTTTAATTGAAATCGTCAATCAAAGACTATAGAAAAGTCGTAGGCATTAAATGGGAAGACGAAAAGTAGGATAATATGGCTCTGATGGTGGCAACAGGACTGGTGGCTTCCTGTGATGAGCAGGTTAAGTGGGGTGAAAATAATACTTTGGTAATCAAAGACAATTTACCACACCATAATTTCAGTAAAGGGCAAAAGTTCAACACATTATATTGAAGGCAAATGAAAAAGTAAACCCTTTAAACTAGTTCAAAGAGAAAGCAGGAAATGTGTATTTGCGTTTGCGAGACACGTTTCGTGTAATTACTTAAATAACTTTCCTCCCCCCTGTAACGCTTCTTCTAAAAGTTTGTTTTAAAATGGAAATTAGTGTGTGCTCACAATTGCATGCATCCAGGCATTTAAGAGTAAATTGTGCTTTTTTAAGGCATCAGGTAGCTGTAATTGAAATAACTCCAGAACAAATTTGTATAAAATTTCAATTCATTAGCAGTGAATTCATGAATCATGAGCAATTTGCTCTCCTCCAGTCTCCTCACATGTGTCTCATCCAAGAATGTTCATTAAAGTGGGAAAATAATGCAAATTCATTTCCAAAGAAGATACAGGCGCAAAATAAATTATGTAAAACAACTGGATGCTGCTGAATGTGACAGCCTGACCCTCTCATGGGTACTGAGACAAATACGATGTGAGGATTCATCAACCGCTTCATGTTTCTGTGTTAACCACACTATTACCTGCCGAGCATCTTTCAGTCGATCTACATTCGGAGCGGGCTGTTCGGAGCGGTTAGCTGTCTGCTTCACACACAGCCCTCTTTCTAATGATCAAAGGGGTCATCTGTAGACTTACGCTACACCTGTCACTCAACTTACGCAAACTGTCAATCACTGTCCAACACTTCCTCTACAATGCTCATACTGTGGATAAAACCCAATACAGGCATGGATCTGTAACCCCTTGTGGCTGTTACTTAAAGTCTCAAAACTATATATTTTTAAAGCAACAGAATTGAATTTCACAGAGTACCACAAAACTGTCTACGAATTGAAAAGACACTTTCAAGGATTTGTTGTTCCATTCTATGTCTCATTTGCAATTAGATATTAGTGCCCTACTGAGGCTTTTATGTCAATTTGGCAGGCTATTTATAGCCAATTACACTGCATGGACCTACCGAGGAGAGGAGAATGGATGAGGATATTTAACATCTCTTTGTATCTCTTCCTCCTGGCTGTGTGGTGCAGCCCAGAGTCCCTGCTCTCAGCATCAGAGACGGATTGATAGATAACGCTACTCAAGCAAAAGATTTGCCCCCCACTAACATTCAGCATGTCTGAACAATGCATGCGTTCTGGCACTGACACTAAGTATTATGATAATGTAGTGCTCAGCGAAATGATGGATGTTAAACAGCATGACCTGGCTGCATAACACACTGACGAGCGCCGTTCACGCCAATAGTGTCAAGTCATCCCACATGCTGCATAACGCTCCCTGACGACACACAAACTATCAAATCGACATTAAAAACCAGAGTGTCTAACAACTACGGTAAGGATATAATCATCCGTTAAAAGAAACAAATGAAGAAAAGAAGAAACGCCTTCTGAATAGACATCCGCATACAGCAACACTAATCCACTGAAGTGAACAGGAAAATATGAAATACAAAATTCCCCAGATATTCAGATGAATCCCTGGAGAACCCCCAAAATGCCAAAAGTAAGAATTTACAAAGCACAAAACATCTGTTCAAAGTGATGCAGTACATTCCACATGAATTAGTCATGAACAAACATGACATATTTTGATCTGCCCTTAACTCCATAATTATGGTGCAATTCTTTGTCACAGGACTCAGGCTGTGAAAAAAGGTAGTGCTGCAAATCATCCATTAGGCACGGTTTACTAACTGATGCCAACAGCCATATACATCATCTATCTGAAACAAATCAAATCTCTCTCAACCACAAACTAAGCTTCAAAGAGGGATTTTAAAATAGCAGTCATGCTAAATTCATGGCACTGCACTCAATATTTATGAACTTGATGTTTTTAGGGATTGTGGCGCCAAGCTGATTATATTCTATTAACTCTGCTGGGAAAAATGTTTGTGGTACTATTTATGATAAAAATGTGGATTGAATTTGTGACAATGTTACAAGTGTGGGAGCCTCCCAGGACTTTGACATAATAGCTTGCCAATATATCCATTGGCATGTTATGCCTTTTTTTTAGAACAAACCCACTTTTAAAACCGCTATCTAACTGACTGTCTATCTTGATGATAGTTACACAGCTTGTGTAACATTTGTCAATGTATTCATTCAGGCAGTACAACATCAGGCTCAAAAGAACCTACCACTGGACTGTTAGTTGTGAAGTTGTGAAGATGTTTTAACACTCATCTGAGGGATTTCTAGTGGGTGGCAGACAGTGAGATTTCTTGTGACGCAAACATCTGTCTATAGTACCCTTCATGACATCATGAAGTGAGCAACCCAGAGAGGTTAAAATGTCAAGGCCTCGCCCCCGACAAATTGAAATCATGAAACCTTTTGGATGAGAAGCATAATGTCTTAAACTGTAAAAATACAGTCCAATGGATAATTCAATTTCAGTGTAATGCTAACACTTATAGCGTCGGTGTTTTTCACAAATTGGTGTTTTGAACAAACATAATGTTTCACTGTATTGATGTGATGGACCAGGAAGCTGAAAACGATTTCCCTCTTTATAGAATTTCTTTAAAACCTGCAATAACTATTTTTATTTGGCCCTTGGCCCAAGCAAAAACAAACTAAACACACCATAGTATCACCCTTTAAGTTGATTTAGCAAATGTATTGAAATAACTGTTGTTTATTTACAGATCTGATGAATGGAAGTCCAATATTCGCTCCCTTTAGCATTGTTTTTAGTCCGCTCTATCTCCTAAGGAAAATATATGGATGCGTTAATTTCCAGCATCTAGGCAGATGGTGGAGTAAAGTACAATTAAACTCTGAACAAGACATTTTTAGACAACCAAACATGTTACAGTTGACTTTCATAAACTGAAAACACACTGAGACAGGGTAAACACCATGCTGTATTGAAGAAGACTTAAAACTGGTGATTGAGATCATCCACTTATGTTTACAATGTTTACAGAGATAATTAGTCAAGTTAGAAGAGGGGTCATTTTCTCATAGATTTCCATACAATCTGACTTCCTTTTGCAACCAGAGGAGTCAACCCCTTCTGCCCATTTGAAATAATGCACGTTTAAGGCACTTCCGCATCAGCTTCACTTTTCAGAACTCAAGGTTTCCACCTGGTCACAGCTTTGTCTATAAATCATGTATTGTAACTCTGTGAAGAGGACCTGCTCTGTATGTAGATATAAACGACTCATACTAAGGTAACAAAAACACAATGATTCATATTTTCTGGTGATTATACACAAAATAAAACATACTTTTTTATATTATATTCCATATTATATATATTCCATACCTATATTCCATACCTTTGAATGTAAAACTTAACACAAATAAAAAAGATTAAAACAACTTTGAAGTTTAGGTTTTATATTCCAATTGATTTCCGCAGCTAAATGAGGAGGAAAATGTTAAACACAGTTTTCTAATTTATTCATAATGTTTTTTATTATCATTCTATTTCGTTAAAGTGGACTTGTGTATGATTTTGGTAGTTTTATATACCTTTTCTTCTGAAACAATTAGATTTTACATTGATGAAGTCTGTGTAAGCTGCGGACAATAGCCAGTAAGTGGGCTTTGAGATAGGATTGCTTGTCAAATTAATCAAATTAATTAGTGTTAATAAAAAAGTTAAGAGTCTAGAGACTGCTGTGCTGACCTTGGTGTGTTGTTTACAATAGAATTAAGTTAGAAGAAACCCAAGTACTTTTACAGTTAAGTAATAAATGTACCTTCAATTACCCTGCAAAAGCTTTTCTCGGTTTCAGAATGGGCATCCATTGTGTTTTAAACCGCTCTCCTTGAGTGACACAGAACATGATACACTGTTTTGTTCACGATACTAATCCCATTTTCTTACTCTAGTTCTTTCTTGCTTCGGTCTACAGGTATCACACATCGACGCATGAGACATGAACATGGTTTAGGTAAGTGGCCAATAAGAAAAACTCATCCATATAATGCATTGGTGAAATCTTATTAAAAGTGCACGCTCGTGCTCCCAAAGTGACTTTGAATGTCATGCTGGATGAAGTGGGCATAATGCATACATCAGAGTGGCCCTGGCGGGGGATGATTTGAACGGGCATACAGTCTGGCTTTGGAACAGGATTATCCTTCCGGAGGCAACCATCCTCCGGAGTGTTGACATTCAGGGATGGTTGAGGACAGGCGTAAACAACACGAACATCAGAAATATTGTTTTAATCGATCACTGGGCTCCAAAGAGGAACAATGGTAGGTGGAGGAGCAGGTTGAGCACCGTCGACTTGTGGCCGGCGGACAGGTGGTGCATGGAGACCTTCAAGGCTGCACATACAACAAAGCAATGCTGAGCCCTCACTCGTTTCTCCCAAACTTCACTTGCACTGATCAATAAGATAATGAACTACAGCCACTGACTAACATGGCATACATAATGTGCCTGCCTTGTGAATAGATTATTTTAACTGAGTGTAAACTGATTGTGATTTAAAATCTGTGTGTGTGTGTGTGTGTGTGTGTGTGTGTGTGTGTGTGTGTGTGTGTGTGTGTGTGTGTGTGTGTGTGTGTGTGTGTGTGTGTGTGTGTGTGCTTTAAAATTGTATCTAAAATGCACAACATAATTAACAACTATCTACAAAAACTATAAATTACAACAAGCAGTGACAGTGCGATACTAATCCTGTACTTTAGCTGATAATAAACTGTAGGACTGCTTGCTCGACTTGGATCGTGCTGGAAGTGTGACCTTATTTTGTATTTCCATTCCAATAAAATACATGTTTAAAACATTACCAAACAAAGGCCCAAAAAGTCTTAAATTATAAAAATAATAGTGATAATACTCACTTGTATTATTAATGTTGAATGATTATTTGATTTCCCTTGACCACAATAGAATAAGACATTAGAATAGCTGGTGCAGTTCAAGGATTGCAATAAAAAACACAGATAAACATCTGAATGCAAAATAGAATAAAGCTACTGCCTTTCAAAATGTGGTTTGTTGTATAATATTTGTTTCTACATTAAATGTAAACAGATATAACAGCAAACAGCAATAAGTTGTGTTTAAACCAGACTCGGACTTTGAATTTTGGATCTGGATTGTATGTGTGACTCCATTACCCTCCCACCCAAACCGCTCTCTGGCCTTCACCGTTATAACTATCATTATAATTGATCGATCCGTGACTAATTACTGATGCTGATCCCGCTTGTTTTTGGACAATGAGGGGGACAGCGGGGGTGAGAACGGAACAAGAGCATGCTGGATCTCAGCCTCTACTATTATCCCGCTTTGTACTTCCTGACTGCAACCCGCCCACGGAGCGGTTTTATAATACTGTTGCCGTGTAAATACTATTTTCCACAGATAATGACGTCCGAAAAGTAGGCGACATATTAGCCGGGTAAAAGGTCAAAGCAGCATGCCAGCACCACGTTAATCATGGATGCTGATTGCCTGATAATGGTTTGCACTTTCCGCTCTCCTGAAAGCATTTATTTATCTCCGACAACATGCTGGAAATGGATCTGTGATGCAGAACAGACGGATTGTATTGTGTTGTCTTCTTTAGTTGTCTAGATATTTCTGCAGAAATAACACAGCATCAAGCGCTTGCCTGTCCCGCCCCCTTAAACGGGGATGCTCCAGCACATGAGAGTCAATGTAAACACACAAAGGCGTTTTCAGCTGTAGTATTCACGTGGATTGGCTGGACGCTGTAACAATTAACCCTCCACTCTCAATTTACGTCCACGTGTTCTCCCTCTTACGCCTTAGATATATGGGTGTATGTGTTTGTGTATATGTATGTGTGTGCGTGTGTGTGTGTGTGTGTGTGTGTGTGTGTGTGTGTGTGTGTGTGTGTGTGTGTGTGTGTGTGTGTGTGTGTGTGCGTGTGTGTTGTGTGCCTGTATGAAGGCTCTACGGGGCTCCCACTCCGTCCCAAACATCCGCAAATTAACACACTTTTCATGCTCTCTGCCCCACAACTGAATTGGGACGCTCTTTGATTTCTCTGTCTCTCTCTCTCTCTCTCTCCCCCCCCCCCCCCCCCCCCCCCCTCCTCTCTCTCTCTCTCTCTCTCTCTCTCTCTCTCTCCTTCTGATGTGTAAAGCGTCACAAAAGTAAAGATACCGAAATAACCAACCTTTATGCATTCCCGTGAATCTGTCTTTCAGTACAGTGAGTTCGTATATCTTTCCGAATTCCTCAAACAGGGGTTTCAGGTCTTTTTCCTCCAGGTTTCTGGGAATCTGCCCGATGAAAAGCTTGATGGCGTCGTGGTCCTTCATTGGAATGGTGTTCTGGCCGATAGTAAGCCCGTTCATCCTGCCGGCGCTGTTCGTGGTGCTGAATCCATTCTCTTGCAGCACTCCGTTTGCAGTGACTGTAGCCATCTTTCCTCAATGGGCCGGCGAGCTGCGCTCTCTCTCTCTCTCTCTCTCTCTCTCTCTCTCTCTCTCTCTCTCTCTCTCTCTCTGTAGTCAACTGCACACTCCCCCCCCCCCCCCCCCCTGTTAAATCGTCTCCCGACTCCTCCGGTTTTCCCTCTCTACTCACTCTACTTATTTTACGCCCCCCCTCGTTTGGAATCAGCCGTATTTTTTTGTTTCTTATGCTTTATGTGTTTTCATATTTTAAGCAACCCGCCCCCAAACACCCCCTTCTAACTGTGACGTCAACTCGTACTCTTATGAACCGACCACGCCCACCATAATGAGCGCGGGCCAGACCAATGAGAGAGCAGGAGGACTGAGATTCCACAGGGCAGAATATGAATGCAAACATTTATTTAGAGTGGAAAGCTTGGAACATTAAAACAGGGAAGCACAGGACAGTGGCTGGACATTGTAGAGGAGATATACTACATGGAAACACTGACTTATTGTTTAAGGATCAAAGCAGGGGACCCATGAACAACGCTGGGTAAAATGGACTTCATTCAGGGAAAAGATGAGTAATGTTCTTAGCTGACCTGTACAGAATGGACCAAAACATATGAACGATTGGTGACCCCCTATTAATTTGATTGACTTTATTGACTTATTTATTGTGTCCACTTTTTTTTCATTTACAATGTTTCTTCGTGTTTTTTGTTAACTGAAAAAAAAAAAGGGAAAAAGGCAGCCTTTTTGCTTTCCTTTATGTAAAAAGTATCCTTTATTGCTGGTGATTTATATCTTAAATACATTTTCGACGACTGATTTCGTCGTCATAACACTTCTGGTCAGCCAAACCCAGGTGTGCTGCTAAATAATTGCATTCATCTGGCATGCTGGGCCTAAAAAGTCCCTGTCAGATGTTTAAGAAGAAAACGGCAGGGATGTAGGTCTGGAGGACTAGTCATGAAAGACACTGCTGTGAAGCCTTGTAGAAATGTTCTCTACAGCTGTGGTTTTCAATCCTGGACCTCAGGAGCCAGGGCCCTGCTGGTTTTCATTCTAACCGCCTAATAGGGACGCCAGGTGAATGCGATTAACTACCTGGGATGACTGAGTCTACTACTAGTCTACTGGTCTAATATTATTATAATATATATATATATATATATATATATATATATATATATATATATATATATATATATATATATATATATTTCATGGAAGTTGAGGGCAATTTCAAGCATAAATACTACAATTACAAATATCACATGCATTTAAATATAAACTGTGTAAAAGACAGATCATCTTGTTGAGAAAATGAAACTCTCCCAGTATTTCATGTCAAAACTCAAAAAAGTTCAAATTGAAAGAAAGATTCAGACAGTTGTTACTATTCTGTCGTCAATTACTGTCATAATATCCATACGTCTTCATATGTGTTATGATCTTCCCTCATGTTTTAGAGTATGTTTTTCCTCCAACATATCAGTGTGAAGTGTGTTAGTTCACTGGTACTTTTCAGAGCATATTTGTCATTTGTTTCAACCCTCAGCTTCTTTCATTTAGACAGATGATTTGGAAAGAAAATGGAAGCTTGGTCAGGTTCTCTGATCAAAGGCATATTCGGGTTTATAATTAAAAAGATTGCAGCATGATGGAATGCAACACACAGCGTCTTTTGAGTGTAGCATCATTTTAAAACAAACATGCTACTCTTTCGCCACTTAAACAGGACAGTGTAAACAGAGGCAGAGAAAAATAAAACATTGTGGTTGGAAATGATGTCAGTTCAGTCCTCAGGAATCAGAGCTGCCTTGTGTCACTGTCCATGGTGCTGAATCAACACTGCCATTCAGAGACCGTGAAATAGATTGTTGGAGCTACAATTTTAACAGAACATGTTTGCACTACACATTTTCCACGCCCTCTCCATCTATCTGCTGTGCACAATTTCCAAACTTGTCTGTCCCTCACTTCACACAGGAAATGATGCATTCAACGCCACTCTTCAGAATAGTTTTGTTATTCATGCGAGTGAGCATGTGCACTGCCAGTGTTGCATTACTCGCACACAGAAAGGTCTAATTAGTGCAGATGGGAATATAACATCAATACAAGGGCAGTCCGACTCACACTGATATGAGTAATTATGCTTGATATGACTGCATTTATGTGTATCGTGTATCAATGATCGATTGCATGTGGCAAATTCATTATGATAATTGTTAATAAGGGCTGCATGCTAGCATAATAGAGTCATAAGCTGTGTGTTTAAGGGTCTTTGAGCAAGTCATGGAGTCTCTTACAACTCCAGAGGTGTTGTTCTGTAACTGAGCATGACCTCTGATCCTCTTGTGGATTTGGGCAAGAAACGAGCTATCAGAGGAAGATCGCAAAAAACTACGTGTCCAGTGTTGAAATGCCTTCAGCCAACATGCCTAACCTCTGTTAGGTCAGAATTAATTACTTGGCTAGTAAAAAGATGTAATTAAATAGTAGTGATTATTTTTTGTTCTGTTGCTTTTTCTAATTAGTAGAATACATCTGCCTCACAATAATCTATCTATCTATCTATCTATCTATCTATCTATCTATCTATCTATCTATCTATCTGTCTGTCTGTCTGTCTATTTGCATGCAAATTAAGAGTATTCTATTATACATGTATTGTATATTCAAATGACTAAAAGCAATCTTTGTCATGACTAATTCATCAAAATCAGCATCTTCCATGACTCAGTAATTGAGCTGACCAGTTTCTTTCCCCCTTGATATTGATGCAAATTTGACATTTGAATGCCTTCTGCAAGTTACTTAGAGTTTGTGTTTGTGTCATAAATAGACAACGGGGTGACCACCTTTAAAAAAAATATCTAACCGTTTTATAAGTACATACATTTCGTATTGTGTACCCAATGAAAAGTGTTGGTCACTTGGTAGTTTAGAAGTCAGTTTTGATGGATTATGAGCTATTCACTGTTCAATTTACAAGTGTGTGTGTGTGTGTGTGTGTTCATGTTCACCCGTGATGCCTGTCAGAGTGAGCAATCTTTGGGGATAGTTGTAATCTGAGAGCAACTAACAGTAACATCTGGCACTACATTGGCTTTGTTATGAATATTTATTAATTTTCTTTTTAATCATGTCTTTGTAGACTAATCTAAAAAAAATCCTGCAGAGTTTTTCGCTCTGAATGGGGAGCAAAAACACAACGGGTTTCCCTTGTCAATACCATCAGGGCCATTCTTTCCCACAAAGACATAGCTAATTTAGCTTCAGTGCTGCTTATTGGCTTTGTGATTTTTGTTTCCTTGCTTTTGTCATTTCTCTGCGGGATAGTTTGCCTGCACAGCTGTGAATACTTGGAAACTGCCTGGCAGGAGGATATGCAGGTACTGCATGATCTCTTCAATTATGCCTGTCTGTAAGCATCCTCTTTGTTCGAACACAGGCAAGCGTATCAGAAAGGTTGACAGGGTTCTTCTTCTTGTCTGTGCCAAGCTCAGTACCTGGATGGTTGAACAGGGCACCTCTGTCGATTGCTCTCCTTTCAGACAAAAGAGCAGCAAGAATAGTTCCAGCTGTGTTTGTGAAGTGAACTTGCAAGAAGAACAAAACTGTGGAAAAGAAGTCCCTTAAAGATCTTGCACACCTCGAGACACATTTCCCTCAAATTATGTTTTGATTATTTCTGGATGGAAACTGTATTTGCCCATTAGCAATGAGCAAGGATGTTTCCCTCAGTAGGCCAACTAGGATTGGAATCGGGAGGGGTCGTGAACATGGTAAGTGTGTCAGCAAAATAATTTCCAGACTAATGCAAAACATTTTTTACCCTGAGTATTTCACATAGTATAACTGTAGTCCTCAGTGAGTGTCATTTCCGTTTTTTATTACCAAAATTATTCACACCGCTGTCAAGGTGACTTGTTGGAATGTCACAGACACACTACTTGAAACAGCTCCCAAAAATATAGTCCCTTGAAGGAGCAAAATCAGTGACATAAGTCATGCATTGTGCAAAGCAGCTTGGTGTCATGCACAATTCCTTTATACTGTGTGTTCATTATCCCATTAAACTGGATATATGGAGTGGGCCAGGTGGAACGTAGTCATGCATGAACATTTTTCACTGTCTGTTTTGTAGAGTGAGTCCAAAAGGAGAGCATCCATTGATATTCATGGCACAACCAGTATGAGGTGTGACAGTATTTTTTTGTGAATCCGTGAGTGTATATGGTAATACCAGAGCAGCCTCAAACCTCAATTGCAGTCTCTCCCTGAAGGAGGGGTGCACTGCCCCCCCCCCCCCCCCCCCCCCACACACACACCCACACCCACACCCACCCTCACCCACCCTCACACACACACACACACACACACACACACACACAGCAAAATAAGGAATCACTCACTCAAAAGCTATAATTTATCTTAAAACACATTTTCCTGCCAGTTAATTTGCTTTTATGCAGTAGGGAAAATGCAGGAGTGATTGTTGGTCAAGTCCTGAGCAATGTTTTGGTATATTAAGTTTTTAAAAGGTGGATTACGTCTATATTTCCCCTTTACGGCTGATGTTTTGTCTATGCTGCTGTTGATGTTCCGTTGAATGATAAGGAGGCCTCTCGCTGCATGTTTAAGTTAACTAGTTATGTTACTATTAAGAAGAGGTCAGGGAGACCACAATGAGTCATCCACTTTCTGACAGCTAATGAATCCCAGAATACTCTGTGCAGGCCTCCCGTGAGAACAGTCACATTGGCATTACTTCCATTGCTCTTGCATGTTCATGCAGTATTTTGCTTCTTTTTTTTTTTGGGAGGTATTTACTGTAGCTCACTGCATACTATGACTCTGCAGCTTTGATGTTGTTTGGTTAAAATGAACTCTTTGGTTATCCCTCAACATCTACGACAGCAGTACATTTTAAAAACAGGGTTATCCATCGGTAGGCTTCAGGTCACTGAGGTCATCTTAGAATCATGTTAAAGGAAAAGTTATGTATATATATATATATATATATATATATATATATATATATATATATATATATGTATAGTGGTTGCAAGTTCTTAAGATTGAAAGTATTGCTGATGTGCCCATTTAAATTACACCAGAGTCCGACAGAATACTGTAATACTATTTCCCAATTCAGTAACGTTAATGTTGCATGTGAATACGTGGTGTACATACATGCACACATACCCTCTCCTCCCACTTCCCTTACCTTAGGCTGCCAACCTAGATTCATCTGATATGGATTTAAAAAGTACCTACGGCTGTTTGAGATGCAGTTGTTCATACAACTTTTTTAAACTTAAAAAAGTTAAACTTAAACTTAAAAAAGTTACTAATAGCATTTACTGTAAAACAATGTTGTATTATATATAGTTTAATTTATCTCTAAAATATCAACAGCCGTGTATACCTTCAGTGAAAGATGCAATCATTTGTCTGGGGTGTATTATATAATTGTAGTGTATCCTTTTGATGCAAATTGTATCAGAGTTGTTTTCAAAGCCACTCAGATTGTTTCATGGTCTCACTTTGATAAGGTGATCTAGTTATTTTATCTAACAAAAGTTTAACACACACTAAAACACACTCACACATATATCCACATGCTTACGTGGACAGAAAGTGTCAGTACTAAATAGTTGCAGGATAATTACATTGTTGTGAATTAAGAAAAAACATGTCTTAGCAGAATATGGCATAACGCTTCATGGCAATATAAATGGGGAGAGAGACTGACTGGTAAGTTGAGGTGAAGAGGTCAGGGGGTGATGGAATCTCGTGGAGGCGTGAGACTCAGGGTTGATGCCAACATCTCGACTCTGAGTCTTCAGGCTACCCCTGAGGTTCTTCAGGAGAGAAGGCTTTGGAGAGAGAGTCAAGAAAAAGAGGAGGGCAGGATTTGTCAGAACTTAAAAACAAACAAACAGAAAGCTCTTTTTTTCCTTAACTTGCATTAAAGGAATAGTTCAACATTTTGGGAGACAAGTTGCTTTCTTGTTGAGAACAAGTATACTACCCACATGTCTGTACTGCAAATACGAAGCTGCAGCCAGCAGACAATTAGCTTAGCCAAATCTGCCGTACCAGCACTTATAAAGCTTACTAATTAGCATGTTGTACCTGGGGTTTTTTAATGGACACAAAAGCCAAATTGTAAAACAACAACAAACTGTGGGCTTTTCTTTTAACAGGAACAGTAAACTCCTGGGGTGTTGTTATTTTGGTGAGATTGCACATAACCTCCCTTAAAGCCATAACTTCTGTTTTTTATGTTTTTGTGGATTAAACTAACAAAATGCTGTAAAAATAATTGATTAGTAAGAGGTGCTAGTATAGGCAGATTTTGTTACCTTTGGGCAGAGCCAGACTAGCATTTTCTTTCTGTTTCTACTCTCTGTGCTAAGAGAACTGGCTGCAGGCTCCAGCTTACCAACCAGACAAGAGAGTGGTACTATCAGCAAGAAAATGAATTAACATTTTCTCAACAAAGTCACACTTTTCCTTTCAGGTATTCAGTCGCCGCAAATTCTGGAGATGGTGCAAGTTATAAACACCAGGTTAAAGAACAATATTATTTTCATACTATGCAGCTGATAATGAACCTTATGAACAGTATCCTACATATAATACTTAAAATATTTTTAAATCATGCCAGAATGTCCATGATTTCAAAAACCCGATAAGCCCTCTTGCAGAATTAATGCATCTCTGTGGCTCAGTCATGAATCATTGTGGATTATGTTTGGATGTTTCAGGAAACTAAAGTCTTCAACAATTTCGGGCAGAGGATAGCTCTATTCTTCCGAAATGCATTACTTATCTGGTATAACAGATGCCTGTTAATGGAAGAGGATAACTAACAAATGTGATGACTACCTGTAACCTTTCTGCCAATGACCTTTATTTGACTAGATAGACACTAGAGGGTTAAAAGGTGTCTTTCATTCATAGAGCAGGCAAAGAGAACATAATGACTGCAGACTATAAACGTTATTGGTATGTTAACAGATTGGAGAGAGAAGACTTTTCAAAGCTGTAGTCATAAGTGCATTTAAAAGAAAAACCTCTGAGCATGTTATTACCAACAATAATATCAGCGCAGTGTCATCAGCATCTGAAAACATCCGAGCGAAATAGTTGTTTCAATTTGCAGTAGCAGGGTTTGACAGATGTTTTTTTTTAGGTATATATGAAATTAGAGCAAACTGAAATGCAGATGGACCGCAGTGTCCTTGGATTTCAAATCAACATGTTGTAATACCTATAGCTAAGGTAGGGCCCCTGAAAGCCTGGAAACGATTAACATTATGGAAATGTCTGTTATCTGTTCATAATCACCACGACACAATAAAAAATATAATTGTGAGGAAGCATGATTGAAACATTAGCTTTGTAAAATGCCAATAAAGTATCTGCATTTGTGCTTTATTGCTAAAAAATAAAGTAATATTATCACCAGTGGCAGCTATTTTTTTTCAGAATTGCAGTAGATGTATACTGCAAATAAATATACAGGGATTTGTCTGAGTGACATTGATAACTTACAGAATTGCACAGTGCATACTAAAGCAATAATGGCACAAGGACAACCAGACTTCATGCACCATGTAATTCAAAAGACAATGGAATACTTTAAAGAGTAGCATTCACATTTCTCAGCATAGTTTGCTTGTACAGTAAATTAATTAACTGGGAGATCAAACAAAATACACTATGGCAATGACGGATATAGAGCTGCTTAAAATAATACTCCATTCCAATTTACAGTTGCATCAGTGAGACAGTGCCTGCTCTGAGGCTGCCCACATCTGTTAAGTAGCTTCAATAGCAGTGATGATGAGACCAGTGTTGGTGAGTCTTACTCTCATGCTTAGTCAGGCATTGTGCAAATGACAAAGTCAACACAAAGGCAACACAAAATTAAAACTCACATACACACTTGTAGAAAAAGGGAAAGAAAAAGGAAAGTGTTAAGAAAAAAAACGAAAAAAAAAACTTTTTAGTGAGATTTAGGGACGTGTTTTTAGATAATGCATCTTTAACATCTTGTCAATTGAAAAACAAATACTACTTTTGAGAATTGCAGGCTTATCATGACACCCAACACTTCCTAATACGAGTGAAATATAGCTCAAAATGATTTTCTCATCTCTTTTTATCTTGAAATACCTAAATATTACACCTTATTTCAACAGCTTATTTCAACAGCTTCTTCCCTGCCACAGTCAGACTGATGGCAAAACAAAACTGTGAATAGGAACAGCACGCAGGACTAACTTATTTATTTATCACTGTAATAAAAAAACAAAAAAACGGTATCCTTGTGTATACGACCACATTTGCACATGTACAGTGTTTTCATATTTCATATTTTGTATAGTGTTCTCATATTTTATATTTTATATCTTATATTTTGTCTCTTTCCTGTATAGTGTGTTTTCTTCTTATTTTGATTTCTTCCACAACTGTTGACTCGGAGAGCCCTGCGAAAAAAATTCCAATGAGTCTGGACTGTTGGTCTGCACAAATGGCCAAATAAAAACCTTGAACCTTGAATTAAGAGTGAATGTTCTGTTGTACCACTGACAGATTGTTTTTACTATTTACAAGTAAAATCCCCTTGTATGCCTTGTTTTTGTTTTACTTTTGGTGGCCTGTTTTCTAGTAGAATGAAAGTTCCCTCTCCCTATACAGGAGGTGTTCTCCAAAAATGTTAAATGGGGTGTGGGGAGACCTCTATTTCTGAGGGTCAGATGAGGATACTTTGAAACCCTCACGCTGTGCAGTTAGACAGAAAGAGCACCGTGGAGCTTACACAGCACTCGGCTTTTGTCAGGCTCCATTCCATGCCTTGCACCAACAGCTTGCACTCTGTTTCCATCAGATGTAACACACAGCCTGGCACTGCAGCCAGTCAAACCTTGTTAGGTGCTTTAGCCCCTGTTTACAAAGACTGGGCATTTTGTCATGTTGGATTTCATCTATCTTATATGCAATAGGGAATGTTTGATCAAGGAGGGTGGGTTTTTTTGTTTTGTTTTTCTGCTGTGGGCTGCTTCAACAGCTTGAGGTGAGCTGATCTGAATCTCCCCGCGGCAACACCAGAAACACACATTGTTAATGGGCGTCTTTATGGCACCACCGAGTTGTCATCACAGTCTGTTTTTACTTTGGTGGAGGCCCGGCAGGATCAGCAGTGTGGCATTTGAAGCGCACGCCGTTGACTCACAAACAGCGCTGCTTCACAGAGGCTACACAACTAGTTCACAAGCTGTTCTGTGGCACATGTCGCCTTCCATCATGCCGCTTTGGAGAGACTGAAATAAAGTAACGTGTTACCTAAATCTATTCTTCATTAGCTTTTAGCACTGTGTTGTGCAAGCTGTTTGATTTCGGCAGTGCTGCCTTTAGAGCTTTGGCTCAACACATCAAACCTGCTACATTTCCTTACAACTCTTAAAACCTTTTGAGAATCCTTTCTTGCATTTGAGTCCAGAAATATTGAGTAGACACAGGCAAACACATTTTCCCAAAAGGCAATTTGATAAAGCATTTGTATATCTTAGTTCACAGCTTCAACAAAAACAAATATGTATAAACTTACACAGCATTGTTAATAACATGAGAAGATAAAGAAGAATAAGTTCTAAAAAAATGACAATAACACAATGCAATTTTCACATTTTCTGCACCTGTAACTGTCCTTGCTCTTTTGCTTGTGCTCAATCTTTTTCAATTTCCCCACTGGGGCTACTACGTATGTTGAAGGCACAGTGTGCATCTTTGTGTGTGTGTGTGTGTGTGTGTGTGTGTGTGTGTGTGTGTGTGTGTGTGTGTGTGTGTGTGTGTCTATATGATTCACACACTAGCCTGAGTATGTGGTGGACTCAAAGCCCACCTCTCTTAAGATGTCTGAGGACCTCAGGGGCTCAATATAATATTGTTGTTTTCTACTTATTTTCTAAGAATGTTCCATTCCCAATAGTGTGCTTCAATCCAGTATAATGGTGTTTATTGTGCTGGAAGGATAGGATATATTTGTTTTGTAGTCTAAAGGATGTATTTTGTGTCTCCAAGCACTGAAGGTTGTCCATTGAATACTGTATAACTGCACTGACACAGAGAACAAATAAAGGCCCAACTGCTAGATTTTTTAGTTTACAAACCTTTAATATATTTTACGCTTTATGAAACATTTTCTTTTTTATATGATGTAACCCTGATGTGTCACCCAAGTGTTTCTGAATTATTATTACTGTTATTGTTCTCAAATCCAAGGATAAATTAAGACAATCAGTTAAACTGAGTGTTGAATAAACCAATTAGCTCAACAATAACATTTGGTTATGTTTCTTGAGTGGGTACAGTTATTAACAGTTGTTATTTTGTTAATATCTGCAAGCTGTTTATATTGTGTATTCTTTCGAGCAGTCTGTAGCTGCCTTGAACTTTTGCAGCGCAATTAATTTAACATGCATTTGACCTGTTCATCCTCTCAAAGAGGTGTTTTTCATTATTCATTTACCCATATGTCTGAGCATATTACACTACAGTGTGTTATAGCTGAGAGTACAGTGCATAACTAAAACCATAACAAAGGGATGGGCATGGATGAAGCTTTTGGATAATTCACCTTTAGTTTAATATGTACATGTTGTTATGAAATTTACAAACTCTATATGGAGAACTATATTATCAAAAGGAGTGATAATGTTACAGTACTATAATATCAAAAAGGACATAAGAGAGGCATGACATAAACTAACTTAAAAAACCTCTCACATATAACTCTTTTGTTATCTAGTCGCGTACTTAAAGCTACTTCAAAGACATTTGGTGGAACCGTCAACCAGTGAGCTGGATTGCATCCATTGTTCTCCTCTGATGGATCATTTGCAACAATCCAGAGATAAATCTGCGTTCTATTTTTGGGCTCTGACAGCCTCTACCTGTATCCAGCCGCCCGCTAGCCCCCACCCAGACAGTGACTGGCCTAATGTCTGGTCGCAGTGGCTTCCTTGAAGTGCTCCTGCAAGTTAATAAATTCTGGGCCATCTGTTTCTATACAGCCCCCTTGCATTACCAGGACCCCCCCCCCCCCCCCCACACCCTCTCTCTCTCTCTCTCTCTCTCTCTCTTTGGACCTCTATCTAATTAACTTTCCTTCTCTGCCTCTCTTTGTGCCCACAATCAAACTAGGGAAAGAGAGCGAGCGGACAGAGGGAGTGAAGGAGGGGAAAGGTAGATGTATTTAACCTGATGTTTTGAGGCAAAGTAAACAGTGTGGTAACCTATTTAGCCGCAGTGCTTTTTTTGTGTGATTTAGCAATTATGTTATTAATAACCATGTGAGTCTGAAGGGTACTTAACCATGCAATAAAGAGATGGGGTATTGAGTGCCACTGCTCTGCCTTCGCTTTGGAGAGGAACACTAATTGCTAGTCGGGGAATCTAATGAAAACCCTCCAAACAAATAACAAAGCAGACAGTGAAGAGTGTATGGAGTAGAACAAAGGGAGGAGAGCAATGCAAGGCGAGAACATATGAAATAATGATAATGATAATAAACACTGTTGATATGGCTAAGGCAGTTAATGCTTCACAGACAGTGAACCAACAGTAATTCAAAGTCACAAGGAGAAACAATAAAAACGCCAGCCATGAATTGAAGAAGGTGTTAGAGATCAATAAAACAAGTATTTATAGTAAGGATAAGGTAGGTACAAACAAATAATATATATTAAAAAAAGCCCATCAGTGAAACAAGAGATTCAAAAGCTGAACCAAAGGGACACAAAATAATCTTATTTCATCATTGGATGGCTTTTTATAAAAAAAACATGAGCAACAAGTTTTGCTCCCACAGCTTGTCTTCCCTTTCTTTGGATGAATGCTGTTGTTGAGATCAGAAATGGCAGTGGGAAGAAAAACAGCTGTCTGACGTTGAAAAGACTAGCAATGCCCACAGCATATAAAGCTTTTAACTACTTTTTGCTGTCACAATCTAACTGAAACCATCAACCATCAAAGCCATTAGGGGTGCCAGAGTGCCCCTGTGGTTTTGCTATTAGCCCATAATATATTGGCAACAACATGCCACAACGGCGCTGCAGTATCCACATACATACATGCATACACCGAGGAAAAAGGTGTCACATAAATAGCATAGCCACAAAAACAAAACACTCCACACATGGTTAGGATTCTCTATTCTGGAGGAAATGTAAGTTATGTGTTGACATTAAGCTGTAATGTTCTGGGTGGAGATGATGCCACATTTATGGTAAGGCTGTTGACTATTCATGGAAATCATGATGGTGGCTATAGGAGATTAGATTCCTGTTGTTGTGGGAAACCCTTGTAAGTCCAACTAGTTATGTCCATGTTTCTACCTGAGCTGAAGGTTTATGTGGTTCTTTATAGGAAGTGCCAGCTGTGTGACCCCAAGGCCCACAAAATATATTCATAAACTACAATAAGGATGCATGGTTGTCAGTGTGGCAATAAGGCTGCTTTTCAAAGATACAAGTTTTCAACCCAGTAGCAGCGATATTTTTGACACATGTTTGAGGCATTTCATTTGCATGAATCCTATGCATATTACATCGCTCCGACCTGTTGGCTACCACGAGAATTGTCATCATCGGTTGCAGGCAATAACAGTAAGTTACTGCTGCTTGTCATATGCCATCCTGCTTCTGCCATAATTTATGTGCATAGGACCATTGTCTTGTGGCCCAGGGGGCTTTTTGTGTGCCTCCGATTTCAGCTTTATGACGCAAGGAGCAGAGATCCTCCACCAATGTCAAGTGAACCAAAACCTGGCTCATGTCGAGAAGCTCCTCTCCAAATGAATGTTTCACTTCCCTCCCTAAATTTAACCTGCAAGATGCAGTGGGAAACACATTGGCCTTCCCTTTGACAGAGTTAGAGATGGCTACATATGCACAAATTGCAAGGAGAGTGATCAGGATGGTTTACATCTCTGAAGAGCTCATCCGGAAGGGCATGTCCCTCATTACAGCTGTTTGGAGAGAGGTCTCGTTTTGCCAGCACACTCTCCTCTCTCCACCTGCAGCGGGTCAGGGAGGGATGGAGGAAGGGAGGGAGGGAGAAGTCTCTGACATGACCTCCAGTGAAGTGAGCATGTCGGGAACCGCTGGAGATTAGAGGCGGAACCAATACCGAAGAGGGAGAAACACATGCCTCGCAATCAGCCATGAAATGCAACCTGGCACCAATTGGACTGGGCCTGCAGGGAGCCTCACTAGACCTAAGCCTGCAGAACAACAGGGAGGGAGGGACGGGTAGAGGGTGAGGGATGTGGAGGGTATGGAGAGGGTTGTGGGGCGCGAGGTCATTCTACCTCACAGGGTGTTTTATTAATGTAATTAAACACGGGCGAGCTCTCCGGCTCTGCATCATACCTGACCTCCACAGCAGACTGAAAGGAGGGAGGGAGGGAGGGAAAAGAGGAAGAGACAGACAGAGAAAGGGAGGGTGAGGGAGGAAGGGGGAGAGAGGGAGGGAGTGTACAAGGGAGAGAGGTAGGGATAACAAGGACATGAGATTGGCAGGATAAGGCAAGATGAAACAAGAGAGGACAGGGCTAAGCATGAGGGATAAAAAGAGATAGATGCAGCATGATGCATGAGTAGGATGGGAAGATGTGAATTTAGTCGTAGAATTAGTGCATTGTACAAGGCAACTGAGCCATGGAGGAGTCAAGGCCAGGGCATTTGACGAAAGAGAGGTCAACATTAGGGCAAACGAAGGCCTCTGGGCCTGATGAGAAATGTGAGGAATGTCATGTAATCATATAAGACACAGCTCACTTCTTTGTGTAAAGACAGGGCTGTGCTCTCTCTCAGCATAATGATAATGTTGAATAATATTAATATATTTTAGTTAGTTTTTCATTCATAGAAAAGTTTTTCTCTTATTACACATTGATTTATTGCCTTTTTAAATATGCTATGCACAGGTTTGCTTTGACAGTGGCCCGACAACATAAGCACCACACCACAACTGTTATCACATTTTGATTAACATGAAAGGACAAAAACACAAATAAATCTCCGATGTGAAATAAACATTATTCTAACATTATTAGCTCAAGAAGCTAATTGAAAAAGTATATTTTGGCTCCTTTAAAGCTAAACAAAGTCATTTCAAACGTTCATCCAAATGAACTTTGAATGTACTGTTAATACATTCGGTGGTGGTGGAAATCCTGGCTTTGGTCTTGTGCAGAAAAGTTACCAGCTGAAGAAAAAATTATAGGAAGAACCAATGCCACCTTAGCAGCTCCACAAGTTTTCATTTTGTTCTTGGGTTCTGATTTTTCACTTTTTCCTTCCTGTGAAATGTGTTTGTGACCTCACATCAAAAAAGTAGTTCCCTAATCTAAACAGTAGAGCCAATCCGTTATCTCATTTAAGGTGCAGCAGTGAATACTGTTCAGGCCTAAAAAAAAAAGCTTATTCCTTAATCACAAACTTGCTCTAAAGTCTTTGGCTTGTTATCAAAGAAACAAAAATCAAAGTCTTTCATGCTTTTTCTTATCCAGAGTTTGCTCAGAAACTTAAAGGCCACAAGCCTTCAAACTGCAGTGTTCATTGTTTTGTTTGCTTGGGTGTTTTTTGATTCTCTCTTCCTCTGCTTAATTTGCAGGCAGGCAAAGAAAATACTGGGTAAGATGATGTAGGACAATGCAAATTCCAGCACCATTACAGTATCTTTTTGCCCCCAAAAATAAGGCCTGTTAATCTGCATGTTATGTCTCCTCCATTACTGTTACTCCATTTGAGATGAACTCAGTCACAAACTGTATACAGGTAGATAGAGTAACATATGCCTTGAAATACAGAAAAGAATAATGAAGCTCTGTAATATGTTAGGGATTTTGCAGAGTGTTGCTCTTGTGAAGTGTCGGCGAGAATTCGCCACTCTATGTGACAGCTTGAAGTACATCCCGCCACAATCCATTCCTCATCTCCACGGCCCGCATTAGACGCCTTGTCACAATAATTACATTTTCTCTGTATTAATTGATGACTTATAATGGAAATAAGAGCTGTCGGGGAATGTATTAAACTACAGCAACACTAATAGCAAAGGCAATAACCAAACAAATATCAAATGGACAAATGTGGGAGTGTGTTGGACATGATTTATGAGGGGAGCAGGTCCAACCACACACTGTGCATGTGGTGGGGTACTTCTGTGGCTTGTTTGACTGTGTTTCTGTTTGTGTGCATATGTATATATTAAACGGAAATACGATTTGTGTGTGTGTGTGTGTGTGTGTGTGTGTGTGTGTGTGTGTGTGTGTGTGTGTGTGTGTGTGTGTGTGTGTGTGTGTGTGTGTGTGTGTGTGTGTGTGTGTGGCCATGCATGCATCTAGAATTCACTTTTAGTATGGCCTAGAGACTCTGCTGCTTCGAGGGAAATTATGACACCTAATAGAGCAGGAATGAGGAATTTGTAATCCATGTCAGAATTGAATTACTATCCAGTAATGCTTATTTCAATAAACAAAAAGCCATAATCCCATTCATCTGTAAGCTTTCCTATTTCATCAGCATTTACACAGCAGAATTTCAATGCAGAAACACACAATCATTACATTATTGATATGAAAGCTCATTCGTCCTTTACCCTCTAAGTTCAGCATGGTTTAATGAGGTATGTCTGTTTTTTTCCAGGTATAAATATTTACAACTGCTGTATAATGGTTATGCGCAGAATGTCATTAGAATGTATGCTTTCCTCAAGTGTAATGGACTGAGAAACCATCACACACAGTTAACGATGCAAGCACAAAGTGTGTCTATGTATACAATTAGTAATGCTACGATGTACTTTAATCGTCTGCTTTGACTTTGCCATTTATCTTATTTTGTCTTTCTGAAAAATGTGGCGCTACTGGCATGAAAAGAAGGAGGATAGGTAGCCTCACCACAAAAGACTAGGAATGAAAGTGGAACCTTGACCTTTTGCCACATCAGCCCCGCACCATCCTCCCAGATACCCATTTTATGCTATATTTTCTAAGAAAGCTGGAAGCTGCAGTCTTTGTGAAAAGGCTATGGCTTACGATATAATTGCTGACATCTCGAAATCATCATGTCAACTGTTAAGTGCAAGGTAAAGTCGATATCAATGTTCATGTATTAACATATTTATTTAAAGGTTCTCTTTATGAAAATCAATGCATTAATATAGCAACAAACAATTTGTAATGTAAAGAATAATGGAGTAATGTCTTCCTGACCAGAGCATGAATTCACTCTACCTCTATGTGTGTTGTAATCCTGCACTGCGCTCATATGGCGGTTCACAGTAGACACCATTCCAACCGTCATTGCTGAAGTGTATTGCCCACCCTCCAGTTTCAGCACGTTTAAAAAATATTTCAATTTCATGCACAATGTTGCCATTTAGTGATATGTGCTGTAACTGTAAAATATAAATATTTACCTATATGAATATATGCTGAAGATAAATAATGAAACTATATTCTCAATCAAATCAAAACGTTTTAACCTTGACTCTGGAACAGCCATGAGGACTATAATTTCCCATCAGCTGGATTCGAGCAAAGACATATTTTGGTTGCTGAATGACTTGTCCACAAGTGCTTTGGTGAAAGGAGTATAACATCCAGGATCCTGGGATAGTTTGTTAGATACACAGGAAGTTATGGTGGCTGTGTGGTTGTTGTGCTTACATTTTCCTCCGTTAAATGATAACAGTGAGTGGTGTTCAAACAATGATAGCAGCAGCGACGACTACAGGGAAGCCTTTTGTTGTTTAAGTTCTGATCAATCAGGAACCAGAAATAATTTAAGATCTGTTCTTGTGATCCACCCATACTGATACAGAAACTGGGGTAAACCCAGTGGCGGGCCGTCAGGGCCTGCTAAGCCTTCTCTGCTGGCCTAAACAGAATCACAAAGTTATAGCTATTTTATAATTTAATTTTGTAATTTGTAATTTTTTTGTATATTTAAATATAATTAAAAGTTATATCTATTTTATAATGTAATTGTTTTTCACAAATACACTATATGTATTATAATTATACATCGCGCTGCAATCAGCTGTTAAACTAAACAGACAGAGCATGCGTAGGTACCAAATCCACGGCCCGCCACTGGGTAAACCATAAGTATGATCTTTGTAGCTGAGAAAATAAAAGCGGCAGTTGAGTCAAAGAAAAATGGAAGCAAATAATTTGAAGGCAGTCCTAGAAGCATCCATTCACTGCCTTAATCTGTTGATTAGAGTACCATGATCAATAGTGTCTAAGGTCGTCCGAAGGTCATATAAGTCATACAGTATGTTAGCAGTGACAGCTTCCTCTTGGGGTGAGTCTTTAAAGACATAGTTTTTCTTTTAAGATTGCTTTACATTGCTTGGACATTAGCTAAGGTTTACCGTTCTGTGGAGGGATATGTATCTCAGCAAGCCAACAATTACTTGATACAACTGAACTGCATCAAATGGACCAGTCAAACATTTAAAAGCATTTTAAACTTCAACATAGCAGCCAAAAAGGTAAAACAGCATGAGCATTGATAGCAATGTTTTCATGAACAATAACTCTGTTGTTTCTGGTGGTAATTATGGTTTCAGTGTTTTATTTGAAGACAAATTCAAAGCCTTGTCAACGCACATAAGACCCATTGTATTTATGTCTACAAAGTATCTCAAGGATTTACTGTATGTTCATATTGGATGAATCTGCGGCGCATGATTTATGCCCAGTGCCAGCATTCAGTGCCAGTGTATACTGACTTGGATAAAACACAAAATGTGTCTTTGCGTTTCTCCAACGTGAGTCAGCACATCTTCAGATGAAACTTTCTTATGGTCACTAACAAAATAGAGTGATATGGAAAGTTTTGAATAATTTTTTTTATTGGATAAATAAAGATTGTCTTTTATATGCAACAGTTGCAATTACCTCAAACATTAAAAAATAATAGTCATTGGGAGGCAAAAGTTAAAATGTCTTGGAGTCAGGGAGTGAAGTACACAGAGTACAGGCCATGGGTCAAGTTTTAGTTTACACTTTAGGTGTGTGTATAGCTTTAAGAACGCTCAGTGAACGCCAAACACAGTTTTGACAGCTTGTAAAACGTAAACCTATCACAATGCTGTTAAGATATTTAAACTTGATAATTGGTAATTTGGCAGTGGTAATTTGATCTGCAATATTTTTCTCAAGCTTCGTAACACGATTAGCTTGATGAAAGGCACGCACAATGTAAACCACTAAGACAGAGTTGGTATACTCCCTAATGGGAAATATGTTTTCCTTTACTTATTATGGTAATTAAGTGTTGATGCCACGGTTTGCAAAACATAAGTCAAAGCCTTAAGTGTGCCCGACTGGCAATTCCGGAAACTCCAACTCAACTCCCTGCAGGTGGTGAGCTCATAATAGTATGTGCAATGTATATTGCTTCATTATTTAATTACTTTTCCTACCTTTACCACCCCATGTTCTTTTCTGAAATTGTTACCGCCTAAAGTTCTGCTAAACAATAAGGTTGTTTCTATGCATAAATATAGTTTTTGTTATAGTTTTTGAATGTTTTGATTGACTGAAGATTTATTGGAAAAGTGACAAACCCATGACACTTTATTAGACATTTGCTGTGATAAAAAGTCAATAATAAATGGTGGGAGCTAGTTCTCCCTAAAAAAAAATGCCATCAAACCTGTAAAAATATGCTTGCAATCCAAGATTTGTCTTTTATTTCAGCTTAACACTAAAGCACAAATACATGATTTATTAGCCATCAAAAACATGATTCATTCATTTGAAAACCCTATATAAGGAGACCTCTTATTGTTGAATACATCTGATGGATTGTTTACAACACAATCCTTAAGGTACAGTTGAAGATGTGTGATGATCAAACGTTGTTCGATTTTGGCACTCGTTCAGATACCAGAGATTGCAGGTCATTGGGTAATGGCTTCTGTACTTGTATAGCACTATTCTAGTCTTCCAACACTCAAAGCACTTTCACACTACTTGTCATCATGCACTCATTCATACACTAATGGCAGGGGCTAAGGTTCCACCTGCCCATCAGGAGTAGCTAACATTCATACACACATTCATACACCGTAGGCACAGCTATGGGAGCAATTTGGGGTTAAGTGTCTTGCCCAAGGACACACAACACATGGGCTAGTGGAGCCGGGGATCGAACCACCTATCCTCTGATTGAAGGACGACCCTACTCAAATTGTAAGGCGCTACTTCGACAACAAATTTCCCCTTGGGGATTAATAATCTATCTATCTATCTATCTATCTATCTATCTATCTATCTATCTATCTATCTATCTATCTATCTATCTATCTATCTATCTATCTATCTATCTATCTATCTATCTATCTATCTATCTATCTATCTATCTATCTATCTATCTATCTCACCACTGAGCCACAGTCTCCCATTACTTCTAACATAAATGTACAATACCGCAACCCTTGTGAGAACAGACATCTGGTGTGAAACATAATTCAAGTAACCGTTAAGTTTAAGTATTTACGTAAACTCAATTTTAGAACCGAACAACACAGTTTTTTGATTGAAAGTCCTTTTAACACCCAAATGCTGTGTTCTAGTATGAATTGTGGTGCATATTCCGATTCTTTAGGTCCTAATCTTTCCCAAAAGGTGTCTTATTAGTATGTGGGCTGTTGTTAGTGCACCATAATACAGTTTGAAAAACTCGGTGACCGCTCAAGGAGGCATTTTTGGGAAATCTTGATGGATGTTCATAGTTATGATCAAAATATCTTTCAAAAGTGATTTTTTTGCAGATATACATTTTTTTCCCAAGACGTTGCTGAACAAATACATACAATAAACACAAGTATTGGAATTAATTTGGGGTTCCTACGACGACTCAAACACAGGGAAAAAGAAAAAAAAGCCTAGAGCCGAAATTGGCTCAAAAACATAAAAAAAACATTTATTACATTTTTTATTTATTATGATAAAAACGTATTTATGTTTCTTTTCTAAATATGAAACCATACATATTGTATGTTGTATGTACTGTATGTATGATCAATCTGGCCTCGTTTTCTGTCTTTATATGTTGCTGTCATTGCTGGAATACAAGTTAACACATTTGCATGGGGTGCCTCAATATTCTCTTGAGACTGTGGGCCAGTACTCCACATAAAAATGGGAGATGACAAGTTGAGCATCTGGAAGGAGGAAGGTGACAAGGAGACAAGTTAGGAGTTGTAGGGGCATCTGTTTGGCTCTCCTTCCTTCCCCAGGCTCTCTTGGAGCAGAATCTCTCCTTCTTCCTTGTTTCTGGCATCTTTATCCGAGAAAGACAGATGGATTTGCTCCTCCCTAGATACACACTCAATCACACGCACACGCACACAGACACAGACACAGACACACACACACACACACACACACACACACACACACACACACACACACACACACACACACACACACACACACACACACAACACACCTACACATACACACTCTAATGCCCATGCATGAATGTACTGTATACACACACACACACACACACACACACACACACACATATATAGATTGATGCCCAACCAAAGGCACAAATAACTTACAGAGTGCAGGCATAGTGACGTGACTTTGACAAACAAATAGACTCCAGCGGGCACACTCTCATATGTACACTCAGGGCTTGGGAGACAGACAGCTGCGCAAATATGCCCGGCCCTCCTGCTTGGGAGCTGAGTGGCGCTCCAATCGCAACAGCAAATATTTCCCCTGCTGTCATTTTCTCTATTTTCTCTCCCTTATTCATCGGAAGTGTGCCCGGGAAGTGGCAGGAGAGGTTCAGCAGCTTCTTGGTACTGGCAGGAACCACCACATCCCTCTTTTTCCCCACTTCCCTCTTCTTCCTCCAGGAGCCAGATGCTGATTGTGGGGGAGAAAGTGGCGGCGAGGTGGGACCTTACCTGTCCCCTGGGGAAGATGAAATGTAAATTTTGCGACGTGGGCTCATTTGCTGCAGTCTGGAGCTGTCTGATAGGACCTGACTGGAGGCTTATTTGATTAGCTTAATTCCATCCTCATGTGGACCATCGCAGCAATATTCCTGGAACATTTGTTAGAGCATTAGGCCCACAGTTAATGAACAATTTGTTCCGTTGAGCAACGAACCACACAAGCCATCGTGAGCCGTCCGTACGCTCGATGAATAGTTTTGATATAGTTGTGACACCTGCCCAAGAAATTAGATTGGTGAATTTACGACTGTAAAAAGTACAGCTTTGTTAATTTTTCGGTGATGGACAAAAACTGCTTTGGTAATTAATCTGTGCTCGGATGATGCCTTAATTTGATGGCGAGCACAGGTTTTGTATTATCCCGTGTCCTTCTGTGAATATTGTTAAGTTGCATTACATGTTGTCCACTGCTGTGCATACAAGCTGAATTTCCCCAGGGGACAATATATGGTATTTCATTTTGCAGTATATGTTGTATATAAATAGGTTTGTTGAAAGGTTCAAAGCTTCTCAGCGTGACTCCAGGCATTACTTGTGGCAAAGTCATTACACATTCACCTTACATGGTGCGTCTTTCACACCCTCTCCATATGTTACATTTTAGCATACATCTCCATGTGATAAATAAGCGGCGTCATAACATAATCTAAACATGAGCGAGAACAGTCAAACCTGGCTGAGTCACAATCCCTCACCGATTATAGTACTTCAGAATCAGAGGAAAATACAGTCCTTTTGAAGATTGTTTTTTTTACACTTTGTTGTACTTTATCCCAAAATGTGTGCAATCATAGACAAGCAGCAGCATTATCTTCGTGACAACCATCGATGTAAATATCATGTTATTTTTAAGAGCTTTAGATTAGCTAGTATAGGACCATTTAAATATGTTTATTTCAATTGTGAGTGTTATAGTGATGACGTCTTTATGAGGGTGGATTTTTATAGTAATTTTCAACATATTATTTATGTTTGTCTAGGATAAAATAAAATAAAAATGCTGTATTGTGAATACAAGGCTTATATTTACACGTGTGGTGTTGCACACTATTGAGATATAACAAGTGTAATTTATGTCACAGAACAAAACACAAAACTCCTGCAGGCTAACAGGTGTGTTGACTACATACCTTGTTTTCGGCATGAATCAAAAATGCACAAAAGCATCTGGTGAGGGAGCCAATGGATCAAATAGTAATACTCTATTACTGTAATTTGATAGGATTTTTTATGTTTGAAATTGAGGCATATATCAAACTGAAGCCAGAATATTGCTTTGTTTTGTCTTGATCCTGCTTTGCAGGCCCTTGAAAAAAGGACAACGAAGCTTTGCAAAGAAAAGATATCCAATGATATGACAATAATAAAAATGCATATTGCATACAAACTATTTTAATTTACGTAGATATTCAATATGTCCCAGAACGTCCAGGTTAAATAATATATTTTAGTGAAATTAATGGTTTATGAGAATCCAAAACACTATGAGCAGCTATGGGAAGTAAAAAATCACTTGTAATCCCTTTTTCACTGATTTATTTATAAAACAGTAGATTTACCTTATAAATAATCTCTCCAGACATGTGCCAGTGCAACATTTGCGCCAGGTTAATCTTTCTTACCAGCACCCTCTACATTGGCACTGTGTCAACAGAACACTCTCATTCAAAGAAATGTAGTGATTGTGTGTTTTAATGGAACGCTAGAGTTGGTCTGAAACCACTTGGGTCTACTAGCTGTTATGTTACACATTATGTCAAATCATAATCATAAGATGTAAAACGTTTTTTTTTTACTGGTAATTATATTCAGCACATTGTGTGAAACAGTGGCCATGTGGATACGTCAGAAACGCAAATGTGTTAAACTGTAAACTGTTGAGACAGCCAACAATTCATCTAACTTAAGCCAGTCAAAGCTACATTTTAATGGAATTGTAAATTGCTCGATTATTAACTTGACCTTCACTGCACCTAAACTATAACCAAATTTAAAGGAATAGTTCATTTGTTTTGGGAAATTGCTTTCTTATCAAGAGTTGCATACGACACTTGTTGCTTCCTCAGGCTTCCAGTCTTTATGCTGAGTCCACCCGTCGTTGCTTTATTTATTGGTATGAAAGTATCCATCTTCTCATCTAACTCTCAGCAAGAACGTGAATAAACACATTCTCTGACCTACAACCTAAAAGTAATCATTTGAGTTTAAAAACACATTTGTTCATTTTGTAATTTAGCATGTATCAATTCCACTTCAAACAGTCATTAGCATTTCCTAAAAAAAATCTAATAATAAGTGGTTACAACCATTTGGTACCTTGCTTGCTTGATCACACAAGCGTTCAGTCATATTTATCAACCTTGCCATTCCATACCACCATGGGATCCAACACTAACTAAAAATAAACCTTTCTCTCTCCATCCCATGCCTCTATGTTTTTTTTTCTCCCTCTCTCTACCATCTCTGCAACACCTCCTCCATTCCTTATATCCGTGTGTTGCTCTCTCTCTCTCTCTCTCTCTCTCTCTCTCTCTCTCTCTCTCTCTCTCTCCTCATTCTCTCTCTGCCCTTCCTCCTCCGGCCTGCCACGCTCTCATTTGTCACATTTACAATGGAAACATCCAAATTTACAGATGCTATCAATTAATCACCTCCGCTCTAATTACAATCCAATTAACCTCTGTTTCCATGCGCCATGCTGCAGGACGGCCAGCACCCTCCCTACTCAATCACACTGCTCAGAGAGAGACAGACAGAAAGATGGAGCAGGAGGGAAAGCAGAGTGAGATTTAATGGAAGAAAAACTAGGCAGAGAGATACTGTAGATAGACAGATAGATATACTATTGGCCAAAAGTTTATGTTAATCCAGTCTGTTGATCTTGAGCTGTTTTAACAATGTGGGCTTGCTCCCTTTTATACAATTTAAGGAAGTCTTAATGCCCCATCATATAAATATATTTAAGACAATAGTGTGATTATATCTTGGTGGCAACAGTTTCGGAAAGCAGCTCTCCAGTTTCAAACATGACAATAACCCCAGTGTACAAAGCGAGATCCACAAAGAAATGGTGTCACAAGTTTCTTGTGGGAGAGCTTGACTGGCCTGCACAGACCCCTGACCTCAACTCGATCACTTAGGATGAACTGGAACACCAACTATGAGCCCATGATACATACATGCATACATGTAGGCCTACGTACAGTATCAACATACAGAGATGGACCAAAAATTAGATACAGGGAGATAAGAGAGGAGACAGACAGTCATGGGAAAAATGAGAAATGATGGGAGGGGAGCAGAAGGGAAGGGAAGAGAAAAAAAAATGAAGCTCAGCTCAAGAGCTGATGTCTCAGCGGAGGATCACAGGTGTGACTTGTGCGGAGACAAAAGAAGAAGAGAAAGCTAGAGGAAGGTAGAGAGACGAAGAGAGGGAGGGTGGGAAGAATGAAGAGCTGTTGCTGCTGTTGTCAGGAGGATTGAAGAAAGAGGAAGGATGTGTCCATTACAGACGAGACTGTTCTCCTGGTGCCATGGGAGACCAGACTGTCACCATGAAAGAGCTGTGTACGAGTGTGTGTAAGTGTGTGTGTGGTGTCTATGCATATATACGCAAGAACACACACACACACACACACACACACACACACACACACAAACACACATACAGTTCAAGTGTGTGCGAACACACACAATATTTACACACATACAGAGTGAGAAGTAACAAAGTACATTTAATGTTCTTACTGTAACAATGTTTTGTCTTTTTGTGTATTTGTTCCTTTTTGAGTATTTCAAGTATTACATCCCCACATTTCAAGTCACATTCCGTAAAAAAAACAAAACTTTGCATTAAAAAGACCTGATAAACTGTGTGAACCATAAATATAAAGACATATTTTTACAGATGGTTCAAAGGACCCATAAACAGATGCAACAGAGTCTCCAGTTGTTGTGTCTAGTTACCAAGTGAAAAAATCTGATTGTTTGGATGTGTAAACTTTTGAATCGTTTGCTAACAGGTCTTTGTGATCTGTCCCGAAGATGAAGAAGGAGAAAAAGAACAACAAGAACAAGAACAAAAAGAACAAGAGCAAGAACAAGAACAAGAACAAGAATAGTTATATGCACTACAGAGACTATTGATTTGTTGGTTTGAACTTGAGGGATGTGGTACACAAATACTTTTGTATTTACTTGAGTAATATATATATATATATATATATATATATATATATATATATATATATATATATATATATGATGTTAATGCATGTACAGTACCGTGTGCAGAGGTGAAAAGAAGTACGAGAATACTATGGGCTACGAAAGTACTGTATATATATATATATTACTCAAGTAAATATATACATATATATATAACAGTTATTTTACTTTCATAGCCCATAGTATTCTCGTACTTCTTTTCACCTCTGCACACGGTACTGTACATGAGTTAACATCATCTACGTGTATACAATAGAACAAACACACACACACACACACACACACACACACACACACACACACTCACACACATGGAAACACACACTCTCACCCACCTCTAACACAGATGGATATACACCACCACTATTAGCAGCTCTGGATTTACAGTGGCCCGTCAGCCTTCAGCTTTTAATGCCACGTGGGGCCTGTTTTACAGCTCTGCCCCAGGGCCCCAATCGGCTTTCAATTAGCAGGTGAGCTGCAGCCCTGTTCCCAATCAATAGCTCAGTACAGGCAGGCTTCAGGCACCCTGGGGCCCCCAGCTTGGAGGGAGGAGAGAGGAGGGAGAAAGAGGAGAGCTGGCAAGAAAGGCTGAGGTGGAATCATGCCATGCTTCTGGGCCACAGGGCTGTTTGAAGGGGTTGGACCTGTCACTTCCTTTTTTTTCTACACGCACACACAGCAAGAAATGCATCAAGGTACAATTTGTCTGCAAATCTTGCATTTCTTAAACAAAATCAGGCTAGTAAAATGAACACACTAAGGGAAGTGTTATGTTGGAAACTTTGGAGGACAAGAGCCTCCAGTCCAACTTCGGAAATAAAATCTACTATTTTGTGTTAGTGAGGAAGGGGAATTTGAATAAGGAAAATTACTATTTTACAAGTTGTATAATTTGTACAAACAGATGTTTTGAATTCAATCAGTTTGAAAAATGCATGCGATTCATGCAAACACTACTTTTGCTGGCTTTATTCAGAGAGTTTCTCAGAGTTTTCCTCAGAGTTTTCCTCAAAATAAGTGACGGTATCTTCAAAGATAGTGTTTACTCTGGGCTTTTCAAGAAAATGTCAGGTAATCTAAGAAGGCCCTTAGAAGTGACTAGGCTATATTAAGTACATTTTTCTCACAAAAAACTGACTGTTTTACTGTGGAAGACGGCTGATTTAAAGAAATAATACAAGATGGACATTTTTGGCAGTGTATCTTTCATCAAGGGGACATCAGACTCATCCTTCTTTCCAGAAACATCAATGAAACCAACATGAGTCAAGTCAAACTAAGCTGATAAAGTGCCTGACAAGAGCACCACAATTTCTAGAGTTTGTGGTCAGGACAATTTAATGTCTCTGCGTTGCAAGTTACATTATGTATGACTATAGGACTGAATACAAATTAAGTGACTTATTAACATTTTTGCCACACACACACACACACACACACACACACACACACACACACACACACACACAAATACAAATACAAATATGTATCCACATGCATGCACAGCTGTCAAATCCGCACTCTCATCAAGGCTCAGCTCAGTCCAACTCCACAGAGAGGAGGAACCAGGCAAAACTAAATTAAGTGTTTCAATTCTCATCCTCCTCTCAGAGACACCATCGCATGGCAAAATAGCCAAGTCATTTTAATTAGACTCACAGTGCACCACATGGTTTGGTCCCTACCTCCAACACATGAAAAAGAAAAATCCCATTCCCCTTAGTGACAGCAGAGAGAGAGGGGAATCTGCCAAAGCAGGCAGCTTGGCGAAGAACCAGCATTCACTGAATAACAGAACTGAGCGCCATTTTTACATCACACTGTACTGATTGTCAGAAGAGTAACCCCCATCAAGCAATTTTCTGTCTCTATTTCTTTCTTATTTATTTATTTTTTCTCCTCTGTGTTTTGTAACCTTGTGAGAAGCTGGTAACAAAGTGTGGTGCGCTGAGGAGAGGTTAGAGAAAATTGGAATGCATTGAGGAAGAAGAGGGAGAGGAGGAAAGGGGCTACAGGGTTACATGGGTGTCTTTGAAGGCCTCACAGCAGGTGGGGTGGGGGTTGGCGAGGTGGAGGAGGTTGGGCAGATAGGGGAGAGGTGGGAGAGATAGCCGGGTCCCCTCCAACACTCTCTCTCGCTGTGCCAGTTTTATCGGAGGGGAGCAATGAGGGTCTTTGAAGGAGTCCCAGCAGGAGGTGTATGATTGTGTATGTGCATGTGTTTTTCATCTAAATGCACATATAAATAGATCATTGATATGTGCAGTAAATGGGGATAAGTAAATGAGTTCAGATGTGTATACGCGTGCCACCCTATTCATGGTTGCCTGCGTTTGTGACGGGAGAGCAGCCCGCTGCAGTACATCTCACTCTCAGTGGTGGAGAGGCAGAGATAGAGCTGCTGGAAGGCAGAGAGAGAGGCAGCTCTTCCCTCCACACATCTCTGTTCAAAGGCGCCATCAAAGTCTGGCAGAAATGTCAGTGCTGCAGGCAGGGGACCGGCCTCTGAATGTCAGTCCTTCTCAGGTCAACACTGAGAGCCGGCCTGCCTCGTACAGACAGAAAGAGAGAGAGAGAGAGGGGGGCAAAGAGACACATGGAGTAGATGAAGATTAAGAAAAAAGGGAAAACATGGTGAAAGTGATTAAGGGAACATAATAAAATGATGGACAAAGACAGAGCGGGCCGAGTTATGGAGGGGAAAGACTGATAAGGAACAAGAGGTAGATTGCAGGGCAAAATAATAACAGCACATAAGAGCAAACTGTTGGCTTTGGCTGTTTTGTGACTTAGTTTCTTTCATTCTGTCAGTGTGTGTTTCTGCGGGTCCAGCAGTATATCAAGTGACTTCAGGGCAGAGATCTAGGGGAGACTTTGAGTGAGAGAAGTAATAAGGAAAGAAACAGAAAAGAAAAGCAGACAATGCAAAAACATCCATGCTTCTTCGTGTATCTGAAAAGCAGGAATACACTCGCAGAGACAGATATAATATCACGTGGAAATAGACAGAGAGAGAGAGGTGCTCTCATACAGCAGACAGACACACACACACACACACACACACACACACACACACACACACACACACACACACACACACACACACTCACTAGTGATTGTCCCAGTGCAGGCCATGAGGAGCCTGTCAGATTACAGGAGGGTAATTGAATGGTAAGGGAGCAGACAACACATCTAGCACAGCCGGACTCCAGAGGCGGCCGCCACCATACCAGAGCTCAGGGGAAATTCTGGGCCCACTTAATAGTGAATTGGAGATGGGACATTGTGTGTGTGTGTGTGTGTGTGTGTGTGTGTGTGTGTGTGTGTGTGTGTGTGTGTGTGTGTGTGTGTGTGTGTGGGGGGGTCTGGGTATGAGTTTGTGCGTGAGTGCTCAGTAGATGTGGGACAAAGGAGAGCACCAGTGGCAGCAGCAAAAATGGTCACTAAAAAACCTGAAGAAGGTTGATGTGAGAAACTATGCCATGAGCGGGGGAAAAAACACCCCAAAAAAATATAGAGGCATCACAAAGCAGAGAGAAAGAGACATGGAAAGAAAGAAAGCTAGGCAGAAAAACAAAGAGAAGATAGACAGAGAGAACGGCAGAGAGAACAGAATGATGCTGATGAAAAGAAAACCATAGAGGGAGATGCAGAGGGGAGAAATATAAAGAAAAGGGGAAGAGGTGTAAAAAGGAGAGTGAAATGCAGAGGCAGAAAATCATGAAGGCGAGAGAGGGATGGCGGGGATAAAAGAGAGGCTGGGAGAGAAAAAGATAGAGAGGCAACACGTGAAGGTTGAAGGAGAGCTGCTATATGATGAGCCTGAGTGTCCATCTGTGAATGAGCATCTCTCAGCAGAGGAAATTGACAAGTGGGGGAGTCAAAGAGAAGCACTGTGAAGCGCTACGAGGAGAGGAAAACAAATGAGAAATTAATGAACTTTTTTTTAATGGCACTTTAATGGCAATGAGCATTGAATAGGGAGAGACGAGCAGATGTGACATGCCCAGTACATACACACACACATATTATGATGCTGATTGAAAGATGTGGGTAGGTGTGTGTATGTGTGTGTGTGTGTGTGTGTGTGTGTGTGTGTGTGTGTGTGTGTGTGTGTGTGTGTGTGTGTGTGTGTGTGTGTGTGTGTGTGTGTGTGTGTGTGTGTGTGTGTGAATGTGCGTGCGTGCGTGTGTGTGTGTGCAGACAGGCAGTCGATCTCTGTTGAGAAGACGGGAGCCCAGCGGCTGGGTAGAAACTAACAAGTAACTTCACTCTGGTAAGAAAATGGATGTAGAAATGGATAAAGAGAGAAAAATTAACGGGAGAGAGACATAGGAACATCACAGAGAAAAAGAGAGGGAGGAGGAGAGAGGCAGGGAAAAGAAAGGAGAAAACAACAAAGTCTGCTGGGTGTAAAGTTTCCCCTGGATATGATATGTGGATATGGGGATGTCATCAAGCCTGTGAAGTGGAAATAATAAAGAATTAGGATTGTCTCTGAAGACAGGGGAATTAATCCAAAATGAATTACGAAGCGGGGAGAGGAGGAGAGGAGGGAAAGAAAATCAACATCAGCTATTTCCTTTTCCTCTGCTTCGAGGCAGATAGGGGGCGGTTTGGGCGAGTACTGTGAATCCCATAAAAATTAAATTAATAACAAAGGGAAAAACACACACACACACAAACAGAAGAGAAAAAAAAAATTGTAGTACGGGGGTGGAGAGAGATAGTCGTACAGAGAGCAAGGATGCAGATGGGGAAAAAAAGACAAGAGAGAGATTTGAGGGAACTGAGGGTGGGCACTGTTGCTGCCAGATTGCACTGCTCTTTTGTTCCTCCTCGTCTTTCTGGACAGGGCTGCCGGTGTTAAAGAGGAGATGCCGCGGAGGCCATTGTAATAAATGCCACTTGTAAATTGCGGAGTGGAATTATACAGCGTGCAGATGGATCCATACGCCTGAGCAAAATGTGGCCAAAAAACCGGGAGCGATAATTAAGACTTAGGGGGTGAATGACAGAGCCATTTGTGACGACGGAATATGGCGTCTCCTAGCTCTCTGGGAAACAGAAGGGCTCGGAGAGGCTCGGTGTCACAAAACATTACCCACACAGCTGTTGGCTTTATGAGCAGCAATGGTGTACTCCCTTCCTCCCTCCCTCCCTCTCTCTCTGTTTCTACTCTCTATCTCTTCTCTCCCCCTCCACACACACACACACACACACACACACACACACACACACACACACACACACACACACACACACACACACACACACACACACACCTGTCTCACCTCGGTCATCTTGCCACCACCAGCTATGCCATCCATCGCCACCCCCCCCTCTTCTTTTGCTCCTCACACCACCATCCTCGCCATCTCTGAGGGACTAGACAAGAACTTGTACTCCATCATTCAAATCCAGGCAGAAGGAGGAGGAGGAAGCACTCGGCATGCACACAAATATAGAGTAACACCCGGGCTGAAAATTCAATAAAAGGCACCGGCATTGACAGTGCTCGGTACTGTTTTGAATGGGAGTTGGGCTTACTGGTGCTCTGGGCTGACTGTAAAGTAGGGAAATCGAATTCTGTTGTTTTTCTTCTCCCTCTCTTTGTTAAAACACATTTTTGTATGCCATCCCTGCGCTCACACTGTCCGCACAAGTCCTTGCATGGTACACTGCTTGAAAGGTTCAGGAATCGTGTCTGTGCTTTGTTCATACTGTAGCATTTCAAGCAAAACCCCCCCAAAAAATGAAACAACAGCATAAGACACTGGTTCTGTTGTACTCCTGGGAATTAAACGCATCTTCTGCTCAACAAGTGCAATTGCCATGTACCTGAATACCCTTTTTTTGCTTCGTGTCACTGCATAAATTGTTGCCGTATCGCTCTGCAAACACACGAGGAACTCCTGCACATTTATCCTACTTGCGGAATAAAGTGATTCTGATTCTGATGTGTCCCCCAAACTCTGCCCTCTATAGTCTCCGTCTCTCTGTTAAGTCCATCTATCTCTCTGCCTGGCTGGCCAGCCTGTCTTCTCGTGTCGTCTACCTCTTTGTCTCTGTCCCGGGGGCCTCCGCAGCGTGCAGAGTAGCCTGTGAAGTCTTAACTCAAACGAGACCCCTTCGCGCCCCGTTAAACCACCGACCTTCTCTGTCACTTCTGTCGCCCGCTGCTGCCGACAACGGGGGCCTGAGCTGCAAGCTAAGAGACCCCGAGCTCAATAAAAGTGTGGGTGATTAAACAACTCCCTGTAATTGCTCCTTTTGTGCAGAAATCAAACGGTCACACTTATTACTGAGGCAGGAGAGAAGGAGGTTGGGAGCAGCCGCTTCCGCCGAGGGCCGACACCCTGAGTGACCTTCTGCCCTCCCGTCACTACTCCTTTATCTGACCAAACAACCACTGTGTAGTATGTGTGTTTACCTGCATGTGTGTGCTAGTGCCCTGTGTGTGTGTGTGTGTGTGTGTGTGTGTGTGTGTGTGTGTGTGTGTGTGTGTGTGTGTGTTTGTTTGTTTGAGTTAAGTATGCAAAGAAGGCCGTTGAAACCAAGCAAACTAGAATAACACCAGAGCTCCCCTCAGTGGTAGACGGTTGAACTATAACAGAAAGACCAAGCCCCAGTTGGATCTAAGCGATGTGCAGTTGTGTGTCACCAGCCAGCTGGCTTTGGTAATGGGGGACAAAGCCAAACCAGGGGACCGTGTCCAACATGAGGGCCAGGTTTCAGAGATCATAGCAACACGTGAACCATACACATCATCTGGTAGTCACACACACATACACAGACATCAGTACACAGGCCCAGCCACAGGGCCCTGACAAATGGGTCAACTTACAAAGGGAGGGGCCCAATTACCGTAGCCACAAATACACGCATAAAGTGCCTTTCAAGGGCCCATGAGTGCTTCAGCTTCCCCATGATTATGCCAGCTCTCTACACACCCAGCACTTGTCATACACATACAGGGCCTCCTTTGCCAAAACAGCCATCAGACTTGATTTTTTTCAGCAGAGTACCAAAGAGATGTGTTCAGCTGGTTTGAAAGAGGAGAGCTTTCTGTGGTCAGAGAGAGAGAGAGAGAGAGAGAGAGAGAGAGAGAGAGAGAGAGAGAGAGAGAGAGAGAGAGCAACTGGCTGGTCAACAACTTTTAGTGATCTGTTCTCTCTGAGGTGAAAGCATACCCTGACATATTTAACCAGCAAAGATTAGATTTGAGGAAATCAATGTAAACTTGAATGAATTTGTGATGCAATAAATCAATTGGATGTAGTTTTAGCAGGCCTGATGGTATTGCAAATATATAGGTATGTAGAGGTGTATTGGTCTGCCCTGCACCACCTCCACTAAAGCAATAACTTTTAAAAGGAAAATCTGTTCCTTCCACTTTTATTCTTTGTTTTTAAGTTAGTTTAGGTTGATGTGGTGTACAACCAATATAGTTATTTATTTTAGCTAGTATTGCTCAAGCCAATCTGATGCATACAATGTTGTTAAAGGTTATATGTATAGTATACACTACTAGAATAAAAGTAAATGGAAAAAACTCAACTACATACGCCTTATACAATTTAGATGGTGTGTGTATTAACAATGTATGTGTGTAGCAGGATAGACATATTGTGTTTATTATTCATTCCATTTTCTTTTTTTGTCTTTTTGCAGGTGTAGCATTGAGGTATAGTATGTTCACATGAGTCACATAGAAGCAATGTTCTTTCTTATATGCTGGACATAATGGCTCCATGAACAGAAGGGCCGTTTACAGCCAATTGATTTGTCACCACATGAACTTAAAAGGAAATTTGATTTGTATGAAAAAAAAAGTCCACAAACTCTGAATTCAGAAAGCATCATACAAATAATTATACATGTGAAAGTCTGGTTTGATTTCATCAATAGCCTTGAAACTCAGCTGGTCTCTGTATGTGTTTGTGGAGTAATGGTGCCCCCTTCTGCCCAAAATTCTAACAAAAAGCTTCAGCCACACAATATAATTCTACATTTAATGGTTCCACATAGAGTTCCACAGAGACGTCAAAGAAAAGGAGACTGTATGTAAAACTGTGCAAAATCAGGCTTTATTCTTTTTTTTCTGCATCGTCGCCTTTCATCATCACCATCATAATCACAACATCATCATCGTCGTCAACGCTCAAGTCGGTTGGCAAAAACAGCCATCAGCTATTAGCACAGTCCCGCAATACGATGAGTAAGCTGTACATGTCCACTTCTTTCTGGGCAACACATTGCAACAATGTCCAATGTCCTTTCATACAATTCGCTCTCAGTGCCTTGAAGTCCATCCAGTAGTCAGAATCTTTCCCGGAGACACCAAAAGCCCATCTCAGTACAGACATGGTTAAGTTGTTGGATATTATATCTTGCTGAGTCCATAAATACTTTTTTTAACCACTTTTCTTCCACCACCCATCTACTGCAGGTCCGAGGACAGTCCATTTCTCCAGTTTAGGCAAACGTTGAATAAGTGCAATGTCTATATAATGTCAAGAAAATACAAACCCACACGTACATACATACATACATACAGTACATGACTAACTGATAAACTTGAGTAGCTATACAAGGTTGCCATTCTCCAAGGAGAAACAATAGAGTTACACATTAATGCCGATCTATAACATCCAGTGTCCATGAGGGAGGGATTTGGGAGGATGTGAGCTCACCTGCACTGGATACTGCCAGTAGATTGTTTGGTAAAATTGTCCATGATTCTGTACAGTGGCTTTTGTAAGTTTTGACTCCAATGGGAAGTGTAGTCCATACATGAAAAGATTCATTTTGAATGTAAAGTAAAGGACTACTTGAACAAAATGATGACGCGTGACAGATTGTGGTAGCTTTTTGAACATAGAGCATATGCAACATATATAAAATGTCCACAAATTAAATCCACTGTTGTTGATTTTTTTTATTTGATGACCCTTGTTGTTCAGCCTGCCATGTCACTTCCATCCAGTTAGATAAAAGTTGTCTGTCAATTATTGTCTGTTTGCCACTTGGAGACTGAGAAGATTTGAAGGTGCATTACTAATGAGAACTGTCTTAATGCAAATTGGACAGCTAGATTTTTACATTTGATAATGTTATCAAAAACAAAGTGCCTATAGTGTATATAACGTGAGTTCAAGCCACACCTCGCTTATTGGTTTGGACAAAATGACAGAGTAGTGCTGGCCCCTCAGGTAACTATGTCACAGACCTTAATTCATGTCATTAGTCAAATAATATTAAATAAACAGATCAGAGATTATGCGTTTGCAAACACAATGAAATAACAAACTTCTATGTGCATATAAATCCATCAATTATTTGACACAAAAGGAATCTAATTGTTTGTGATTGTTTGGAATGATTCTTTTTTTTTTTTTTTTTTTTACGAGATTTTCACAAATATAAATGATAAATAGATAGAATTAGTCCAAAGGATCAGTGACCAGTCAGTGCACCAAGAAAAGGGAAAGCCCAGTCTAACCAGGGTTTGACAGTATGTGTATGTGTGGCGAGCCAAAGCAGTGACTACTCCCTTTTTTTCTCCAGTGGTGTGTTAACTGAGAAAAGCAGACTGACTTTAACCAGGTTAAATCTGAACATGTAATGTGTAACCACTTGGAAAAGAGGAACAAAGAAGGGAGAGGAAAATGAGAGGACCAGAACAAACCAACTTTAAAAATAATGTGCTCAAGAGCTCCCACAGCCTTCCGTATCAGGCCCGAGGTCAGCTCGCCCAAACATTCGCTGTCTGCCTGCCTGTGTGCCTCCGCCAGAGAGACGTATGGAAAACCGCCATTAGCTGGAGTAGATCTGGGTCCCAATCACACGCATGATCTCCTTCTGTACCTTGGGCTCCTGGGTGTTGATGTTGGCATCTCCGACTTGGCCGTCTTCATACCTGCACGTATACATAGATGAGTCGACATATGATTTCTTCAACTTTTCATCAATAGCTGCCTCAGGTTTTATCCCCCCCCCTCTTGCTCACTACCTCAATGTTTCTACTACTTGGTGGTACGAGGGCCCAGTTTGAAAATGAACTGATAAAGTGTTCTTCTTTTCTCATCAACAAGACATATTTCTGATGATAGAAAGACAACCCTTCCATAGACACATGAGCCTCTGTGGGTTGCTGTTGTTTCGGGGGCAAGTGAATTACAGTGATTTTAGAAGAGGCGCTGTTAGGTCTGACACAACAAATCTTCCTGTTTTTATTCTAATCATATCAACGTTTCTTCGAACTAAAAAACACAACCAGAAGTTCAGAATCGAATTATATTTAGCTGAGATTTAAATTTGATTGCAGGCCATCTCAAATCTAATTTCCAACTCAGAAGACAGCAGTGGACATGATAATAGACTTTGCCATCTGGTGAATGCCTGTGTCCAGAGCCATAACATCAGCAGCCAGTGTGGGTGTAATGTGTTATTTGCTGAGCTCCAAAAGACAGTTTTAAACATCATACTGAAAGGCTATGACCTGACAGGAACCCAGTTCAGTGAAGCGGTAACACCACTCAGCCATCACTTATTCTCGGCTAATTTAAAATGATGATGAGTGATGAGGGAAAACTGCAGCTTATATTACAATTATTCATGAAATCCTCTTCATCATGTGCGGCTTCGTAGGAAAAAAAATAAGCAACTTTTGATGAATTATGCCTTTTTTAGTGTGATGTTATTTTGCATTACTTGTGTAGAAATTACAAGTGTTGGAAATACTTACACAAAAAAGAAGCGAGTACAGACGTGGTCCGATACTGGACACACCCAAATGTTACCATGTTTCTGCAGATCCTTAGATGTGATAACTGTGGAAGAGAGAGAAGCATGTTTCACCAGAGATGGTAGTTTGTATTTTTTACCTTTCCAGTTATTCATCATAGTAGTAGTGTTTTTGTTATATTTGATACATTTTATTATATTATATATACTATGCTGTAGAGTTTAAGAGCTTAAACTCAGTTATTATCCAAATGGATAATATTTATTTTGTTTATCTTTGCTTCTATAATGATGATGATATTATAATAATTGCTTTTAGTTTTCTAAATGCACATTAATACACTAGCCACATTACCTCGTTTGATTTATATTTTAATGTTCTAACTTATGGTATTTTCTTCCTGTTTTTCTGTAAGCTATCCCTGTTCACTTTTTAGCAGTCAAAACAAATGTGAAGGACTATATTTAAATCCTTCTTATAACTATACACTGCTCAAATAATCTGTGTCACAGTACAAAGCACAAAGATGCTCTAACTACTGTTTCACTGGGACCATAATCAATATGATAATAGTGTTTTTTATTCAAATGTCATAAAATCAAGTATAATAATGTAACATATTAACTATTATCTCAGCTCTCACATACAATACCTTCTGCTTGTGATTACCTTCACACAGAGCGATGCAGTTCAGATTTCGACTCTGAAGAAACCTTGATTGTATCGGACGGCTCTATTGAAAAAAGAGACAACAGTTATGTCCCACCAAGCTGCTACAGTGAGTACCATGACTAAACTATGCTGATAATGGTACACATGGAACCATTGAGAATTACAAACACTGAAACTGTACCAAGTGTAATAGTCAGAAGCAGGGCATTGTGAATGTAGGAAACGTTTGATGAATACAAAGTATTGTAAAATAAGTTGAACAGCCCCTTATCTGGTAATCCATGTTGATTTCAAATTGTTCCATGTCTCTGCCTCTTTATTTGCATAACTTCTTTGTGTGTGATGGAAATCTGGATTAAAAATGCGCAACTATTTTTTTTAACGAATATGGCATATGCGAGGATGTAAAATGCACACCTGTGGTATGGTGTTCATGCGGTTGTAACGTTGCACCAGTTCATCTTTGGTGGGCATGCGGTGCTGTCCTTTCCCCATTCCTGCAAGAAGCAGCACACAGACAGCAAACAACCCTGAGTCAGAACGACCTTGAGTCACTCAAGCTGTGAAAAACTTTCCTCTCGTGGTCTTGAGCTCCTTGTACAGAGAGACAGTATTAAGCAGAGCTCTAACCTTCCTTCATATGAAGGTTATTCCAAAATGCTATTGAATATTGTCTGCACACAAGCTGATGCAGCAATTGACGGTGTTATCTTTCCATTTTCAAAACTGCAAAGTTCTAATAAAATATAAAATCAACTTAAGTATGTATTCCATGTCTTTGATTGAGCAAGGACTGAGTAAGCCAAATGGATATGATGCGAGTTGATGTTTTTCTTGCCAACTTAACTTGTAATACTTAAGTCCACATCAATCCTTAAAACTGGGTAACGATTGCTTTGGGGCTTGTTAGTGTTAACAGGTAAACATGGAACTTGCAGGTGTCATGTCCACATAATCAGGTACTATAACCATAGTGGGACCTCAAAACCAACTTTGGAAAATTCACAGGATAAGTTTAAATGTCTCTTCAGTCACCCCAGTACAAAGTACACCCACATACACAGATCCACGGACAGATCCATTTTACACAGCCACAACATAACGTATGGTATGGTATGCGGCACGGCACACAAGCTCAGAGAAAAAATGCCCAAGGCACAGCACCCAGACTGGACACACAACACAAAGCAGCACAATATGATAGCATGGAAAGCTCCCACATGTGAAAATGACGTGTTCCAAGATGATAATCAGGCCATTTTACAGACATAGAGCGTACTCAGTTAACATGGTGGAATAGAAGGTAGAGGGGTGGGGGGGCCGGAGTGGGTGAGTGGCGAGGAATGAGTCGTTCCTACCTGAGTATCCAAAAGATATGCTGGAGATGGGGCTCAGATAGATGCCCTTTCCATACGCTGCCCCATGCAGCTTGGGTTTGAAAAGAGCAGGAAGGAAGGAAGGGTCACTGAGCAGTTGCACAGGACAACCTCTTACATACACGGATGTACTCACACATACACTGCAATACATACCAGTCTTCCTGTAGTTATATCTCAGGATGTATAAGTCTGTTACAGTTTAACTGGCAAACACCACCAACCAAGCATACTAAATACACACGCACACCCGCATACACACGGAAATCCAAAGATAGTGGATTGCAAAGTGCCAAAGAGAGAAAATATAGTTGTATTATTTTAGTGATCTGAAACAACTTAAATAACCCACACAGTCACACCTTTAAACTGCCAGCATGTGTTCTCTTACATACATAAATGATGTAGTCCAGAGAAGATCATGTGATGCTCTTGAGATTTTTTTTAATGGAATTTGTGTATGTGATGTTCAGGTGTTCAAGCAATGCTGAAATGAGACCATGTATGCTGGCTTGGTATGAGGATGAGGATGACTGATAATGATGTTGAGCCTCCACACAAGAATGTCCAGAATGAGGAAAACGAAAAGGACCACGGGTGCAACATGGACAAGTTTTCATAAACCACAGTGATTCAGAGGAGAAACGAGTGGAAGAACAAAGGAGCACCTTCAGAGTTTGGGAATGAAATGTGAGCTACATGGAGGTCGGGACTCAGCACATCTTGAAGAAATCAAAAGGAACAATAGACAAGAGGTTTTGTGTGATGGTTGGAGCTGGAGGCAGACTCGGTCCTCCTCCTCTTGTGAAAGACAATGACTGAGGAAGGGGGGTGTCAATGCTCAAGGTGAAATGGAGAGGAGAAAGAGGAGGCTGACGAGCACTGAGGCGAGATCAAAGTTAGAGTGTTCAAAAAGTTGGAGAACAAAGAAGGCATAAATGAAACGCATCCGTGTGATAGAGCAATCACGGCCGACGTGAAGGTTTCAAAGATCCTTGAGTTTTCACATTTAATTGTTTTTCATCTTTTTTCAGGACATGCCGGTATATCTGCAAGCAGTCATTATTTGCCGTATTGTGCAAATGAGACAATTCTGCGCTCTCTGGTGCTCGCTTCATCTTTTCTTTTGCTATTTATCAATCTTTTACAGACCTGGGTCACAAAGTGCAAAAACAACCTTGGCAAAACACTATAAAGATCCAGATGGATGCACACCTGAGTAACACCGGAATACACTTGGAATAAAAGTTGTCTGCTCCTAACTTGAAACTATATTTATGGTCCTCATTTGGTCAAGTGTACCCATCTGGTACCGACACATTTAAATGATCTGATTTGAGGCCACTATTTTACCAAAAGTCTGAATAGATAATGAGTGGTGCTAAAGTTACTGACCTTTGCGGGAAGCCACCCCCACCGGAAGTCTATACTTACTACCATGAAGCTTGTCCTTTGCATCCTTCAGCTTCAGACCTAGCCTACTCAGTGCTCTAGGTGGTTATCCCCAACAGGGCACACAGGCAGCCTCCCAACATCACAGCTGACACCACAGCCCCCTCCCCTTGTCCCACAACAGGAAGAGACGTGCTGTCTGCTGCTGTCGACAGCAAAAAAGCAGCCGACATTGGCCAGGAAAATCTCCCAGTGTGCCCCGCTCGCTAAAATGCCAATTGCAAAGCTGACGAAAGGGAAGCTGGCATCCATTAACTGCAAAAATGAATCAGCCGGACAGCGAACCTGTTCTATCAGAGAGCAGGTTTACTGTCCGAGAGGAGATGCATCGTAAATTCCAGCCAACTGCCAGGGTTACGTACCTGCAGTTTGGTATAAGAGGCATTGACTAGTCCATTTCTCAGAACAGAGTGCCAGTTCTCTATATGGGAACCACTAGAGCAAGTGTAGAGAGAGGGAGAGATAAGAAAGAAAAGAGATAAAAGTGCTGCGTGACTATAAACAGCGTGGATCTCAATGTGCAACCACTGATGTGTAGTGGGCTAGATCCATGCTGTTCAAAATAAACACTGTAGTGGCACATTTTATCTGTGGTCACAGACAAAATGTGCCACTACTATTATTTAATTCATTTTTATGTTATTTAATGTGTTTGAAAATGTCAGAAATTATTACTGCAAAAACATGTCACATTACCTTTACAGTGTTTTACTTGTACTTACTTACTTAAGTATTTTGTAAAAAAATTAGACATTCTCTTCTGCCAACCACAAATAGCTTCTGTTGTCATCTATTTATACGATTTGTGCAAGGTCATTTTGGGACATTCTGTTACATCATCATAGTATTCCCAATTTATGGTGTTTATTATTTAAAAAAGTTGAAGATCTAAGCTCAACCCATCACTGCTGTCTTTCTGGACATGATGAGTTATTTGAATACATTCCCCAGTGCAGGTTTCTGAGTGCAGTGTCACGATTCCTGTTATTTTTAGCTCATGTTGAAGCAGTATCAAGTCCTTGTTCTCACAGTCTAATAAACAAACAGGGAATAAAAAGCTGATACTTCCTCCCTTCTAAATCTTGCCGATTGTCATTAAACTCACTCTGAACATGCATTTGTATTTTCAAATGTTTCTATTTATATAAAAAATATACAAATTTGGCATTTCCTGTTCATCATTTGTTGTATTAACCAGCATAAAAAGAGAGACTGTGTGCTAGCTGTACACTGCGAGAGCCCAGATGGGTCATGTGTATCTAAAATATTCAGCGAAGCCCCATCTGCTACAGTACAAATCTCGATCTCACAGATATTGCTGGCTCCACGTACTGGCTGAGCAAGGTGGTTTCTTCGTCCAAGAGAATGGTCACTGCTCTGCTATTGTTTGTTATGGTTCCATAAAAAGTGGAACCCCAATCCGCAACATGATGACCAGGTGTTACACCGAGACATGTTCGTGTTTGACAGTGTGCACTGCTGTTATGCTAAATTATGCATGCATTTTAGTGACTACGCTTGATTTGAGATCCATTATGTAAAGTAAGTGATTTCTCACATTATATTTGCTCAACAGCCACAAGCTAAACAATATCATAACTACAAACTATTTTATGATATTTTATAACAGCCTAAATGATTTTAACTCTGGAACTGTAGCTTTACACTCTCTACGCTTCAAAGCAGGAATTTGATTAAAAAAACGTAGAGTTTTGATTGTATGGATGCTGTGTCAGCCAATGAAAGGAACAAAGTGGACTCACTGGAAGGCGAAGGTGCTGCCATATAGCTTCTTGGCAGTGCGAAAACGAGCCTCCTTGGCTGGGGGGCTGCTGAGCAGCAGGAACTGGTGGGAGGTGTGCATGAATTTCAGTTGCTATCACAATGAGATCATAAGGGACAAGTGAGAGCAAGAGAGAGACAAACAGACAGATAGAGAGTGAGCATGAACCATTAAATTACATAATGCAGCAGTAATAAAATACTAATTTCACAAAAAAGGACACTTGAGGGGATGTCGTTCTGTTTCCTACCCTACTCAGAGGCAGCTTGACGATATGAGACCTGTTACTGGAAATAATCCTGCAAAAAGATCAAAACATGAATCAAATAAGGTGAAACAAAATGTAAAGTATGAGTCATTGTGCTGACACTTTGCTTGAACCACAATAGGCCTTTTTTTCACAGCAGACATTTTGACTTAGTAGTAATAGTGAAAACATGGGTGTTACTCTTAACATTAACAATGGTTCCGTCCTATTCAAGTGTTCCAGAAAGCCATGACAGTGTGACAAGGAGTCATTATGCACAAGAGCAGGACCATGAAACCAGCCAAACGGAGATCAGCCATCAGTATTTACAGCTGTGCTTTTCCAATAACGCATATACATGAAAAAGGCCTATTGGCATAAGCCCATACGTATTACTGTGTTATCAATAATTATTTAACTAATATGGTATGTTTGATATGCTCTCTAACGACAAGTAGTGCTGTATAAATTCAATCCTGTTAACATGCAAAGCAGAGCAAACCCATTTAAAAAAAGATCCTCTACTCACCATTGTAGCAGAGGATGGGCCAAAGGGTCAAGTTTGTCCATCTGTTTCTTGATCTCTAGATATGAGCCCTGACACAAAGCAGACAAGCATGTGTAGTTTTCAGTTTTCAGGATTGTTTTCCCCAAAGCCAAATGAGCAAGTGTTTAGATCTAGACGTACTATGTGTTTTATACATAGTAAAGATGCAGTCAAGCCACAGGGGGTAAATAAGTAATAGAAACAAGAGTGGGGAAGATCAATAGAGAAGATAAACTAATCAGAAACAGCTGTCATTTGGATAAACAAAAACCCATACAGCTCAAACAGTCAAATACATACAGGACTGTGTAATGTGGGGGAACAGTTTATATAAATAAACAAATAAAACCTTAGATTACGTCCTAAGCATTTCACATCAAGACAATCTATATACCCTGGATCCACTGTGGCCCTTTCCTTCATTCCTGCCCATATTGTACCTGGGTCATTTCCCGAATGGACATGACGCTGTCCAATGCCTTCTGCAGTCTCTCATAATTCTTCTTCTGTGTTCATCGGTTGAGCCGAACATCCATTGAATGCAATGAGAGAGGGAACAACATACAGACATCTAAAATCACTTGTAGAGAGGTAAAGGTTTGCCAAACAATAATTCCTATTAGTAATCACGATTCTAGCAGTGAGGATGCTGACCTTTGGGTTGAAGGCCAGAGTTTTGGGGTCATTGGGATCAACGACTGATGGGTAGGGCTCAAAGATGATGCTCTTACGGGGAGACTCAAGAGCAGCTCTACACATAGCCACAAGTAGGTCCACCACCTGCAGAGAGAGGGATTTTAAATGTACATGTTATGCCATTATTTGGTAAACTACAAACAACAACAACAACAACAATATATATATATATATATATATATATACACACACACACACACACACACACAAACTAATTTGTATGCTTTTATTGACTCGATATGACTGAAGAACCCAGCTCAGTTCCAATAATGCATATACATATCAAATAATCAGAAATTAACATCATCACATGTGCCAGTGTTTGACGTTTGTGTTTTGTTTTTCTTACATATATTTTCGGCCTTCCTTCTTAAAAATAAATACGAATAAAGAATGATATCATCTATTATATCTGTTGTTTTGTTGTCACCTCTGCTCCGGTGGCCACTTCCTCTGCAGCTCCGGACATTACACCCAGAGTGTAGAAGGAGAAGACACACAGCTCCCTGGTGCACACAGCCGGCTATATAAACACACACATGCACACAAAGATGGATGAGAATATACTCATTTCAATGTGTACTACATATCTACACAAAAACACAAGTACGCTCTTGCACACACGTAATGACACAGACACTTTCTCACTCTTTATCTTTCTTCCTAACAACTACAAAATGAATGTGGAAAATCCATTAACAGGAAGGTTTCTTTTCTTAACAATATGAAACGGTTTCTAAAGCGATACTCTGATACCTTCAGCATGGATCCATTCTGAAAGACGTGCTGTTCGTCACACACCACGCAGTACTCGTTGAGCGTGGGGATCCTCTGCTCTGAGTACTTCATTATCTGTTTGGAGAAAAGTAGTGTATCCAGTTATCACTCCTAAATGAAGAACTGTCGTATAAAGCAAAGTTTGGCAGCAGAATTGGCACAAACAACAAATGTGTACTGCAATCGTGACTGGAACCTGTTATGATGTCCTAGAACAACAATGAACTGTGGGCCCCACCCCTTGCCACTGCCAGCAAATATCTCCTTGAGGCCTAACCTGCACTAAGAAGCCATACTCCAAGGTAGGGATGTTCTTGCAGTGGCCGCCCGCCTGGGATGAGAAAAACAATTCAATCAGCTGCCTCGTGGTAATCTGCGCAGGGGCCCTGGCCGCCGGGACAGCCACAGTCTGATGGGTCAAGTGAAGACAAAGCATTATGGGAAACGGCACACCAGCCATGTTACGGTAGGGGTAAGGAAAGGCTCAGGAGGGAACATTGCAGGTGGCAGGTGACTGAGAAGAGGGTCAGAGTGAATCACAGTGGATTAAAACAGAAATATACAGTGCCATAAAAACAGCATTCATCATCAACATGTTGTACTATTCTTGATGATTTCTAACTCCTTATCATGGCATCATGAGTTTCAAAATCAGCAATGTCACACATGTAAGGAGTGTAAAGTTTAGAGAGATGTGACAAAAATGCTATGATCACAACTTAACACGTGAGTGAGACATATAAATAAGTGTGAGGACAGTGGCATTTAGTCAATTCCTTATATTAAAATTTTAACTGAAATGTATCTAATGCCAAATCTGAGAGACGCATGAGTGATGTTAAGTCCAGACCAGAACTGACCTGGCTGTTTGGTGGATAGCTGAAAAGCTCCCCTTTGGGATTCTTCATGGTACATGAGATAGAGCGGTTCATCAGGCGGGTCACTCTCAGCTCAGGGACGCTCAGCTTGCCTTTTAAAACTGTGTCTTGGATCAGAGGAAAACTCGGAGACCTAGAAAAAAGCAAGACACAATTCATGTGCATCACTTCATCTGCCATTTTTCGCAGGAGAAAATGAATGCTAATTCTGTTGTTGTCACTGTGCTTGTAGAAGTTGCATAATGGAGGGTTTAACTTCAAAAGGCCAAATCAGGGATTTCAGAACTTATCCTTATAATATTTTTGAATAAATCTTAATTATCAATAATATCATTGGCAACATCTCCTCAGCAGTAATCTTGCATGGTAAGACTGGAATGTGTTCACATAGTCACTACCTGGGTTATTTTATCGTGACATGTGTTAAAGAAATACACACTCACGGTGCACTTGGAGTATTATACCATCTCTGACAAGTGAAATCTGTTCGGGCAGTAGCTTAAGCCACTAACTGTTAACATTCAAGAACCAGTGTTCACTTCCACCATCACTCTCAGTACATTATCCATGTACACTCTTGACATGAGACTCCTGTCACGTTGTGAGCATGTCAAGACAGCCTAGTAGTTAGTGAGACTGACCTCCATCGAGTGGGCCAAGATTCAATCCCTGTGCACCCATAACTGTCAAAGCATTGCAGAGTAAGACAGAGGCCGAGAAGGGTATGTCCCCCGCCTTGGGGAAATTGGTTGAGTGTGTCAAATTTTCAGTTGAAGTCAATGTGCAACATGCAGTGTCAGAGATTCCTTTTCCCTGCTTGTCTTATTTGCTACAGTTCATCTTTCACAGACAAAACCTTCTCAAAGTATGCGCATAACTACCAACAGACATCTTAAATCTTGGGAAAATAGCTCACTTGCATGTAAGTACATTCATATAGCACCTTTCTAAAAACCTTTACAGCAACTGATGAAAATGTCATATAAAACTGTCTCCACTTGAGTTATAGGAATAGCTACATACTGCGGAAAAAAAACACAATAACAAACTGCAGATGTTATACCGAAATGACACCAAAATAGCCTAAATGTTTCCGTACTTGAGGATAATTAATCTGTGCTCTTTTCCATGAGTGATTGCAGACACTTGGAAACAATAAAGTGTTCAGAAAATAAATCAGGACAATAACTAATGAAACTGTGTTTGTAGACATCTGCATCAAAACCAAAGCATCACAATATCAGTATAACAACAGAGCTGTATTACTGGGAACTACAGACATGTCTATTTTGCAATGAAATGAAAAACATATATCTGTATTACTATGGGGCAAAATTGTTGTTTGTTTATTTGAAAAATGTTGTGTAGCATGCTGTATATGAAACATAGACATGGGGGTGTAGTTGCCCTGATAGAGATATACAGTGGTAGAGAGACCTACTTAGGTATGGGGGAGAAGATGCTGAGCCCGGCTCGGAACTTCTTGATGGTTCCTCCGGCTTTGAACCAGCTGTGCCTCTTCTCCTGCTGGGCCTTGAGGAACTCATTACTGAGGTGCTTCCACTGCTGTGAAGTGAATGTGCTCAGGATCCTGCCACGTTACAAATAAGGACAGCCAAGCAGAAAGATATGTGAGTGAACCTGACAGAGTGAATTACTCTTTAAATCTTCTTTTTTGTTTATTGTTGATATGCATTATTATGTTTGAGTGGATTAGGCAACTAGACATGTACAAATAAATCATATGTGCTTTGTATTTCTGATGCTGCACATTTGGTTCTGCAAAATCTGATGTTAAATGATAAAATATACTATAATTTCACTATAAAACATTGATGTTTACTATAATAGATCACATGACTTACTTTTTGAGCTGGAGGCCCAAGCTGAAGCCTTCTTTATTGGAGGGCTGGAACACTTCTACTGATGGCTCTGAGTAAAGATGACTAACACTATTACACATTGCACAGATACACAAACTCTCTCTTTCACTCTCCCTCTTGTGCAGCACATACTGTACTCACCTCCTACGCTCAATGAGTGGCACAAATACCTAAAGTCCCTCCCAGAAAACCAACATCCACACTGACATCTTTACTCACCAGGTCCATCGAGGTACTGAGAAAGAGAAAAGCGCAGTCTCAGAATAATGGGCTCTGTTCTGATAACTTTCCAAGCTGTCGCAACCTCCTCCTGAGTCAGACACACACACACATACACACATACACACAAATATACAGAGTTAGCATCCTAATTAGGTCCATTTCTCGTTACATACATAAATTATGAGCATACGATGCATTATAAATGATGTGTTACTTTGCAAAATGTCAATGTTGGAATAGTAATGTGCAAGGGAGGAGGTGTGTGCAGAGATAGACAAATGCTGACTCACATCTAAGAAACTGATGTTAATGTGAAGATCGATGTCCACGTCATCAATGGTTCCATACTCCCTGTTCAGAGATACAACAACAGATACAGTTCATTTATCATACGTAACGGGATACATTAAACTCCAACACTTTCCACTGATTATCCCTTGAGGGAGAAAATATGGTTGCTTTTTTCCAGACAATGCCGAGTTAAAGGTTCTCTTTACGATATTCAGAGCATTAATATAGTATACTCTCCCTCTGTTTGTGTTGTAATCCGAGTTTCTCTGTGATTTGTTTACATAGCCGATGTGTCCAGCCGTGCCTTTTTGTGCATGTGAGCGTGCCACAGAGGTTAGCTTATAACCGCCACTCTACACTACTTTCATATGTCTTATCGCCTTAGCGCCCACCCTACCGTTCACCCTCATGTAAACACTGTTCGCTCGTTCAGCACTGTTAGCATTGTCAGATGTGAGCCACATGAGAGCTGTGTGGAGGCAATAGTAATGCTCTGAATTTTGTATTGAGCCCTTTTAAAATGAATACATGAATACATACAATCTTTGAATTGTGCCTGTGTGTATGAGTGTGTGTTTCTGTGTATCTGTGGTGTACCTAACAGAGACAGCACTGTCAGTGTAGATGTCTTTTACTGCCTCAATATCTGCATCCAGTTGAGGGTGGCGGTACAGGTCAGCAGCGCAGCTCCCCTGTAGCAAGCAGTATACACAGCACACTCAGATGAAGTACCCTTGTCATGTTCCTCATATGTCATTTATATTTTATTGGACAATGCATATTGATCAACATCACTGTAAATGTGCCAGTGTTAGACAAAAGGCTAAATCTACTGACTGTTGTCCCTTGGCCAGATGTTATATTAGCCATTAAAACAACAATAAAACACACAAAACGTGAAATCTGAGCCGGAGAAAGCAAAACAGCTGATAAACAGTTGAAAAAAAACACTTTTTAGAGCAAGGAGTAGAGCAAGTATTAAGCAAACTAGGTTAAGTAAAATGCAGACCATTAATATGAATAAATGTTTAAAAGACAATCAAATCACAATACATTACAGAAGGGACGCATTCGGACAAACAGACAAAAAGCCAAGTTAATGATAGCAGACATGGAAAGCATGTATGGACGAGGTATGATGGCAGGTGCGGTTGCTTTCTAGTTAAGTTTTTAAAATATATGCAAAGGAACAGTTTGAGTCGCTATGTTTTATATTAAACGGAAGAATGTTAAAAACTGTAAAAGCTGACTGACGGAAAGATTTTTTCCACCCTGGGCCAATTATGTCCCTTCTTATTCTTAGTCTAGTTAATCTATTCCCAACATGTATCTGAAAGATGCTTGTGGTAAATAGGGGAGATGCTTTCCCCAGCAAGGGAGATTATAATTTTAAGATTATTTAAAAGTGAATTAAGACAATGTATTATAGTGGATATTGTGACAATGATGTTTAGTGAATGTTTCTATTCCAACCAATGTATCTATTCCTTTTAGCTATCTATATATCTGTTATAATTGCCTAACTATTCAAGCTTTTTATTCATTATTTTTAGCTATCTTGTTCAACCATATATCAATTGCATATAGCTAAATATTGCAACTATTTATAAATTACTTTTAGCTCTCTATTTAAACCATTATTTATCATAATTACCAACATATGATTCATTATTTTTTGTTAAGGAAATCATTTGTATAAATTCTTAAATTGGTTTTCAGTGATTATTTTACATCCTCTCATTTGATACTTTGCGATCCTCCATTAATATATATTTTTTGACTGTTTATCATACTTGTTCCTGGTGTCTAGACTTGAAGTCAGGCTCTCTTCTCCTCAGCGCTCCTGTGTGTAGAGCAGATCCTATACTTTCATCCTTATCTTTACTACGCTGCTTTCATGTTCTCTGACTGCATATAAATGAGCTTTAAATCCCAGACTGGATTTACATTTCAATCATAGGACTTGGAAGATAACAGTAAAAAAGGATGACTAACAGATTAAGATCTTATTTGGAAGTGAAGCATTGAACTTTACGATATTTTGACAGTGTTGCCTGGGATTGATACTTAAAGTCACATTGGGTGATAGTAGTAGAACTGTATTGTACATTACAGTTAAATGCCATATTTGCTGTTATCGGTTTGCAAAAAGTCAAAGCTCAGAGTGTTGTTAAACATTGACATATTCTTACACTTATATTCTAACTGAATATCCTGCTTCAGATTCATTTGAATGTTTTGCCCTGCCAGCAGTGAGGCAATAAGATGGAAATGTCATTCAGCCAGTCCATCTGTTTTGCACTACTACAGAAAATGATCTCAACAACTATTCACCACATTGCCATGACATTTGGTCAGAATATCCAAAATTCCCAAACGAATGACTCAAAATGACTCCTGATTTATTGTCTGGTTCCAATATTAGGTCAAAATCTCCCTTGACCAACACATACGGCTCTGACAATATCCTGACAACTAGTGACTGGTATTCTGTGAAATGTGCAGTAGTTATTCATGGTTAAATGGTCCATTTAGTACGTGCTTTTTTTTGCTGCCAACATATTACAGCAGTATAACTTGTCATAAACACATCATATCAGTAGCTATTTTACACTTGTTAATAAAATAATAATAATTTGAATTAAAACAAATGTTGAACTACCTGAGATTATTGTAATGGGAAGGTAAAAAGATGATACAGATGTTATCAAGCACCATTATTGACAAATGCCAGATAAAACACATAGATAAATATAGTAAGGGCAATAGAGTTGCCAATGCTGTACCTGAATGCCATACAGGAACTGTTCTGACTCATTCTCCCCGTCCGACTCCTCGTCTGTCCAACACTGGCCTTTGATCTCCTGTGGGCCCACACATTGTGAAAAGGCCATTATAGTGGAGCGGAGAGAAAAATGCAACCCCTCTCTATCATCCTTTCATCTCACATCCTTTCTCACATCTCCCTATTTAGCCTCTCGTTCAAAACACCTAGCTTCAAAACACTGCTTTATATAGCATCTAAAAAAAAAGAGAAACGAAGAGGCGTGATTTATTTCTAAAAGACAGGATGAATTCAACCTTCAAAAGAATACTCAAATAACTATCAATGATGAGTTAATCAGTTTTGTGTGTGTGTGTGTGTGTGTGTGTGTGTGTGTGTGTGTGTGTGTGTGTGTGTGTGTGTGTGTGTGCAAAAGAACCATGTCTCGTGTAATGCAAAGCCTGAAGCCCAGAGACCCTGTTGCACAAACCCACAGTCTAAACTTCTGTGAGGAGCCACAGCGATGTTGTTTAATTGAATTTACCACTTTGTTCATCTTAAACAAACCATGAATGTATGACACAGCTTAATCGTATGCATTGCTTATTACACCAATATATATGGAGGACTGAAAATGACTTAAGTGTAAATCAAGAAATAAATAAATGCAGGAATAAATACAGGAATAAATAAATAAATGCTTAAATAAATGTGTAAATAAATAAATAAATGCAGTAATAAATAAATAAATGCTTAAATAAATGTATAAATAAATAAATAAATAAATACAGGAATAAATAAATAAATAAATAAATACAGGAATAAATAAATAAATGCTTAAATAAATGTATAAATAAATAAATAAATAAATAAATAAATACAGGAGATATAAATATAAGTTATACCTACACAGGACATCATTAAATAAATCTATTTCTACATTTCTGTATGTATTCATTTATTTATGCCTGTATTTATACATTTATTTATGCCTTGTATTTCTGTGTCCTTGTATGCAAATGAGCTGGGGCGGTCCGAACCTCTGTCTAAAGCATGATTGGTCACAGGAGTGTGATCGCTCCTGCTATGTTGTGCTCTACTACTTCTGCCTTCACATGTTGTTGAAGTTGGCAAGCTCAGCTAACCGTTAGAAAAAGACCGGATTTTCAATGCCCTGTCCGGCGTCCGGCGCAGCATCAAGCCGGACGCGTATTTGTCCTCCTTTTTGCAGACCTGCAAACTTGTCACCTTATGGCGAAATTCGCCGTTTTGAAATCAAAATATATGAACTGGCCGGCCAGCGTTTCTGAGATTGGAGTGGTCGTGATCTTCATAATAGAAGATCTTTGATGAGTCTCGGCCAATCAGCGTTAAGATGTCTCCAGCGGCCGTTTCTCAATACGCGTTCTTCTCTGTACTTGATGAGGAAACTCACAACTGAAAGTTGACGTTCTCTGAATACTACTGTTGTTGAGTCACAACATGTACTTTTAGGATGTTTTCAGGCGAGAAGTTAGTTGTTTAAGCATCAAATCTGTGATCGGTTATTCAAGAATCAGCCGACTTAAAAAGATACGCCGACGAGTTGAGGTCCTGCTGAGGGACTGTGAGTCCCGCATCACCGGGCCGTCAGCGCTGTGCTGCCCGGCGAGAGCAGCCTGATCCCGGCAGGACTTTTAGAAATGATCCGCTGATCCCTAGTGGTGCTCAACCTGCCCTTTTGCCCTGGATGAGAAAAGTGCCCCTTCTGCTAGAGCCCAATGTTTTTCTTCATTCATCAGTATTTAAGAATAAAAATGACTCTCTCTGTCATCAATTCCCCCCAAATATGTTTGATATCTGACGGGGCATTTACTTGAGTTATTGTGAGAATTTCGCCCCGACAGCCCCCCCTCCCCCTCCACGTAGTGCTCATGCAGTGCTGAGCGCTAAACAGGTGCAGCTACTTCTGCTCTGACCCGCAGCATCAGACAAACAGGTGATGATGACGTGTTTGTGCAATCCCCCGACGTTGTTTGGTGATAAATGAACCACAACATTAGCGCCGCTGAAAACATTACGTCGCAACTGGTCCGACGTTTCCTAAAAAATAAACAAACTAAAAACTCACGAAATCCGTGATTTCAAAGCCTTGTCCAGCTGTTTACTGACGTTTGTCATGTTTAATGGAGAGAGAGAGAGAGAGAGAGAGAGAGAGAGAGAGAGAGAGAGAGAGAGAGAGAGAGAGCTTCATCAAACGCTCTGCAAGAAGAAAGCCTGGACCACTCCACAGCCTACAAGCTACTGATGGTGTAATTCACACAATACAAGCATTGAGGTCTGAGGAGAAGTTTGCCGAAATATTTCAAGGTGCATCAGAGAAGCTGTGACTAGCGGGGCTTTCAAACAGTCCGTCTCCGCATTAAATGGGTCGACGTATTTTTTGCAAAATCAATAAAAAGATTTTAAAAGACAAAATAAATAAATAACACAAACACAAACTTCGATATGAACGTAAGAGCCGCATGAAACCAGGCAAAGAGCCGCATGCGGCTCGGGAGCCGCGGGTTGGCCAGGCCTGCTCCAAGGAGATCAATTACAGTAAAAAGGGCTCACATCTCTCTTCACACTTAATAAAATCAAACTGCACCCCTCCTGTGCAATTATTCACAGCCTCACAAAATACTGCATAGTGTCTTCCTTTTTGGTGTTATGGATATGGTCACCCTAGCCTAGACAGCTTTTTGACTTCATCTACAGGGGCCATGTGCCAGGGATCGGTTGCTTCTGTCTTGCTCCCCTACTTGACCAATCCTGTTTAACAATGAGGTTCGGACCACCCCAGCTCATTTGCATACAAGGACACAGAAATACAGAAATAAATAAATGAAGAAATACGTGTGGACACATAAATAAATGAATAAATACAGAAATGTAGAAATAGATTTATTTAATGATGTCCTGTTTAGGTATAACTTATATTTATATATTCCTGTATTTATTTATTTTATTTATACATTTATTTAAGCATTTATTTATTTATTCCTGTATTTATTTATTTATACATTTATTTAAGCATTTATTTATTTATTCCTGTATTTATTTATTTATTTATACATTTATTTAAGCATTTATTTATTTATTCCTGTATTATTCCTGCATTTATTTATTTATTTATAATTAAGTCATTTACGGTCCTCCATAAATATAATCCTAGCTTACTTACCATTGGTTCTGCTGTTCATAAGGCTCACTCAGACAGGTTTAGGCCTTTGAATACTGCCAACCATTGCAGCCTATTTCCGGGTGGCAGAACAAGAACCGAAAACCGGAGCGCTTTGGCCGACACTCTCTCTCTCTCTTCCGTGCACTCGTTAGAACTGCAAAACCTAGGAGAAATATAAATTCAAATTCAGTAATGGACAACAACATGAAACAAAGAGGCCATCTCCAATGATGCCATGCTTTGTAAATGGTGCCCTCCTCCTCTTTTCTTTAAATGGTCTGCACTTCACCTTGCCATGTATCCTAGCAACAGCCATCTCTGCCTCCTTTCAGAGTGGCATTAATCACTGTGGAGAGAATGTGTGGGAGATATGTGCTGTACGTTCAGTCCCCATGATGTATCCATTTATTTGTTTTGTTTTCAGAATCTCCATCTATTAATACCAATGCTCTAAAGGTTGGCACACCTTTTTAGATGCACCGCAAATTATGTCAACACATTGTTAGACTGCCGTTGTTGGTCTCGGTAAATAAATGGAAAAAAATCGTAACTTCACGTGTTAGCATAGGGAGAGTAAATTGTTGGCACACAGTGTTGACTAAAAGATCAAAGTTGTTTCTCAAGAATTAAGCATAATAAAATAATGATTGCCTTGAAATGAATATCTACTGTACGGCCATGATGACAAAAAAAAGATCCTGATTTTTATTCCAGATTTAGAGATACATTTGAAAAAATCTGAAGAAAAACTGTGAGGGTGAACAACATGGATGATATAATAGAGGCAGCTACAGCACACTGCGTTTCATGGTGGCCCATCACATTTTGTTTTAGACATGTAAACAATGAGCAACAAGGCTTGAAGCTGCAGATGCAGAGTTGCATATTTCCCACTGCAGTATCAGAATACAAATTACAATTGACATAGTCTGGGGCCCGTCAAGCCAAAATAATAAATAATTTTTAATATGTATGAGCACCGAATCCTGAGACATGTGCAAACAAAGACCGGATGGCAATGTAGCTTGGCACTACAGGGTATACCGCCTTTACAAAGCCATCCAGCATTAAGGCATCTTTGCTATAATAGGTCAATATAATTAAATTAACACCAATTATTCATTTATTCTTTGTTTGCTGGACTAACAAAGGATACTAAGCCTTAGCTTGGGCCATTATCTGCATTTCTACACAACAAAAAAATCATAATACTGTGTTTTTCTCTTCCTGGTTGTGGATAGCTGTCCTTTTCTTCGTCCTACGGTTGGGCTCCTCCTTTGTCTAAAACCTTCCAGATATCAACTGCAGCCTATTAAAAAAGGCTCCCCTGTCATCACCATCTTCCACTTCGCTCCTCTCCTTGTCTCCATATATCTGCTGCCCTGCCATGTCCTCAAACCTGCTAGCATCTACACCCCTCCACCGCCCCCACTCCCCGCCATTCTCATAGCCTCTGTCGTCTCACATACCAATAGAGATGCCGGAAAACTGCGTCCCCCCCACACACACACACGCACGCATCTACCACCATCGTCCCCATTCCTCTTTGAGATGATATTTAACACAAAAACAGATGCAGTCAGGCGGATTTTCCCCTCCCCCCACTCTCTGCACCCCCACCCCATCCATCCACACTTACCTCCACAGAGGATGGAGACTTGGATGCCGTCCTTGCCTCAGCTGCTCTCCCTCTTAAAGGGCACACCTGCTTCTCGCTCTCTCGGTGGCTGTATTCCACTGAAATGATGAATGACAATAAACCCATTAACATGGGATTTTCGAGAAACCAGTGACACAATTCCCCGATTCTACAGCGTCTGTCTCTCTATGCTTGTGGTGTGTGTCTGCGTGCAATCCAGCTGGTGTGTGTGAGCCTGTGTGTTTATCTATTGCAGATCTCTGCCGCTACTGCTGTCTTATATTTTGCCTGACAACACGGAGGGGTCTGAGCATGCTCAGTGAGACCAGGCAAGCCAGTCATGTGACCTGCAGCTGACTGCACTGCTGCTGAGAGGGAGAATGGAGGAAAAATGTCTGCTTGTACATACGCATCTGCCTGTGTGTGTGTGTGTGTGTGTGTGTGTGTGTGTGTGTGTGTGTGTGTGTGTGTGTGTGTGTGTGTGTGTGTGTGTGTGTGTGTGATTGCATAAGTCAGTGTCTATTACTGTGCAATCATGCTTTGGAGGTAGCTTCTGGTTGATATTCAAACGCTTTTGTGCTTTTGTCTAAAAGGAATTAAAATTTGAAAAAATAAAAGGAACCCTATCCTTAATGCTATATTTGTGTTTTACATTTCAGCTGCACTGCATGCTACATAGGTGAAGAAATGCAGGCTAAATTAGTTGATATTTCAAAAATATCTTAAAAAAATGATATTGTCTGTATCTATGACAGACCTTGTCATTGTGTGCATGTGTGAGACAATGGCCATTGGGCTCTTGGGCTAATCAGTCTTTACCCTCGTTATCTCATATCTATTTAAGAACTGACCTAAAGAGTGAGCAGGTGTTAGGCCAGTCTGATCAGTGTGTGGCATGTACTCAGGAGAGGAAGAGAAAATGAAGATCTCTTCATACAAGGCATAATAGAGGGCATTGGCCCTAATGACACAATATAAATATGGGAAAACAGTTTGACATCATGCCATAGTTGTTTTTTTCAGTTATGCTGCCTGGTACTTCTTGTACATGAATAGTGTTCCAGGTTAATGAAGAGTTCCCTTTAGTAGCAGCCCCAGAACAATTCAACATATCCCACCTATAGTGCAACTGTCCTTCACTGTACATCATATAGTCAGTACATTTATTTCTGAACTTAAACTTTTCAGCAGGCCAAATTATTTGTTCCATTTTCAGCTCATGTGGATCATCAACAAATAGTTGATAATTATGTTGCTATTAGTTTTATTTAAATGTTTTTGTTTTCTCTTTATCGTATTATGATGAATGTAATCAATATGATATTTTACTAGGTTACGTTAGGTTTTCTATCTGTGCCTTAATACAGTTATGCTCATTTCCCTGTTTTGTTTGATTGATTCCCCATTTAATTATATTGTTGTACTCATAGGTAGCAGTTTCTGTACTCATGCAATAATAATACACATCGAAGCATTGGGACATCCTATCTGCTCATCTCTGAGATTTATCTGAGCATATTCCCAGTGTCTTACTGTACCTCGTGGCCCAGGGGTTAGCAGCCATTAATGCTGACTGACAGCCAGAAGCTTGGTCAGTGGACAGGTGTGTCCATTGGCCTCAGGTAGTGGACTGGAGTGGATCCAGGCAGAGGCTGCCAGCAGCCAGTGAGACAGAAACATGGGCAGTGGAAGCAGCAGTGCTAACACAACCACAGCTGTGAACAGGTGAGAACAAAAAGGGACAATAGGGGAGGAGACGTGGACTCAGTGCAGAGTGCACACTTACAATAGGACACAGGGAGTCAAGAAAAAAACTAATTAACATTAGTGCTTTCTGTATCTTTGAGTAATTAGTACTTTGAAGAGTATCTTTGCCAGATAGATTTTTCTAATGTCCGTAACCAAATTTTAAGTTTAGATTTGAACCCCACTATGGTAGAGATATAATAGACAGTTGTGTTAGTGTCAAGGTTTTAGTTTCTGTCTGCCATCTTCTTTGCAGAGCTTATTATCACAACATCAGAATGAATCATCCCATTGGAGACATAGCTGTCTGGTGTCTTCCCTGGATAAACAACCAATAATGGTGTAGTTATGGTAGGCCATTGGTATACCACAGCTGATTAGCAAAGGGATGGCATTACACTCATCATGTCGAAAAAATATAGCTGTGTACCTGCAACGTGTACCTCCAACAAGGTTTATCTGGCTTTTTACGTATTCTGTGGAAATCAAATAACTGTTGTTAAATCTATTTTCTGGTAGTTCAAAAATAGTAGCAGGAGTAGTAGTATAATACTGCTACTTTCAATTGTGTAATGGTATTGCAATAAAAGTTCAAATATGCAATTTTTGAATGTGTAGTTAAAACTTAAAGTCAATTAAATATATGGTAAATGATGTAAAGAACTATACGTAATATTTAGGGTAATAATAATAATAACAATAATAGTTTTCCCTCAATACTCAATGGTAAGTAACTAAACATAAATGTACACAAATGCATACATATCATTAAAAAAAAAATCTAAAAACTGTTATATTATGTTTCAGCACTAGGTGGAAGTATTGCCTCAAACACTGTACAGTAGCGAGGTGTCTGGGTCTTACACTATTGCATCAGTTTTTAGAACATTAATAGAAGGGTGTTCACAATAGTTTGGTATTTTTACAAGACATTTACCGTACTGCATCATGTTTGATGATTCTTTCCATGAACCATTTCGGTCGACGATGACTTGCACATTCGTAGGATAATGGATCCCAAAACATCCACACATGACACATGTACTGATTAGAATCTCTAAAATGGCCATTAAACTGGGATATATATATAACCATTGTAAAAGAAACGGTTTTTTTTTTCTCCAGAAAGTAGAGCACGCCATCCACTGTCACATGTCGTATCCATGAGCCGGACTCCTGCTCTACTGATGCGTTCAAGCGCTGCGATTGGCTCCGTAACTTTACAAAGCACTGCCATCGCGTACTGTATCAAGGTATCATTCCGCGTCGTTCTTAGTTTTTTTACTTTCCTGACTTGCCACAAGCGTAATAGTAAAATAAAACATACGTTGTATTAGATTGTGGTGACTGCGGTTAGTATAAATAGGTCAGGTGTTCTTTTTAATGTGTCTGTATTCTCTCGGATGGATATGTCTCAGCATCCCCAGAAAGTAGTTCTGCAGTGCGAGGGACTAAGAAGATCACCTTGAGAGCTAGTCTCAGTGTTACATCTTTATAAGCAGTCGTTCAACGAGACAAGGTGGGTATCCTCAACATGGGCTGCTGCAACTTGGTCGCTCATCGAGCCTATTACGTTATCTGATCACGTCTGTGACACTTGCGCCGTCTAAACCTTTTTGTCTTTAATATATCTGTAGCTAGCGTTACATCCTGCGAGGTGGTAAGTCCATGAATGTGTGATGCGGTCACTGATAGTTTGCTTTCCACGCTTAACTATCTAACGTTGTATTATATCGAGTTTAAAATTGCTAATACTCCTGGACGTGTGTGATTGGTGTAACGTTAGATATGCCATTTTTAGTCCTGCTATGCTGGTTTGGTATTTGTCTAACAACGTTGTCATTTCAAAATGCAGTTAATAGATGGATAAACGGAGGGCATTTGTTCCTTCGCTGAGCAGATATTTTCTGTAACTAACTCCCTAACTAACACGCTGTGTTCTTGTGTTATGGTTAAACACGTTTATTATGTAAAAAATCGATTAAATTAAATGTGATGCATAAAATGTTGAACGTTGGAGAATCGCTTCCTGTTGCCTCCGGTTGTGGGTGTGGCGGCTTCGTCTTCTCGGCCTCCCATTGGTCAGTCTCTGTGATGTCGCTCAGGATCAGGAAAATGTGACGCAGGATGAGAACGTGACCTTTAGCGCATCGATTTGACTGCAGTGTATATAAGAAACGTTATATTACTTACTATACATTACTGATAATTCTTGAACTAGTGACTCAAATGCACGAGAGCTAAACCTCCACTGCATTGTTAAATGTCGTGTGTCGGCGTATTCATGGCCATGGTAGTTCGTCAGGAGATGCATTTGAAACCGTGCATTCTTTTTTTTGCACGTCAATATTTCATAGCAAATTTCACCAGAAACACGTAGAATAACCTTGTTCGTTATGCTATAGAATAATAACATCCTATAACAAATATAGTTTGAAATATGTACGTTGCCTTAGCAGCTTCACTGCACTAGCTTATTGCAGTGGTGCTAAAGATAACAGGACGTGTTGACACTAAATACATGGACAAAATGGCAGGTCTTACCCTTTGTCTAGGTCGTAGTTATGGCTTTGAGCTCTTTCACAGCTGTGTTGTCCTTGGTAAGAAGAAGGAAGATGATTTGACTAAGGCAGGGCGTTTTTGATAGGCCCATTTTGAATAATAATGTCATATCGTCTGGCAAATACATCTACTGTGACGAAGGAAGGATATGCATTGGGCCCTCCGGTATAGCCCGCTTGTGCTGTGTTATGTTGTGAGGAATAATAATGTGGGGTACACAATCTGGAGACACTGTCATTGCTGTGTCCTTCCTGGCCCTGTTGACAAAATGGAGTCTGCATCCCAGGGGCCCTGTCAGGTTATCATGTCAAGTGACCATGAATCCGGTAGAAGTGATCAGTGTCTGCCTCACTTAAATATCAGTTGATGACTTTTAAATATTTGCCCAGTGAGTATACTGTTAAATTGTAATTTTAGCTGTTTAGTTATATTTCTACTGTAAGAAGCACACAGTCTACTGCAGTCAATGGATGGTAAAACTGTCAATTGCCCTTGACCCCCTGTTGTGGTAAAACAGTTAATTTGCAGCTGAGCTGGTGGTCAGTGCAGTAGACTAGGCCTTTTGCCGCTGGCACTGTTCTCATGCAGTTTCTCCTCACTATAGCTGCATGTATGCGTGAAGCCATGGGGTGAATACTGCCAATTATGGGTATGCCAAAGCCACTGCAGACAAACTTGATTGCACTGACAAAACTATGCACTCAAAATGATGAAAGGTGCTTGGGTTAGGGTCAGATAATTTGACCATTTGAATTTTCACAGTATTCTGTACCATTTTATACATAATTAATAATGTTGTTTTGGAGTTTACATGCCTAATGTACATGGTGTAAATATGATTGTACATTCTGTGTATTAGATTTCTACAAACAGCTTCTGGATGCTGTGTGTTATTTTTAGCCAAGACTCTGTTTTTAGACCGGTTGGGAGGGGCTGCACAACCTATGTTGTGCAGCCACAACATAGGTTGGTAGTGTTATTGCTCGGAAACTGCTGTGGTGTGTCGTGGTGAAAGTCTCATGTATTTCTACTGTATCCAGATCATGGCGATTGGCCGGTCACAGCAGGAGCTTTTCCATATCCTTTATCCCTATTGAAGGGATTTACGCTTCTCAATGTGTCATGTGTGCACTGCAGCAGTCAGCTCTGCCTGGACTGCTATAGCAGGGAGTCGTTCGCTCATTGGCATTAGAAGATCCAACACACTGGGGTTGTTGTGGAGGTCATTGGCTGTACCGTGCCTGTTTGTCCCCAGAAGGAACAGAAAGATCGACTGGGGGTATGTAGTGCAACTTGCAAGTGGTGCCTTGTTTGCGTGTGACTGATGAACCGTCGACTATATCTGTGTTGCAACTGGGATAAGCCCAGTGTTGCGTCACGTCTAGTTATGGTACTAAATGTCATGTCACTCTGACAGCAATGCTTTCACGGCTGCTAATTATTGCACAGGCATGTCTCACAAGTGATAAGGATATTTTTCAAAAAGACAGGGAAAGATGGCTACAGAGAGTTGTAACATGAGAGTATTTTTTTCAAAGGTAGACATGTTGGGAAGGATTGGAGGGGATTAATAGCAGTGAGCTCTAAAGTTAGCCTTGCATCTTTGTCAGGGTTACTACGGCAGCTGTTGGCTTGTGGTAGTTGCTCACTGGCTGTCCTGGGGTCAGACACTATGTCTCTTCAGTCAGCCATTCTTTTAATTATGTCATTTTGTCTTTCCTTAACCTCATTTTTATAAGTTATACCAGGATCATATATAGATTTGTAATATTTCTTCTGACAGAGGAGGGTGGCTCAGTTTTCAGTTCAGTATTAAAGATACGGGCTGTGACCTGTTTGCCAATCAAATTTGCAAATGTTTGGTGGATGCACATTTCAAATCTGGAAAATGTGCTGAGGGTAAACAGACAAACCATAAAATAATCCTTTTCATAAGCCTTGCTGTAAATCAAACGTGCAATCGGTCGCACATGTGTGTTGCGGTGACTAACACTTCCTGAAAACACTGCTTATTGCCTTTTTGTACTGCCATTGGCTGACAGCTGACTCCTCACTCACTACTCTTAACAGGACCCTGGATGTTAGGGCGCTTACTGTTAGTGTTTTGGACGATGTGGTTAGCCAATTGGTTATTCATATTCATTCAAACAATACCGCAGTGGTACTTGCAGAGATCTATACTCTTTTTGTAAGGCATTATTCTTTTTTATTATGCATCTGATTTGTAGTCCATGTATGTGGTTGAGTAGCAAAACTGCTTGTAAGGGGATTTGCCTCAAACTTTATGTCAACCTTTCCCTTTTAGACAAATGTGCATCCCCTTTCAGTTTTGCATTTGCAACTGTCAGTGTTGCGTTGTCCGTAGTATTACATTAAACTGAGAAGTTGTGATAACTATATTGGTTATTATTACTACTATAAGTTATTTAACCAAATGGCATGTCTAGATGGTGCAATGTCTATTGCTCTTTTTTTTTTAAGGAAATGTATTAGTCAATGCCCTAATGAGTTACTAAAGCCCACACATTATTAATGATAGAAATATGCAACAGGCTAGGATAACAGCATATGCTCACATTGTAACTAGCAACAATCTGATATTTCTAATGATTAAAATAATTATATGCATATTGCCCCCCATTCATAAATAATGAATGAATAAAACAGGAAATAATTGAAAGACAACAACACAGCACTCTACTACAATTACTGTGTATATTTCAGCCTCTTTCCCCCTCTGCAGTCTTTCCCAGTGGTTCAGCCCACTCAGAAGTCCGCCCCCAGCCTTTCTATGATTCTGTGTGTTGCAGTAGTGCGACGTGACTGACCTCACGTAGAGCACTGGCCTGCTCCAGTCTGTTGGTATAGTGTCTCTGCCCGGAATCCCCCACCATGATGCATTTATAATTAGGATGTGAAGAGTAAGAGGGGGTCAGAGTCGGACCACATTACTGTTTAATGCATCAGAGACTTAGAGCCACCATGAACGTGACTTCAGTTGCAGTGACACAAGCAACAGCTTCAATTACAAATTTGCTATTCATTGTCTATTTTTTTAAATTCAGGACAGGTCTTGAGTCTGTGTAGAGGTGATCAGAAAAGCACGAGAGGATTTTCTTCCTAAAGTGACGTCAACTTGTTATCCTGTTGCTCTGCCAAAGAAGCAACCGGTGAAAGTGTTCTTTGTTGAAGTGCACATTAATGTATAATTTAAACCACGGGAACCTAATCTCTCCACTGGGTGGTTTGGACAGTGGCCTGAGTTTGCGCTTAGCAGGGAGTCATTATATTTGAGAAGTCACTGAGTGAAATGTACATAGGGCTATTGGTATCTTCTAGCAACTACTTTTACATTTCTCATACTACTATTTCCTTTATATTGAATGTTTTACATTAATTTCTTTTATCCTGCACATTTAGCTTTTTTTAACTTCAATTGTATTCCTTATTATTAGTGCCATAAGTTTAGAATGTTTGATCATATACAGTATTATGTACAGTTATTTCATTGTATCGATGGGAAATATTGATTGTGAAAAGTACAAAATGTGCACAGTGTGCACATCCAACTACACTTGGAGTATTTTGCATTTGAAAATGTAGTATTTATTTTGTCGTCATTAAATTACTTTTGATAATGCTGTATGCCTGCTAGTTTTAGATCCCAGTTTCTGTAAAGAATTACATTTCGAAATGATTCCACTTTCTGACCAATTCATGAGGATCCAGTGTTTTTAAATATGTCATATCACCAGATTGACCACTCAACCAAGCGTTTCAGCCTTAGTCAGCTGGGCTGTAGTTGTGTAGTTACAACAACTAGAGCCATAGTATGAGCGACATTCCTCATCATTATTCTTCACCCTGCTCAAACACACCGCACGTGATGCCTTGATGTTAATGTGCATAGTGTCTCTAATTCTGTCGGGTAGACGGAAAGGAAAAAAAAGGAACTGCATCCATGTCAGTATTGAGCCATTTAAAAGATTGCTGTAATCTCCCTTTTGTGCAACCATGTTCAGTATATAGTAATATGTTGTATCTTTTCAAGCAATAATGTAATGATGAAATATGGCCGTTCCAGCCCTGTAGGTGCGCTTCGTGATGGTGTTGTTGCCATGGGTGACTCCTGGGTGGGAACAGAATGTACAATATGGTGTGCAGATGGTCTTACCTTGACATTTTCCTTAGTATTTCAGATCAACATTCATGTATCTGTTGTCAAATTGTGAACAATCGGCGCCTCACTGAAAAGTAATTTGTCATAAGGATACATTTAGTCACTGTAAAAGCTGTTGGTTGTGCAACCTGCAAAGCAAATAGTAGCTCAAGAAAAGATAGTATTGTGCAAGATAGTTTACAATACCCCTTTTTTTTTGTTTCAAAAGAATTGCAGTGGCTACATTTCATAAACCCAATATTAGTCTTTATTATCTTAGTCTTGGCAGCTGATGTTAGTTGACAATAGATATGCTGAAGGCAAATAACCATTTTTAGTCCTTGTGTCATTACTTGCTGTCCAGTGTTACCTTAGTGGGAAAAAGAGCCCTAACCCTAGATATGTGTCCATTCAGATATCCATGAACATACAACTAGGACTCGGAGAGAGTGGGATTCATTAAGTGTGCAGTGTTTCCCCTAGGTTTACAGCTTCAGAGGGGGGGGGCGGCGGCGCGGCGGCGGGGTGCGACGGCGACGACACAAACACTTAAAGTAGTGGTTCTCAAACTTTTTCTGTAAATAACTTCATTTTGTGACTCCATCTGTGCTTTTATAAATAACAAAACAGAATGAGTGCAGATATGTGAGCATCAGGTTGCATCAGTATTAGTGGAGCAGTGAGCCTCTACACATCTTTTATAAACGGGGTTGTAGATTTGATACAATTCATGTTCAACGTTGATCTGAGATCTGTTTTCTGTTTTGAGACACGCAGCAGCAGGAAGGACGTCACGCAGACTTCTGGCAAAGAGACAAAAGTCGGCGAGTCGCTATGCGCATGCGCAAGTGTAACCTGTTAACGGCATAACGTAAACATTTACCCGAAAGTACAGGCTTTTCTCCATGTATTTATTAATGACTTAGTTTTATGTCCGTGTACTTTGTACTTTAGTAATATGTGAAGCCAGCAGCTCATTGTTGGTACAAGACACGAGCACTTTGGCTCTTTCACCTGAGCAGGAGAGCTGCTCCGGGTTCAGAGAGCTGCTCCGGTGCTCCTCACATGAGAGCTGCTGTTGCCATCTTCACCCTGGGAGCGTTTAAAACGCATATATAGGTCTGCTTTTCACGCGACATATTTTTCGACGCTCTCTGTCCGCTGCTGTGTGCTCAGCGCTCGTGTCTGTGCGCATCGGGCGGAATTCCGCTGTGCGCGACACAGAGCAAAGGAGAAGTGTTAATGCGACCATGTAGAGACCGAAATGACAAGCTGTGTGTGGATAAGATCAATAAAATACGTCCGTTTAGTTTAATAACAGAACAAGGTGTAGACCTGTTCTATAGGAAAGAGAAAATTACAGGGGGGCGCCCCGCCCCCCTATTATAACGGTGGGGGAAACACTGGTGTGTGTGGATCATTTTTTTAAAGATTTCAGGAATTCTGGACCAACAGTGATAAACCGTAGAAAGCTGTCAGTTGCCATTGCTGTGTCCTCTATATTCACTTTTGTATTTGTTCTCTGCAGGACTTCTCCAGCTACACCAGTGATCGCCATGCCTCAGTTAAAGTCTCCAGACCTGGGCTCTGCCTTCATCCAGACACAGCAGCTCAACGCTTCCATGGCTGACACCTTCCTCGAACACATGTGCCTGCTGGACATCGACTCCGAGCCCACCACCGCACGCAATACTGGGATCATCTGCACCATCGGTTGGTCAACATTTAGTTGCAATATGGTTACTCCTAGGGTTGCACAAATAGGGGCTATTGTTCATTACAATACTTAACATTTCCTAGTAAATGTAACATTTTAAAAACGTTGTCCTTTCCTTTCAATAACCGCCTGCAGGGCCAGCATCTCGTTCTGTGGAGATGCTGCAGGAGATGATCAAGTCTGGAATGAACATTGCTCGCATGAACTTTTCCCATGGCACACATGAGGTGGGTCTTTGCAGTCTGTCATGTCTTGGTCAGGTGCAGCTAACCAGTCACATTGTTAAAAGTTGGTATATTGATTTATGTGGCAGTCTTGCTTGTTTTTGTTTGTAACTCTTTTCATAAGATATCTATAGTGAAAGGGACAACAATGCTCACGATGAAAAGCACGTTATTCAGTTTTGACGACTACTATCAGCTTGGCACTTTGAGCTAGACTTGGCCAACCGGCTTGACTGGGGAAAAAATAATAGTGCTGTTAAATTAATAAGGATTAGGGTCTGGGCTAACTAACCAAGTTCATCTTTAAGTTATGCAGCTTTAATAAGTCTTTGTGTTACTCAAGGGCAAATGCTCTGTAAAGTTAACACTTTTTAGATTTATGGGAGGACGGAAAAGTTCATTAATCAGGCAAACTGAAGAAAGCATGCTCAGATGAGTTGCGTTTATGCCCCAACCCAGTTCCTGCAACCAAATATAACCAAACAAACCTAAGAGGTAGAAGTCAGCAGAGAGAGACTGGCATACTGCCGTGTGTGTGTGTGTGTGTGTGTGTGTGTGTGTGTGTGTGTAATTAGACAGTCAGACCAGGTGAGCTGTATCTCGTTGACAACCTGACTCTGCCCTCCAGGCTCCTGCAGGAAGAACGAGATGGTAGTCGTGTTTTTCAACAGATTATCCGATCTAATTGGAGTATTACCCACATGGGATAAGTGGGGCTTTTAAAATTTATTTGAGGTTTTCTATAGTGTCAGTTTAGTCTGATGTTACCGTGTAAGAGTCTGTCGGATGTGATGCATAAATGCTCCACTTTTCTAATTTTTTATATAATAAGGCTGTTAAAGTTAATAATAACATCATCATAATAATAATAACGATAATAACAGGTTAGCACGACTTTGTTTCACACCGTTAATTCCTTTAAAGCAGTGACTTAAGTCTGTGTGAAATAATTTGGATCTCATCCAATGACTTGGATTGTTCACATCCATATCGAATATGCACAACTTTGTTTGAAGACCAGAAAACAAAAGTAGTGGTTGGAGTTGGATATTAGGGAAAGGTATCCATGGTTTGAGTGGGCTTGTTTGTTTCAACAAGATCAAACATTAGTCTAGATTTGGAGAGCAGCTAAATAAATCGGAGCTTTGTTAGGTTGGGGTTCTATAAATAGTACCAGTATCTGTAGCCTCCTGCCCTGCCCTTTATCTCCTCAGCTCGCAGCACGCCTATACTCAGTCATTGTACAAAAACCAACACCAAGGTCACTCCACTCCACAAGTGTAAAGTTTATTATGTTGCAAATCTCAAAAGTGACATTTCTTAAAACCAGTTAAAGGTGCAGTGTGTAGGATCTGGTGACATATTGCGGTGAGGTTGCAAATGGAAACCAACTGAAATTTCAACCTCTGTCAAGCGTTTAGGACAACTACTGTGGCAAACGTTAAAATGTGAATGGCCCTATCTAGAGCCAGTGTTTGTCTGTTCTGGGCTACTGTAGAAACATGGAGGTGGAGCATCTCATATGTAGATATGATCTGCCCATTGTAAATAAAAGAAAACACAAATGTTTCTAGATTTTCAGGATACTCTGAACGTATTAATATTTATAAAATGTTTGGCAACACACTGTTCCTTTTTAATAATATTGAATGAAATGAGAACTACTAGCGTTTCACGTTATATTGTGTAGAAAATGAATTACATTTTTCTGGACCCTGACGTATACTCGTACATAGTTAAAAGTCACCTTCTCTAAATGTACTGCAACATTTAGTCTTTGCACTGTAGACGGTAGTCTACCTTGCCTTCGTCTCTTACTTTAAATGCTGCAGCAAACTGGAGGAAAAAGCTGCAAAGACATCATCCACATTAATTTACTTTTGGCTTGAAATAATTAAAACTTTCTGAAGCTAATTGTTCAAAAGATTTAATTTCAAACTCTCAGTGCTGAAATGTGAGACTTTATCTTAATTGAAGTTTTATGTTTTTTGGCAACTCTAATTTTGTATTTATGTTTTGCTGTTGGTGAGACGTCCAGGCTTCCTTTTACTCGTAGTGCAGTGAGCCCAGTGTTAGCTCAGTGCATTGCCAATGTGATCACCTGCCACTTAAGTTATTACTGAAAGCTCCGGTTAGCCAGGTGGGAAGTTTAAGCCGTGTGTTGTTTGAAGACGGCTCTCTGCTGGAAACACTGTGCTACATGTTCATAAGCCTGCCTGAAATGGCCAAGAAGGCTGAAACAGTAATGTGCATTTTAGGATCAAGGCCGGCCACCAGATGAACAATATCAGACCACATGAGTTATGATTTTACGTAAGTGTGTACATTTAGAATTGGGGTAGGATCTAGATTGCTGGGTTTTCTTGAGTCTATTGATCAACACCAATTTCACAGAGGAGTTTCCTCCTGAGAAACACTGCATTTCCTCAGCTGACATACTCTCAATACAATACAGCCACATTCCATGTCTATAATGCTATTTTGAGTGATAGTGTATACTGATGACATGTATTTTGGGTCTTCAATGGCGTTACTTACTGATGCTTAATTAGCAAGACATTTTATCCTTACAGTTATTGTGGTTAGTGCACCCAGATTCTTGAGTGACACTTAACGTGCCAGAAAGAACCTTATGACCCTGTAGTGATGCTGACAGTGTGACTCATGTTTATTACAGGGCGAGTTGTCAAACAGACCTTATCTCTGTCTACTGAATAAAGCCTATATATAAAATGTATAATACCAGTGCCTCTGCATAGTTGCGATTTCTTTTTATTTAAATGTCGACAATAAAATCAGTAGATTGGTTAGAAATATAGGTTAGAGGTCAGCATCACAGGTGTGCTCAAACTTAATCTTGCTTTGTGTAGCCCTCTGGAGGCATTTCAACGTGTCATGCATCTCTTCCTTTATGTAGTACCATGCTGACACCATCAAGAATGTGCGTAAGGCATCTGAGAGCTTCGAGCCTGGCAGTATCCATTACAGGCCCATCGGCATTGCCCTGGACACCAAGGGCCCAGAGATCAGGACTGGCCTCATCGCGGGAGTAAGTTTAGCATTGATTACTAGTCTTCAAAATGGCTTTATTAGCTGTTGACAATCAAGAACATTTTGCATGAAAATAAAGCAAAAGTATGTCTGTTAATGATTTGACAGAGTGGCACAGCTGAGGTGGAGCTGAAGAAGGGCAACATGATCAAGATAACCTTGGACGATGCTTATCAAGAGAACTGCAGTGAGGAGATCCTCTGGCTGGACTACAAGAACATTCCCAATGTAGTCGAAATTGGTAGCAAGATCTACATCGATGATGGACTCATGTCCCTTCAGGTCAAGGAGATTGGTGAGTGGAGGAGTGGCAAACTTGTAATCCATTAGAATGTTTAGAAACCCCTGCTGTGTATTAATACCCAATTAAAGGCTCAGCACATTAACAATTTCTTGTCTCTCCAGGTTCGGATTTCCTCATGTGCGAGATTGAGAACGGCGGCACCCTGGGCAGCAAGAAGGGAGTGAACCTCCCCGGTGCTGCTGTGGACCTGCCTGCTGTTTCAGAGAAGGACGTCCAGGACCTGATGTTTGGTGTGGAGCATGGCGTCGACATGGTCTTTGCCTCCTTTATCCGCAAGGCAGCAGACGTACACGCTGTCAGAGCGGTGCTGGGAGAGAAAGGCAAAGACATTAAGATCATCAGCAAGCTTGAGAACCACGAGGGTGTGCGCAGGTGTGTGTGGTTTTCAAGTGTTTTCATCTTTTTCACGCGTGTGGTCAAGTCATCAGATCTTTTGTTTGCATCACGATATACTTGTCCTGAATATATTTATTTTGGCTGTGTTTTAGGAATGCCTCTTTCACATGGCGTTTTAAACTTTTGGAATCCCATGATAATTTACAGTTAAATGAATACTTTTCTGTCTCCTGTGCAGATTTGATGAGATCATGGAGGCCAGCGATGGCATCATGGTTGCCCGTGGTGACCTGGGAATTGAGATCCCCACAGAAAAGGTCTTCCTGGCCCAGAAGATGATGATCGGTCGCTGCAACAGAGCTGGCAAGCCGATCACATGCGCCACTCAGGTTAGATAAAAGCAAAGGATGTGCTGTATTTCTTCAGCTGTATTATCCCCAGTGGATAGGGTTTAATTGATAAAAGACCAGCTGCACTGGGCAGCTTATGTGTCCGTATCTGCATTATGTGAATGTGATGGAGGCCAGTCGTAAGTTTAATCTTTGTAAAACATAATGCTAGCGTTCCATTTTTTTTGTCTCACTCAAAAGGCTGTTATTTTTTAGATATAAATATGTATGTATGTTGTCCTCTAACGCATCACATGGACACCATTCAGATGTTGGAGAGCATGATCAAGAAGCCCAGACCCACACGGGCTGAGGGCAGTGACGTAGCCAACGCCGTGCTGGACGGAGCCGACTGCATCATGCTGAGCGGAGAGACTGCCAAGGGTGATTACCCTCTGGAGGCAGTACGCACACAGCACATGGTGAGTTAATGTGTGTGTATCTGTGTATTTGAAGAATGTATTCCATATCAAAGCTTACAAGTTATAATAAAAAAAGTAAGGATTATTATTTAAAGAAATTAATTATGTTTTATGGGATGATCTTGCATGATTTGTCTATAACTTTCAGCATGCTTTAAGAAACTGCTCTTTCTTATTTTCTTAATTTGTGTGTTCTCCTGAACACATCGATTACTTCTCTTTTTCCAATTGGCCTAATAGCTGCTGACGGTGTCAGCAGGATTGTTAGGTCAAATGGAAGTGCCTCTCATTTATAATTTTTTTTCCATCCACCCATTTCCAATTTAGATGTTTACTGTCTTTTTAGGTATGATAATAATCAATGAATAATCAATTGTCATTAAATATTTGATCACTTAAAGATAATTGTAATAACACAACCCTATTTGTGCATCCCTGCGATTATAAGTGCGAGCTGTGCAGACGTCTTAAATGGCTGCATCATTTCCATACAGTTTGGATAATTGCAAGTTTGTTTTTTATACAATAGAAACGCAGTAAAATGTGTAACTTACCGTAATAACATGTTGGGACGTTTAAGTCCATCCAAACTGAGGTAAATGGCAGTTTACAAATTCACTATACTGCTCTTCCTCGCCATTTCTTAATTTCTCATGGTATCCCCAAACTGATCCACCCAATTTTGTCAACAAGGATTTACAGTGCACATATGAGTCACCCCCAACTACACTGGCATTCTTAAATAACAATAAAGCTGGTGTAGAGGGAGCGGAAAAATCCGCTGTAAGTGATGCCAAAAGGAAATTATGCACATAGAGGCTTGGAATAATGCATTTGTTGTGGAAGATGTGTGCGGTCTGTATTTTATAAACTTTGAATGATTAAGCAATTATTGATCATTAACAAGGCTGATGATGGGTTTAGCAAATGGTCAACTAAATATCAACATTTGTGTGTTTTGTACTTATTTTCAGTCAGGGACAGACACAAGTTAACACAATTCTGAGGTCTTAAACCCAATACTGGTCTTTTCTTACATCACAATCGGTATCAATTACACAGATGGATAATGCACTAATTGCGGTCTTGTTCGGTCTTTCTTGGCTAACAGTCACTGCACTGGTGTGCAGATGCATAAGTGACTCAGCAGTACTGCAGCTCCTGCCTTTGAGCTTGCTGCCCTTATGCTAAAGTTGCAGTTTCTTCACAATATAAAGTAAACAAAGACTGCCGCTGACCTAAAACATACTTTTATTTGGAAGATTTTATATTCTCTTCACATCTCGTGGACTAACTTTGATTATATTCTTATTTACTTCAAACTTTCATGTGCTTTTCTTGTTCATTCCTCCTAACTGTTATAACCATATCTTCTTATATTTAGTTAACTTAAATTAGTTTTTTTTTAAAGGCATTTATTTAGTAATTTATTTTGATTAACCCTGTCTGTCATTTTGGTACTTTAAATATTGATGTTAAATAGTCCTTGCTAAAAAGTTATTTTAGCAGCCTTAACTCTGGATTAGCACACGTTGCATTGTACTGTTTTCTTTTATTCTAATACCTCATGTTTGTGGTGGAATTTTGCCTCCTGGATATGTTTTAACATTGATAATTCCTTGTTTCCCCTACTAACTGTACACCTAAATTGTTCTATGCATTGTCCCTTTTCTTTTAACTTGGGTTCTTGTGTGCCTCTAACATTGTCCCTCTTCTGTCTCATGTGTTCCTTTTCTCCCTTTTTCCACCCGTTTTCCTCATTTTACATCTGTGTACCTGGTGTGGGAATGCCTTTGCTTGATGCATCTTGCCCTCACTTGTGCCAGATTGCTCGTGAAGCCGAGGCAGCCATGTTCCACCGGCAGGTGTTTGAGGACCTGCGTCGCTCCACGCCATACTGCAAAGACCCCGCCGAGGCTATTGCAATCGGCGCTGTTGAGGCTTCTTTTAAGAGCTTAGCCTCTGCGATGATTGTGCTCACTGGCTCTGGAAGGTAGGCAGGTTATCTGGTCCTAGCAGGTCGAGGAAGACTATAATATCGGTACTTAAGGAGTCTGAGGGAGAGTAGGGCCAGACAGGGACTGACTGAGGAAGTAACCTGGCAAACGCCTAGTAGACTGCTGGTTGATATTTACCCATGTGGACAAATTTAAACAATCTTCAAAGCCCTTCAGTTTAAAGGCTCAAATTTTCCAAAACTCTGTCTTTTGGCCTTTTTTTCAATATGATTAGTGTTAAAAGGAACAATTGGACCACTTTAAACCAATAGCTAACCTTTAACCATGAGTCCTGCTACGCATTTGCCATTCACTCTGTGGTGTGAATGACTCTGCGTTCAGTAGTGGGTGATCGCGAGTAACCCCACCACCCCACCCTTACCTCATGGTCCCTCTGGGCTCAGATAGCACGAGAGGCCGAGGCGGCCACCTTCCACAGACAACTGTTTGAGGAGCTGAGGAGACACTCCCACCTGACCAGAGACCCCTCAGAGGTTGTAGCTGTTGGTGCTGTTGAGTCTGCCTTCAAATGCTGTGCTAGTGCCATGATTGTTCTCACTAAGACTGGAAGGTAAGATAGTCAAGGGTAGAGGGGAAATTATCTTGGTCCTGAAGGTAAGGCGTCGCCAACATAACTCCTGATTCTACCTCCAACATCTAATATGCTCTTGCAGATCCCCTCTCGTGTGTGTGTGTGTGTGTGTGTGTGTGTGTGTGTGTGTGTGTGTGTGTGTGTGTGTGTGTGTGTGTGTGTGTGTGTGTGTGTGTGTGTGTGTCTAAATTGCGTTACATAGGGTGGGTGGAGATGGCAACAGATTTCAAGAGTGGGGTCAATCATTATTCGAGTACCAATGTCCATCCTTTCTTTCTTTTTCAAATTGAGTGTTATTTCATATGAAATGTTATTAAATTAGAAATCATTAGTTGTACACATAGTAAAGGTACATGCATGGAAACGTGTTGTGGCAAGCTGTCATCCCTGTTTTAGCATCCTAATATGAATCCATATAAATTGTGGGTCTGGCAATTTCTTCAGACCTGATGCCTTACTGGTTTAATGGGAATGCACATTGAAATCTGAGTGCATGTGAGTGGACATTTGGATTGGGCCACTGCAGTGACTTTAAGCCTCTGCACACCAGAGGTGTCATTTATTTTTGGCTTATTAGACCTCTCAGTACCTCACAGGAGTGTTTGCTCTGCTTTCCTGACTATCTTGTTAGTTGTGTTGCACCTGTTTGGGCAGGACAACTCAATATGTTTTGAGTTACTGGAATGTTTTGAGCTCAGCAAACACCCAGTGTACAGGAGTTCTGCTGGACTTTAAATCGGCCAAAATATCTGAAAACACCTCCCGTATTATAATAATAATCATAATTCAAACTTTTATAGCGCTTTTATAGATACACAAAGACGCGTTACACTAGGGACAAGAGACGGAGACAAACAAAAAATGGAAAGGCAAACAAAACAAACAAGCTTTTTGGTAACAAAAAAACTGGAGAAGCTGTGTGGAATGAGTCAGTGGAGGATAGGGTGCAGGGGTTTAGCAGGTGAAGGAGAGTTTGAAGAGGTGGGTTTTGAGGGCTTGCTTAAATGAAGATAGGGTGGGAGCCAGACGGATGTGGGGTTCAGGGTTTTTAAATCCCTGAATTGCTTCCTCAAAGAATCCAGCTGAGATAATGTACATGTATTAAGGTTAATGGCTTATACAGATCAAAAGCATTATTCAACGTTAGATGTTATACAATATCTATCTCAAAATTATGCCTTTGAATAAATATCATGAATAATATACTCATGTAAAAGACAACATAATGGCTGGTAACCTAGCCTCTTACTGACTTTTAAAACCAAAAGTAAAGATATTTTGTGCACAATTGAAGTAACCATGACTTGGATAAACAAGTTCAATACAGAAATACAGTTCCCCTCTCTAATCATCATAATTATTTAGTTATACTGTTGCAGCAATCATTAGTTTAAAGGAAAATAAAACGTGTATGTGTATTTGCAGGTCCGCCCACCTGATCTCCAGATACAGGCCCCGTGCACCCATCCTTGCTGTGACCCGTAATGCCCAGACGGCTCGCCAAGCCCACTTGTACCGCGGCATTTTCCCCGTCCTCTACACCAAACCCTCCCACGATGTGTGGGCAGATGACGTCGACCTGCGTGTCAACTTTGCCATGGATATGGGTAAGTGACTACTGTATGTCACCTTGAGTGTTTTATACAACTACTTAATAGAAGTAAAAGTGTACATTTAAGATGCCAAACGCTGTCAAAAGTAGAGTGAATTCCATTTTGCAGGGTCTACTTGGCGAAATCCTTGCACACTGTAAGATGTCAAATAAGCAATGTTAAGTTCCAGTAAAATGGAAGTTAAAGCATCTTAAGCTTCTGTACTGTGAATATTCCCAAGTGAAATTGAATATGTGAGCGGTGTACAGTTACAAAAGGGATTTAAATCAAATCCATTGCATTTGATTGCACCGCTAATAAGTGGGCGGGCTTATGTAGTATGGAGCTGCAGAAGACTGAAGCTCCACTCACTCCTCCCTTGTTGCTCAATAATGCAGATATAATGGATTTCATATCATTATTGGTTGAAATTGCCATAGTTTGCCGGACATAACCTAGTCGGTCCTAGCTTTTGTAAGCAGACTTCATAGCTTGTTTAACACAAAATAAAGATGCTTGTATTTTTGATAAAAGAAATTACCAGGATTTTTTTGTTTTGTTATTGTAATAGGCATTTTTTCATTTAAACTTGACTCTACTTTCTGTTTAATTTTCAGGCAAGGCCCGAGGCTTCTTCAAAGCGGGAGATGTTGTCATCGTCCTGACCGGCTGGCGCCCAGGCTCTGGTTACACCAACACCATGCGTGTGGTTCTGGTGGCTTGATCGGCCCACGGGGCTGCTCTGCTTTCTCCCTCCACCTTCATCTATCTTTCAGAGCTCTCTACACCACTCCAGCTCACAGCCCTTCTTATCCAACACCTGGGCTCACAGACTCAACTGCTGAACAATTAATCATTTAGGCAATAATGCAAATTACATAGAAAATAAATATAGCGTATATAGCCCCCATGGCCAAGGAGCTGTTTCCAGTGGGTATCGAGGCTTGATTCGTAAAATTCCATTTAATGTCTACATTCCTTTCACGTTGATTATTTAAATTAAAACCAGGCTGCAGGGCCTCAGATTAATAAAACGTTGACCAGAAACTGCTGTATTTATTCACTCAAACACATGTATTATTAAAGGTGATCCAGCCTGTGAGTGAATGCATCCTGGTCTGTGCATGCGCATACTGGCTCTTGTTCAGGTGGAGTTGGTGGGGGGTGTCAGGGGGATCTTAAAAGAGCACCTTGAGAACTGTAGTTTACTAATCACACTCCTCTGCCGATGGAACGAACAAATTTGTGGCATCCTAAATCAAAGGGCTCCTCCTACAGAAATGCACTGGCTCCACCACTCCACCCAAACAGATCCCTTTGTAGTGCCATCTGTATGAAGTGTCCTCTATTAATGCATCGAAGTGTATCTGTAAGTGTTGCACTCCCAATCTCCTCTAGACAATGTTACATTTGATATTATACTTGACTTTTGGGAATGGTGAGGGTTTTGTTTCGGGACATCCAATACTACTTATATTTTGTCTGACTGTAGAGAAATGTTAGTTTTGGATGTCCACCTCAGGTGTGGAAGTAAGTTACTGTATTTGTGATATTAGATGGGTCATAAAGCCTTCACCTTAATTTGCATTTGGATCATATGTAAGTTGGCACTTATGAATCATATACGGTTCACTAACGTTGGCTGATATGAATATGCACTTTTAGAGTTTTTTCATTGGGGATCTGATGGTGTGTTGATTTCCTGTCTCTCTCAACCCCAATGGGTGATGGGTAGAAACCCTCTGCTTCTCCTTTATGTTGGTGATCCACTGTAGTTGTCTTCATGTGTCTTACATGCTTTTGATTGTACTGCTAGAGTGTAAGAACTAATGTTTAGCTGGTGTACTGAGCTGTCCTAAAAGACTACATTTCCATCAATAAAAAATGAGCACCTACCTTATCTTGGCCTTGAAAATGTTTTGTTTGACAGTTTATAATCATGGATTTAAGTTGAAGAGTGGTACTCTCCATCCTCCCCCCACCTAGAGTTCACTGACCGGATGAAAGAGCTGGTCATTGTTGGAACCAAACTCGCGCCCCTCCGCACTCCCATTTCCTGTGCTAAAATCCCTCCAGCTAGACCTCCGCCACTGGCTCTAAGTCCTTTGACACAAACAGCGAAGTTAAAGCGCCGTGCCCCTCCCCTGCGACGGCGCCACAACCATCCTCTATCTCCCCTACTTGATAAAGATACAACGCTAATGACACCACTGAATATCTCCAGGAACAGTCGGGGCCCTGTATGAAGCTAGCCTTCTCAATTCCTGTCCTGATTTATAGAAAAAGAAAGGTGAGGCTGCAAAGAAACATTAGTAAATCTGCAAATTTATCAAATTGAACATTCATTCAAAAGAATCATGAGACCAACATCGGGGACTGTGGTGGAACACAGAATCCACGCAAGCAGGTTTGGCGAATCACAATATTATGCATTTGCCCTCTACATCCAGCGGTCCAAAACCTTTTTTTGCGCCACGGACCGGTTACGTGTAAAACAATATTTTAACGGACCGGGTCCCATCTCGGGGTGACGGGAGACCTGCACACAAATGTCCAAACCAAGGTTGTGACAAAGCGTTACATCACTGAAAACACCAGTGAACTATTTATTCAGAAGTTCTCCTCTACACCAGCCCTCTCTTGCAGTGAATAAATATTGTTTAAAAACGTTACTCCTATTTTTGACTTTCTTTCACTTTTTTCCCCTTATCCCCTAGATTGAAAAGGGACGTAACACAATTGGGGGCTTGTCCGGGATATTCCCTTGAAAAAGGAAAAAAAGTCAGGCAACGGTGAAAAGTCATTTGTAGTTGTGTTGAGAGTAACCATGAGTTTTCACTTACAGGATTTTATTGCAAATCCAAGTTTCGAAAAAGTTGATTTATGCCGCAAAGGTGATTTATTGTGTATTGCATCCCATTTTAACATATCAGTACAGAAGTATGTTGTTAAGCAGGAAATGAAAAACAAAGTATTAGAACAACTACCGTAGTAGATGTCAGGGTCCTAGTAAATCCTGTTTGTGACAATGTTCCTTTTGCAGGACCAGGAGCTTCCTCTGTTAAAAGTAGCAAGGTGAAAGGGTGGAACGTGATGCTCCTCCTGCAACTTTGCCTCGTTTTGAACCTTTTCCCCCAGAGTTCCCTGTATCCAGTGGGAATGCCAAGTTGAAGGTTCGCCTAGCCCGCCTTCAGCTAGAGGCCCAGGTAGGGTGACCAGACTAAGATTTAGGACGGACAGTCCGGATTTTCAATGCCCTGTCCGGCGTCCGACGCAGCATCAAGCCGGACGCGTATTTGTCCTCCTTTTTGCATACCTGCAAACTTGTCACCTTTCGGTGAAATTCGCCATTTTGAAATCAAAATATGTGAACTGGCCGGCCAGCGTTTTCTGAGATTGGAGTGAGACACGGAGAAAATCTGATGTTGTGATCTTCGCAAATAGAAGATCTTTGATGTGACATGTCGAGTCTTGGCCAATCAGCGTTAAGATGTCTCCAGCGGCCGTTTCTCAATACGCGTTCTTCTCTGTACTTGATGAGAAAACTCATAACTGAAAGTTGACGTTCTCTGAATACTACTATTGTTGAGTCACAACATGTAATTTTAGGATGTTTTCAGGGGAGAAGTTAGTTGTTTAAGCATCAAATCTGTGGTCGGTTAGTCAAGAATCAGCCTACTTAAAAAGATACGCCGACGGTTTGAGGTCCTGCTCGCGGGACCGATGAGTCCCGCCGGCACTGGGCGGTCAGCGCTCTGCTGCCCTACGAGAGCAGCCTGATCTCGGCAGGACTTTTTGAAATGATCCGCTGGCTCCGATTTCTCCATAGCGGTTAAACATGAGATATAATTCTGTTTTGAGGGTCTAACGAGCAATCTTTATTAGTTTATTATTTATTCACAGTTATGTTACATCAGTTTGACGGAGGGAAAGGTTAAGATTCATAACTTAAGATTTTAATTGAACTTTTACTTTGAACTACAGCGGTGTCTTTTAACTTTTGACCGAATTGATTGCAATTATATAAAATATATAAGTGTATATAAAAATACATAAAAAAATACATATGAATTCATTGTTAATTACAATTAATAATTACATAATAATATATTACATATATATATAAGATAAATATATAAGATATATATATATATATATATAAATATATATATATATATATATATATATATATATATATATATATATATATATATATATATATATATATATATATATATATTACATATATAAAAAAAAATACACATTAATTAATTGATAAAGCAGGGTATGCTCCAAGGAGATCAATTACAGTAAAAAGGGCTCATATCCCCTCTCTTCACACTTAATAAAATCAAACTGCACCCCTCCTATGCAATTATTCACAGCCTCACAAAATGCCGCATAGTGTCCTCCTTTTTGGTGTTATGGACCCTAGGCCCAGGGAAAGGAAATGGTGCGTAAAGCAGATCTTCAATTACAGGTATGCAAGCTAGAGATAGAGGCTGAGAAAGAAGTAAAGTTACGACAGCTTGACATAGAGGCCATGAGAATCTCTGCTGGGCAACGGCCGACAGACGTCTCAGCACCTTCCTGTACAATCCATAATCAACCAGGTTTTGATGTCAGCAAAAACATTGCCTTAGTGCCAACATTTTGGTAGTCCGAAGTTGACTCCTACTGCAATGCGTTTGAAAGGAATGCTACTGCTCTAGTCTGGCCTAAGGACATGTGGCCAATCCTACTTCAATGCAAGCTAGTAGGTAAAGCACAGCAGGTTGTGTCATCTCTTTCCTTAGAAGAAAGCTTACAATATGATGTGCTCAAAGAGTCAATTTTGCGTGCCTATGAGCTTGTGCCAGAGGCCTACAGACAAAAGTTCAGGAACCATAAAAAGACCGGTGGGCAAACCTTTGTGAAAAAAAGGCGTACTCTTTGACAAGTGGTGTGCCGCTAGTGAAGTCAAAGATAGTTTTGATTCCCTTCGTCAGTTAATGCTGTTGGAAGATTTTAAGGGTACTTTACCAGAGAAGGTGGTGGTATTCTTAAATTAACTAAAAGGTGACGTCATTGTCTAAAGCAGCCGTCTTGGTCGATGAGTTTGTCCTCACTCATAAGCAGGTGTTTGTGTCTTCCTTTCGCCCAGACAGAGAGGCAGCGTCGCGCTCCATGAGACCGGGTTTCGGCCACCCTCCCTTCGACAAGGCTAGGGGACCACCGTCACCAACTTGTGGTGTTCGTGAATGCTTCTATCGTCATAAGAAAGGACATGCCATTTCCGATTGTTTTGCTCTGAAGCGTAAGCAGCAGTTTTCGCCTAGCTCACAACAGCCAAAAGGCATGGGTCTGATTCAAAGTGTGTCACCACCAGAAGCTGAACTGTCACTGCCTAAAGAGAATGAACCTGATGAATGTTTCAAACCCTTTATGTCAGATGGCTTTGTTTCATTTACTGGGGATCCTAAAGATCAGCAGCCAGTAAAGATACTGAGGGACACAGGAGGTTCCCAATCGATTATTCGGGAAGGCATCTTTCTATTGTCATCTGTATCCTCGTGTCACTCTAGTGCAGTTGTTCAAGGTGTTGGCATGAGCTTCATACCTGCCCCTTTGCACCTAATTAATGTTCAGTCTCCCCTGGTACGTGGATTCTTTAAAGTGGCTGTACTACCAGCATTGCCCATTAGAGGGGTAGACTTCATCCTGGGAAATGACTTAGCTGGGGGACACGTTATGCCAGTCCCTGAAGTGCTAGACAGCCCTGATTTGAGCTCAGAGTCTGACAACATGACAGAAATAATTCCAGACACATTTCCAGCTTGTGTGATTACAAGGGCCCACACCAAAAATATGGCCTTGACTTGTCTGACTCTTTTCTGGCCACTGAGCAGTTTTCCGAAGCTGATATGACTAGGTCCAAAAGTCAGCTTGAGGTCCAGCCTGCTGATACTGGGTCTTTTCTCACCAGTCCAGAGGGCGTAGAACTGCCGACCACCAGGAACAAGTACATTGCAGCCCAAAAAGCAGACGCCACCCTTGTAAAATGTCATTCCTCCGTTCTTAGCCAAGAAAAAGCAAACGTTGTACTTTCTTGATGATGGTCTGTTAATGTGTCGCTGGACTAGTGGAGTCCCAGAGGAGATGGATTGGAGTGAGATTTACCAGGTTGTAGTGCCTACGTCCTATCGTTCTCAGATACTGTCTTTAGCTCATGATCACCCATGGTCACACATGGGGATCACTAAAACTTATGAAAGAGTCCTCCGACATTTCTTTTGGCCAGGACTCAAATCTGATGTTGTTCGTCATTGTCGTACTTGCCATGTGTGTCAAGTTGCTGGGAAATCAAATCAAGTGATTCCTCCCACTCCCCTCTGCCCTATTCTGGTAATGGGTGAGCCGTTTGAAAGAATGAAGAAGAGGTATGGCCAGCGATCAGTCACACATACTTGGTCCTCTTCGAACCAGCTCAGTCCGAATCCTGTCAGTCAGAGGTGAGGGCCAGTTAGCAGGGTCAGTTGACAGAGGCTCATCCTCAGTGGGGCTCAATGGGGGTTCAGCTCCAGGTGTTTCTATCAGACAGCATATTGGCACATTACTCAAAGCACATAGCAGTGGAACATAACACATAGGCCTACTCAGAAATTATCAGAAAAATAAACATTTACATTAAATTGCAGTTGTCCAGTTGTCTTCTAAATATTTTAGAAGTGCCCCTGAAATTGACATCAAAAGACCGGAGGCTACAATATAACTCTTATACAAAACATCCATGAATTGCATATTTAAATAAACATGCTCCTTACTGCCTTACATGCTAAATATCTGCATTAGACGCTATATCAACCTATCTTTCAGGGAGGAACAATTAGCTGCTTGGTTACTGCCTCGAATTCTATGCATGCCACACTTCAAGTTATGACTGGTAAACTATACTTTATCACAAAATAGAGTTGTAGCAAATGGCAAATGTTCGTCTTTGAAACTGCCTACAGAAGATATGAACATTCCGTTGGCTAATTACAGGGCCCAACGTCAACCCAAATGATGGAAATAAATAATAACTGAACTTGTAACAGTTTTGTTGCAAAGCACAATCTCATCGTGAAATTAGATCTCGTGTTTGTTGAGTTAAAACCAAATTATTGTTGTATAAGCATAGGCAGCATAATAGCAGGCTAACAAACGTAAGAGTTATACCCACCAATTAACATTAGCCCTTCATTCATGACATGGATACCGTAATCATACAGAGAGAACATAGTGGCATACCTTTATCATGTTTTGCTCATTTCTCCTCTTCTTCTTTTCTTTTTTTTTTTCGAAATTGGGCACCTGACGGCTTTGGCCTTTTTCTGTCCATCTCTGTGCTTATTTTGCGCTCCACAATCAACAAATTTACCATCCCCCAACACTGTCACTCGTACAGAAGTCAAGACTAAACCAATTCACCTTGCCCTTGGTGACACATAATCGTTCTGTATTACCTATTTGTATTAGCCATTTCACACAATTCAGAAAAACTAAAACGTGCAGGAATTATAGGCCTGTAATTATAATGTTATGAATGTGCGTTATTTGGAAGAAAGTCGAGGTGTGACTGACTTAAGCCCACTAATTACATTGGAGTATTGCTCTATAGCCTACAGTGGATCCCCCCGTTCCCCTCCTTGTCCGTTCCATTTGGGAGACCCAGAGGTGAACTTTTCCCCCGTGCCCCCTCCCCTTCCCCCTTCTCACACATGATCTGTAGACGGCACCTTCTTAGCAAGCAGGGGGCGCCAATTTGCCAATTCCCCACACAGTGATATGATTGATAATGGAAAACCGCTACGCGGCCCAGGTGATATATATATATATATTTTTTTTTTTTTAAGTGGTCGTGCCGCCCCCCACGTGTCATGAAAAAGTGCCGCCCCGGGCGGCTGCCCGGTTTGCCCGTGCCCAAAACCACCCCTGGTCGGTAGCTAATTACACATCAGAGCTGACTAGAATGACATGTGGTGTTCCCCAAAGCTCAATATTGGGGCCTCTTCTGTTCAACATCTACTTGCTTCCACTGGCTCAGATTATGAAAAACAACAACGTGTGTTATCATAATTATGCAGATGACACACAAATCTACATAACTATATCACCAGGGGACTATAATCCCATACAAGGGCTGGCTAAATGCATTGAAGAAAACAACTGGATGTGCCAGAATTCTCCTCAATTAAATAAAGATAAAACAGAAGTAATTGTGTTTGGTCCCAAGGACGAACGATTGAAAGTCAGTGCTCAGCTTCAATCACTGATGTTAAAAACCACAAACCAAGCCAGACATCTAGGTGTAGTTATGGATTCAGACCTCAGGTCTGACTTATGTCTCAACAGGTTTTGGAGAAACTTGACCATGCATTTATCTTCAGTAGACTTGACTACTGTAACGGTGTGTTGACAGGCCTCTGTAAAAAGTAAATCAGAAAGCTGCAGCTGATTCAGAACGCTGCAGCCCGAGTCCTCACTAAGACCAGGAAAGTGGATCACACTCCAGTTCTGAGATCTTTGCGCTGGCTTCCTCTCAAACAAAGAATTTACTACATTATGTTTTGATGCTTTTAATGGTTTTATGTGAAGCACTTTGAATCGCCTTGTTGTTGAAATGTGCTATACAAAATAAACTTGTCTTGCCTTACAATAAATGAACCATAAGTGAATGATTTAGGTGAAAAACTCTTTATAAATGCTCAAAGGTTCAACAGTGCTTTAGTAAGACATCTAATGAGTAGGTTTGATGAATTTAAGAGCTTACAAATACCGGTATGTTAAGCATCTTTATCAAAACACATTAACCATGTCGAAGCTAATCATTGACAGCCGAATGAGAATTAAGTTGTCCTCGCAGGAAGTTAACATGTTCCAAACTGATAGTGTATTATGTCCAGTTAGAACAAAGAACCATTTATGCCCCATAATAAACTTGTTTTATTCAACACACAGGGATATCATTCAGCTTCATGTTTCCCATTACTGGCAGTCCTGGCTGTACACCACCCCCACCTGCCTGCGGATCTCATCCTCCACCTCCGCCAGCAGAAGAGAGTCGGCATGGGACACCACTGCACTCTCCTTTAGCCCTACATGGGTACAATCACACTGTAAGAACATGTACAGTACCGCTCAGTCTGCAGGTAGAAACTTAGTAAATAGCCATTAGGATTTCAGTGTTGCTGATGCCACCTTGTGGTGAAAGTATGTATGGCATGTTAATGATATGCCTTAATGTTATAATGAATCACCGACAGACTAAAATAGGCTGAATGTCACGGTACCTTTGAGCAAACACTGTCGAACCTCCTCTGCCTCGTAACGCATCCCCGTACTGTTCAGGAAGTTGGGAGGCAGATGGGGCTCTGGCACTGGGTACTGGGTCTCCTTCCCATTCACTACTAATGATGTGGGGCACCACATATGGGCAGGGATCTAAAAAGCATGGAACAGGATATTTTCACAACAGTAATGGCAGGCATACAATTATAATAGCTACAATGTGTGCAATGAAAATACTTCTCCATCTTTGTCTTACACAACACACATTTAACTTACTAATTTCCATCCTGCATTGCTTCACACTTGACCTTTGTTCACTTACTAACTTTTAATATCTTCAAGATGCAAACTGGTTTGGTATTTTACGCAATTTGAAATGTATTTGATTATGCGGCTCTGCTGGGATGACCTACCCTGATGTTGCCCTTTGTCCCCACGATAATGGCATCATTTGGCAACAGTATACCTGAAGAGCAAGTAAACACTGCCAGCCTGTTCTTGGAGAACTTCAGAGTGACAACTACAGTCTCATCCACTCCTGCAACAACATAACAACATGATGATTTACATTTGATGAAGTGATAATCAAATAAATTGTGTACATTCAGTGACATGATTTTAAAAAGTGCAACATAAATGACTGTTGCAGTGTGTCCAATGTGTCCTCTGCAAAAAGAAACTGTTGAGTCAGTTCATTTTACTTTATATTGAAGAAGAATCTAAGTGTCTGGACTATCATATCTACTTGTATTGTGACAGTTAAGACATAAGAGGTGAAGTTTTTTCAGACACGAACACTCCCTTGGTTAACGATTCTCAATTCATAAACAGTGTAAAATCCCACCGGCGAATATTTTACCAGCTCCAACTTAAAGACTCCCATTTATTATTATATGAGAGGCTGCAAATGAATATATATGTCTGAGGTCATTGGGCAACTATACTGCCACTGTCAACCTCCAATGATGTGTAGCAAACAGAAAGCAAGATTGAGCACAACGACGCCACTACAACAGGCTTTTTAATGACTCATATCACGTGAACAAAGATTTAGTTTTTTGGTAAACGAATGAGCTATGTTTGCAAAACGAATGAGTGTTAATGAAGCGATAGAGATTCCTTAACATGCACACATCATATCATTGAGATCCCACTGTTCTCTTTGTCATTACCTGTCTCCTGGAAGACCCCCGTGGCATGGATGCCCTCCGGCTTCTCTCCATTATACACCATACATACAAACTGCAAGCAGTAGACACCAATATCTAGCATTGCTCCTCCGCCCAGCTCCTTCTGCGCTGATCTCGGCACGTCCTTTACCGGCACGCCAAACTCAGATCTGACAATCTTCACCTCTCCCACTTCCCCCTGGGCCAGCAGCCGTCTGATCTCCACTGAGGCCGGGAAGAATCGGGTCCAGACAGCCTAAAGCAAAGGGCAGGGTACTTTCTACGGTAATATTTTAGTTGCTCGATGTTCTGTTACGTAGGTGTTGACTTACACTGGAGCTCAACCATCACAGCTTAAAATAAAGGGTTTCCAACCTCATTTAGTTATCACGTCATGTACTTTTCAAGTTCTTGTTTCTGTGCCTAATTTTTTACTTGTAATCTGTAAGACAAAAAACTATTGTTTAAAAAACAATGGAAGACAACTCATTGCTGTGTTCATTTTGCACTGATGCAATATATGATAACCAATAATAGTTTGTAGTGTGACAAAGCCCAGTTTTTTTACATACATATAAAATCACATTACAATGCTGCAATCATTTTTCTGTCTCTTTGTACACAGTGAATAACAAAGAATGCTATAGATTAACTTAACTTGAGATATCCCGACCCATAAATGTTTAAGTAAAAAGTAAATCAATTAAAGCTATGAAGATGTTTCCCATCCGTACCTCCATGAGGAAGACGTCGTTCCTCTTGGCAGAGGTCAGGATCTCCTTCACCTCCTTGCTGTTCATGGCCAGCGGCTTCTCACACAGCACATTCTTCTTGGCATTCGTAAAGAGCTGACAAGTGCTCAGATGGTAGGGGTGGATAACGCCAACATACACCACATCTGCACAAACATAAACAAACAAACCAGAGAGTATGCTGTAGCAAGAGAGATTGTTCTGTCTGTCAAAATCCATGGAACAGTACATTTTCCACAGGAAATGAAAACAGTTGGAAGTCAAACTGAACTGGAAATTAGTGGAGATTCAACGGAGGGTTGAAGCTAACTGCACACTGAAATGTCCTGAAATAGCAAATGCCGTACATCTGGGGCTCAAAGTAATTCAAATAGCAAATGCAAAGAACTATCAGCCAATCTAATGTGACCCAGGTATGACAGAAACCAACCTATATCTGGATCTCTGGCCAGCTCCTCATAGCTGCCGTATGCCCGGGAGATGCTATGCTTTTTGGCAAACTCCTGTGCATGCTCCAACTTGCGAGCTGCCACAGCCACAACCTGAAAATACAGTTTCATGATATTCATTATTGCAACACAGTGCTTCTGTTCCACCATAATGAATGTCCCAAGTTAAAAATCTAACTTGTTTTAGTCTGTATGGAGAACTCAATATTTCCACATTACATGTTCTGGATTATGTAATGTATCTCATACTAGAACTTTTTAGTGGTGTCTGGTGGTTGGATATAGACCAGAATGGCAAAATAGTTTCATTGGCAATTGCTGTCATTCTCCCACTTAGAGAGAGAGAGAGAGAGAGAGAGAGAGAGAGAGAGAGAGAGAGAGAGAGAGAGAGAGAGAGAGAGAGAGAGAGAGAGAGAATTCATCCCCAAGGGGAAATTTGTTTGTCGTAGTAGCAGTTTACAGACACAAAAATAACAGGGGTGAACTATATATACAGCAAAACTCAATATGTACAACGAAACAGCAGTGTATTGATTTAGGAAATTAAATTTAAACAATAGAGAAAGTGCAAAAATGCGTATGTGTAGTGTAGTGTAGATGCAGTGTATATTATAAACATAAACATGTACAGTGAGTAAAAACAACAAAAGCGGTGCAAGGGCTATTGATGTTGATTAATTAATTAATTTACAGAGGATCTGGCCAGAGGTGACTTATTGTAAAGTCGTATTGCCGTGGGCAGGAATGTTTTCCTGTAACGGACAGCGGAGCTGGATGAGTCTTAAACTTAACTTAACTTAGATTCAGTTTGTAGTCAATACATACCTTGCCTTAAATGTGGCACTTTGTTGTTCTTCTTAACATTAGATAAAACTATTTCATCTAAACTTCTATAATCATAACTTTTGCCTCAATAAAATGATTTATGAAAAAAAAAAGTCCCGTAATTCTTCGGCTATAAAGTGCAAAGAAATGTAGATGCCCATTTAGTGCGTTCTTTACGGTACAAAGAAAGCGTGCCAAAGTATTCCAAATGCTGCAAACAGTGTCCTGCATTGTATTTCAACTCACTGGTGTCCAGTGCCGATTTCATTTTGCTCGTTGAAGCTGCAGGTTGCAAATCTATAACGTTTCCTGATTTCAACAACGTGAACTGTGGCTTGTCGGAAACGTCAGAAATATAGCCAGTCTAAACGGAGCGAGAATCCTCGACGAGTCCTGCGGAGACGTCGTCTTGTATTTGAAACCAGTTAATGTGTGTCTACGCATCTACTCATACTGATACCTGATGGTCTCCAGGAGGAAGAGTGTTCAGGGCCACAGTGAAGTCATGACTGATCTTCCCCGCGCTACAGATCCCCCATCTGGTTGCCATGTTGGACACAGCTTGTAGTGGTGAACAGGAAACTAACAGATTGAGTTGATATCAGTACCACATCACGCCCACACGGTGGAGGTAGAATATTATCTTTAACAAAAAACAAAAGTGATGATTTGTACGACAAACGTGGATAAAATGAAACTACTTTTCAATATTGTTCCGTCTTCTCTTATTGCTTCCAATAGTCAGAGTCTTACTTTTATTCATGATTACTTTTTATAATGATCTACTATTTACGTATTGTTATCTCATTCTTTATTATTAATTTGATAACATAAGATAATCCTGTATTAGTCCCGCAGTGGGGAAATTTGCAGGATTGCAGCAGGTAAAGTGCACACAAGAGACACATATTAAATACAAATAAAAACAAGTAGTATACATATAAGTAAACAGTAAAACAGTAATACAAAACAATAAATAATCCACAATAGCAGTATTATATATATAGAGACAGAATAAAAAGTATTTACAAAAAGTATTTATACTGCACCAGTTGAAGTAATTAATGTAATGTATCGAAACGAAACAGCCCTGGTATAAGCTGACTTGTACAGGGCCATTTTGTTAGCGACTATTTATCATTAATTGCTTGGCATTATATTGAAGCTGAATGGTCCATTGTATTTGACCTCTTCACTAAACAAGTAATAGGTCGAAGTTGTGCCACAGAAGCCACATAAAATGAATAGAAAGACATTTATAACAATTTCCTCGCAAATTGATCTTGAATACGTTTTGGTAATGGACCCCTCCATTTTTTACAGTCCAAAAACAATATTAGGAGGGGAATAAGAAGTAAAGGACACGCACTAGGACCATGCGGAATCGGCGACTTGCTCAAACCCCTGTGTGGTTTTTAGAAGTTGTGACGCATAGACCAAGCTATGGAAAAATTATTTAAATATAAATAAATAAATGGATAAAAAATTGTATAAATAAATACGGGAACACATAAATAGAAGCTTAAATACAGAAACAAATACAATAATAACAATAAATGCTTAAACAAAATGCTTCACCAAGACATAGAAGATGAGATGTAAAAGACTGGAGGAAAGCAACAGCAAGAAGTGGACTTTTTTGTAAAGTGAGATGAGGCCAGTCAGAAGCTGAATGGCAACACAAACCAATAAATAAAAGCGCCCCATGCTAGCTAGTGTGCAGCGAACTTAAGAGTAACTGCACACTTAAACATCATGTTTTTAAGCTAAAAAAGTAATTGTATGAGCGGACTGTGATGAAACACATCAATGCTGGTGTTAATATTGATAATACTTTCCAAATGTATATACATATATTTAAAAAAAGCATTTCAGCGGTTTGAGTCTACGTATCTACTCATACTAATACCTGATGGTCTTCAGGAGGAAGAGCAGTCATGACTGTTCTTCCCACGCTATAGATTCCCCACCTGGTTGCCATATTGGAGAGAAAACCGACAGATTGAGTTGATTTTGACAGTGGCACTTTGCTGCCACAAGATGGAGGCACGGTGTTATTTTGCACAGAAATAATATGATGATTTGTCCAAAAACTTAACCTGCAGAGAGTGATCATGACACATATAATACCAGAATAAACCTGTTTTTACATTTTGTTCTGTAATATCTTATCCCTTCCTTTTTCCCTGCCTGGACTCGAGGCTATCTTATGAACAATTATTTGTCTTAAGTTTTTGACTATTAGACCTTTTACCTGACTGAATATTTAAATTTCGATGGGCAATGTTCTGTCCCAAGACGAACTCTTGGTGACATGAGTAAGACGTGACAATGTACAGGGACGTTCTGTTGGTCTGCCATGTATCATTATATTGCTTGAGGCTGAATGATACATACAGTATATTCAACCTCTGTACTAAATAAGTAAATGTAAAAGGTTAAAGCTGTGGCACGGAAACGCATGACATGTATAGAAATATATTGTTCATAATTTACTCAGAACTCTTTCTTTTTATATCTGCAAATGTCAGCATAATTCATTCACAAAGCAACACCAAAATAATGTTACTGCATTTGCATTCATGGACTGCATCCTGTATCAATGAGACACCGCCCAGTTTTTAGGAGGCCTACAGTACGAGGCCGAAAGGTTGGAAAACAAGTATTAAATGAGCCATGCTCTTTGCTGACTCATAAAGACCTAACCTTGAAAAGCACGCTTTGCAACCTATTTCTATATAGAGACCATGAGCCTATTTGTACACGACTGCAGGGGTCAGACATGACAAAACACCTTGATTCAAATGTGCCACTTGAAGTCTCTTCTTCTCTCCAGTGGATGATATTTGAAATGAAACACGGCTTTTACAATCAATCCTGTATTGGGTTCATCAATCACGCACCCCACAGTGACAGCTGGGGATGCCTTTAGAGGCCTAGGACTTGATTACAGGACATGGCTGCTCTGTGTGTTTACACTGTGATTTATCTGGTTTAAGACCTTTTTAAACTGACATTTTTAAACGGACAGTGTCAGTGTGTGTTGTGTACTGTATTATAAGGACCTCCAAGGTCTTTACATAGTGACTCTGGGGTAGATTGACAGTTTGGAGATCTAACGGGTCGATAAGATGCAAAACAAATAAATGGAAAGCAAACAATAAATGCATTGATTTGCATAGTCAAATAATTTGCAGATTATATTTTTACTTCAGTAGCAGCTCACTCCAGTATGTTCACAATTGTCTCACTGACACTGTGTCTGCTCGAGCTTTGTCCCACACTGCCATGAGTGATCTGCTTAAAGATCCAAAGCCTGCCTCGAGCAGCTCCCTATGTTCCATCTGAGTAGGTTAAGGTCAGGTGAAAACAGCCCGGCTTTGGAGTGATGTCACTGGCTGTCCTGGTGGAAGGCAACTCCCACCTGTTTCCTGATTTCATCCATGATCTCTGTTAGTAAGACGAAGTCTGCCAGAGGCATCCGTGGGCTCTCCTTAAGTCCTGCAGATGAAGAGGAGTTTAATAGGGAAATCAGACTGACTAAAAGACATGTCCATTTATAACCACAGTTAAATTATGCACACATTCACAATGAGGCATAAATTATCTCATAGCACGGACGTAAAGAGTATGTAAATTCATAAGAGGCAAAACAAACGGGAGTGTAATACTGTATAAGCTAGAGGACATCCCAAGGACTGATAACAGCATTGATTCTGAATCAATCTGATGAGTGCATTCATATATTCATATACATTTGTTCAAGAAGCTCCAGGAAGGTGACTGTTTCATTGAATTCTTGCAAACTCACCTTACCTTTGAAATGGGGGGGGGGGGTCCACCTCTTTGAAGACAAATACACAACTTTCCTTTTTATCGTGAATACCTTTAAGCAGGCACTGCCTCACTTCTTCTGCCTCATAGCGAAGCCCAGTGCTGTTGGTGAAATTCAGAGGGAGGCAGGGTTCAGGCATCGTTCACCTTGAGTGTGGTCGGGCAGTGCATGGAGCCGAGGACCTGGAAGGGAAAGAGAAGAGGACATGCCTTTTGGTGTTTATCCAATCACTCAACTAGTAACTCAACTGTCAAATGCAGTGTGGATCCTTGATTGAACGCTTCAGTTTAATTAAATGTGAAACTAATTAGCAGTCAATTCAGTTTTTTGCATGTCTCAATCATTTCTTAATTAAGTCAAATGTTCCTGTGCAAGACTACCATAACTTACTTTAATGGAGCCCTCAGTGCCGCTGATGACGGCACTATTCAGAAGTCGAGCAGCAATTGAAAAGGTGCAGAAGGCCATCCTGTTCCTGGACAACTTCATCACCATAACCACTGACTCATCCACTCCTGTCAAACATGTAAAAAGGTAAATCATTGAAACAATGGTGAACAGCAAATGGCTGGATGGATGGAAGGTAAACAATTCTATTTGGGATTTACTGGTATAAAGTCACCAAAAACATTTAGTTGTGTAGCTATTAAATTAAACATGTTATATAACAATACGTTAAAAAAAAGAAAAGGCTCATTGCATGTATAGTGTGATGGATTTACGTTGAAGGATTTTATGCCGTGAGACAGTATTCCCTTGTCAGTTTTTGTGTATTACTGTATTCTCCGGGGAGGCTTTGGCTTAGTATGACACTTTAAAGATAAGTCTGGGATTTTCTGTGTGAATAATTCACCCCTGAGGTGTTTATATTGTGGACAGTTTCTTTAAAAAAAAGTTTCTTGTGCATCACACGAGGGATTCTCATTTAATTTTTTTTTTATGGTTTTAATAGCCACTTTGTAATCAGTGATTCATGCAGTGTGGTTAATGAGGCTAATCTACATCCCACCTCTGCTGCATGACCGCTGCGCTGAATCATACCTGAGTCAAGCAGCACCCCTGTGTCCTTGATGGACTCTGGTGATAATATAAATCCTTATATTCTGTAGATATTCTTCATTGTATTACTCTTCATGTCTATTAAAGTTCAGGCTAGCGAGGTCAGTATAACACAGCTATGCAGCTGTTGTGTCTATGAAATGTCCAGTTCCCAAGGGAAGGTAGTCACACGCCTGCGCACTTCAACACCCACAACTGTTTATCAGTATATTGACATTCTGGAAGCAGACTGGTCGTTGCACGTTCCAGTCTTGTGAGAAAAGATGAGAACACGGGATTCTCCTCCTCTTGACAGGACAGAGCGAATCAGATGTTAGGACGAGGCGAGACGAACCTGTGACGATAAACTGTGTATGAAAGGCCCCACTTCCGTGGTGGGGCAGTTGTTCTTTGACCAACCTGCGTGTTGGCTGTACCACTCACTGCTTTTGCAATTGCAGCGCTTGCTACTTTACTTGTGATCATTTAGTAAATAAATATAGAGAACGAGAGAAGTTGTCGAACTGAGTTCTTCCAGGCATCCAATAATTGACACACGCTAACACTGGCCTCTCTCCATTGAACACCATCAGCACAAGATGCAAGCAGTACACTCCGATATCCAGCAGTGCGCCACCGCCCAGCTCCTTTTCCACAGAGTGGGGGATGCGGAGCTGAGGGCAGCAGAAGTAGGCTTTGACCAGCGTAAGCTTGCCTACTGCCTTCTCCGCCAGCAGCCTGCGTACTTCGGCATGTACCGGGAAACAGCGTGACCAGATGGCCTGAGCGGGACAGAGCAGAAAACCTAGCACCACTGCAACAGTAAACAGCGACAGCTTATACTGGACTTTCACCTGAGCAGCAGTTTATCACCACAGCTCTCCACTTACTCCACCTGCCATGAGTGCTGTGGCCAAGATATGATGGTCAAACATGACAGACAAGATATGTTCTTGCGCCATGAGGCATAAATATTCCCAGGACATTCAGGGTTTTGCTTCCTACCTTATTTCTCCTTGCTTTTCACTTACAGAGAGCTAGATGAGAAGATGGATAACACTCTCTGTAAATGGGGATGATATACATTATCATCTAATTATTGGCAGGAAAGTAAATAATGCTAAATCTTATTACCAAAATGTAATTTATTAGCAACATTATCAAAATAGTTTTCTGCATGTGATACATTTTTATTTCCACAAGACATTAAAAGGGGAAGATGTCTGTGTGTTATGATTATTACCTTCCAGTTTAAACTTATAATCACACCTTCATTTTGTTTTGTTCTGGCACCAAACCTGCACCTGCTATGACTCCATACTGTCATCAAGTTGACCCTCGGCAAAGGTTCCTTCAACCGTTTCTCCATCGAGAAGACATTGTTTTTTCCTGACTGGGTGACGAGGTCTTTCACCTGTGTGGAGTTTCTGCACAACACGTTCCCGGCCTTGAGGAAAAGCAGACCGACTCGCCAGTGCTCCATGTGCAGCACTCCCAGATACACAATGTCTGTGAGGACACAGATGTTCCAGGCTCAGGTTCAAACAGCGACACCAACAAGCCATTATCTCTGCCTGTGCAGCCGCTCACAGCTCTTAACTCACCAATGTCCGGGTCGTTGGCCAGCTACACATAGCTGCCGTAAGCCTTAGGAATACCATGCCTCTTGGCAAACTCTTTGGCACGCTGCAAGCTCCTGCTTGCAATCACTGCTATCCGTGTGAAAGGAGAAACACACACACACACACACACACACACACACACACACACACACACACACACACACACACATGCATGCATCACAGTGCTGCTTTGTTTAGTCCAAAGGAGACAACTTGGGTGAAAATATGAAGTGAGCTTGTTTGGGTAGAGTACCTGGTGATCTCCAGGAGGCAGAGTCTTCATAGCCACGCTGAAGTCATGGCTGATCTTCCCTGCACCACAGAGCCCCCACTGGGTTGCCATGTTGACTTGGACTGTATAAGTGACAAATGAGGGGGATGGTGCTCTAGTAAAGATCTGAGCTGCTGGCGAATTGTGACCTTGGGTTGCATGTTCAGGGGAAGAAAGCTACTAAACTGTCATGCCTTAGAGCCAGCAGCACTTCAGCTAGAAGGCTCCTGAATTTATATGCTTGGGAGGCTGGATGTGTCACCTTCCCTCTGCTCCCACCCTGAGGTAGAGTGTGCAACACACACACACACACACACACACACACACACACACACACACACACACACACACACACACACACACACACACACACACACACACACATACACACAGAGACTGCTGTGTTGTTGCTGACACAGACCTTTCCATTTGGGGCTGATGTGGTTTGTACCAGTTGTCTCTCACGATCTGTAACAGAATTATCAGTGGGGGCTCTAAACATTAACAAGCTGAAGGGGGAAAAGCTGAAAGTTGAATGTATACAGGGCGAGGGCTCACCTTGCCCACTGATCAGCACTCTCCCACTGTACAGGTCAAGTATTGGAACCAGGAGCTGCTTTGTTTCCCACTGAGAGAGCCACTGATTAGCCTGCGATGGTCCGTCAGCCACACAGAAGCCAGTGATTAAACCCGAGTCTCGTGGGGGTTTCTGGGATAAATATAGATATGCTGGGTTCACAGAATGCTCATAGTGGCCACAGCAGGGCAATTTAACTGGCCAGTAAGCTGAGCCAGGATGGCTATGGAAAAGCATCAGCTCAGTTGCCCTTGAGCTAAATATTATCCATTTAGACAGACAGGCGGTTGTGTAAACTTCCTGCCACGTGCTGCCAGTAGAGGACACTGTGTTGTCAGCAGAGTTTACTTTCTCTCTCAAGCTCCAAGGAGTTGGCATTTGTCATTGTAAGGAATTACATAAAGGTTTGCAAAATCAGGTGAACTAAGGAGGCGACAGATGCACTTTCTATCTGCCAGTTCATATAACATTTGTTGAATTTGTTGTCATCTGTGGATAGTAAAAAAAAAAAAGTTTCACACCATATACAAAATATTTTCAATCTCAATGTATACCCATTTAATATTGCAATCAATTTAAAGTACACTCCAGTGATGATCTTGTCCAAGAATGCCAGTTTTGAGTATATATGGTGTTTTTCGTCATCACCTGCAGGAGCTATATAGTGATTGGATTTACATGAGAACATAGTGTCAGTGTCAGCAACTTCCTCATGATAAAAACAATATTTTTTATCACTGACTCGATGGCGGCTTTCCTTTTGCATTTCACTTCCAAATGAATACTGGGAGCTGTTTGCCGTTGTCATAACAACAAGGTACCAGCTGGGCAATTTGTATGCAAATGGCATTGGGATTGGCCTGATATCCTTGCCTATACCACAGGACCTGGTTGTCATGGGAATGCCCAACTCCTCCTTGAGTAATTGTACCCTCTTTTTTTTTTTTTTGTCTTTTACTACGGACACAGCAGTGTTTCTCTGGCATCGCCACAAGTGTTAAGAAAAGAGGTAAAAGTGTGAGGGAGGATGTGCAACCTGACAGGGCAAGTGCAGCTAGATTTTGAATTGGTGTGAAGCTATGAATTGGTTCTGTGCGGCCTGGCTGGACTGCCAGCAGACAGACACACAGCACAGAGGCTCAGGTGGTCGGAGAAGGATAATCTGGATAGGACTCGGACGGGGTCGCCCGACAGCCGTGCACTGGGACCCCAAAGCTCTCACTCTCAGCTGAGCCATGGAAGCCTACTTTTCAGTGGAGAGTGAAAACATAAAAAAAACTGCAGCTGAAAGCATCCCTTCCTTGCATAAGCTCAAGGTCATGAGGAGAAAAAAACTTGCAAACTGATCTGTTTTTCCATTTTCGTGAAGAGTGGCTGAAGAGTGGAAGGTGCAGTTTGAGGCCCTGGGATGGAGGTGGATGGTAAAGACGGCTCCAGAAAAGCAAATGTTGATGAGCCGAGTCATTCAGAAACCTGGAATGTGAAAGGAAGCCAGGGCCTCATTATTTAGCACGGCCAGGACGATTGCCTTCCACTCCTTTCACTTCTCACTGCCTTTATTTGATTAAGAATTCATGCATCATCTCCTGTCTGCGCCCCTATTCCACCAGGACATGGAGGAAGACCGGCCACAGCAGTTTCCTTCGAGGGTGCATCCCATTTTGCATGTGAAGGTGGTTGATCACAGCTGACAGTTTTGTTTTACACATTGTCACGTCATTTCATCTGTACATATTGCTATCAAAAAGACCCCTCCCCCATGTTGTTGTAAAAACTAATTTTGGAAGGAAAGAAACATAAAACACAATAAACTTGTAAACTGGTAGGATTTATTTTTTTAGGCTAGCCTGTTATTTGATGTTGTTGAACTCTTTTAGAATTTGTATTATTATATAGTACTGGCTACATTGTGGCTCTGCAACCCCAGTTACCATGTAACAGCTTCGTATTTCATCAGCAACTTCAAGTTAATGGGAAATAAAAAAGGACCAGAGAGAGGCACCCTAATCCTATTTTGATTGATGTGGATATGCAGAGGGTTATTCCCCCTTCCTCCAGCTGTCAGTGTAAGTGAGAGCCATCTTGCTGCTTTGTATTTTTTTTTTGTATTGCAGCAGTTATGGGAGCCCCATCACTCCGTCCTCTCTGTTTCAAGGTCACTGCAGAGTCACTGTCAGGCTAGACAAACGCCAGAAGGTGCCGGCCATTTTGAGGGGAGGTTGGGAGCTTAATGAATCCAGGGAGGGAGAGGGAAGTGTGCAGAGAGGAGTAATAAGTCATTTTGTCAATGCTACAGCATGTTCTGATGTGTGGGCTGGGTTATTTTTTTCCATTAGAAAAAGTGTGATAGAAGGAGACTGAGAGGAGCAAGCAAAAATGGGAGCCTTTGAGCCGCCCAGCATTGTGCTGGCCCTTTGAGAGTCCTATCTTTGTCTGCAGCACACACACACACACTGGGAGGCTGAGCTGTGGAGCAAGAGCAGGCTGGACCAGAGCTGACTTAGCAGCCCTTCATCTGGATGTTAGCGCTGATAGCGAGGGCAGCAGGATGTAGAAAGAGTAGAGCAGAATATAAAGCTATTACACCGAGTTACTGCTCATTTCAACCAACTCTCCATGCGTTTCATGGTTTTTGTCAGCTGTTTTCGTGAGGCTGAAAACACTCATGAAAGTGAACAGCGAAGACACATTAGGCACACGTCAGCAGCCTGGTTATTATATGTTTATAGTTTATTTTACACAGTATTTTATTGATGTGTGATTGCCTGTTTAAGGTCAATTTGTTGCACTGTTAATGACAGTACAGAATGCCCCTGAACAATGTGACCTAATCCTCACATCTACAAACCTACAGTACAAACCCAAAGCACATTTTAAGGAAAATTCATTTTGGTCTAACACTTGCAATGTCTCATTGTTGTGTAATCTTTAAATATATAAGCAAACTCTGACCAAACTCTGAGCAAAGTTGTTTTTTTCTGTAATGTTTACGCTTAATGGATGTGAAAGAGGGGTTTCCAACCAACAAATAAAGCCCTTTGAGAGGAAGTTTTGCCCCTGTGGTTAGTGTCTATTTCTATTTGAGTGGTAAACAAGGTGTCTACTCTATCAGTGCTGTTGTTCCACTGAAGTAAGTACTATCTGTCTCCATTAAATGCAGCTTCCATCTAGAGGACATGGGACACCCACTATCTCTCTCTCTCTCTCTCTCTCTCTCTCTCTCTCTCTCTCTCTCTCTCTCTCTCTCTCTCTCTCTCTCTCTCTCTCTCTCTCTCTCTCTCTCTCTCTCTCTCTCTCTCTCTCTCTCTCTCTCTCTCTCTCTCTCTCTCACACACACGCACACGCACACGCACACGCACATGCACACACAAAAAACAAAAAGAAGTAGTGTCTATCCAAGTCCACGGCGGTGCCTCCTTGTATCGGCTGACTGAGATTGTGTGAGGCGATATGGAGCCCATCTCAGAGCCTCTGCTGAGGTGAGAGTGGTAGGCATGCTAAGAGCCAAGACATGGGGCAGATACCAACCTCTATCATCAGTGAACTGATGTCACCATGTCCATCATGGAGTGTAGATCCTACACCACCATGATGTTTTGCATGTCTTGAGGTGAAGCAGTATCAGTGGTTGGATGTCTACATACACAGTAATCTGACCAGCCAGATGGTTTGTTACACAGAACTGTCTGAGAAGCCATCATTAGAAAAGTGAAGGCAGGCACTTTCAAAAAATACTGGGCAGGTGATTTGATGATCTGTCAATCAAACTATTGCTGAAGCCAGTCAAAAGAAGAGAAAAAAACACATGTTCCATGGAGAATAGCCTTTACTGCAGTTCTTTGCTTTTCTTTAAATGAAGATATTATGAAGATATACACTCATGAACAATCACCTCTGTTTTTCGTCTCCCACACTTTTAAGCCACACACATGGCTGCCAGCAGCTCCTCACAGGACGCTGATTTGTCCAACCACAAATACACTAATAACTCTTAATTCTCATTATTGACACATTATTGATACATAAAGCATTGCCAAAGCATGCATTACCCATTTATGAACCCACAACTTTAAAGTTTATAAATTACAACCCATTAACAAGTTGTCGGAACATATTGCAATATTGATGAGTACTCTCCTTATTAGAAGTTATAACTTAACTTCACAGTTTAAACTTTTTTCCCGTAAACATTTCCTCCTCCTGGTAAGACATCCCTCAGCCCCCTTCCGCGTGACAGAAAAACTGTTCACTGAGACCAATGTAGCCGCTTCACCCACCTTTTGATTTCCCACTCCATCAGTGGTCTGTATCCCCCCTGTTGACCAGTCACACTGGCTCCTCTGCAGGGAGGCCGAAGCCATTAAGCAGCCAACACACTCCGCTGCGTCCCCGTGTTTAATTGCCTGATTGGGTTTGTGATATTTTTATCAGCTGTCCTGTGGCGGATGGCTGCTAAGAGGAGAGAGTGTGTGTGTGTGTGTCTTTATGTGTCATGCCTCGGTACACCTTTGACAAGAGAACTACCGGCTTGCTGCAGGAAACCCGGGGCTTCTGTGCACCTGCATATCAAACTGTGTGACCACATCCGTACCTAAATTGGGCTTTCGCTTTGATGCCTCATCGTCATCTTGCTACGATAATGAACTATGTCTTCAACACTTTGGAGATGATTTTCCCACATACAGTACACAGTTGTTCATTCACAGTGGCGAAATGAGGATATTTTCATATTGGTTATGAGGTTTAAAAAATGGCTCTGGAAAGTATCATGGATTGATGTTTCACTCCAAGCTGCCATCAGTATCAGATATGGTGGCTTTTCCTGCAGGGACTTTATATACAGATACAGTACCAAGGTTACTCTTGCTGTCGCTCACACGCATGCACAAACATGCATAGGTAACATTAGCACTTCCCTGCCGGCTGTTAGGTTTATTAACTGTATGCTTGTCCACAGTCAGAGTGATTTAGGGCTTTGGAGGGAGGTGAAGGGAGAAAGAAGTGTCAGTGGGGGAGTCAGAGAAAGAGTGACAGAATCGGATACTTATTAGAGTACCGGAGCCTACTAACTGCCGACCAACACAAAACCAGGGAAAAACCAATTCGCTCACTTTTCCAGCTGAGTTTTTGGCAGGGGATTATCACCTCTTTGAGTGCAAGCTCTGTCTCATGTGGGCATTATTGAATTCGTTCAGCAACTCCCTCAATGCAGTTCTGTGGTCACTCCACACACTGATTGGGTACAGCCAGTTAGTCACACTAGCTTACAAAGCAAGCACACTTTCTCCCAAAATAGGGTAAGTGTAAAACTTACCCTGGAATAAATTAATGAAAAAATATGCACCATATTTCATGGTAAATCTTGATCTTTCCTTACCATATTTTCTGAGTGGACAGTTAACTCAAACAATAAAATCAATTAAAATCCTTAGATGCCATTGCTCTGCCTATGCCATTAGAAAAGCTGAATAGAAAAGGCAAAATATGCTTACATTTTCTCAATTGCCAAAAATAAGTTTTTACGGTTGCTTGAGGTGGTTTTTGTCTTTGTCGAAAAGGAGTTAATGCAATGAAACCAATAGGATTTTTCTTATTGTATTTTGTAATACTGCGGGGAAAAAAGGCTCTGTGGCTAACACAGGTTTATGATACTCACATGTTTTAAACTATGAAAATCCTCTCAAATGAAGTCCACTTTCATGATATTTGAAGTGTGAATGCATTGCCCAGAAGTAAAATGCATAATAAACCTACACCACGGTAGCATGAGTGACTAGTTGGCGTGAGTCTCATTTCACCAGCTTTTAGCAATGATCTTTTTTCTCTTATAAGCTTCACAATTCCCAGAGGAAATACCTATTGGCATATTTAATATTCTATAACAAAACTTTAAAACATCTTAAGCTTAAACTTGTGTTAAACCCGACAAGGTTGAGACGAGGAAACCGGAAATGCACAGATGCTAACTCATCCCTGCTTGTCTTTGTCTCTGCACAGTATGAAACATAGCCAAAGTAGCTAACATGGAACAACAATGAATAATTCCTGAACATCTCACTCCACTTTTCTCTTTCGTAGATGAGTTAAATGGCCAAAGTGACCTGTTTTCAGTTTGCTACTTCTTCCATTCGGTTTAATGGCAGATTGCAGCTTTGCGTAGCCTTTTGTGCCAACTTTTGACCAAACACTGTAGCCAAGATTATTTGTTCAAAATCAGTTAAAATACTTTTTTTAACCCTAGCATATTTTTTTGCCACTCAAAATGTTTTAGTAATTATTGAAACAAGGGGTCCTTGATTTCAGATAGAGGTAAACAAATCTGGCTTCTCATTGCAGCCCAATTTCATTCTCAGGGTGTCAAATACTGACACCCTTTAGCGTCTGTATGCATCAATATTAGAAGCTCAGAGCAAGTGCCCCCGAAGTGTGGTGACATAGAAAAGATTTCACTTCACAAACATAGTAATTTTAACCCAAACCCAGATATTATCTCCTAACCTAACTAGGTGGTTTCGTTGCGTTTAAGCAAGTGGTTTTGATTAAATTCACAACGCTAACCGCATGTTTACGGCAAACGTAGTTGAGCGTAATTTTGACGTGTTAGAAATTGACACCAAGGGGTCCTGACCAAGCATCATAGCCTCTGTGAGGAGTTTGTAATGAGAACAGGTTCCTCATTTCTAGCTGGTGACTAACAATTGTGTGGCCTAAACTGACTTCATGTTGCTAACGCATTTTATCAGCTGTAACTAGCAAGCTGATCAACATTAATCAATAAGTTGGTATAAAACCCTTTCTCCAATTGACTTTCTAATGTTTCTTGCTGACTTTTATTTTTATTTAATAAATAACAATCTTGTAAAAGGGGTCTTAAATATGCACTTGATGGTAACACACATGCTATAATGATATTTAAGACTGAGGCTAAAGCTGCATGTTCCAAACAAAAAACAACAACAGTGTCCTTACCAGCTGGGCCCTATTCTTCGTAGCTGGCTTATTGAGTTAGCGAGCTAATTTTCAGGATAAAATTATGTAGGTCAGGCTTTTCGGTTCCTCGAAGCAAGTTTAGAAAAATCACCATAGCAACACAGCCAAAAATTTAAACCTGCTCCCGGGCAGGCTTACTGAAATTCACTGGATAAGCTGGCCACTCCCACCAGACAAAAAAGGCAGCTCCCGTCCTCATTGATGAAGGAGCGATATTAGTTATATTAGTTTTATAGGGAGAGAGTTCTTCCAGATCGCCAAGATCCGTTCTCACGTCATCATGACTTCCTGTACGCGGCGCTATAGATTCTGCCAACAAGGAATCATTTATTTACGAGACCTCCTCAAGCCGTACATTGAACACCATTTGACACAGAGAAAATGAAGTATAAATGCATTTTCGTGCTAATTCAATGCCAAACTGAGGATCTGTCAGCAGCTGGTCTGTTCTCATGAAGCTTAAGCCTGTTGGGATCATCTCCACCCCCTCTTGTTTAGACCCGTTTTTTTGGCAATTTCATTGGCTATACGAAATGCGTGTCACCCGAGCCGTATGAAGTGACAGGCTTGATCCACGTAAGGAAAGAGAGGTTGACCGTGTTCTTCAACGTAGACTATAGTTGGGTAATGTAGCCTGTCAGTCAGGACATGAAGCTCCTATTGGTTCAAGTGGGGATTCACTAGAAAGGTTAGATTTCGGCGGACATTTTGGTGGTCAGTTTTAATCTGTGCTCTCATGCAAACGTGCTTTGCAAGTAAAAACACATAGATATTGTTTCATATGTTCCAGCTGATATGAAATGATGCAACACCAGTTTGTGGATATTTATGGATGTAATCACGTGTTTTGGACTAAATCTTTTATGGGATTTTTTTTTTTTATTGGACCTTTATGATGTAACAACGCCGTTGTTTTTGGAATGTTATCGATTTATGGATCAATATGAGGCGTCATCGGTGAGTTGCCTGGATTTTGCTTTTAATTTCAGCACGGATCAGACGTGGAGAAACCAAGTTAGCCTGATGTCAATCATCTCGCTAATTTAAGCTGGATAATAGGACATTTGCTCGACTTTGTTGAGCCAGGTACGAAGAATAGGGCCCTGATGATCCATGTAAAAGACTTAAAGAAATAATGAAAATATAATTGTTGCAGTGGAGAGTCAGTGAGTCCTGGTACTATGAGTATGCTAATACTAATATTCCAAATATAACTCCTAATGGAGCCCGATGCACACCACTGTAAATTGCTGTGCCTATAGTTGTTTCACAAAGGGTCAATTGGGCAACAGGAAAAAGGAGATATAGGTCAACAAGAAAATCAAGAAACACTTCTGACTCTTCTCATCACCACATCCGAACTGAGCATGCATAATTCTCTAAATGTCTTTGTGGTTGACATAAAAATCATGAAATATTCATGAGTTTAACTGCCTCCTTTAATCCCAACGGCTGTGCCAGGATTAGAAAGGAAGCAGAACTGAATGTTCAAAAACACCGCCTCTTTCTCTTCCTGTCTGTCCGTCTCTTCCTCACAATTAAACATGCACTAAGCGTGGCCGCATACATACTCCATTGCTCGGCCATCACCTCACCGGTCTTTTCCTCTCCCCTGCACAACCCTCATATGCTCCTCCTCTTTCCTACACTACGGGTTCTCTCCTTCGGGGTCTCCTCCATCCTTCTTATCACACACACACACACACACACACACACACACACACACACACACACACACACTTACACAAAGGGGCACAGACACAAATATAAGAGCACAAACACAATAACATTTTCCTCACTCCTCCCTATTGTTGTTTTTTTCTCAGTTTTTCTCTGGGGAAGTTGGCACCATACTGTAACTCTCTATTGTATCCACTGCTGTGGGCTATGTGGTTACACACTCAAACATACATACATGCAATATAAATCTTGCACATAAAAAAACGAATCTCTGAGAAACACCTGAGGAGGAAACATCAAAAGTACAATAGCTCCAAAGGATCCACCTCTGCTAATGAAAGTGAGTCATCCTTTACACAAATTAGCATCTGCTTCCTTCATGTTATGTATAGACTCTATCGCCTCTGGGAGACCTGCTTCCTTAATGGCTGTTGGTAAAGATACAGACAGGAGGAATTTCTTTAGAAGACACCTGACTCTGAACCATGACACTCAACTATTAAAAAAACAATAGAAAATACCTCTGTGGAAAAGTACTCTTCTGTGGTTATCATCTACGCCAAACATTTACATTTACAAGTTAGTACTAGCAAATATGAACACATCTGGCTCAGAGTCTCCAGTTAATGCGCTCACTCGTTAACCATACTTTAACCATAGCAGTGATTTGACATTTTTTTGGGAAAGTCCAGATTTGTTGCACTTTTTATTTTATAGTAATACCTGTTTTTTATGTCAGTCACATAACAGTGTTTTACAGATATATCTCTCTGTTCAAGAAACTGCCATAAATGGTCCAACCTTGCAGTGCTGACAGGCAGAACGAGAGAATGGCTGCATTACCAAATGCCTGAATGACCTACACATCTCCTAAAGCGGTATGTGACTTGATTCTTTCTGAATTCATATTGGCAAAAGCGCAGAAATCTTTTCAAAGTGCCCTTCGCAACAGCAGCCAACAGAGGACCAGGCCTGGTCACAACTGAATATCAGTCATTTATAGCTGTTTCACACATTTTAGACCATGTAGATATTGTATTAAACTTAATTTTTTTTTCTCGAGGTCTCCCATTTTGCACACCTCTCATTCTTAAGTCTTCTCTGCCTCGTTCCTTCCTCACCCACCCCTCTCTCCCTCCCTCCACAGTCCTCATGTTGTGAATGAGCAGCTGATTGTTCAGTAGTCCTTTAAGCCATATAATGAGATCTTTTTCTGACTCTTAAGCACTCCAGAGGTGGTCAGCAACAAGGAATTATTATGTTCCACAATGGGAAAATAAATCATTCAGTGAAAGGCCTTTCAGGCTTTCATTGTAGTAAGGTCTAACAATCCCAGCTGATTCTGATTCCACTCACTGCTGCATGTAACAGCTCTCCTGGGCTATATGACATAACGTTACAGGCCACTTGACATGAGGAGGATGAACGCAATGTTGGCTGTGACTCTTTTGCCATGTGCATTCCATCTGTTACCTTGTTGATAAGAAACATTTTGTTTATAAATTTGGGGCATCAAGCATGCCCCAAATTTGCCACCGCAGGAATATCTGTTTTTTTGTTTTTTGTTTTCACATGATAAGAACTTCAGCCCATTAATCCAGGGGATTCTAGTCATATTTGATATGGGTGCCCACCTCCCCCACCAGCATAAAATACATTCATTTGCAGGTGAGATGAAGCATGGAGGTCAGCAGGGCCAGTGTGACATTCAGTGCATTGGTTGGCTGACTTCAAAATTGGTCTTCCTTTACGCACCCCTCCAGGAATGATTCTGCTCAACAGACTGGCTCTTCTGCAACATTATAATTTTGGGAGTCAGTTATGACACTCAAACTGTCTTAATTATTCTGAACAATGGCTAGGTGTAATTAAGCCTCTCTAGATACGGTTTATGATCATTTGATCACATCGACATATTGTGCTGCTAATATTCATTTTGTTTTCATGGCCAAAGACAATTTGATAAAAATACAGTATTTTTATGATCTCTCTCAAAGCTAGAAGAGGATAAATGGAAGGAAAGCAAGCCTACCAACACAGCCAACCAAGACGCTCCATTCTTAGGCCTGGCGATGGTTTAGTACAAGGCCATTTACTGTCAGAATTTAAACCCACATGATTTATGGTATGGCCGCCCTGGTCTGCTTTCTCTCCTTAGTTCAAAGGATGAGTCTGGCTGCAAAATGCTCAAGGGCACAAGCTAATATGATAAACTGGAACAGAGGCTGCAGGCTGAGGGGGTTGGGCCTCCTGCAAACTACAGTTTACCCTCAGCCTGTGAAAAGCAGGCACTGGTGTATGTTGAGGGATGCAGCATCTCTGGAGCCAAGAGAGGAAGAGGGATGAGATCTTTTTTCCCTGTCAACTCTCACTGGGGGAGAGGATGAGGAGGAGGATGGCATTGTAGGGATCACCAGTCATGGAGGATTATCATTGCTAAAAATAGGAAAATGGTATTTTCCTCTCATTCAAATGAGTTCCTCTGGGTTTCTTTTTCTGTTATTATTTTTAGTAGAGAGAGTGTTTTTATGAAAAACGCATGAATCATCCACTGAAGATATTGCATGCTAATATATTGAAATGTATTTGGTCTCTTTGCAATGTTAAGTTTGTTGTGGAGAAAAATATATATATCAGCTTACTGTTCAGCATTTCAAAAACCAGGATAAACATCACTCTCCTTCAAATTAAAAGTCCAAAAATATCCACTGGAATATTTTACTCTCATGCCAGCAATCGGTTAGACAGAGTAGGGGTCATATTTTGGCTATAGCGGATATCACATTTTGGAATTAATCTCTGCAATTCAATTCCAAGGACCGTATCAATAAAACGTATTTAAACATTTTATGAGCAATGCAAGAAGGATTTAGGCTTCCCAAGTCAGAAATAGGGAGCTAAGTGCATCAGCCTCTGAGGGTTCGTCTGGAGAGGGATTGGCTGTGCTTAGAAACAGACATTTAGGACGGACTGTTAGCAGATGGCTGGGTGACAACTTGAGCTGCTGGTTCTTGTGGTGACATATCACAGTGAGGTCGCAGCTCAAGCCATCACGTCGTCACATCAAAATATGTCTCTCAGTTCCGATTAACACTCACCGGATAACATAACAATGGCCAGCAAAGGTTGTTAAAAGAAAAGTGGATGTGAAATACTTTCAAGTATGTACACAATATGAATATAGCAGGGGTGGAAGAAGTACTCAGATCCTTTAACAACCAATATCACAATGTAAGAATATTCTATTTCACGTAAATGTCCTTAATTTGAAATTACAGTAAAGTTGCCTAAATATAGCATATTTTATCTAAAAAAATCGTTCCAATTCGACTCTTATATACCCATTCACACACCAATCGTAGCAAGCAATAATGCAAGGCCTAACCATAAAAGGAGCTCGGGACCACCCCCTTGGTGTCATGGGGTGAATAAGGGGAAAAATAAAAGAACAAAGTTTTGGTCCACAAATTGTTTCTTTTTTGATACTATATGTGGTTTAGTCTCTTTAAAGGGATTAACAACTCGTAGACCCAGAGCTGGCACACATTCTTTTGTGGTCACAACATCACAAAAACACAGGTTTAATCTTACATTTTTACTTAAACAATGTATTATTTTTCATAGGCTTAGCTGTTTTTTTTTGTAAATAAAAAAAAATTTAATCTGAAAAGTAACTAGAAACCCCACAAAATTTGCAATATTTCACTCTGAAATGTAGCGGGATGTAAGCCTCGCAGCGCCCATTATCGGACAAGGAAATAAAAAAATAAGTCAAGTGACGTTTCCTAAAGTATCTCCGGAACCACAACGTTGATTAACTTCATTTAAATTGCTGAAATACAGTAAAGCCTTGTGGGAAGAGTTATAGATGAAAATAAAAAAATAAACTTACCGTTAAGTTTATGTAATTACATAAACCCCGTAATCTCGCCGTCATTTCCGGGCGGCGGCCGTAACTTTTCACTAGATCGGCACAGTACACTTTACAAAGTCGGATTTCAATAAAAGACACCTCTTTGTAACCCTACGAGCTTGTATGAATCTAACAAAGTATGATATATCCTTGTGTGTAGTATATTAGTACCTGTAAGATCCAAATGCGGCCGGACAGTCCCCCCCCCCCCCCCCCGCCCTCCCCACTTTCCTTCAACTTTTACAACTCTGCAGGATTCCGTGATCGGGGGAGGTTTCTTAGAACGCGTCACACGTCTTAAGCAGAAAGTTATGCAAATAATAATACCCAGCATGCACCAATCTGAGCATTTTTAGGCATAAAGGTTATAACTTTTCAATTTTTGAACCGAACGACATAGTTTTTTGGTAACTCCCCAAGGCTTTGTTTTATTGTGATTTTTCTTGCAGATTTCAATTATTTAGGTCATTATCTTTACAAAGAGGGGTCTTAAGGTCGGGGCTCAAAAGGTTAACTCTGGTGGACTCTGAAGTACTTTTTAATTTGTGCTCTATAACAGAACTTGAGTAAATGTAATTTGAAATCTAATTTGACATGTGTGCATTCACCACTGAGCTAATCACATTTCACATGTCTTCTCCTGATGATAGGAATTATTATTTTTTTCAAATACTAACCCACACATAGTTCAGTCGCTTTCCTCTTCCTCTAAGTAGGGCATATATGGCTCTTTCCTGACCATCATGATATTTCAGCAAGAGACGGAAGGAGTGAGCAGAGGGCCTGGGCTTTTTGGGTGGGGGGTTGGCAGAGCAAGGGGCAGAGTGGGGACATCAGGTTGGCAACCTGTGGCCATCTTTCTGATGTTATCCATGCGTATGCTTTCATGAACTCAATCCCAGGAGGCATTCACAAGTACAGAGTCACCCACATGCATGGAAATACACACATACACATGAACACAAAAAGAAAACTTTCAGCCATGTGCGTCAAAAGCTGGAGCAGTGCAAAGTTGGCATCTGGACAATATTTTTGAACAAACTGGCAGATGTCAAAAGGCTTTGAAGGCAGGGTTTTAGGGGAAAAAATGCACTAATACGGATGTGCTGTAGTTACTGTGTGCTTGTTTCTGAGTGCTCTGGGCCCTGGGCTGCCAAAATAATATAGTGCCAGCCAGTCCTGCATCCTACAGGCGTGAGAAGATGTGGGAAAAGTAAAAGCATTTCCCTGAAAAACAAATTTATAAATATATAAGTTAGATAGAAAAAAAAGAGGATGTTATAAGAAGGTAATGCCATTTGTTATGTACTGAATCTAAGTAACAACTCTACATTTTATCCATTACTGATCTGTACAGATCTTAGACTTTCAGGACACTCAAGTTTCCCTGAAATCCACCCAAATCCCCATGTCCCGCTCACATGCCTCTATTAAAACATTATAATCTATGTAAAAGTCGAGGCTTTCTCTCTCCTCCAGTACCAGAATGAAGTTGAAAGGGGCTATCTGGAAAAAGAAAACACTTGAGACACACGCAATATACAGTGGTATAACCCTGAGGCCTGCAGGGTAATGGTAGGATTAATTACTGTTGAGTTTGACCCAAGAAGAACTAGAGCAGATTATCCCAGATGCTGCAGAGGAAGGCATTAGTGCTGGTCGTCCCGCTATGGCAGCAGAGAGACAGCCACCTCAACTGCGAGGATGTCACCATGACATCGCTGATTTGGCCCGCTGTACAAAACCACACCGAGGCAGCATAGGCTCACGTGGCAGCAGCGGCCATTCAGCGATTACACCACGCTCATGTGTGCTCTCTTGTCGCCATCAGATGCCGAATGGGCGACTGTAAACCAGCTCCTCTCCTCCCAGCAAGCAGGCATCAGAGAAGGAGAATAATGTGTAATTACAAGAGACAATCTAAAACAAAGACCTTCACTTTCAATGAGTTGCTCTTGGAGAAGGGAAGGTTACCTCAAGGGGGAATTCTAATGAAACAGATGGCTGAGTGCTCACAGGGGCCGATGCAGACTATCCTTCTTTTTACAGACTGCCAACATTTCCAGTTTTCAGAGGAGTTTCACCTGCCTCTTGACCGCTCTTTGTGTGCACCTGTGAGTGAACGTTTGCAGAATGACACATCTCAGAAGATGAAGGGAAAAACTCACAAATATGTAATTTACTGCACCCGCACACCTGTATAGGCAAAACATATACATTACAAATTCCCCCCGAATGCCCCAAAGCGATGCACATATTGCATTTTGCTCAGCGACTTTCTGATGTGCAATTAAGAGCATGCTGCATGTTAGCAGAGAAAAAAAAAGACGCCAGGCAGACTCCTTATTTTTATTCTATACCGTTTTATTTCATCCAGTATGTGTGCTTATCGACAATGCAGGTTCCGCCTCACTCCTTTGACCGCCACACAAACCACGAGTCCCGGCTACTGTGTGTGGTTGTCGCGTGGGTCAGTGCAATGTCCCGCAGGTACACATCCAGTCACACCATACCTGTACAGTTCCCTTATTGCTTTTTCCCATAGTTCCTATGTTAAATGCAGAAAAAAATAGATATCCATTGATCAATAGCAAAGCGGTCAAAATACTGTCCTCCCCAAAAGGTCAGGTGTCCTTGTAAGAAGTGTTGAACCGGTCGCTGCCTTCAGATAGAAAGTATTGTTCTGTAGCATTATAAAACAATAATGTCCCACTCCTGCACCGCACAAAAGTAAAGAGATTATACAATGCAAATGACACGTTTCCTTATAAATCATGAATATGTTATGAACTCTGTACACACACAATTTGGTGAACATTGCTTATCATTATGGTGATGATGACATAACTTATTAAGAGAATCTAAAATAAATACAGAAATATAAATAGGTCCTATGGAAATATATAAATCTGTATAAGTACCATGTCAACATTAGGTTCCCAACATCAGATTAAGTGGAATTATAGTACACACTTCCACAAATGAAGGATAAATTCGAAAGCAGTAAAGTAAACCTTTATCTCTCCAAATGTAATATAAACGTGCCCTTTCTGTTTTCCCCCAGACTAATCCAGTGAAGAGCAGCATCACCTTTGGCTTCCATACAGGATTTTAAACCAGTAGAAAAACATTTGAACCAAATCTAAGCATCTAAGTATATTTGTTAGTTTGTTATGTTCAATTTAAAATATGAAAAAGGGGAAAAGTAGGATCAATCACTGACTTTATATTGATGGCTACAAAGAGAGACTCCTGCCTGTTAGCTATACAGTGCCGTTACCGTGAAGGATCTGAAGGTGATACAGTCGTAGTGTGAATTTATTTGCTCCCCACTATTGCATGCGTTCCCTAAACTAGGTCATATCCAGGTAACACTGCCGAACAGCTCACTTTGTGGTCAAAATAACATTATGTGTTATTCCATCTCACTGGAGTGGCAGCGAAAGAGGTCAGTCGTATTAGACGCTACGATAAACACAACTTTTCACTACATATAGCAATCTTCATATCATATCCAATCACTCTGAGGTACATTGTCATACGGAGCACCTGATTCTGGTGCTTGTGTACGAAATAAATTGAGCGATTGTGGAAGGTAGGAGGGATTTGTGGTCATGAATGAATAACGAGGGCCTTGGAAAAAACACACGTGCCTTTTTCTCCCGAGAGAAATTGCAGGTTCGATTCCACTGCTGCTACATCTAATCCTCAATCACAGCAAATGATTTCATTAGTGTGCATCGCTGATTCACCAACCCATATTCATGGGCGAGTAGGGTAGTACAAAGGGGGAGGGAGGCTAACATTAGGCAGCAAAATTGGAAGTGCACCAAACAGAATCTGAGAGTGCTGCTTTACAGAAACAACCATGAATTTGGAAATGATACAGAGGTGCCATGTGGAGCCCCACCAAAGCTCTGTGATGGGGGCTTACATTGAAGCAACTTACAAACCTGTTGGCTGCTTCACAACACATCTAGCTAGGGCCAACAGCAGGGCCAGAGCCAGGCCTGGCCTCAAGCAGAGGAAAATATGAATAACTTCTGCCAGACATTATGTATTTATATACATGTTCCTTTGGTACCCCTTATTCTCAAGACTAGGTAGCCCTGACCTAGATTAGATGCAGTTGAAATAGAACAACATATTCACACAAATGCAAGATATTGAAATTACACAATAATACCTTCCAGGGTCAAAACACAGACCTGGCAGGTGCTTTTCCAGTATTTTCTCTGCACTGACTTCTGAACAGATTAGCTTGGAGTGTTTTGACAGAATGCTGGCAGCTATTGTGATCCTTCCGTTATTATTTCCTCTGTTTTTATCATACAGCTGTTTTCTCGCCATGTTTAGATGGTGACGTGGAGAGACATCATGAAAATAGTTCCCCGCATGAGCAGGTGAGTCACAGTTGCTTTGGTTATGTTGCTTCTCTCAGAAGACAAACTTGCAAAGGCTTCATATCCAATTCCCATCTGATTCATCTAAAACACTGTCTCTATACTACATTACGCTACATACGAGGCTGCAACAAATAGTCTGGTTGGATGGAAATATCAAATCCTCTTTTAGAATAAACATCGATGTCAGGTGAAAATCTTGTTACTCCCCTTTTGGTTATTTTCATGTCTTTACTCGGAATGAAGGATTACATGGTCCTCTGTGAGTTGAGAAAACTATTATGAAACCCATTTTCATTTACATTACATCATTTCAAAGCTGCAATGCCATCAATGAAAAACTGCTTTTCTCAATTACAAGTTGGCAGTTTTCTTGCATAAAAAGTCCAAGACAGATTTTGCAATGAAGTGGCCCCAAATTAAACAGACAGGACATCATGCAGATTGTGTCAGCTCTCTAACGGACAGTGGCAGATTCAGCTGATACACTGTGCCAAACCTCCCCAAAACCACTTATCTGTGATAATGGACCAGACTAAGTTCAGGCCAACTAATCAATCCCTGTCCAATGTCTATCGCTCAGTAAACTATGACCTCTGCCTCCCTTTCCCACCCTCCTCTGACAGCGTCCAGCCCCAGCCATTGACCCTGCTAGGCAGTGCGGAAAACACACTCAAACGCACACACTAGCTGCTACCTACATATCAATGCTCCATATCAATTGATTGTACATTGACATCCACAAGCTATATGCCACAAGTCCCCACGAGAAACAGATGCCCTGTCAGCATGAGGACCCCATAGGGTGGCCGTCTACCTGTCCTCCCCATGGCTAAAAGTCTGACTGCATCATTCCCACAGTGCATCAATGTCTCCTCCCATCCACACCTTTGTCTCACAGATCGACTTCAAACTGTTCTGCAACTCCACGTCCTGATAAAGTCATCGTGAAGAAAAGAGGGGGCTTTACCTGATGTGCGAGGCACAGCAGTCTGTTTGATTATGTGCAAGGCTAGCAGATACAGGAAGACAAAGGTTTTAATGCCTGCACTGTGTAAAGACAATCAGTATTCCAGAGGTGAACTTGTTCTATGTGTTTTTATTGTGTTTCTGTTGCAGAGCTGTGTCTCTCCCCACCCTGAGCCACTCTGGATGGTTCCCACCATGCGGCTCAAGGCCAACAAAATGTTTCAGAGCCTTTCAGATAGTTGTTAACTGCAGATGTAGATGAGGTGTCTAATGTGGGAGAGGTGAACAAAACACTGCTCAAGCTATTAGTAACTGCTACTCCATCTTTGAAGAAGACCATGAAAAGGTCATGCGTATCCAGATGAACGCTATGATCCATTATTGATTTAACTTATGTAATCTAATTCAAAAGTAATTCTATAATGATAAGCTAATCATGGAGTTATTGCTGTGTCTACTTCCCCTAATTCTGCCTAATCAAATAATATGTCAGTTGTTGATAGACTACATTTCCCATGACTAGTAACACAGATCATTCCTGGGCATACTGCATTCAGCTGTTGATCACATGGCTCCATAAAAGTGCTGCCTATATAAACTGGCCTGTCTAATCTGACTGCAATAACAAAGTGGAAAATCAATTGGTCATACATGTGCTCACTGCAAATTTAGTAATTTCACAAAATGTTGTAAGTATTGTAGACTATTTATTAGTTTTGCCAGGATAAGTAAATGTGTGCTCTTGCTGTTGTGTGCATGTCAGTAAATGAGCATATGTGCAGCTATGTGTCATGTTATGGGTATCCCTATACTTTATTATAGGGACTTCAGGGAACTTTAATGAGGGAAAAATGTGGTCACCATGCACCTCTGTGTGTGAGTCCATGATAGCCTGCGAGGTTCAAGAGATTGCAGACATGTCTTGTTCAATTAGGCTACTGTGGCTGAGTGCTGTGACTGAGTTAGGGACTCGGCTGGCTGAGTGGAACCTGGGTCTGTCTTGGTGATGAGCTACAGACAAACATGTAGAAGCATATCACTGCTCCTCTCCTTTGGGAGTTTAGTGATACCTTCCTCCACTGTGTATTTGGTTTTCTTGACCACTTTGAGGCTCTCTGACAGCTCCACTATATTTTGAATGAATACACACATATGATGGAGCTTTTCCAATCTTTGATTTTTACTGCTAAATCTAGATGCTCCATGTATGTACTGTATATTATTCAGGGACGCCTCCAGCAATGTAATCAAAACTCCTTCAACAATGTTGACAAAAACTCAAACCAAAGGTCGTCATGGTCTTTCCTGCTCTTTCATGCAAGCAATTTCTCTCAGAGTTACAGAAGCAGCGCAGGAGTATGATACAACTTTAAGGAGAACATGCAATAAAGAGTGGGCTGTTTAGGCAACTTACTGAGTCTTTTCTTCAGATTGCCTGACACCAATTGAGTCAGTTCTGTGTCTTGCTAAAGGACACTTTGGCAGAAGAAATGGCTACTGATGAAAACGTCAAAGATATTTAACCAATGGCCATTTCAGTTACGGAACAGTCTCTTAAGCCCCGTAGTACCTACTTTGAGCAACATCTAAAACTCAGCACTGGCCCTCAATGAGGAAACATGTCTATATTGATCACATAGCAGCTATAGTAGATGAAGTAATGCAGAAATCAAATATCAAGTGGCATATTTCCCTTTTCAGATATTTCAGCTTGTGTACTGTATGTCCTGCATTTGCCCAATGACTGTACGTCTAGTTCTGGGGTCATTATATATTTGATTATTTTTTAGCAAACGGTTCACAATGCAATACACAAGCTGTGGTTAATAGAAGTCCTAGGTTTTGAGTGAAAAAGGCCAACATCCTTTTGATCAATCCAGGGAAAAGTCTTTCCTTGCATCCGACTGTTCCACTGAATCACACACTTATCCACACTAACACTCACACATTAACAGTTGCACACAGTCAGGAAGAAAAGCAACACATGCTTTCTACACACATTAGCGGCATGAGTTTGGAAGACAAAGTGAACTTGTTAGGACATGGTTGAGGACTCTGCAGAAAGCCAGTCACTCACATATTGTTATGCTTCAATATTGATATGGAGGGTTGCTCCTTGCACCCCTTCCCCACTGCTTCAAAAAACATTATTATTACGATAAAGTGGTATAAAATAAGGATTGACAGGCCAAGAGGAGGTGAATGAACCCCACAGGAAAAGTCTTTTGGGTTTCCTAAAATCTCTTCTCCATCTCTTATTAGGTTTTGAAAAGTTTATACAGAGGATAACTAAGTACAATCTAATAGATACATTTAAGGATCAGCAATATGTGATCCTGTATGAGATGGTACAAGATTCAGCTTTTCAAAGCGTTTTGTTTTAGCTAAAACGTTAGATAATTTTTGGAAACACACAAAAAGCATTTATACATGCAGGTATTAGTGCATAGGTTCCTGCAGAAAAAAAAGAGTATTATTGTGTAGTTAATTGAATTGTCATCCAAAACTTCACCAGATGAATTTGGCATAGTTATAGGAATAAAGAAAATGACTGTCCTTTAGATCTTTTTTTCACACCCTCCTAGTCCATTGATTAACGTATCATTTATATATATATATATATATATATATATATATATATATATATATATATGTGTGTACAGTATGTATGAATAAAAAGAAAGAGGTCAAAACATAAAATATATATAGAGTATTCTAGAGCTCCGAGTTACTCGGTAAAGTGTCATTTAAATCACAGTAATCTTTAAGATCTTGGTAAAATGAGGTGGAACACAGTGAAGTCTGAAGACAGAAAAAAAAGCATCTCACACATGGAGATAGTTTTTGTGTGTTTCAGTTTAGAGGAGCACACGAGGGTGTGATCAATCCTCACAAATTGGAAGGGAGTTTAGAGCGGACAGTTTGAGGTTCTAGATCTGATGAGTAGGCAGCAGAGGCCCTCCGTAGAGGCAAGGCCGGGGAGGTCCCAGGGGACTGAGTCTGGTGAGTGTGCCCCGGGGACATGTGGATTGGAGGAGTCATGTGTTCATGCATTGAGCTACAGGGTTTGGGCACAAGAGTGGGCGAGGAAAAGGGTGAGGGGTAATATCCAGTTTCCACAGAGGGGCAAGCAGTATGGTGGCCTAAGGCCAGGGCGACCTCCTGGGGCAGAGATGGGTGCGCGCTGGTTAAAAGCTTAAGGTCCTCAGAAAAATGGCCCAGTGGAGAATCTCTCTCTGTTGTGTGTAGCTGGCTGGGAGGCTGTGAAGGGAGAAAAGAGTGAGGCATGAATGGAGAACTGTGGGATCCTATGGCACTTGAGGGGTCGCTGTAGTAGAAAGTCCTACCCGCCACTGGGCTTTGAATAGTAGGGCTGGGTGCCACTGGGGTAAGGCAGGGGGAGGCGTTTGCTGAACCATACTGGGCCAGAGAGGCCAGGGCAGATCTCTCCAGGGACATCTGGTGAGGCAGTAAGCCAGACTGGAGGCCTGCCAGGCTGAAATGGCTGAGGGAGGATGGGGAACCCTCAGCAGGCTGCTGGCTGTGCTGTCCTCTGCTAGAGGAGGGGGAGCCATGTGGAGGGGAATGGAAGAGGTTTAAGCCACTGGTAGTCCTGCCTCCCCCAGCAAACTGCTGCAAAGGAGCTACCTGAGGCGGCTTGGGAGGTGGCTGGCTATGTAGAAGCTGCCCAGGCGTAGGGCTGGATGAGCCGGTAGATATAGGACTCTGACAACACGAGGAACCAAGAAGTCCAGCTGTAATTCCAGCAGAAGTCCCTCCAACAGGACAAGCTGTAGGACCCCCTATATGGCTCCCTACTGCTCCTCCTGATGCTCTGCCAATATGTCCTCCAATCACTGCTCCCCCTGGCCCACTCATGCCTCCTATACCTAGTATATGGCTAGTTGTGGATCCATCCGAAACCCTTCCCAACAATCCTCCATGATTCCCTACCATATAATCGCCAGACACCCCTCCAAGTGGTCCCCCAGAGGCCCCTCCTGTCACTCCCCCAGAAACCACTCCTATTGATCCGCCAGAAGCCTTTCTGAGCGATCCTCCAGTGGTCATCCCTACCAGTGACTCTCCAGAAGTCCCTCCCACTGATCCCCCTGAAGCTCTTTTCATTGATCCCCTAGACGTCCCTCCCATTGATCTCCTGGCTGCATCTCCTATTGACCCGCACGTAATGCCCCCCGCTGATCCTCCTGATGTCCCACCTGCTAACATGACACAAGCAGCACCTCCTGGTCCTTCAGATGTCCCTCCCATTGAATCCCCTGAGATCTCGACTACTGATCCACCAGTAGCTCCCCCCAACCCAAAGTGCGCTCCAGGCAGTGGCCATATCGTTCCAGTTGTAAAGTCCTCTCCAGCCCAAGCAGGGTCTCCTCCCATGGCTCCTTCCACAGACCCTCCAACTGCTCCACCTGAAGACCACCCTGTAGCACCACCACAGGCTCCAACTGCCCCTCGACTTATCCCTGACCCTGTGCTTCCACCTGTAGATCCTTGGTTGAAGAGGTTTGAGAGAGGTGGGGTGCTAGACCGAAATGGCTGTTGACGCTGTGGTTGTGGGTGTAGTTGAGCCATACTAGATGAGGGTGAACCAGAGGAAGAGTATGGTCCGAAAGGGAAAGCAGAGGCCCCTCTTCCACTGGACCCAGAGCCAGCCCCACTAGGTCCATGCTGGCCTCCGCTACCTGAGGCCTGTTGGCTAGAGCCAGTTGGCCCTGTACCTGACGTCATGTGCAGAGCCCGAAAAGAGGCCAGCAATGGCATGTCCAGACCAGTTTGCAGTTTAGAGGGTGTGCTGGAAGGGGAGTCCCCAGCAGAGCCAGGTTCTGTGGATGGAGAAACAAATGTGTGGAACTTCTTAAGCCGGCTAGGAGGGTCCTTTAGGGACCCCAGAACAGAAACCGGAGGCCTGAAAAGACTATGTGGAAGGTGGGGATGGTGTGTCAAGGCAATGGCTACTGAGGTGGTGGCAGCTGCTGCCTGGAGAGGGGCCTGGATGAGGGGAGCCCAAATGACAGGGGTAGGGGAAGAAGGCGTCTGGGGTGGAGCGTTCTGCAAGAGGTGGGCACAGTGGGCCATATCCCTGTCATGCTGCACAATCTGTTGAATGATCTCACTCTCCTGGTAGTTGAGTACACCAGAGCTGAGGTCGTGTTGTACCTTGTGCTGCAGTATGGAGTTTTTCTTGCCTGTAAAAGCAAATGCAAACACAAAATCAGACACATAAAACGGGACAGTTGAGAGAAAAAAACATAAAAGAAAAATGTTAGAACCGGTTCGACATTTAGGCGTAACCACACTATTTTACAACAGCCCTTTCCAATAGAAGAAGCTGGCACAGGAGCAGCTATGAAAGGAGTACATACAAAAAGAAATGTGCACCTGAAGATCACAAGGAGATAAAGGAAGGAAAGAGATTTAAGAAAGAGACAGAGGGATGGAGCAGAATTTGAAAGACAAAGCATAAAAAAGCACAGAATAAGAGAAACAACAAAAGATAGGTGGGAGATAACTACCCAGAGACAGAAGCTCAGGATGACGGCTTACAGTGTAGGCGGTGTATGTTTGACTAGTTCTTACTGTGATTCCCTCGGTAACAGGGACAAAACATAATGCAAAAATTGTACCATGAGATACCAGTTCCGTCTGAGATAGAGTGTGAGCTTCACTGAGATAATAGGTCTAGCCATCTCTCTGGTGTTATGTTTTCTTTCCCGTTATGGGGTGTTAATATCAAAAAGAAGCATCTTAAAATCCAAGATAAACTCAAAATTGGATTTTTCTCAAAGTCTATAACTTCTATGGGATAAGCCACCTGATGACACACAAAAAGCATAATAACTACATTTGAGATTCAATATAACAATCAGATTCAGATTAAAATGTATTGTCATTGCACAGTACAACGAAAAGCATCTGTCCAGAAGTGCAAAAGACTTTTTCATAATATCTTTGCTCCTAGTTGCTTCCTTTCACTTTACGCCTTACAACCGCAATTGCTCTGAAGTCCCTGTGAGCTGAACACAAGCTCAAAGAGACAAGTTGAAGTTGCATCACTATGACAGGCATACTAACTGCTGACCCAACCTTACACAGAAATGTATGCAACTCTGACCGCAGAGTCCATTAGTCATTGTTGAATGGTCGCACTAGCGATGACGGGGTTAATTCATATGACTGCCATTTTCAATTTGGAGCGAACAAAAGGCTGTGAAATCCAAAGCTATTGTAAATGCAATTAGGCCCAGATCAATCTCTCCATTTTCTTTTATGGCTGGTTGCAGATTAGAAGAGATGCTGCATTGAGGTATTGAATCTACATCCAGCTTGACCCTGTCACCATCGGACCCTTTATCACCTGCACACCTTCAATCAGATTGTGAGCCCATCAAGACAGTAATTAATTTGTGGATAATTGCTGTGTAAGTTACGTAATAAGTAAAGAAGGGCGTACATGAGCATCACGCCCAGGAGAAAGGACATACGTAGGAGACAGAAACATCACTATCAGCCCACCACATCTTTTCAAAGCAGCCATTTTCTACAAAGAGAAACCCTAAAGCAGTTTCTCTATCTTCCATTCTAAACATAGCTGAGGATAAAACAGAGCATACTGTGATGGCTGAGTGATGATACAGGCGTGCCTTTCATTGTGAATTTTTCCTCTACTCAGGCTGAGCCTGGCAACAGCGATGGATATGGAAAGAATATCAATTGTATGCGTAAGAGAAGTCATACATTTCAATATCAAAGCTCTATCTGCATGTTTATATGCAGATGACTTTGAAAGTAATTTCTGTCATTGAGTATCAGTGTGGATTTTTATATATTTCTTTACAGCGTGTTGGGCCATGCTGAACATATATTTTCTTACCAATACGGTCCAGCCTGTCCACTGCAACTGTCTCAAACGCCCTTCTCATCATAGGATACTCCTCCAGCACCTCATTGAAGTTGTCCACGGACAGAGAGTACAGGCGACAGTATGTGTCTGCTCGGACACTGGCTGTCCTTCTGCCCAGCGTCAGCAAACAAATCTCTGCAACAAAACACAGCAGACAAGAGACGGTAATGTAATAGAGTTAAACTTTAGTATTATTTATATCATTTTCTCGAACAGATACTGATTGCTAAGTGGCACTGTGTAAGCAAAACGTGAACCCAAGACTGGTTTTGTTTAATCTTTTAGCATTAAAACCTTCTCTTTAATTGAATATGGCATTACTCACAGGAATGCCATATTCAGAGGTCAGGGGTCTACCAGCCCTCATCTGCCATGCCCAGGAAAATAATGCTCCATTAAACAAGCTGCACAGCTATAGAGCCCTGGCAAGTGTGCCTGTACCGTATGCAGATGTGACACGTGCATGATTGCACTAGTCAAGTAGGATGTGTTTCTGTGAGTCAGTGTCTGCACATTTATGTATGTGCAGATATGTGAAAGTACTATATTTGTGTGTATTGAAGAGAATTTATGATTTATATAGCATTAGCTGAATACTCTGTTTATGATTAATACAGCATCGGCTGAATATTCTGTTTTTAAGACAATGCTTGTTTAAAGCTGAAGGATGTGTGTGTGTCTCAGGCGTGAGAAACCGCAGAACTCTTACTCCCCTGTCTGTCAGATAAAGTTTGGGACGTCCAATGAAAATAAGCAGCACACTTGAAAGAGAACCATGATATGAGTCTCACACACGGGTCTTGTGTTCATTGTTCTAACTATTAATTAAATGTATCAGTAGGTGCAAACTCATCTTTTCACCCTCGTCCTGTATCCAGCCTTGAGGAGAGAGCAACAGTGTTTCAAGAGTAGTTGTCTGGGAACCTGGGTTGTGTGTTTTTCTCTGGGAATATTTGAAAAGTATTGGAGTCAGAAAAAAGAGAAAGTCAGATAGAAAGAGGATAAGAACCCTTTACTCTCTGAGTTCGGGGCTCACTCATCCTGAGGCGTGCTGACCGTGTGAAGGGCAGACAGACAGGGGAGCGGAGTCCAAGGCCTTGTATTAGGTATGCATTTCATGTATGTAATTGCTAAATAAATAACCTTGATTGTATATAACCCGTTCTGTCAATTCTTGAACACTCGAGGAATATCCCGGCGAGGAGAATTCCACTTCAGTATGCATGATGATGATGCCAGTGTTTTATTCATGAGAGCAAGGCAGTATGGGAGAGTAAGGTATAGTTAGATATTCTATATATACACACTTTATATACGACATGTAAATGGCTAAACTTACATTGATATGTACTGTATGTATATATAACATGTTATGTATTGTATGTATGCATTTATATGGACAGGGGTTAGGTGACTTTGATGTATGTGTTAGTGTGCCATGTGTTTGTATACATTCCCTAATGTCTTTTCTCTTTAGCTTTCATCTCATCTTCTGCCCTCCCTTCCTGTGTTTGCTATCACACTCCCTCTTTCTCAGAAACCCATTTCCAGCTCATCTTCACACATGGTTTCAATTCTCTCACAGAATGCACTTTCCCACCTCCCCCCTGTAGCCTACATCAAATCCATTTTTTTTTTATAATTCTTCACCCAAGTTATCTCCTGAAATCATATGCATAATTTGACTCTGCACCATAACTGTATTTTTCTCCATTGTCCCATTCCCTTTTTGGGTATTGCACATCTATAGAATGTTGATGTTTGTGGGTTTTGTATTAACATTTCCCTGACCTGCCGCCACACACAAAGAGATCCGCACACACACACACACACACACACACACACACACACACACACACACACACACACACACACACACACACACACACACACACACACACAGGATGTCAGAGTTGTGCAGATTTTTACTGCATTTAATGCACACCACTCACATTAGGAACTGCAGGTGGAAAACTTTCTGTAAATGACAGCCGTTGCAGGCAGCTGCATAAAGGAGATAATTAACTGAAAAGCCTTTCAGTTAATTAGCCACAGCATGCTAGCTGTTGTCAATGACAGATGCTGGTAAGCACCAGATATTAAATCTTCCCTCTGCCTTCCTGGTATTACTGAATAATACTTTTTTTATATATATATCTGTGCAATTTGACTTGTACAGGGAGAAGAAAGTGAAAAGACAGGTAACATGAATTATAAACAGAAAAGTTGGACCTCGTGTTACAGCTAAGATGAGATCTATATTCTCTACGGCAGATAATTAAAACACCTATACCATACAAAGCGATCCTAAACATAGACTTGCGTTTTGTCCCCCCTATTAACATATACAGAGGGGGTGCAAAAACATCTCTCAATATGATGGAAGTCAACAAACACCACCAATAAAAATAGCCTCAAAAATGTTCTTGGAGCCGAGTGACCATAAAACAATGTCAACACTACAGAATTCACATTATGTAGCATTCACAACCCGGAGATTGTAATCGATTAAATTAGATTTTACAGGATTTTGCATTGACACTGAGTGGTTGTGATGATCGTTTATGATGCTTTAAAAAATAGGATAGGTCAGTGGATAAAGGGAAAATGCATGATTTGACAGAGCAGAAAATGAGTAATGTACTCTGTACGTGGCATAAAAACAACCTCATGTGCAGTGCATTACTGTTGATGCATGTATGTGTGAGAGAGAGAGAGAGAGAGAGAGAGAGAGAGAGAGAGAGAGAGAGAGAGAGAGAGAGAGCGAGAGAGAGAGCACATGGGTGAATTAACAATGTAATGCCAAGTTAGCAAGTGAGCTGTGTGCATGTGAGAGAGTAAAAATACCACAATCTCCTGTCTGCGCGTGTGTGTGTGTGTGTGTGTGTGTGTGTGTGTGTACTGTAAGTGTGTGTTAGCAGGACATCCCTGGCTGTATCTGTGCTGGGGTTCCATTTCCCAAAGCACTGCTCCAGTAATCCCCTCTGGAGAGGAGCATCATAGCTCTGTATTAAATCCTCTTGTCCCGTGGCCTTCTGGATGAAGCCCACACTGCAAAGACGAGGCGGTGAGTTGCAGTGAGCCCTCTGGCCTCATCTAACTGTCTTCGCAGAAAGAAAGTGAAGCCCAGACACTTAGCGGTGCCCGGTCCGGGTCTGGTGCAACTTGGTCCGAGCAGACAAAAAAGTGATTAGCGGATGTCTTTGAGTGCTGAGTGGCTAAAGCATGTGGCCGCCCTGAAGCTCAATACTCTCCTGAATATCAGGACTTAATACAAAATACATGGTTTCACACAAAATGCAATGAAAACTCAAAATCAATTAACCACATTTTTGCTTATATTAATGCAATATTATATTTTTTTCTGGAGTAATAGATCATCTATTAATCTATTGAACATTTCCGGTTCTGAATTCTCTGTTTCTATTACTCCCCAAAAATATATATATAACTATCATATTGTTTCTACTAAAAGTAATGTGTACATGTCACAAATGTTAAATAAATAAACAATATTTTTTGATCATGTTGATTGTGTGTAGAATATATATGAACCGATTAATTGTCAAAAAATGTCATAAGTTATTTAAAAACTATAGGCTCATCATTATGAAATGTTATCTATTTTATAAAATAACATTTCAGGGGGAAAAAAATCCCAATGACCCAATGTTATATTTCATGACAGTGGTTTATCACCGCCCCTAAATTCAGCCAATTGCACTTCTCTGTCGAGCTCAAAACGGCTTTCGCTGATGGTTCGTGAGTTACATTCAATTTATTTATGAACGCTCTACTCCCACTGCTTACTCACATCTCATGTGACTCATCGCAATGCTCCCCAAATCCTGCATGAAATCAAAGGACAGGCTTAGTTGGTGTAGCTATTCTGTAAGGGGCGTATGTTTTCTCCTCAGACTGACTGCCGCCTCTAAAATTACCCATTTATGTGTGGTCCTTAACAACAAGGAGAGGATTCATAATCGGCCCAAAATTGTGGGCTTTGTCAGCTCAAATTAGCAAAGCTATAATATCGTCATGACACAAGATAAATGATCGTCTCTGAAAAAAATGTCATTGTACTCCATATTTTTAAAACAGCGTTTGGAAAAAATAATGGGTAAAAGTAGTGAAAGCAAAGACGCAGCTCTGAGAATAAAGTTAAAGGTCTACTTGCTAAATCTGCCCGTCTGTCCTGTCCCCTGCTGTCCTGTTCTGCTTTGAGTTCATCTGGCCCAACTGTTATTGTTCCCAAAACTGTGTTTGGCAAGTTAGTGCTACAGACACAAAGATGCCCCAGTGTACATTTGTGCACTAGAAGATGTTACTTTGCCATAGTCATGTGCGGTTCATTTTCACATATAAGTGACAATGCATTCATCAAAATTGAATGACACCAATTACAATTGGATGCTGCTCAGTGAAAGGAGGACTACGACGTCATGTGCTGTGACCTTAGAGAGAAAACGGCAAGCATGCAAGATGTGTGTGTGTGTGTGTGTGTGTGTGTGTGTGTGTGTGTGTGTGTGTGTGTGTGTGTGTGTGTGTGTGTGTGTGTGTGTGTGTGTGTGTGTGTGTGTGTGGGAGAGAACGCAAGAAAGGAATAACAGGGCTCTTCTTGTGTGTGTCTTTACATTATGAATACCGTATGCGCACAGTGTAAAGCCATATCTGCATGTTGTACAGATACTTAGAGGGCCAACAGCTATGCTCTCTAGGAGAGATTGTATTGACTGTCTCCGAGCTACAACTGCACTGGGAGCAGCAAACAGAGCAAAATACAGTCAATAAAAACAACTCTTTACGAGGTAAATTTGGTGAACCACAGAGATACAAACACCTATGGAATTCTAAGCTCTAGAAATCATTAATACCCAAGAGATAAGTCTTTAAAAAAATACAAAACATTGGTTGCAAGGGTTGCACTTAAAGAGTTCCTTTAGGCAATGAAAACCCTGGTAAATGGAAGAAACTTGACAAGTAAAAATGTAGGTATGAACAGTAAATTGTGTGCAAGGTATCACTGCAAAATGCAACTACATAACTTGACTTAAAATCAAACCAAAATCAGAGAGCTCTTCTGAAACAAATGTGTAAAACAAATGAGCGCAATGAGTATTGCCTGAATGTATTTTTAACGTCTGTTTCTAGATCTAAACTTAAATCTTTGTAAGCTAAACTACTGCGCACCAGTCGGAGTGAATGCAAATGTTGGCCTTTGAATGTGCTTTTAAATAAGTCTCAGTGTGCATGTATCTGCATGTGATTGTGCCTGCCTTCCTCTCTGCTTATAAGTGTGCATGGATGTACATTAACGAGTATGAGAAGGACTGGTCTGTGATAAAGTATCTGTGTCCTGCAGCCTGGTCTGGCAAAGCTCACCTGGACTTTGAGTCCTATCAGCTCCCATCTCCCTCCTCAAACACTGCCCCCAGCCCACAGAGCGGACACTCTCTAACCTTTGAAACAACCGCGGTGGGCTGCCTGATTCCCCATGACGCACCATGCTCACTCCCTCACAACATTACCATAGCTACGCAACACCTTAGGTTTGGCCAGCATGCAGACATTTTGGGTAGGTATTTCTGATGTTTTTCTGCACTGTGGGTGATGCTGAAGTCCCGTCACATCTCATTGTCTCTTTGTCACCCCCTGACCTGAGGCTGGTTGTGTTGGTGAGGGACAAAAGACACAATAAAACAGCATTCAAAGACCAGATGTTTGTGTATGTGTTTAGATGCAAATCCACAAATCAACAATTGTTTTGTTTAACATGCCCAAAGTCACACAGGCACTCTGTACTTTTAAACAAATATATAGTAACTACTGACATTATCAGAGAACACAGCTGATGATGGCAACACATATCCATGATGGAAGTGGATGTTGACGAGTAAGTGAGCAATCTTTTATAATATTGTATCATATCATTGTATCACCTATGTGTCTATCCAGTAATACCATGCAAACTTGTATGTATTTGTATAATGTTATGTGTATTATGTGGCATCACATAATATTCCCAATCTCGCATTAAGCCCTTAGTATTTGGATGACAAATAATGTCGAACAACATATTGTGTCGTATCACATCATATATCTTATCCTATCCAACCTGTCATATACGACTACTCTATATATCATCATAGCCCCCTTTCTGTCACTCACTCAACTGCTGCAGTGCCTCGATCTTCAGCTGATGCTGCTCCAGAATAAGAGGTGTAGGAGTGTTAACTGGGTTAAGGACTGGGAGGATTACCTGGGCCTTTGCTGCTGCCAGGCCCTCTCGCTGACTCTAAAGCACAGCCATGTCTAAGCTTTGAGAAGGGAAAAAACACAACAAAAAAGTAAAAGACACGGGAGATGGGAGGAGTGTTAGTTCCCTGATCCAGGACTACGGATGAAGACAGCACCATTCACAGGAAACCGGTCAGAGATCTGGTAAAGCCAAAAAGATCAAACAGGAGATTGCAAACTGTGCAGTCAACATACTTCCCTCCTTACTCCTAACTCCCACTCTCTGACTCAGTTTCTGAGCAGTTTCACTGCTACAAGCCACTCTCTCAGAGACAAAGTGAGCCATCTTAGAGGTGCAATCAAAGGCAGCATTTGATAAGCACCTCTGACTGGCATGTAGGGCCACCACAAGGTCACCAACCAAGAGAGAGAAACAGCCTGCACTGGCAAGACATCAATTTCTGCAGGCAACAAAGGATGAACTATAACAACACAATAACCTGCTCAGTCTAGGCTCTGAGAGGGCAGCGGAGATGCTGTTAAGATACGTGTTCCAATACTGAACTTTAAGGAGAGAAAGAGGGAAGTGGAGGCGAGGGTGGAGGGCGCATGTTTTCTTTCTGAGCCCAGAGCAGCGTCCAGACAGCAGGCTTGGCAGCGATCCATGTGTCCCTTGGCGTTAGTACTGCAGTCACATTACATTTCCCCTCTCCATTGGATCGCTGTGAGCCCAGCCGACGCTCCTATCCAGTTCATGTCGTGTCAACTTTCGACTTTAGGCTCTCTGGCTCGAGCTAATCCAACAGCTAACAAACTGGAGCAGACTGCTGAGTATATAATTGTGTAAATAATTCAGGTCATTGGAATGAAAGAGTTACGGTACATGAGTTTGATAAGATGTTGATGAGCATATACGCATGCCATTTGGCGTACTGTAAACTGGAGCCTGCTGACGCGAAGTGTCTTTGACAAAAAAGAAAGCTCCTCGATGACTGGATGGCGGTTGCTCTACATTCATATGCTCACATATTCACATGCAGGATAGAGTGTCAAAGCCTATCAATCCATGTGGAGCAGGCCCCCGTCTTCTGCACATAACATGAAAAATACTTGCTTTTGACTTCTCACTTGCTGATACTGTCAGACACACTGAGATCCACATGTGCCACATACTCACTGATCCTGCAGCAATTAATTTTTATGAATGACTAACTCGTGTTTGGTAACAGTGGCTCAAGGCTTACCTCACTAGAACCTACAGCGGGTGACTCCTCCGGATGCGAAAAGAAGTCAGATTGTATGGAAGTCTATGAGGAAATAACCTAACTTCTCATGAGTTTCTTGGTCTCAATCACTAGTTTCTTCTTCAGCATGATTGACCATAAAGCGGAGTATGCTTTAGGGCGGGTTTACTGGGATTGACCCTACGTCACTGCCGCTACCAAAGTCGCTACCAAAGTCGTATATGGCGTCTCTACGTCACTCCTCTGCATTCCAAATATGTTTACCTCCGTTTATTGGTTGCAAAAAAACAACAACATGCCGACAGCCGTAATTCAGGATAGCAACGCCGAAATCGCAAAACTCAAGGCTTCAAAACAGTAGTCCACAAGCCAATGGGTGATGTAATGATGCCTACGTCCACTTCTTATATACAGTCTTTGGTTACACTACTCGTAAAAAGAGTCAAAAGTAGATGCATTCACACTGACACGTTTCAGTTCGAGAGTACACTCAGTTCAGCTTCTTTGAGCGGCAAAAACAGCACCATTATCACAAAGCTTTTGCTAGAAACAAGTCAATGAGCTCTCTTTTAATCAGATTTCTGCCTTGCTGAGGGACTGATGGAGGGAACATTTTTGACAACATTTTAGACAACATGGCCCCAGCTCGCTCCGGGTCCATGTTGTCTAAAATGTTGATTAGTTTTGGCATGTGTAAAGATAGATTGCCTGCCATCTATTCATTATTTCTCTGGAACCCCCCTGGGGAGAGGGCATGGAGATGGACTTGAGCAGGCAAGGCGTAATTAAACTTCCACAGTCAGGTCATGTGCTGTTAAATGCTTTGCCACCATTTCTCATTACTTAACAGTGTAGACTGAATGATACGCTGTCACTGGGCAAATTAATTGGTATTTGGTGAGGGCAGTATGGAGGCATTGTCTTCTACATGTGTCATAGGCTCTGTGGGACCATACGAGGGCGATGCATTATCTGACCCTGATTAAGAGCATAACACAAGTTAAGTACATAACAGATCTGGGTTATTGCACAAGTCTTAAGCATTCATGCAGTATGTCATTTCACAGATTTCTGTCCCCTTTGACCGTTGGATGCACATTTCTTATTTTGTAAACCAGCAGGAACAGTTTTCTTAATTTGGGTTTGCCTTACATTAAAGAGACAGCTCATGATGTGAAGGGAAACGTCCTGCATAAAACATGAAGCAGAATTTTAAGTGAGGAGACAAGCACTCTACAACATACCACTTGTTCATCATGATGAGCCAATAACAGAGCCAGAACAGCATTTTCCAAATGCCTTACAAATACAAATTCAAACCCAAGGTACCAAAGGAGAGCATTATTAATATTAAAACAGAAAGATGTGTGTGTATGTGACCTTTGAGTTTGTGATTCTGGTGCAGCGCCAGCTCGTCTTACCTCCAAAGTAGGAGCCATCTGACAGCTTGGTCTCTTTATTGCCTTTGGTTAGTACACCGACAACCCCGTGCTGTATGAAGTACATTTTCTTGCCGATGGTTCCCTCCCTGATGATATAATCCCCAGGCTGGAACACCTCAAACCTCAGCTTAGTGAGCATGGAGGTGACAAAGTTGGGGTCGGCGTTGGCAAACAGAGGCATGGACGCCACCAGCTTTCGACAGTTAAAGTTGACGATTTCCTGCGTGAGCACACAGAGAAAGCAGTTACAAAAGCCATTGGCCTGTTACAACCTCAAACAAGAAATATATTAGGGTAACAACACAAAAAGGTCAGCTGTGCAAACAGTTGTTTTGTTTTTTCTGAGCTCTTCTCAGTATTAGTCTTGTTGGGATTCGGCAACAAGAAGAAAAAAAAAACTGAACTGAACTGAGGGGAATGTTAAGAAGTACACAATCTTTTGAACGCATCACATGTGTAGAAGACAGACAAGAACTCTCATCCAACCTCTCTCAGCGGCTCGTTCAGCTCTCCCAGGATGCTGTCCTCATCGAACATCTTGCCCTGGTAACGATGCTCGTAGTAGTCGTGGATTCTCTGCCTCATATCTGCAGGCAGCTTGTGGAAGGACATGTACTGCTCCACCTGTTTGTACTGCGGGGACACCGAGACACACAACAATTAGGTTACTCAAAGGCCATAGTGCTGTAGCACAGATACACAGCCACAGGGAACAGCTGACACCGAGGTCACACGCACAAGGAAATGGAGACGGATAAATACGGGCCATCGAGATTCTTTCAAGTTGAGCACAAGACAGTGATGTTCCAGTCTTCGATCTTACCTCTTACAGTCGGTCTCTCAAAAGACAGAAAGCAATATTTCCATATTTGCTGTAAGCACATTGAATAGCATTGTACCGCTTCTCTTAAGATATTGGAGAAATTTGAGCGGTATGATCATTGTCGACTGTTAAGTCATGCTGGAAATTCACTGGCGCTTGTACAGCATTCACTATTGTGGCTGATCAGGATCTGGACTGTCAAAGTTAGGTAAAAGTGTCACATCAATATTCAGTTGGAGTTGTCATTACCAACATTATGTTAACATTCATTCACGGAACTAAAATAATTTGCATCCACATCAGTATCCAATAATAAATTAATCGTATAACTGGTTGAATTCAATAGTGTCTTGAAATTAGTGTGTATCAATACAAAATAGAAAGTGGAAGAAAAAAGGAAAGGGATGAAGTGATTATATATCCATACAATGCATTTAAACCAGTGAAAGGAGAGGAAAAACAGCAGGAATATATTAATATAGGCACTATAGATGAAAGAAAAGTTACATTAGGACAGCGCGCTAGAGACATTGATGTGTGTGAATTCAGGTACATTTGTACAGTATGTGTGTGTGTCTGTAATTAGATGTTTCTGTGTGTATTCAAATAAATTCCAATGTATATGAATGTGTTTAACATCATACATTGCAACTAAATCATACTAAGAAAATTAGAATGTATTAATATTAATATTTTTGTTACAAAGCATACAAATGTAGAACATGAAACTAGGTTCTGAAGGTGTTATATGCATGTGTTGCACACACAGCCTGAAGGCCTCCCAAAGACCACATACACCAAAATAATTAACAGTGTATTCACTGAATGACATAATGTATGTGTCTCCACCCTCCAGTCTTTATGTTCATTGCTAAAAATAAAAGTATTAAAATGTGTTAGATGGCCTTTCATTGATGCTACAGTATAGGAAGCAGAGATGCAGATCAAAATACACTGAGAGCACCTCGGGAATAATACCAGGTAGAATCCTTGACCCTCAGTGATAGAGGGGAAAAAAAGAAGAAAAAAAGAAAGAAATTAACCATTCATAGGGCAATGCTCTTTGATCACCACTACCCTAGTCACCACTTTTCTTGTAGGAGATCATCAAAAGGCCATTCTTTTGGAAATATAGCACAGTAAATGAGGGCAGCTGTCTCATGCAAGTCAGATTATTTTTTGTGGAAGCAAAAAAGCTGTCAGGGTTCCTACAAATCAAGAGATGTGATTAGAGTTGGATAGAAACACATATGAGGGTTAGAAACCACACTTAGCACATTTTGGAATGAGTCTGATCAGAGGCGAGCAACCTACTGACACCCTGCTGAGTTTTTAAGCCTCCACAATGTTCTCTATTGTCACCCCTACTTTTACCAAATTTTGATAGATTTAAGTTGTGTTTGATAAGTGCCTTTGGAGTCCTTCACAGACAAAGAAAGCATGCTGGAGTTAGTCTGTTCGTATATTTTACAGCTCCCTCGTCGGTGTCCAGTTTACAATAAAGTGTTTTATTGCCCCAGCTTGTGAGGATTTGAAATACCTTGTTAGGTACACTACGGTCTATATGAAAACACATGCACACACAGTCTACAAAAAGAAACACTGCAGATAAGGCGGAGTGGTTGATCCATTGTACTGTATGTCCAACATAAAGACATTGCTCATCTGATATTACTAAAATATCCGTTCACGTCACCAAGTGAATGTCAAGTGAAAGATTTAACAATTTATATGTGCCGATGCCGTGGAAAGTCAAATACTTGCAGAGGCAATAATAAGATGTTGAAAGGAGCTTTTACATATCCAGTCTCATGTGTGGATGTGGAGAGATGGATGGGGGTAGGGGTTTGAGTCTTTATCCACACAATCCTTTTGGCATAGAATTGAGTGTTTACTGATTTGATGATGAAATGGAATCCTCTCACAGAGAAGACATTTCACTCCCTTACTCCAAGAGACAGACGGCTAGAAAACAATCACAGACTCTAGTCCTATTGGCTGCAGACTAGTGCAGCGAAGATGGCTTGTCTGCGTGTGACGCCAGGGTGAAGATGACAGGTGTAACCCACATTCTGCATCTTGTCGAATGTCTTAATGTCTCCTGCATTAGACATGCCACAGCATGGCGCTCTGTTTCAAAGGCGTGGATTACCATCTCCTTCAAAACAACTCTCCTTTTTTTTACATTCATAAAAAAAAAAACATTTATGCTCAGCTTTGCAGCATTTTACAATTTGATTCTCCCAACATGAAAGGGCATTAGTCAAGTGAACAAATGCAAGATAATGTCTTATTTCTTTTATATTGTGATGAGTACAACTACACTATACAGTGGCTCAGTCAAAGGCATTTTATATTTACTTATCACTACTGAGTCTGAGAAGAGAAGCTGACAGGGATGTAAAGACACCGACCGCAGGGGGACAGCGCTCTCCTGATGCTGCTATGGGCTGATAACACCCCCTGTGATGGGAAATTATCTTATCGCCATCCCACTGTCACTAGGAAGACCCCTGCTGCCCTGCTCTACTTGGCTAAATCAAATTATAGTCAGCATTATGGAGGTAACCATTCCAGCATCCGTTACCTTTGCTGCACTCTCTTGGGTTCAGGCTGCAGGGGGGGGGGGGTGTTCAAAATGTAGATGATGAGATTCCCAGGATTGATTCTCTCTTCCTTTCCGTCCCGCTTTAGTTTGACATTTGGGATTATACGCTAAATGGTTAGATTAAACGATTCATACCCCTTTAATATCTGAGTATCCACAAGCAGACTGTTAGCTTACTACAGGGGGAACAGTTAGTCTGGCTTTATCCAAAGGGAACAAAATATGCCTACAAGCACCTCCAAAACTCAGGCAACAGAGACTCCCCTTGCTAGGCAATAAGGGCAACCTCGCTGTCATAACAAGACTAGAAGGCTGTAAATAGTTGCAATGGGGTGGGTGTGAGCCTAAACTTCCAATCTTGGCAATATTACAGAAGAAGCGTACTCGGCCCACTAAGCTATACATTACTGCATCTCCATGCGATTTCATTTCACAAATCCTTTCTCTCCCTTTCTTGGTTTGGATCTCTCTCCACATGGCCATTCTTTGGTTTCCCATTCATACTTTTCTTTTCTTTCTGTCCCTTTACTCTTTTATCACGCTATTTATCACGCTATTTATCAAGCTAATGTGAGACAGGTGGCCTCATAAAATGACAGCCACCACTTGTACATATCATATCTCATTACTAGCCATTGATTACAAATAATATGCTAGGCCAGTGTTTTTCAACCTTTTTTGAGCCGCGGCACATTTTCTACAATAAAAAAATCCTGCGGCACACCAACAACCTAAAAAGTTACAAAATGTCACATTGTAGCATAATACAGCATATATGGTAGATCATTATTGCGCAACCTACTGGCACGGAAGAGTATTCACTGTTTCAAGTAAACCAGATCGCTCCATCAGACAAAAAAAATGTGTTATCACTTTGTTAGAAAAATGAAAATAAAGTTATGCAAAAAATAACTAATATTTAGTTACTACTAAATAGCTTATTGTGGAAAACAATAAGCTATTGCAAAACAAAACGGAATGAGTGCAGATGTGTGAGCATCAGGTTGTATCAGTATAGCTGCAGTGAGCTACTTTCCTCTACACATCTTTTTAAAACGGGGTTGTAGATTTGATACGGCTCTCAGTTCATGCTCCATGATGAGAGACACAACAGCAGAAAGCCGACCTCACGGAGATCTCATAAAGATCGGCTTTTGGCGAAATGCCAAGAATCGGTGCATGCGCAAGCGTAACCTGTTAACGGCGGACTGTGAACATTTAAAACCAGCATTTCCTCTTGCGCCACACCTGTAATAAAGGTATTACACCTGTAATAAATACCTGTAATAAAGGTATTACACCTGTAATAAATACCGCCCAGTTTGATAAATACTGACTTAAAGGAAACACGGTGTTCATTTATTTTAATGATAACCACAAAGTGAGCAGGCTTTATCACTGCAGTGTGTTTTTCAGGCTTTTGGAAGAATATTTCCAGAGCCTCTCTGAGTCAGAAACGTCATTGATGAGCTCCAGGCTGTTTGTCTTGACCTGCAAACACATGAACTGTTGGGCTTTAACAGTGAGAGCTCATATCTTAAAATACTGATAGCTTCAGCAGCAAATCCCATTGTGAAAAGCACGCGACATATTTTTCGCCGCTCTCGGTCTCTCTCTCTCTCCGCTGTGTCTCACCTGCGCGCATCGGGTGGAACTCCGCGTGCAGAGTTGTAGACGCGACCCAGAAATGACATGCTGCGTAGATAAGATCAATAACATACCGCCGTTTAGTTTGTTTAATAGCAGAACAAGGTGTAGACCTGTTCTATATTACTCTGCCAGCCACTATATTGCAGCTCAGACGCTCAACAATGAAAAATAATTTGCGGCAACTAAATAATATTTTTTTGGACCAATTAAGTGAAATTGGACATTTTCCCACGGCACACCTGATGATCTCTCACGGCACACTGGTGTGCCGCGGCACAGTGGTTGACAATCACTGTGCTAGGCGACTGAAATGTCTAAACTATTGGATGCATTGCCATTTAATTTTAAAACAGAGATTCAAGGGGCTCAGAGGATGAAGATCAATAACTTGGGTGATCCCCTCACTTTTCCTGTCGTGCAACCATGAGGTTCACGTTTACTGTTTTTGGTGTCAATGTCTTGATAACTATTAGATTGATTGCAATGAAAAGGTTGGGGCCAATCCTTACCCTGAACCTAATTGTGTACTCTAATCAGCACATGTTAGCATGTACATACTGTAAACTAAGGGAACATGATACAAACTCTACCTGCTTAACAGCATCATGTTAGCACTGTAATTGTGAGGATAGCATTTAGCTTAAAGCACCTTTCTGTCCAAGTATAGCCTCACAGAGCTGCTACTGGAGCTTTGCTGTCGACTTTGCAAAATAAGCTTCTTCAGTATGGCATAAATGCACTATATCAGGCCTGGCCAACCCGCGGCTCCCGAGCCGCATGCGGCTCTTTGCCTGGTTTCATGCGGCTCTTACGTTCATATCGAAGTTTGTGTTTTTTTTTTTTTTTTTAAATCTTTTTATTGATTTTGCAAATACTTTAGACAGAGAGGTAGGACAGGATTACCCCTCCACAAAATTGGGATATACAGAATAGTACATTCAGTTGTAAGTCTCTTGGAGTAGTTTTTTTTTATGTGCGTGTTTGCTTCGCTTGAGTTCAATACGGTATTTTCGTCAAACCCGCATGTTCAAACACGCATGTTCGTCCAGCGCCGCCCTGAATAAGCAAAGAGCCAGATATGCAACACTGATTGAAAACCTGCACGAAAGCTTTGTGACCCGGTTCCACGATCTACAACTGAAAAGGCCACAGATTACGTTCCTCGTCGACCCATTTAATGCGGAGACGGACTGTTTGAAAGCCCCGCTAGTCACAGATGAGGCCGTGGCTGAGTTGGAGATGATCGAGCTTTGTGAGGAGGACCAACTGAAACCTGCTTTAAGGGAAGGGACCATTGAGTTCTGGAAAAGTGTGCCAATGGAAAAATACCCCAATGTCAAACGGGCTGCGCTTAAGATACTGTCAATGTTTGGGTCAACATACGTCTGCGAGTCTGTGTTTTCTACCCTGAAACACGTGAAATCAAGGCATTGATCTGTTCTGACTGACACCCATGTGTCAACAATGGAATACAAGCCAGATTTGAAGAGGATTGTTCAAGGCAAGGAATGCCAGAAGTCCCACTAAGCAGCATGCATAGTGTACGAGCCATTTTGCCTTGTTTTGGTGTATGTTGGACCTCCCACCACTGGGTGGCGTAAGGCCGACTTCAACGGAGTTGGCCCTATATAATTAGGAGTGGCACTATGGTCAGGTGTTACTCGTTTGTGGAAGCAAACAGTTTTTTGACCGTTTTCTGACCATATTGGAACATGGAGTAAGGAACATGTTTATGGTTTATTTTATGATTTGAATATATGCAGCTAAATTCTGCTGATGAGATTATTATTTCCATTTTGCAAGAATAAACATGATGGACATTACAGCTGGACATTGTCATTAATGAAACGCGTCAGGAATAATTCGCCAAGCGAGCAGCCAAGTAGTGCCTTAGGGTTGAATAGGCAACGCGGGCACTACACTTAATAAAAGAAAAACGCTATTGTAAATTATTATATTTTTGTTTGTGGACTTGGTTGAACTGAGAGTTTGTGTGTGTTCATTGTTGAAAATGACTGGCCTGTGGTCTTAGTACTGGAGGAGTCAATTTCTGTCATTATCATGTTGGTGTGTGACATGTATTGTAAATGTCACACACCAACATGATAATGACAGAAATTGACTCCTACAGTACTAAGACCACAGGCCAGTCATTTTCTGGCTGAGCAGAGGTCTGTGTGTGTGTGTGTGTGTGTGTGTGAGGAAGGGATGGGGTGATGTTCATGTGTGCCCATGTGTATGATGTGACTCTTTGTGGTAACACAGTAAAAAATGTGGCTCTTAGTCTCTGGCCACGCCTGCACTATATGCTCGTCTAGAGGCCTCGGAGCACATCTTAATTTTCACCTGAAGGCCACTAATAAGCATGCGTACCCAACATCAGCAATCCATATGTAGGCTGACCGAGACTGCCAAGACATAGGCAAGAAAGTAAGTATATATCATGTATTGATTTAAGACTGTATTATTTTGTGATGTCATTAGGCCAAAGTTAGTTAAGTGGGTGTAAATGATTAATGGTCACTATGTTGCATCCTAGCCTACTTAAGCAAGGATATTCCCTTGCTCTTCCCAAACATGCATCTAATAAAATGCTTTACATCTGTTGAAATGACAACCTTGACATGAATACTGCAGATACTGCAGAAAGCAAACCTTTACCATTATATTAATTATAGAGAATACTGACATTGGTTGTACTTTTGATTTGGTTTTGGTTTTTATTACCTCTGGGTCATGTTAACAGTCCTGTACAAGTTGTGTGAAAGACAGGGAGGAAAAGGGAATGTAACGGGGTTTAAATTAATGTCATCAGTCAGGTCCAGACTAATGAGAACGTCTCTTACTGTAAGGCAGAATCAGACTTAAGCTCCTCAACATGTTGACAGCTGTGTCCTTGGGCTGACTGCATGGGTAAAGCATGACTTAACCTCTACAAGGCCACGCAACGTTATTGCTATTGTTGGATAAACCAAATCTTATTTTAAACTGTTTCTAAAGCCTTCAAAATTAATCAACACAGACATGGCTGAGGAAATATTTTGCTTAAATAAGGAAACACTAACATTGCATGTTATAGTTCGCTGCCAGAATTAATACATTTCAAAGAAAGGGACAAATCTATAAGTGCAAATATAGTCCTCCTCTGATGACTATTTACTGTATTTCCAAAGGTTTTGATTGGGGGATTGAAGTGGGGGGAACAAAAGATCTCTAGAGCCTCTTCACCCACAAATAATCAGCGTTGGGCCTCTTATTAACTATTCCCCAAAGAGCTGGGTTTAATTGCCATGTGTTAATCAGAGACTTAAAGGGGAGGGGGTGCAGCACCCCATTGCCATTTCCTTCTAAAGCCACTTGGGACTGGCATGCCACAACACGCTGCTCATAGTCCCTCCTGGGCATCCCTGATTTCATCTCTAACTACCAACAACAAACCGAACATCACTCAGTTATCCCACGCTGAATAATGTTAATAATATACTATTAAAAACCTGAGAGGAGAAATGCTCAAAAGGATCAGAGGGCTTCTATAAAGAAAGTGAGACAACATGAATCACAAGTCACCTACAAATGAATGAGATGATCTCTTTTGTTTGGTATCCCTATCCCCATCTCTGGATGCATTTCCACTGTAGAGGGCCGTAGTGACAGATAAGCAGCGGTTTACAGAGAGCTGGAGTGGCAGGCATATCCTGTATGCACAGTCACATGTGCAGCCATCTTGTGCCCCCAATCTGGAGAGATGTAATTCTTTTTGTGTGATAATGGCTCTCAACATGCCGAGACAAGAGGCAATTCCTTGGGGGAATTTGGCAGATGCTTAACCCATTCCAGCTCACTAAATGCTATACAGGAGTGTAATTCAATAGAATATTGAATACTACTACTACAGGGGGTATTATAATGCTACAGGAGTCGACACTACTATAACATACTAAAAACTACAGTATTGCACTATTGTGTATAACAGTGTAATTCTCACAGAAACATTATACTCCTGTAGTGACAGTTGCATATCAAATTAATGTTGGAACAGAAAATTACTCAAAATGAAAAAGCAAATAATTGCCAGAGCTTAAATGCTTAAGTCATTTATACAACAGCAGCTGATGGATTTGCAGCTGTATCTGTTTATTGTCACTGCAATTGAATATCTTTGGGTTTTGGACTGTTATTTGGACAAAACAGTCAATGTTAAAGATGGAACATTTTCATTATTTTACCATTGTATAGATTAATGTTGGATTTTGAAAATGTAAATCAATTTCAGTCATAGCACCACAATTTAACTTAACTAGCAAAGAGTCTTCAAATAAGACTTCAAATAAAGATAACACAGCGTGTACTTGAAAATGTAACTCAAATCCTATGGCTAAAGCCCTCAGCACCCTCTAGCACACAGGAGTCACAGAGTAGAAAAAGGAGCGCTTCGGGAAATTGAACACCATGTCCAGCTTCAACCTCTATTCCATTCACATCTGATATGGACCCAACCTAACCCATGCAGTCAGATACATCTGCAACAAATTGAGTTGCAAACAGGTGGAACATGCACACACTTTAATATTCTGCACCAACAGCTCTGTATTTACACACAGCAAAAGACTGGCACGGTGAAGATGAATCAAATAAAGCAATTTCTCATTTCAGTGTGAGCCACATTTCTGGTATTTAGTGCGATTGTTGGAATCTCTACTTTGTGTAACAGTTAACAGGCTGCCTGATTCATTTTTAAGAGCTCATTTAAGTCTTCTTGCTAGCTTCTGACAGCCTGGGCATTTATCACATGGTGCCACATTGCAATAGAATTATATTCAGAAAAGATTATACCCAGGCTTTCTGATGATAATTTCCACCATCTTCGAGGGCAGAGCTTTTTTTCTCTCCCTCTTTTCCTATTTCCCGTCGGTACTCTTCTGAGATTCCATAATAGACAGATTTTCTTCATAAAAGTCCCTCAGAAGGGGGGTTACATCTAAATGTAACTGTTACCTGGACATCCCCTCTGCTTGCCAACTTCACAGCTCACACACATGATACACATATTGTGTATCATGTGTGTGAGAGCTCCATGCTTTACGTTTTACAGCTAATTTATTGTGGATAAATACAGAGCCGGTGTCAAATCAAAAATCTGCATGAGGCATTTTAATGTGGCGATGGGCGGTGCTGCACGGCTCATCATTGATCTGCTTTTTGAGTTGTTCACTAACTAAAAAGAAGTCAGTATCTACCTTCCATACTATTGTGAAAGTATTGGGTGTGAATTTGTGTTGTTGCCCATTGCCTGTTAACTGCTTGCTGGCACAGGTCAAATGCCATTCACAAGGCAACTGAAATACAGCTCCATGGTAGCTAATGTTCATGTTTATCAATACTGCCAACCACTTTTGAACTTTGTAATTACTGTGTAATAAGCACAACTATGAAAATACATGCCAGTGACTTATGGGGCTGCATAGCGTCTACATTGCAGATAATTCACAATTGATGCTACTTCACAGAGTGGGGGTGGATGCAAATTATGCAGTTTTGTAAAGTTAGTATACACACCTCTGATTTTTACGCTGTCTCATTAGGTAAACTAAGATGCAGTGGCTCTGTGTAACATCTCAAATAGCCACCTCTTAAAGCAAACAGTCATCTCTTAAAGCAACCTAAGATGTGATGGGCGTTTGTACTTTGCAGGTTGGCTTACTGTTAATAGACCATTAAAAAAAACATACACAATAATGGAATGGTAATACGATTAACATGACAATAAACACAATAAAATACATGATAACAAACAGGGATACCAAATTCACAGCAGCATATAATAGGTACACAACTTTAAAAAGAATGGCACATATTGGGTGAAATGAATGATGTAAGGCACTCTACATTATAAAAAAACATTAAGTCCACGGCTTTGAAATACCAAATAGAAACACTTTCATGATAAACTAAGAACACAAATTAGCACTTTGTGCAAACCTGTTTTATATAATGCGTTATAAATACACACTGGTTTTGATGAGAATTAAAGCCTCTCTGTGGCCTTGTACTTTGAGTACCCGCTCTGAGACTGAGTTTGTGAGTTCAATAACACTTTATATAGTGCCCTGACACATATAAATGTATATTAATTTGTGTTCTTAGTTTATCATGAAAATGAAGAGGAAAAAAGTTACTGCCAAATCTCAAAAGTAAACTAATGCTCTGCCATAAAATGTATTTTTCGTCTTGGTCCCACTGCTTTGTTTGTTTCTTAATGTAATGAAGTGGAGCTTCTAATGAGGATCAAGACACGTCTTGTATGAACGGAATCACTTTACTTATGAACTGCAGTATTACAAACTGTTCAAGCGATTGAGAACACGCTCTTGCACCCGACATGTATATATTTTCCACGTAACAGCAATCATTGTTAGCGTCAACAAGCACGTATCATTCTACTTTCTGCCTTCAAAGTAAAAGCACTTCCTGTTTCCATGCTCTTCACAATAAGAGCCAATCATGCAATCAAACAAGTTACAACACTTAATAAATGTACTTAATTTGGCGCGCTGACTCAACACAAGCATAGCTGATGTGGCATATTACAGACCGTGAAGTATGAGGAATCAGACTTTTTGACTCATTAGTTAATGCTGGTCTCTTTTTCATTTGGCAAGCTAAAATGGATTTCTGTAGTTTGCAGTTGCCCATTGATATTCGAAAAAGAGAGCACGGATTAATATGAACACATATACTATTATTTAAAGTATCCACCATACATTAAGCAAATATCAAAAGATTTATATTTTTTCTTTGAAGAGTGTCTCTATTTGGTATTTCAAAGCAGTGGACTTAATGTTTTTTTTATTTAATTTTTTATGTAGAGTGCCTTACATCATTCATTTCACCCAATATGTGCCATTCTTTTTAAAGTTGTGTACATATTATATGCTGCTGTGAATTTGGTATCCCTGTTTGTTATCATGTATTTTATTGTATTGTCATGCTAATCATATTACCATTCCTATTGTGTATGTTTTTTTTAATGGTCTATTAACAGTAAGCCAACCTGCAAAGTACAAACGCCCTTTCATCACATTTCAGGTTGCTTTAAGAGATGACTGTTTGGTTTAAGAGGTGGCTATTTGAGATGTTACACAGAGCCACTGAATATTAGTTTACCTGATGAGACAGCGTAAAATCACAGGTGTGTATACTAACTTTGTGCACGATGGCTGCTGTGTTGTTGGTGCCTGGCAGATTTCTCTCCGGGCTGAGTCCCAGCGGAGAAGAACAGCTGTCCCTGTTGTGGCCGCTCGATGAAAACAGCCACCAGCCACCTGCCTTCTCAAAAATCCAGGGATTGACCAATGGATTGTCCACTTCTTGAGTGCACGGATTATGGTATTAGTCTGACACGGAAAAGCAGAGTGAAATCTCCGGGAAGCAGATCCCATTGTCACACAACCGATGCGAGGGCCAATGACAAAAAAAGGTTTATGTCTTTGAAGGAACTAACCCTGATAAGCAGGGAGGAGGAGGAGGGGCTATATTACAGTCTAGTAGAAATTACTACTATCCGGCTCCCACAGACAGATGCGCACGTAGTGACAATACACGCAGAGAGCGCCTTATCACTGAGGCATGTGGAAAGACAAATGAGAGAATTTGCAGTCTTAAAAATTAATTGCAGTCTGCAGTAATAACCTTTCTGCAGACAGGCACCGTGGGAAGCTGCGCAAGCATAGTGGAGCCTTTTTAGCTCACTGGGGGATTCTTACGGTGCCTTAGGGGGTGATCCCAGAAATGGCTGCAAATGGCTTTGGTACCACATGCTGACTAGTGCTGAGACAGGCCAGCTGTTCAGTTTACTTGGCAGCAAGGCATCTCTAAAGCAGAGCAGCAGACGCGTGGAGAGTGCTGAGCGGGGAGATGGTTTGCTCCCTTTTCATTAAACAGCTACTCAAATCAGCAGCATTAGTCATGTACCCACTCACGTGTTTTACTTCATGGATTTTTCACCATTTTAGCTGGTGAGAATCTGGTGGAAAACTAATGACTTTGTTACTCAACCCAAGATCAGTGAGGTGTTAATTTATCCTGTGCCCTTTTTCTCCTTTTGAAGAAGTCGTAACACGCACCCATTACGTCAGCTAATCTGTTGCTCTGCTTGTCTGCCTGAGTCTTTTTCTCTGCCCTCTTTCACTCACACTCTCCCTCTTTCATTTGGGTGGGATCTCTGGAGCCTCTGCCTTCATTCCCTGCCACAGACAGTGGGCAATGTGGCAGCCTCGCAGCTCGGCTCATTATCGCCCACGCTGCGCAAACAGAGGGCATGGCACTATGGAACATGGCTTGGCCTTTAAAGCCAACTGTTAGGGGGTTTCCTTTCCCTGAACTTGGGAGGCTGGGGTTCTAGTCACTAAGAACAACTGCATAAACCCGTCCAGTTGAAGATAAAAAAAGTTGGCTTGCAGGAGCGGAGAAGACGTGGACGCCTTGCTCAGTATGCCCTAATGCATGGCAATATTATACTACTTCTTTACATCTCAAATCATTATAGGATATGTAATGTTTCTTTTTATCAACTATCTTTTTTTCTTGGAGTTGACATGGCAGTCATTTTTGTCTATGAAGGGGCTCCACAATATACCACTCTTAAACCCTTGGTTTAGAGGACTGATAATGATTGTTTTCCCTTTTTGGAAGAGTTATGAAGGAACACCTAGATGTCTGTGTGGCTGCACAAACGCCAAGGAAATTCCATATTTGGGTGAACTGCTGCATTAAAAGACAAAATAAAACACAAAGCTTTAAGACAAGGACGATCCAACCTGTTGCCTTACCACCACTGTCCTTCTCTTCAAAATAAACCAAGGCAACACAGCTGTAAGCAACACATCATCTTGACTCACCTTCTCCTGGTACTGCCGTCGAGATGAGTCGAGGGATTGGATTAGCGCGGTCGCATGGCCCACAAACATGGCGTAGCAGGTAGCACCCACAATCATGCTGAGGATGGTCAGCCACACGTCTGTCATGCCCACCGGGGGGTACATGCCATACCCAATGCACAGCATGTGGCTCATAGCTTTGAAAAGGGCGTAGGAATACTGCTGGCCCCATGTGTCATTCTGGATGAAACAGAGGAGATGAGGTGAGTTAGGGTGAGAACTCTGGTGTTGATGGCATATTAAAGGTCAATGAGCACCCTGACAGCTCACACACAAACACACACACGTTCAATTACTACAAAACTAATGGCAGACGTCCACTTCAGACTTCCTTGGTTCAATACAGAGCAGCTGGCAGGGTAAAACATACTTTTCAATCTGCAAAAATTTGGAGCAAGCTGCCGACATTTGGGCAAGAGCCCCGAGAATGGAGCGTGAGACACTAGAGGTTTGCATGACAGAAAGTAGGTCAGCTATTTAAAAAAAAAAAAAAAAAAGTGATTTCTCTTTGAGTTTTCTCATTTGTAGATAAATTGCCCCTTTTCCTTTAGATCCCGGTAGTAGTTCACGGCAAATCAATATCAACTCTCTCCTGGGGGTGACATGTCCAAATTGCTTTCAAACTCATTTCCACAGCGGAAAAGCTGAGAGAGATAGCAATTTTATTAGTGCCCTCCTGAAAAGGTAAGGAGTGATGACCCAGCAAGATAATGGGACAGGTACTGTAAAAGAAGACAAAAAGTGTCCCCTAATGATTCTAATCAGAGCCAACCAAACCGTGACTGAGTCAATACAAACTCTTTGTCTCGCAGGTAATGTGAGTTAAACACAAGGAGCTTTCCATCAGAGAGGTGGCTGTCCTCGAGGCTTGAATTAATTCAGAAAGATATATTTGTTATTCCCTCACATTGAGAGCCATTCTTCTACGTAATCCAATTAATTACACAGTGTTTACTGTGGGAAAGAAAACAATCTCCATTTTGATGTTGATGAGAGGCTACAACCCTCACACGGGATTTTAAACTAAGTACATTATATGAGTGTTCCTCCTCACATCTCAGGGCCTCTGCGCTCCGAAATGCAAAGGGCGGTTTTAGGGTTTAGAAGTTTGAGGAGGCAGCCAGTGCAACCTTTTTGTCACTGTGTGACAAGGCATTTGACATTGTGAGTCCATATTCCAAAGTTGCTGAGATGAAGGTTTAAACATTTAAGAAATAAAAGACTAGATCATCACGTTTTAATGGGAGTAAGTACAGTTCAAAGTAAAGCTTTTGTTAAGACCATAAAAGTAACAGTAATATTGGTCTGAAAATGTCAACTTTATAACAGGAGGGGACAGCAAATTATTATATTTGCAGGTCTGTATTTCTTTGTTGTGATTGTATTTATTTCTGCATCTGCAATGTGTTTAAGTTTTAAATATGTTTTGCAGAATAAAACAAACAGACACAGTGATCACATCCTTGTTTTCACTGCTGCAGAAAAAGCTTTCATGATGAGTCTTAGTTTACATTGCGCTGCCTGACAGCTCAGCCTTATGTAACTTAATATAATCTTCTTGCAACTTGGCTTTATGCATATTGAACTTGTATTAAAATGCATCTTTCATTGTGGTAAAGGGAATAGAAATAATCAAATAAAAATGGATGCGGATATGGTCACGCATTGTATGTCACCACATGCAATATAGAACTCTAAATTAATGTCTTTTGTTTTAATCCATATAACTGAAAGACAAGGAGGTTGGTAAATGGGTTGGTCAACTGGTTTGATGCCCAGTGCCGATGCTGTCCCTGAACAGGACCACCTCACCTGTGTGTATTGAACAGGTATGGAAAACAAGTTAGATAATGTGTCAAGGGACGGTGGTTGTGCAACATCTGCCATTTCTTATGATTAGATATAACAAGTGAGCATGTCAGGGACGCAGTGAGGCATGATGAACCAAATGCATCATACCTTGAGCGATGTAACTACTCATGTGACATCTGTTCTGGCACGGAGAGCTGAACACACAGCTGACTAGGGCTGGTTTGTGTGTAACTCAATGTTGGCTTCCTTGAATTTGTTGTTGCAGTTTAATCTGTCATTTTCCCCGGTAATAAATGAAGTGTTCTGTCTTTGACTAGAATTACTAAATTACTTTAAACAAGTCATTTCAGCCTGTATCATGAATATAAAATTCTAAGAATGAAAATAACATTGTGTATTTCCCTCCAATGGGAATTGTGACAGAGAATAGTGATCATTGGATGGATACTAAACAGATAAATTCACTAAACTGACTGACCTGTTGGTTGAAAGTGTTGCCAATACACTTTTGTTTTATTCCACTATTTAGACATCTTTAAATTTTTCTCTGAAATTCTCTCGTCAGCTGCTTTCCTTAAGGGTTAAATATATGTTGATTTATTGGTAGGCTGTACTGAAAAGAGAAGCATTCACTGATGTCAGATCAATGAGGGCCCCACCACAAAACCTGACAATAACTCTAATGCTAATTTAGCATGAGAGCCATCAGCTGCGGATGAATCAGAGTCACACATCAGGTGTGACACAGTCTGCTTCCATAAGCAAATAAAAGATAACTCTATTCTGAGTCGGCTTTGAAGAGACTCTACTACAGCAGCTGTTTTAACAATACAGCAAAATTAAAGCACAGCGCAAGTGCTCACTGTAAGCAGTCACTATTCCACCAGTATTGTCCAATATCAATGTCCCCTGCATAGCCTCGGTGTCTCTCTCCTTTTACAATATGGACAGATGTCGGGAGCTATGGACAGATGTCGGGAGCTAAAATCACAGATATGCGAGGCAATCTTTCACAGGATGCTAAAGGGTTTTAATACAATAATCACTAAAGCTGACAGATGAGATAAGACAGGGCATAATCTTATTCCAGAAGACAGGGGGACTCGATGCAGGAGAAGCACTCACCACCATCTTATTTTTGGACACCCAACAGTCGGCGGGGAAGTCTTGCAGCATGGGCACCAGGAACTGCAGGCAGCCGTCCCAGTGACACAGCAGCAGCATCATGCCAATCAGGTTGACTATCCTCACCATGGCGCTGGCTAGGTCATAGGTCATGTGGAAGATCTGAGGAGTGGGAGAGGAAGGAACCAGGAAACGGGTTAAGGTAGGACGATTTGACACGCTGATGGACAATGCACACGCACAAACACATACACACACACACACACACACACACACACACACACACACACACACACACACACACACACACACACGTCCTCAACACAGATTTTCTCCACAATCACATCATGCACAAGGTTTGTGGTTTAAGAATCAGACAACAATGTACTAGCCTGTATAAATCATAGCTTTAACACATTGCACACGGATGAGCTGGTGGATGCAGATTTGCCGTTCTGAGAGCAGTCCACTGGGGATGGTCGGCAGACTGGGACCAGAGCTTTATCTCCCCTGGTGCCGAAGCACTCTTATCATCAGCCACTCAGCCAAACACAATAATGGTACAAGGGTAGAGGTGGCTGTGCTTCTGGGGTGGGAGCGTTCACAGGCTGCGTTTGTTAATCCTAATGATAAATATACTCATAAGGCGCTCCAGGACTTCTGGGCTGGTGTAGACTTTAATGGCCTCAACCATTTAAAGCCTCTTAATCCCATTGAAGACCACGGTGTGCACTGCTCACTGCTCCACTCCTTATTAAAATCCACTCAGTGCCTTTTAAGAGCTTGTGACTGAGAGGGGATATTTCATCTGCACTTTATTGTTCAGCAGTAGTGGATGATATCGAGGAAGATGAGGAGATCCACATAGTTGTTGCCCAACTTAATCCTCCTTCCTAAAGCACTGGGCTTGTGTATTTTACTGTTTCCCTCTGAACGCATACAAATGTGAGTATGCATCTGTGTACTTTTTCTCTGTGCGTGTTAAGAAGAAGGCTGGCAGGGATCAGTGTGGTGTTTGTCCAGGACAGTGTGGGTGCTGCTGCACCATCGAATCACATCAATTTAGCTCCGTCAACAGGCCAGCATGAAGCCAGTGGTATGCCCGGAAGAATGTGCTCGGGCTAGGAGGGGAGCCAGGCTCTCTCAGAGTGGATGGAGACATCCCAACTCACGCACTCTCTGTCTGTCCACACAAACACACACACTGAAAGCCAACATGTCTCTCTACCACTACGTCCCTTTCCCTTCTTTCTTTGGGCTCTTGTTCAAAATGTTTAGCCTTAAGCACTTTAACATCATCTAAGCTGAATCATTCGCTCAGCTGCATCTTCTCTTGCTCAAGCCACCAAATCCCTTCATTTTCTACACTTCTGTTCACAGCTGCACGACAAATGTGAGATATTGTTTGTTTTTTGCAAACACAGTGATAAATAAGGTTTGTTATCTGTGAAGCAATGTTGTGTGATGTCAAATTTCCTGCTGGAGCCGTAATGGCAGTCCATAACATTAAAGTGTTAAATTAATTCTGTGGTGAATGAATACATCACAAGGTACCTCTTTCCATTTCCCACATTGAGACTGATATATTTTTCATTTTTGAAATTGTATTTTCAGACAGGAAAAGAAAGCTTTATAAAACACAGGCTGCTTTTAAATCTATAAAAACTTCCTATGGAAGATGTGTATGACCAATACAGAAGTGCACAGTGTGCACAGTGTATTGTTTATGTTTTAAATCATTATTTTTAAATTAGCCATTTGAGATTTTGGCATTATTACATTTTTCTCTCAGGCTCACAATAGGAGGTTGACGTTAAATGTGACAATCTTGAAAAAAAGCACATAGCACCTAGTTACATCTTCGAAGTTCATAAGCAATTTTAGATAAAGTGGTAACGGCACAACACAAGTAATATAACGTTTTATATTATCAGGCGGTCGTTTGTGCTTTACATCTCAATTGTTGATATAAGGTACTAATATTTATTTACAGTAAAACATAGTTATTCAAATCTGCAACACAATCCCAGAATGTGTGATTACTGTTGCCACCCAAAGTGATGCATAGCACAAACTAATTTGGGGAAAATATTTTTTTATGGATCATGAGGCTCAAATGATCACCTAGTGTGTAGTATGCTCTGTCCCATCCAATTGTGTAGGTTGTCCTTGAAACTGTCAGTATACTGAATACTACTGTACTCTCTACACAGTGTCGGTATATTTCTAAAGCGGGATAAATTCCTTTCAATATCTCGTGGCGCCGCCTGAATGACTCATTACTGTTCAACAATAACTCCTGGTGCATTCCTACTGTAGCTGTGCCCTAAAAAGACCTCTGGCACTTAACCACCAAGAGGAGAATAAAGCCTATGCAAACTGTCACTAGGAGTAATACCATGCAAATCTCCAGTTTGTAACCCAAAGTGTACAGTCACCGGAGGAAGGTGATTCCCCTATCTCTCTCCACAGCTGTAATCAATTCAAATACACACATGCCAAGCAGGAACAGACTTTCCACTTCCCTTCCCTTCACTTCCCTTCACTTCCATAGAATTCCCTAGATTGGTTCTGTCAGAAGGTTGTTAAAGAATCATTATTCTGAAGAAAAAAATTATTCTCCCTCTCGTTTTATTCCTGACACCTTTCGTGAAATAGAAAAAGACTGCACACCACACACAGCAGGATGCCTGTGCTCTGTGTAATTTAACATGCACTATAAAAGTGCTGATATACAGTATTTAACGCGTATTTCACGCATCGTTTGCATACACAACATTTCACAACATGCCGTGTTATAAGAAGGATGATGGATTGCTGACCACTTTCTTTTAATTGTATTAGCATCAGCATAAACAAGAGAGCTTTGATTGATGAACGCACAAGCTTGTTGTTACTCTCACTACCCTCATTAGGCCTCTCCATATGAGAGGCCATGCTGATATCTGCTTGCTTTAAAAAAAAATCAAAAACATGGGTCAGATCACATTACCTATATAGAAAGTCAATGCTAATGTTGTTTCATAAATGCAACTAATGAAATAGCAGTTACAAGGTTGTAAGCACTTTAATTTTGAGGGTGTATTTCATAAACAGTAATTGTGTGGAAGAAAAAGTTACAAGGCAAAGAAATGGAAGAAATGGAAATAAAACTGATTATACTACTACTACTACATCTTAATGTACAGTTTTACACATACATGCAGCTAAACCACATCTGAACCAATGGAAGTAATAAACCAAGGATATTTACAGACCAATAAAACTAGTAAATAAAGATAAAAAATCTGAACAGGGGTTACGTGCTAAAGTCGTAACGTAATCTGTATACTTGTGGGCCAGCGATCAGGCCCACACAGGCACAGAGAGGGTGAAGGCAGCTGCAGAGTCATCCCAAACAGATGGAGTAAGAAAAATGTGATCCAGGTGAGAGAATAGATGCATATGTCCCATGGTGCTGATGGTAGCTGCCCAGACACATTTGATGTAGCACTATACAGAGGCATCTGGTGTTTGGTGCTCACGCTGCTAATGATGATGAATGTTTGTAATGATGGCGACCCAACACATGAGAGAAAGCTAAATTCTTCACTCATATTGTTTTTTTCTGATGCCATTTTGCTGACTGATGCTCAACACATGTTGGATTTACTTTTTTGATTGTTTTTCATATGGTTCAATTATTAAGTTCAATTGTATTTCAGTTTTATTACATTCTTTTGAATTTAATTTTGTTTTTTACACTTCTGGTTGGATGCTTAACTGCATTTATTTTGTCTCAGCACCTGTCCTGTGAATCTTTTGTTGTATAGTGCAGTCCAAACATTGTGAACAGAACAGGGCCCTGTTTCTCGTACCTGGCTTACTGAGTTAGCGGGCTAATTGCCAGGATAAGATGACGTAGGTCAGGCTTATTCAGTTTCTCGAAGCAAGCTTAGATAAATCACCATAGCAACACAGCCAAAAATGTAAACCTGCTCCCGGGCAGGCTGACTGAAATTCACTGGATAAATTGGCCACTCCCACCGGACAAAAAAGGCAGCTCCCTTCCTCATTGATGAAGGAGCGATATAGTTATATTGGGAGAGAGTTCTTTGAGATCGCCAAGATCCATCCTCACATTATTATGACTTCCTGTACGCGGCGCTATAGATTCTGCCGTCAAGGAATCATTTATTTACGAGAGCTTCTCGAGCCGCGGACACTGATCACTACAGGCGCAGCCGATCGCCCGTCTCACAGACAGAGACTCGCCCTGCATGCCGCGCTGTTCTTAAGTTTATTTAGCGCTTAAGAAACTTATGGATGTGTTGAAAGCTCTCATAATTATATGACAGTGTTATTAGTACACCATACATATCATTATTGTAGAACATGATTAAGGTGGACTCGTGATAAGAATACAGAGAATCGCACACAATTTATTTTCACTGATTCAATTGATTGAATTTCTGATTATGAATAATACATATATACTGATCCGCCCATACACATATTCAAACTCCTAGTTATATAGAAATATACACATACATGTATATACATATAGTACATGATTCATACGCGCATACAGTACATATATCCTCATAAGTATATATTTATTCGCAAATATAATCTGATTGATCTGGGTGATGAAGCACTTAAAATTTGCCGATACATTTTCCCAACACTGACGCATTTAACTTGTCTGATATATTTGCGGCGCTTATGTCTCGCAGCGGGGCGGTGTTAAGGTGCGTTCATGGCAACAATGTTACAAAAACGTTGGAATATTCACAACACGTTTGCTTTGAATGATTAAGGTATTGACTTCCTCATATGTCTTCATGATCATCTCCTGCTTCTCATCGGAGAAATAAAAAGAGGTTCCTCTGAGTTTATTTGCCATTGTACAGTTAGAACATCGTGGTGTCAGTGCTCGATTATTATCCCTTCTGAAGAGGAACGGACACGCGCATTTATCCAGATGACTGACGTCTGGCTAGAATTAACGAGACCGTTTCAGCGCGGATCAGCCGTGAAGAAACCCAGATAGCCTGATGTCAATCATCTCGCTAATTTAAGATGGAGATTAGGACATTTGCTTGACTTTGTTTAGCCAGGTACGAGAAACAGGGCCCAGCTCTCCTTTTAAATAGTTTATTATTGGGTTTAATGTTCTAATAAATCATGTAATTTTAGTGATTTCTGAGTTTTGAAGATTCAGCAACCACACACAGTGTAGCTCAATGCGTTGATTTATTATCATCTGTGTGTACTACGAAGACGTGGTTTACAATATACATTGGAAAGCATGAGCTTGTATTCGCACCAGAGCATGATAATCTTATTGTTCAGGTTTATGCAACAAAAAAACTATGTTAGTTCAACAACTGTTGCAGTTTTAGCTTCATACTTTCAATAGTTTTATAAATATACAATTTTTTTTATGGATTTGCTGGTTATTTTAATGTCATCTGCCTGTAGTAGTGCTAATTTCATTAATTTACAACACTGTATGTATTACACTACATATATTGTGTTAATAGCCACATGCTGCATCATGTTTTCTTTGATGAGTAACTAAGTTTATTAGCTCAATAAATCCCTCTTGTCTCAGTGTTATTTTTCATCAGCCCACATGATAGCGGATTCTGGGAGCAGGCTGTGGGCAGGGGTTAGTTTTCTCACTATAAATGCCTTGACCAAAATGTCATGCTCACGCATGCTGTCACGATGGATGAAGCACATGCGGAGAATGAGAAGTAGGCCTGGGAGTGTACCACTGGGAACACCCTTCCATCATCTGTCTAAACAGGCCTGGAGGGCTCGGATCACAAAAAACACTAACTCTGCTCCCTACCAAGATGTGCCATAGGGTTTCTGGAGGATTACACAAATTTAGTTTTATAGTTTTAGCAAATCCACTGTGGGTATTGATATCACACAAGGCTCATTCAGAACATTGAGGACCTGTCACTATTGCTGGCAAGCCTCATTGTGCACTCAATAATAGCCATCAAATATATTCTTCCTTCTTTTCTTATCTCTGTAAGACCAGTCTTTGCTAAGGTAATGGGTCAGTGAGTGGGTGGCTGATTAGTTGATTTACCCTATTTAAATATTTTTGTATAGATTTACTGGCTGAAAATGAAAGGCATTGGAATCCTCTGGACCCACGGGGTAGCCACATGGCTGACTTCTATCAAAGCATGAGCATTATACTGACGTATGCCTTTGTTTCCCCCTAACTGCAGCACACTGCCACTTGGGCAGGCAGAGTCATGGATCTCAACAATCCAAGATATTATACCAATATTAATAGAGATTGACGATCTGCCAATTTGTAATAAATAAACACAGGTGGTATTGCACAGCTCCGAACACCTTAAGTAATTTGCTTTACACCATACCATAAAATATCCTCTTCTTTGCCTCCATTCACGCTAAAAGCAGTGTTTACTGGGTTGGCCAGTTGAGACTGTTATGTTGTAGGCATCAGGCACGATAGGAGGAAGCCCTCAGAGCTTAGTCATTAGTGCACTGCCTTGAATCTGATTTAACAGGATGACTAATCTCATCCAAGTCACTGGTTCGTCAACAGGAGACAACTCCAATGAGGAGAATATCCGGTCACAGTCTTATTTTTATCCCGGTGACAAGAGGAAGCTGACAAGAGGGAGACAGGGGAGACGCCATAATGGCAGTCTGCTCTGTGTGTGTGTGATGGATATCTTTACACCATGTGGAACACCATTATGCATGACAGTGTCATCACTGGCACATAGCCACCACCATCAAATCTCCTTGTTTGTTAAGAGCATTCTGCCAACATGGCAAGTGGAAATGGAAGCAATCAGCTAATTTCTGACAGCTGTGATAACAAAAGGAAATAAAAAAGGACATTGATGGAGATCCATGACCTGATGGGGGATCAGGGTAATGCTTCAGTTATGCAAAAGGCTATGGACTTGGAGTGGGTTAGACATTGTAAATATAACTCAATCTCAAAATTCAGAGTGAGTCAAGAAGAAATGTGTAAAATACTTTTTCCCCCCTGCACATATTACTATACAAAGGGGATTAGTGATAAATAATTTCAAATCATCTTTAAAATGAACAGGAAATACATCCTAATGCTTGAGATAGTCATTATGTACAATATCTATTTCATGAAGTATCAATACTTTACCCAATGGGGGAAAGAAGTAGTAAGATATTTTACTTTAGTACCAATACTACATTATAGAGTTACAAGAAACATTTCCACTTTTTTATTTTATTTTTTAATAAAGTATTAGCATCAAATTATTCTTAAAGTGAAACGAATAAAGCAATAGCTGTATTCGGAAGAAGAAAAAAAACACTTAATTAAGCTGTAGTTTGTTTGATGACAATTCATGAAAGAATGTAGCCCTGCTTTGAACCAAAATCCCCTCTGTTCAATTTAAATTTTCAATTACATTTATTTTGTAGAGCCCAAAATCACAAATTTGCCTCATAGGGCTTTATAATCTCTACACATGGAGAGAAAAAGGGAAGACACCTTAGGGAGAGCAACAGAGGAGGATTCCTCTCCCCGGATGGACAGAAGTACACTAGATGTCATTTGTACAGAATGAACAACATAACAGTTACAGCACGTGCAATGCATATGACAGAAATGATTCATCTGAGAGTAGGCATGGGAAAAAAGTTACAACTACCAGAAATAACAGCAACAGCGGATATATTAAGTAATAATAATAATAATAATAATAATAATAATAATAATAATAATAATAATAACGATAATAACGATAATAAAGTCAGTAATGTATTGGCAACACTAACTGTTGTCTTCTGTGAAAACCCACTGGAGTAGTTTGGGGGTCAAGCATCACGCTCAAGGACACAACAATTTGTGGTTATGCGCCAACATGTCTGAGCTTCAGGCGACTAGCACAGTATGCTCTATTAAAGGACATGCATTTATAGTCCATGTCAACAACACCAAAACATGCACACACTTACGGCCAAGAAAAAAGCACTCAACACACATACTGTATATCACAATGAATGGACAGATACATTGATTGTGTATGAAACATAAATCAGATTTATGACGTGTTGGACCGGGCTTTTGCTGTGAAGGTCCCGGTTCGCCTGGTGCAATGTTTTAAGTGAGGATGTTTGCTATTTTGATTTTGTGTATCTATTTTCCCATCCCTGAAATCTTTGAAGACCCGCTTTAGGCCCTTCGCATTTAAAGCCTTTGAGCTCTGTTTTTTTTTGGTATGAATTGGTTCTGCATCACATTTAGCATTGTTTTATGCCTTTGTCTTGTTCTGAATTCCTAAAAATCTTTATTCACCGCAGAGAGTACATGAGAAAAGATTCTAATTTAAAAAGTGTTCCCCACAGTATCACCCTACGAGGCATTAAACCATGCAGTACAGTTCACTGAGCTGTGTTCAACACTTCCCGGAAGAAGTGTCCTCTGTGTGACTTCTTGAGGAGGAAACGAAACTCAAACAATAACACTCAAAATGAATTTGTGCCGGACTATTTATAGCGTGCAGATACTTGGAAATATGAGTAAAAAAGAGAAAAAACAGCTTTTCTTTTTGGAAGACATCTCAACATCAACGGTCTGCTGCTTCTGCAATGTGACGTCAGAGAAGTGCACCTTATCGCAGCGCCATATTTAGAATGGCAAGCTTAATGGCATTAAACGATGTTACAGGGGCTAGAATTTGCACAGTTGTCATGGATGACGAGGATCCTGCCTCAAGTCTGTGAAAACTAGGTATAGTATAGAGCAGGGATATTCAACAAAAATTCAGCGAGGCCCAGTTAGAGAGAATTTCATCATGCAAAGGTCCGGAGCATCTCAATAATGTCCAATTTGCACGATATGATCTTGTGCCATATGTATTGAAGTAGCCAACAGTTGTATGAACATATGTATGTAATCAAAAACTGACTGTCAAATTAAATAAATAAAGTTCAATTGAATAACATCTAAATAATATTTATTATTACAGATTTCCAATTGAACTGGATTAATTATAAACAATACACACTCTAATAATAACTACATTATCTTCTCTTATTTCAGGTGAAATAAAGGCTGGATTTAAAATAGAAAGCGTTTGAAAAATGTGACTCTTAAAATAACGTATTTAACTGAATTGTCCTGCAGCTTTAAATTCAGTTTATTTGGGGGTCAAGCGATGTGGGGTTAGGGACTTTATCTGTGGTTATTAAACCACTTGTTAAACCTGACCTCAAGGTTCTATGCTCTGACCTCAAGGTTCTATGCTCTAACCTCAAGGTTCTATGCTAAAAAGAGAAATGTATGTGCAGGGACTTTATCTGTGGTTATTAAACTACTCGTTTCAGCTCATTTCTCCTCTCTGTTGACATCATTGTTGGTCAGTTAATTAACGCGTTAGGATTCTGATCATATTGGCCTCTTAGGTTTATTTTTCTGTGCCTTAATTTCGGATGTGAGTCGGCATGTTTGCTCAAAAGATCTGTGCTTTGTCTCGTGGTGGCGCTTCACATTGCTGCTTATAATATCGCTGAACATGATACATACTGCTTTTGAACTGGTTGTGGGGATAATAAACATATAAGAAGAGTCTGTCCATTCTTGGTTCAAGGCTCCAGTTAAGCCTTCCACATTTCTCTTTTTGGAGCGCCAAGTGAAATAACTTCTCTGACTCAAGTACTTTTTCCATATCGGGTCTCTCTCCTGTCGCTTCTGTGTGTGTGACTATCTCACTCGAGTCGAGGGCGGTGCTTAACAGAATACACACATGTGATTGGCCGAGTAGGATCACGTGAGATGATTTACAAGGCGTGCAATTGGTCGGTGTGTTTCCTGGACCGCTGAACGAGAGCCGCGAAGGCTAGAAAAGCTGCGCCGGTTAAATAGAAGTGATCCATGAAAATGTAATAATCCTCAATTATCTATTGGTTTTCGATCCAGGGTCCAGAGACAAAGGCGTCTGGGTCCGCCTGTTAGTGACCCCTGGTATAGAGTATAAAAGCAAGAAATGTCCCTCTCAAAGCCAACACGTCCCAACTTGTCAAATACAGCAGCTTGGTCAGTGGCCCCACGCTCTTCTTTCTGCTCGTTACACGCATACACTGTCTTTACAAAATTAACTTCTGTGTTCACTGGTAACAACTTGGCTAGGTTTAGACAACACAACTACTTGTTTGATTGTAGGAAAATATCGTGGTTTAGGTTACAGTCAGAACGTTACACAACATTATGTCATTTTCAAGTTTGTCAACATTGACTTTTGGTTTCACATGGACACAAACATCTGTCTCTTGGGTGAAAGTCCTGTCTTCTTTGACTCGACTGTCTACCCCGACCTCCTCCCTATGAGGACTTTTTTGCTCTTTATACTATGCCACCGGATTTCCTCATAGTTTGAAGCTACGTGACGGTTTAGCAAGTGAGCACGTGCTGCCCAAGCTTGATATGCCGATGAATAGACCAATGTTGGGTTCTCAAAATATTAAAATGGCGATGAGATACATACACGTTGTCTGAAGTGTAGCTGTCAATAGAAAAAGTCAAAAAGTCAGTCAGGTGGTGAGATCTTGGCGACAAGTTATTCTGCGCTGACAGATGACATTTCTGTGAGGTTGCATCTGGAGTATGCTGGCACTGAGGCAAAGCTGGCCTTTCACTCTGTCTGACTAAATAGCATTCATCAGCAAACCTCATACACACACGTATACACTCTCACACACACACACACACACACACACACACACACACACACACACACACACACACACACACACACACACACAAATGTAAATGGCAGATGGCTCTGTGCGTGTAATGTCCCCTCTCTTTGTCATATTGTACCGGTGGTTTGTATATGCTGCAGTCATCACTGCCCTGCAAAGTCCTTGCAATTATGTTAATGACAAAAATATGAGGACTAGTCTGGTGTGGCGATCGATTACAACCACACAAGAGCGTTGATAAGCTAGTTCAACGGGATATACTGATCTCCTTTTTTCTTTCCTTTCCCTCTGCCATTTCTTCCTCTCTCTTCTCCTTCCTTTGTTGCCTCATTGCACACGCTGAACACGTGACAGCTCACTGTCAGTGTGTCCACCCTATTCAAATGAGGGTTGGCCTCAACTGCGAGTATCTCTGCCTTCATTTTGGGCTCAGAAGTACAGCAGCAAGCATGCATGGAGGCACAAGGTGGCAAAGGGATTCTCCCCCAGTGATTCATTTGAACTTTTCCTCTCTTTGAAATGGCATCACAGAGGCCTTGCATGATTAATGTCGCCACACTTACATACACTGTTCAACACAGAGTGCCAGCTGAATATTTGAAAAGCAAGAGCTTTTAAGAATGCCCGAAGGCAGGTCTGGGAATATTGTGGTTTGATTGGCAATCAGCTTTCTATTCAACCTTTCCAATAATCTATGTAATGCCATACATTTAGAACACACACGCCAACTACTTGAATGGCACTGCATTTTTACAACAGTGTGCAAACCGGCTCATTAAAGGGTACCAATACTGTGTTGTGTGTATATGTGAATAGAGCAAAAGTATTCCATACACAGGAAGGATATCATTTCGGAAAAATGTTCTTGATTTAATTCACAGTTTCACGACTACTTTAAAGTATGCTGGTATTCGTCTATACAAACCAAAATTATGTGTACTTGTGTGCCTTTCATTAATAAAAATCTAAGGGCTCCAATCAGTGATGGCACAAAGAGAGACATAACACTGAGAAGTGTGTTTGATCTCTGATCTACTTCAAAAGACAAGTGAGAAGTGATACAAGGAAAGGCGCAATACAGGAGTTATTTCCTGCATTCCACGCCCATCATTTCCAAGAAGGGATGTTCGCAAGAAGCCAGCAATCCAAGTTTGCTTGTGCTGATTTGCAGCGGAATAACAACAAGAAAGAAAGAGAAAAGAATATGAAGGAGAGAATTGTTCGGGAGACACCGGTAGCAGGATTGTCTGTTCTGCAAAGAGAGTTGGAGGTAAATAAATCAATCAATAATTACAACTTCCCCTGATATTTCCCTTTCCCTGTGTCTCGCATTCTCCTTGGCTTTGAGTTGTTGCTGCTGTCATTGCCTGTCAAAACACAATTTTACATTGGTTGATGATACACAGGAAAGAAAAAAAGGTGTCCGAAACAAAAGAAATTCCAGGATGTATTTCCTCTTTTTAATTACTTCGAGTCATATTTATGGTTTATGTAAATATTTATGGTTGAATTATGTTATGAACATGTAAAATGGATTTATATGCTCTTGTAAGGCCAGGCTTTGCAGTTTTTTTGCTATGTCACATCAGTAGCTTTGGTATTGATTCATGGGAGTACGAGGACTTGGAGAGTGAGGAAGAGTTCCTGATGAAGAATGCTGCCCCCATTTTGGTACATCTCTCAGATTGCGTCTTTGAAAATTCCCACATAGCAATCGTCACTGATGGCAAGTGCCATTTTGCTTCCGATTTGGGGCTTTTGTATGTGATCTCCAAAAACTCACAACAATCTAATTCATAATATATTATAAGCAATAATTATGCAACATCTCCGCAATAATATTTTAAATATTTACTTGATGCATACACAAATAAAGTAATTCAGAGATCAGGTGAATTGTATCTGGGCACAAAAGTCTAAAATGGGTAAATTAATACGACATATGGATTCCTTACATTAAGTGAAAAAAAAAACATCTGTTAAATGGCGTCTAGGCCTTGAGGGAAACAGCCTGACTAGTAGCTGAAAAGGTTGCTTTGATCTATGACATCAACAACAGTATGAATTGCAGAAAAGCAATATAACATCTGTTGTCCATGCACGCATCTTGTGTCAAAGTACTCTTTATTAACACTAACCCTGAACTAAAGCCTCCACCCTGCACCGCCCATCGCCTCAAAGAAATACAAGCTTGTCTGGGGCTTTGATTATTTTTCGGGAGGATATGTGGAATGACAAACAGCAGTTCATTATAAAGCACTGAGCCTCTAAGAAGTAGTCTGACTCGTGGGTAGCATTTAATAAATTATCCTGTGTTTTCACTTATATTGTGACTGACCAACGGAGCAGCCCTGATCGTCACATATTATCCTCTAGTGGAGTGTCTTCTTGGTGACTCCACGCTGAGACTCTGATGCTTCACTTTGCACCTTTTGCCTCTGAGACTAAACAACAAGATCCATCCAGTGAGAGCAATGGGAACTTTTCTAATTATTGCCACAATCATAATCATGCTTGTGTCGCAGAAATGCCTCTCTGGGCTCTGTAGTCCCGTTGCTAGATGGATGGGGGCACACAGGGAAAATGCTAATCAACATCCGGCCTCATTAACTTGTACTGGGGTACAGCAAAAGAGCCTCTTCACTCCGTTTAAGGGTGGATGTAATCAGAAGCAGCATCTACCCATATTTCCTTCTCAGGGGAAAGGGAAAGGTACATAGCTCTGAAAACATACTCACAGTAAGTCCTCAGCATGGGAAAACCATTTGGATTATAATTGGATTTAAGAAGAAAGCCCTATGTGTTTGACTAGCTTCATCAAATAGTGTGATTATTTAAATGTCAATCATTGAGATTTCCTTGGTATTTTCTCTGAATTTGTTTTCTCTCTGTGGGAACCCACTTGTACTGTACATAGCGAGGGAATCCAGCTTGTCATGGCCAACTTTAAAAGCAGGCATTGACCACATCTTACAGAAAAGTAGCCAACATTCAACTTTCCTACCTCTTCCCACTGGTGGATGTAGCGAATTAGTCTCGAGAGACGCAGGAGTCGCAGCAAGCTGAGAATCTTTGTGAAGCGGACAATCCGCAAGGCGCGAGCTGTCTTGTAGAAATCTGAATCGATGCGCGTCTCCACGATGAGGAAGATGTAGTCCACGGGGATGGAGGAGATGAAGTCCACCACAAACCAACTCCGCAAGTACTTGATCTTAATCTGTTGCGGATCCAAGATGATCTCTGTGTTGTCCTCCTTGACGATACCAGTCCTGAAATTGAGGACCAGATCCATGAGGAAGAAGGTATCGGAGACCACGTTGAACACAATCCAGGGTGGCGTATGTTCATCCTTGAAGAATGTGATGCCCACGGGGATGATGATGAGGTTGCCCACCATCAGCAGCAGCATGGTCAAGTCCCAGTAAAACCTTATTGCAAACAGAAATGGAGAAAGACAGAGATGGGATGGTAAAAGAGTCAGAACATAGCAAAATGTTCTAGCTAATGCTTAGACACATCCTGCCAAGTTAGAGGGTATCACTAATCTTCTGTGTTTTTTTTTTTTAACTAATTATATATGGACTGTATGAAAACTGTGTGTATATCTCATTGCATCATGCAGTAAATACACCGCTCAAAGTATGGGCGGGGCCTTGATGAGGATATGCATATGAATCCTACCTCTTTTTAGAAAATGGCCTAACCACAATACATCAACTCACATGCACACTGCAACAGCTTGGCAGACATTGCAAAAGTATAGAGATTGTTTCTATCCAACCACAGATTCACTGTACGAGCAACCAATGATGGGACCCACTCTGAGACTCATCATCTCTTCATTTTTATTATTTTACCTTTGGGTGTGCATGTGTGGTGGAAGCCAGCATACCCACACAGGATGTAACGATAGCGTAATAACCTATATGTAACTTCTCTACTATGCCAGGCGGCAGCTTGACAGGAAAGCTATTTGTGTTTGTACTGTAAATCACAACTCAAAGGTCAATGAGGGTTAAATGTTAATTAATGTACTGTGACCTCATCCGTCTTCTAGGCCTGAGAGTGTGTATATAAATTGCACTCTTTGCTGGCTTGGTAATTGAATCCAGATTGGCTCTTTTGTGTTAAGGGTGATATAACCTGGATACTCCAGAGATTGCACTGTGAGGGGGTCCTGCATGATGGACCAGCCCAGTGAGCTTTGATGATGTACCCACCTCACCATTAACTGGGCCACAATGACCTGTCTCTGCCCAAAGCCAATTTCAAGAGCAAGGCCATAAGAAACCAGGAAGAAAGGAAATACATAACCAGGGTATATTTTTTTACTGCAAGCTAGCAAGTCTACAGCAAAACTGCAGGCTGCTAGTAGCAGACACTTGAGTTGTAATGTGCTCAGGTTACAGGTTAACAAGAGCATTTCACACATGCATGCATACATGCAAAGTATACACAGACACACATCTCAGGTTCATATTGCACACACAGAAACATATACACATACACACACTGAGGAAACAAGGACAGTAATTGGAATTCTTCAAAGTAAAAGGGTATCTACTGTTCCAGCTTTTTGTCAAGTGGAGTTAGACAGACCTTGCCACCACTGTTTTCTCATGTTAAGACTGAAAGCCCAACAGGACAAGAAAAACGTCAAAGGAAGAAACACGAACATAGATTATGACATGTGTTCTTCATATTGCCATGTTATCTAATGTCATAAATGCTAAATAGTATGTGCATTGTTTTGCATCCCCTCAGCTGCAGCTTACTACTAAAATGCAAGTGTGCTTCCAGCACTTGACAGAGCAATGATTTAAAAGTTTTCTGTTTCTACAAAAAATGTAAATATGTCCCTTTGTTTTGCTATCAACTGTGATGACTCAACCGCAACCAAGTCACCAGAAAATGTTGACATTGTAGGTTTCTGCAAACCACGGGATACTTTGAATGTCGAGGTGTCTGAACCAAAAGATATTCATATAAGTTTCAAATCAGCCTTGTATCATGCTTGCAGAAATGCACAATTACACATGGTTAGCGTTGTGAAATGATTGGTTAGCTTTCAACAACAAAACAACAAGAAGCATACAATAGAATTAAGGATAGTCAAATATGTGTTTCCATTCTTAGAGGCAAACATGGGTTTTCATTGAATTCACCATCGTAAAAGATTACTTTAAAAGAGACTTGAAACTTCCTTGAGTTAGGTTACTCTTGTGTTGTCTGTCACATTATCATTCTGCAACTGTAGTTTAACGAAGATTAACACACAAAACCAATGTAACTTTGAAAATGTTTTAGATATAATGTATCTAAAACATTACATGTTACAGGATAGCTTGGATAAAACTGCTAAATTATATATTAAAAAAATAAAATAATTTTATCCTTGTATTAAAACTAGTATTATACTAAGATACAGAGTGATAGTCCATGGTTGGCACAACATTGTTATTCTGTTGCACTTTTTTTTAATAGCAGACTAAGAGTCCACAGAAGTGATTCTTAACTCACTATGGGCCAGGGTGCCGGATGACCTTCTAATTCACAATGAAATTTGATCATAAACCAAAGTATCGGAGAAATGGACTTTGAGCTGATGATGCATGCACTTTTAGTTCAACAACTTGCTATTTTTCAGAACCACAAAAGAATAAGACAAGCAATAGAGGTAAAGCCCGACAAAGATATTTGGCTTCAGTTAGATGATACAGTATGAATGAAAATAGAAAAAGAAGGGCCGGAGGAGAGCTTCTCAACATCTTTGCAGAAAGAACAAGACAGCATGCTGTCTGAGACCTCTGGAAGGCACCCTGGCAAAACTACTGCTGCCACCTGTTTGAGTAAGCCTTACGTGTTATAGGATGGTGAGGATGGGTGGGATTGATAGCAGCTCTTGTATGTTCACTGTGAAAATGCATCTTTCTAAATATGAAAAAAAATGCACCACACAAAAAACTACAACCAAAGCAAATCAGGGCATGGCACCTTTTTGTAGTGCCATTGGATTTTCAAATAAATCAATAAACTGGTGGAAGACGTCCTACGACCATCAGTGAGTTTGAGGTCTCCCCTTAAACAAAATTGTGATTGACACACTTTAATGTTTTGGGAAGGAAATCGCTCAGTATAGAGAATTTCAAAGAGCTGGAATCCTTGTGGATTTTTAAGTGTTTTTATGTGTATGTGTAGATTGTGTATATACATGCACGTGTTCTGTGTGCAGTGTGTGTGTGTGTGTGTGTGTGTGTGCATGTGTAGAGTAAATGCTCGTGATTTCTCCTTTTCACTCTTGTGGTTGCCTTCTGATGGAGGTCAGGCCACCTAAACATAGCAGGGATCCATTTACTGTGTTTTATTATTCACTGGGACCCTGACATAGAAGAACATTGCTCTATAAATACAGTTGGGCGAGTGCGTGATGTTAGGCGGACATTTCAAAGGCATTAAACAATCCCATATCTCTGTATGCATCCCAAATCACTAACTCATGCTGTGTGCTGGTATGCCACCTGTCTTGAAATAAAATGAAAGCAAAATGCAGCGACCTTGCAGTGGTGCTGTGAAGGTGGTTACCAAGTGTTTGGGGAGAAGAAAACATCTAATTTGAGACGCTTGTATCTTATCTTAAATCCAATTCATGTTTATTAAAGCAATTCCATCAATTAAATAACTTGTTTTATGTAAAACAAATAATGAGCAAAATGTGGAAACTGCTGACATTTTTTCCTACATGATTGCATCTTTTTGCTTTCATTTGGATGTAAACAAAGCTTTTTAAAAATACAAAATAGATCAGATAAAAACATAGATATAGTCTACATCAGTGGTTCTCAACTGGTCTGGCTCCGGGACCCACTATCACCCCTGAATGACAAGCCGCGACCCAAATCGAGGAACATTCTCAACTTCTTAAAAGTATTGAATGAAAAGATGGTGCAGTTTGAACCTGAGATAGTACAGGATATGTATGCTAACACAAAAACAAGTTTAATAACCAAAACGAGCAGCTGGTGGCGATGATAGAGAGGGAACTATTCCCTTTTACACTCAATTAGCTGCATTTTAATTAAAAAACTAAAACTGCATCTTCAGGACACGAGGTATTACAACATATATAACAATATAGAATCTTCAGCTATTTTTAAACAGACTCAACAGCTTTCATGCACAAACAGTCCAACAACTAAAAAGTAGTTTCAAAAAGACTGAAATTACCTAACTTTAACTGAGAACACACACTCACCGAATCTATGACAAACACTTTACTGTGGAACACGTCACTGTGTTGAGGAGCAGCTTTTCCACTAACTCAAAATAAATTAAACAAAAGTGGAATTCAAAAGTACTCATATATACAACATTAACTTCTCTTGTGATTACCTCATCAGTAGGTAAATACTGAAAAACATTGTGCTTTACAGAAAATTAAGCAGCACTCAATTCTCCTCCCAACCCCAGAGTTTTTTCCTGTCATGCAGGCAGCACCATCAGTTGTCAATGTTATATTCAGTAGGCTGTTTAATTTAATTATCCTAAAAACCCAGAGTCTCCCCCATATCAGGATGGTTTGACCCAACCTGGCCCACGCTGCTGAAAACATGGAGGGACAAGTGCAAAACCAGTTGAAACCAGAGCCGGCAAAATAACGACACTTTTTTTTTTCAGGCAAAGGCCTGCGACCCACTGAAAACGGGTTGAGAATCACTGGTGTACATAATCTATATAATCTACGGAATAACGTGGCCAGACCTTGAGTATGTTTGTATGATTATACAGGATGACCACTGGGAAACATCAGAGCTGTCCGCAACGACAAGGAAGTAGACTAAAAAAGTGTTTCAATTGAACACCCGCAAAGCAGAGAACCACTGGAAACATTGGGAATGAGAAGCAGAATAGCCCACACGTAACTTGTTGTGGGGAGTGTTCAATGTACTGACGAGGGGAGCCCTGACATTTTGCTGTCTGTAGGGATGGAGCCAAAGTCCACTCTGCTCTCCGGTGTGGTGACCAGGGACGGCAGGAACATGTTGTCACCCTCAGAGTGCATCTGACTACATGATAAGCCTCTCTCAGTCTCCTCACCCTGCCAGCCAGGCTACCTGAAAGGGACTGTGAGCCACCAAAAACAGCCTGATATGGACACATGCTTACCTTTCAGGAGTAGCCTATATTTAAATTGAGGCGGCACAAGGGATACAGGAATGTGGGGTGTGTACAGTCCTGCACATATACGGGGGGTATATGTTTGTATTTGGGCATGCATAGGTGTGTGCTATTGTTTAGATTATCCTTGTAGAGATGTCTATCTGTTGGCTGTCATGCTGGGAGAGTGATGGCAACGCTTGCAAGCAGATCATCTGTCATGTCAGGTGCAAGTGGCAGACAGCATTTAACAGTGCCTCCCTTTATTCTGCACCACATTGACTGAATGGGAACAGCAGATGAACAGTGAGTACTCCCAGAATGCACTTATACAAGGGCACTAGCCAACATTGTCTGCACTGTAAATGTGAGTTGGGCTGATTAAATGATAGGAATGTATCTGTTTTGAATGAGAAAGCCGTTTCCCTTTTGAATAATTAATTACTGTGTGTGTGTGTGTGTGTGTGTGTGTGTGTGTGTGTGTGTGTGTGTGTGTGTGTGTGTGTGTGTGTGTGTGTGTGTTAATTGGCAAACTCCAGTGCTGAGAAATTAAGCCAACACTGCCAAAAACTGCAATTCTTAAAATGTGTGGCTAGCTCTAAAAGCGAGTCAATATCCATAGAGCCCCATGTTAAAATGGCCAACTTTACCTGGTACAAAAAAGTAAGGCATAATTGAGGGATTGGCTGCTTTGAGTGACAGATGGGGGCCATACCAGGTTGCTAGCTGCTAGCGTCTAGCTGCTAACTGCTAGCTTCTAGCTGCTAGCTTCTAGCTGTCTGCTTTACTGCAACACCCAGGACCACCTCAGCCCCAGCAGCTCTCTGCACATTTTTGGATTAGATTAAAAATGGTCAGAAAATCACTCCGAGATACCAAATCAGGACACCAAGACCTTGAGGAACACCAAAGAAAAATACATCCTGTAATTTGGTATAAAAAACATCTGGCGTTTAGATGGCGAGCAGTCGTGCTCTGGAAATTGATTAGTAACCCCCTTGTTGTTATTATTATACACATAATATGCAGAAACTATTTTTAGAATGGATAAAGACAATACATGTTAATCCAATGCCAAAAAATGCACGTTTTAAAATTGCATGGAATTAATATAACGTGGGTGTATCTGTAAAAGGGAGTCTCGTAGGTACCCATAGAACCCATTTTCATTCAGGTATCTTCAGGTGAGAAGACAAGAGACGCCGATGAAAATGTCCATACCTGTTATTCAAAACAAAAACGTAGCCTAACTTTGGAGGTATATTTACCCTCCTTCCCCCACAAGCTAGCATAACATTTGTACCAATGGATGCTTTAGGTCGTTAAACTTTAAATCTGAACCCGCTACAACCTATTGAAGAGAGTAATGTCGGCCAGGATCCTCGGTCTGTAGTTTAAGGACACAGAATCTAAATCCATATTTAAATGGCTCCTTAATGCTTAATTAATTAACAACATTTACAGGAACCACATAACCTGATGGAGGTCTATGGACCGAAAACTCTTCCACACTTGTCGACCTAGGTGTGCAAAAGTTTGCCCTTTTAATATCATAATGCATAGATGTTTTTCCCTTGTTTGATGTTTAATAAGCCACTCAATGTAATGTTCTATAATTTAATTTAAAATGTGTCAATAAGTGTTAAAGGCAGAGTGAGGGTAATGTATTACTTATTTAGCTAATTTACAAAGTAACAAATAGCTAATTTAAATTGTTCAACTTAAAAGATAACTGAGAGACCAACAACCTAATTTACCCCATTATCATTTTTGAATGAATAAATGAGGAAGATTACAAATTAAGCATGAAAGGCTCCTGTGAGATAGACAAAAACACTACATTGTACATACGCTACACTTAGCGAGAAGAAGAGAGGTAATCTATGATAAAGCCTATCACAACTACCAGGAGAACATCTGTAACAGGAAAAAAGTGCCTGTTTATTACCCATAAAATAGAAGCTCATTTGTGTACACATGCCAGTTGGCACTCAAGATTTAAGTGTCTCAGGAGAAAAAAGAAATTGGTTAAAAGGGTTAATCCTATTTTTTTTGTCACCCGCTCCAATGAACTGTCATAACGGTGCTGTCTTTGCCAAGCACAAACAGCAGGCACGTTGCAAATGACACTGGGGCTGTGCAGTTGCAGGTGGCTATATTTAGGTGAGGCACGGTGTTTTATCAAACTATGGCAGATTTCATCAGAGGAAGAGGCAAATCTCCCCAACCTCAGGCTACAAGAAAACAGAGGGATTTACTAAATACCCAGAGAGGGGAGAGGTAAAATTAACTGAAAGGAGTCAACCTTATCTAACACTTATAAAAGAGATCCAGAGACCAGATTACACATAGTTATATGGGAGGTCATGAAGGTAAGGGTGTTTATTCACCCAAAAGCTCTGTAAAGGACTGTTATTCAACACAGCCAAGAGAAAGACAATGTTAATGTAACATCTGCTGCAGAAGAACATTTTCTAATATATATGCCCCTCTTAAAGATCAAACACTGACAAATGAGAAAGAAGAAGGCGCACAGCCACCGAAATACAAAACACAAGTGTGGAGAATGCGATCACAAATTGCTCAGGTCTTTTGAATCACATTAACACATTTCTGGTAACATTTTACAACAACTGAATCTAAGTTATTAACTTTTACATCAGTATTATAAGCACAGCAGGGAAATCAACCTGTATCAGTTATGATCAACTGACAAACTTTAGGTCAAACTTTTGTTATGTTTGAAAAGCATTTTGCATGCATTTGGTCTTTTAATTTTAAACAAAACCTCCCCCTCCCTCTGTCTGTTTGTGGGTCACTTTGTGTTTGGTGCATTATATTGCTTATACTATGATGCCACTGGAATTGGATTTAAAATTATCTTAAAACATACAGATTGCTGCAACTCATTTGCTAACAGGGTGTATTGCTGCATTGTTATATATTGTATGACAGCACATTGCATTAATGATAATACTACTGGTTTGAAGGGAATTTAAATCATTCAGTAGCGTAATCATCACTGAATTGCTCGTTTCTTTCCAATTTTTCTTCATTCAAAATTGGAGATGTGGGCCGCAATTCAGAGGTCTGGAACCAGGCTGACCATCTTAGGGACACTCACTAAATGCCACAGCGCCGGTCCGAGACGCTCAAGAATATGCCCCAGATCCACTCGTTGAAATGAGTCCAGCCTAAACTTGCACTGATGTTTGAATAGCTCAGAAGTGTGCACTTAAGAGCTCTGACTAAATCATAAAATTACCAAAGCCACTTCATAAACTCACCAGATGTAATCAGAGAGCCAACTGAGAAGAATGCTCTGAAGTAGCCAAGTCTGTCCCATTGTCATACCAGTGGGATTTCTTTGAGAGAGAGGGTCTTTCTGGAGACGCAAGTGGCTTCTAAGTATCCACGGCCTTATCCTTCACAGCTTCCCATAGTGCAACCTGCTACTTATCTACTCAGAAGAAAAACTACTGTCTACAGGTAGTTAGCTGTCAGCAAACAAATATGACCCTTGTGTGGAGAATAATAGAGAGACAGTCAGTGGCAGAGCTGTATGAGAGAAGACACAGAGAGGACACAAAGCTCTCCAGCCAGTGCCATCAGCATGCACTTAGCATGTGCCAGTATCTTTGTCCAAGCTTTGTTGACCGTCATCCCGCCACTAATTGCATCTATGTTTTATCATGATGCCTTGTTATCTCCCACAAGGTCCTTAGGGTCATGTCAAAGGGGTCCCCTGTCAGCCAACCTGTGGCAGAGGAAACGCTGGCCGGTGCCTCCCAACTGAACACAAAGACTCCTCCCCCGCTGCTCTGCTGGACAGGAGAGTGCCAGAGAGAGATGGAGCAATGGGATTTCTCCTAAGATAGATGAAGTGCTAGGATAATGTAATGTCTATAATGCCAGGCGCTGATCACACTGTACACCATCACCTTATGCCCTTGCACCAGTACTGGGCCATTATCTTCACCACTTCAGGTGCTGCAATCAGCAAATGTAGCAGCCACAATGAAAGCCTTTTCTATCCATCTCCAAAACGGTGATCTGAGGTCAAAGGGTGACAAGGAGAGAAGAGACACGGAAAGAAGAAATAAGGGGAGGGAAAATGAGACTCTGTATAACATATAAGGATAAAAAGACAAGGACAACCCAGGGAGGAAGATTATGAAGACAGATCCATATCAGTCTGGTCTTCTGGAAATAGGAGGCATGACTTTTCTTCCCACCCTGTTGTTTTGAGCAACGTTACACAAAAGGTAGAGGTGAATAAAACCACAATTAATAGAGCTTAAAAGCTGACGGAAAGCCTCACTAAGAAGACACTCGGAGCATGAAATCAAATCAAATCGGAGAGGAGATGCTGTTTAGCTGATTTCTGCTGGTCTGCGTGAGTAAGCAAAAGCGAAGGCTTATCTGACTGTTAAACCAAACAGGGCAGGATTTATCATGTTTATTTGTTAGCTCTATAATTTCTCGATTGTACATGCTAAACAGGGTCAGGGTTGGATTTACACACACCAGCTTTGCTGCTGCCGCCTCTTCAATCAAACACTGGGTAAAACCTTTGAGGTAAAAAACGAAATGAAATCATCCCTCGCAGTGTTGCTCCAGACATCCCATCCAAGACAAGGAAGACCTCACAAGACAGAATGTCCATGCTAACTGGGAAAGGGGCGCTGGGGCTAGTTGACCAAGGAAATATGTCTTCCTAATCTAGCCTCTCCTTCAGACGAGGGCTTGCACAGCCGGGAGAAAGACAGGCCGGGGAACAGTTCCTGTCAGTGCCCTCTCACTTCTAACGAAAATAAACCTGAACCTGGTCATACACCTATATTCAGGTAAATTTGCTGAAGTTGAGGAGAATAGGCAGAAAACAGTGAAAGATTCAGCAACTGGTTGAAAGAACGTTCTGTTGCAATTTGTTCTTTTCTTCTTCCTGCTTTGTATTTCAGAAAATAAAATAATATAATAAAATAGTATCAAATAGTAAGTGAGAATGAAAAGGCCTTTTGATGTGAAACGCTGCAGATCAATGTTCAGTAACAGGAAAACGTCAAGCTTTGTATCAGCATTATGAATCTACATTTCTAACATTAACACAAGTGTATTGTATGTGATGAGGAAACGAGGGGGTGGTGGGGAGGTACTACACACAGGCACAATCTCCACTCTAAAGCTATCAGGAACTAATATTGGAGGGTTTTTGAGGAGAGCAGTGTGCTGCCTGTTCTCCAATGTGTGCAGCAGGAACTGGTCTGGGGAAAAATTGTATTTACTATGAACATAGCACACCGACCCTACCCCACTCCCACCCCCTCGTCCCGACCCCTATAGCAGCAGTTTGTCTCTCAACACTGCATGTCTCATAATCCAACCATTTGTCTGAGTCTTCTCGACAACCAGCATGTGGCAGGGCCAAACACATTGATCCAGGGAAGTATTTCTTGTGAATCACACCAGTCACACACAGAGTTCTTTATTCAGCGCACTGGACTCTGGTTCAGTCTGAGGAAACCCCACTGTTTCCAAAGTGCTTTAGCCTTCTATACATTATTACAGAGTACACCTGGGGTTATCTAAGGCAATGCCATCCTCCTGCCATGTCTGTTCTCCACAGATGGCTGGAGAGTTGTATTGGCAATGAAATGAATAATGGTAAGCAAGAAACAGAGGGATGATTGAGATGAATAATAAAACCTCATGACACAGTCTTGTCACCATGCTGTCTCTGGTGGTATCTCACAGTCGCCTACCTGAGTCACCAGCAGGTGGAACTGATTATTGTTTCTGGCACATTCTGCTAATTGGCTCTGAAATTACTCAAACTTGTCTGCAAAGCTGATTTTGTAATGGGGAGTGTTTTACATTGAATGTAAAGTGACTTTTAATATGGTATTTCTCAGATTGTGTCCGCCCCCTGGAGCAGCAGCATATCAGTGCCAGTTTGACAACTTGGCCATTTCCAATCTAGGCTGGTAAGGGGGGAAAAAGCAATCCAATTTCAGAAGGTGTGAGAATCCACCTGAGACACAAGCAGGGCTGAAAAGGTCAACCTGTACTAGGTATAACATAATCTGTGTGAGGGGAAATGAACAGGCAGAGGTCAATGCAAGGGAAGTTGAGATTTGGTTACATGTACTATAAAAACATAAGCATACATAAAAACACAAGCAGAGATAAACAGTCTCTCAGCATACCATTTTTTACTAGCTGATGGGTGAATTCTATGAAGTTAGATTTGTCTCTTTATTACGCAAACAAAAAAACATGTTTTGAGAGCAAAGGTTTTTATTTTGAGAGCAAATATTTTTTAATTGTAGCCAGAAATTCTAGTTACAAACCGTAAATTTGCTCTCAAAACATGTTTTTTGTTTGCGTAATAAAGAGACAAATCTAACTTCATAGAATTCAAAATATAGTTTGCAATTAACACTTGCAACACTCTAACCTGCATGTGGTGCAAAGGATGGGCTTTCATATATCAGACCATTTTGTGTTGCAGGTCAAAAACAGTGGTGTACTGAGCTGCTTTATAATAGGAGTGTATTTAGACCCTTGTTGCGTTGTTAAAATTAGCAAACCTCAACCAATCCTCCTAAATATGCATGAAGAAACCACAAAAGGTTTTTGCACATGATTGCACCCATGTTTGTGTGTGAACGGCGTGGCTGGACGTGAATGTAAGACTCAGAGAGAATCAATAGCATACAGGAGGTATTTTAACCAAAGCTATCTTAATTATTCATTCCAACCATGCTGACAATTCCCAGAAAATACAGCATGCTGGGCTTTTTTTTTATTGCTGGAAACCAAGGGACTTCTTATTTATAGAGTTTTCATATTTGATGTGCAATACATTCTTTAATCATTACAATAGATACTATTCTTTAGTTTGGTTATCAATGAGATGATGATGCAGAGGTCTGAATCACTGCAGCACACGTAATTAAAGTAAAGAATGCCCTCTTGGGTATCATTGGAAGATTACACCTATCTGTGTTGATGTTTATTGTTTTTATACCAGAGCAGATTACGTGTCAAATGTTGGACTGAAATTAAAACTAAAGGTGGACCATAACATTTATAACTAGACCCACTATTTGGATGTAAAATAAATGTTACTGTGCCACAGGCCAAACAAAGAAGCATAAAGTAAAGCATTAGTGGCAAATTCAATGTTTATCTCCACACAGTAAAAAAATCAGGTGCAGCACCCACAATGAATGTGTTCAGTGTCACAACGCTCACAAATCCTGCTGTAACCATGTGGCCAGGGGAGGTCAACAAGGGTCGAGTGTCATGCCATTGCATCGAGAAAGTGGGCACTCTTAGTTCATAGATATTGTAATGTGTCACTTTTCCAACCAGGAAGTGGTGCTCAAACAATGCCAAAGAAATACAGAAAGGTCAACAGGAGCCTTGGTCACTCTAACACACATAAGGCACTTCAAACATGACTTGACTAGATGATGATAATTACAAAATAATAAATACAGATTTCCCCCAATAACCATCCTGAAATGTTGAGATGAGTGAAACTGATATATTAATCTCTGCTCAGTGGGGAAATAATCACATCTCTCCAGTGGAAAGAGAAATATATTTGACACTGAAATGTGTTAAGAGGAAAAACTCTCGCCTGACTAGTGTTGTGTATCCACCTGGAGAGATTATAAATTGATGTGGCAGTGCAGAGGATGGTGGTGCAGGAAGGACACACCACATTACATTTGTCAGGTGACCAAAATACATCAAGCATACCAGCTGGGTGACGGCACTTAACAGAAAAAGCTTCCAGCAGGCTTTCCCATTTTCAAAATGTATATGATGTCCAATCAATCAATATAATCTCACCTCGAGATTACCATCACTTTGCCAAGGTTAAACTCAGCTCTCTGCCTAATACCTAAAGCGGAATTACATGACATATCAGGAAGGGTGAGAAAAAAACACTGACATGCAGGGAAAAGGTGGAACAAAATGGCCATTCTCTTAAAGTTGTGTTCTCGTGTCCTGATTTCACACTCCCACACAAGTGTGCCGGGTGAGGTCACGCGGTACCGTTCAATCATTCTGCCACTATGACAGGCAACATTCCACTCACCGGCCACGCACATCATCCCTGGGCTCCCTCCATTAAATAAATTGTGCTGTAATAATCTCTTGGCTCCTAATATTCGTGGATGAGCACTGCAGCCTATTTTGATTACCCCACTTTCAGGCCCAGCCAGAACCATCTGTAATCCCCATGTTTTACCCTCACTAAATTAAAAAGGAGGAATTATTTAATGGAGACCGAAAGGAATAGAGTGTCATTCATCCTATGTAGTGTCAAAATGTTTCTTTTTCTCTCTTCCCATGCATATTAGCACTACAGTAGCCGGCCCGTGAGGGCACACGCTCTGACTCTACAGTCGGGACTCAATTCATCCATCTTTTATTTAAAATGTTTTCATTGCGTATGGATCTTGCAATCATCATCATCATTAAGACTTATGGCACTACAAAACTGTCAAAAGCTATTTAAATAGGGCTCTGAATTGCCACGCTTTACATTCCTCTACTGCATCTGAAGCACCTTACCTTGACCTTTGTGTAACTCTCACCCAGACTGTGACTCCTGCCATCGCCACAAGAAGGGGAATCACCCATGCTGCAGCCGTGTATTTTCTCCATCTAATTTTTCAATAAATCCCCCGATGGCAAGCTAGAGGCCCCATGAGACCCAAACAAATCAATAGCAAAACATACTCTCAAATGAACCGTATTCAACTTGACTGAAATAGAGAATGATGTTATTAAAGCTGATCCCATTCGCTCACAAACCTAATACACACAGGCACACGGATACACAGGCGCGTACTCCGGTACAGCCTGTAACTGGTGGTAGCTGCTAATGCTTGATAAGGACTACAAAGTTAAGGTGCACAATTTGTGTAGTATCTCAAATTCATCAAGGCAATAATAACCCCCACAAAAAAAAAGCTCTGTCGCAAAATCCCACACAACTATGCTATTCTAAGATGTTTCTATCTGGGCTAATGGTGGACAAAGAAACAGCTATGACTCATTGTAGCAAGAGAATGAAACATTAAATCAGAAACTGGTCAAATTAATAAGCAACATAAATTCTTTCAGGAACACAGTGTACATTTTCCTTTAGTCAACACTTTGCCTAAATGTTACTTTCCTTGAACTATATCACATCCCTAATGTGACTACATCTGCTCTACTTTGCTTTAATGTATTCTCTGAAAAAAAAAAAAAGAACAGAAGTTGTAAGATGTCTTTTCAGAGGATTTATTTTTGCAACTGTCTAGGTAAGTGTCTTCTGGGAAACAGAACTACTGAACTGGATGTGTGGGAGGAATAAAAGGCTGTTGAAAAAGTGGACTTTGCAGAGGGGATGGAAGGAGTCGCCTGAATGTTGCAAAGGGATTTAACTGATTGACAGAAACTGCAGGACCCCCCCCCACCCCCTCCTCTCTCTGATAACGTGCTTCTAAAGGAAACATAGGGGATTAATAGAGCCTTCAGTACAAAAAAAAAAGTTATAATATGTGACACCTCCTTTTCCATTTCTCCAGGGAAATGTGGAAGACTTTCCAACAGATGTGTCCTCTGGGTTCTGAATCACAAGATAATTAAAAAGGCACTTGACGATCAGAGGGATGCATTCTAATATTGCGCCGTATCACGTCTAGAACTCTGCACAATGCGGCTGCATTGATAGAATCCACTCAAAAGGCTCTCTCTACAACAGGTAAGAAATAAATCCCCTGGTTTTCATCATGCAGATAGAGGATCCATTGTGTGAGAAGAGTATCAATTTGTCAATCAATCCTTGAAATATTCTTCAAAAGGGACAATGAACAGTATGACTTGTATCAATCTCTATTTACGACCACGGACATGCAGCTTCTAGGTCTCAGCACAGTTTATTCTACAGCAGCTTTTAAAGTCACTTTTTTATGACAGTGACAAGAAAGCATCCAGCAAGGAGCAGGGAGGAGGTGGCAGTAATCCCACCAATCAATGTATTGTTCAACAATCCTTTCAAACCACCAGAGATATGTCATGGGCAGCATGTGCTTAAGGACAGTAATAAACATCCTTATTTAAAAGACTCCAGCTGAATCAGTCATTTTATAGGAAAGCTCGTCTTCTTGTTTTTTCCCGGTTGAAGTTATCGCTGTGGTGAACTGACCACATCTGCTCACTGGGAGATGCTTGTCCAGAATCAAATGAGGCTGTTCAGATCTGGAAATGAGGCTGTAGATTGGATTATATATTAATCTGTCTTTTTCCCTTGCAAGATATTGCTCCTCCCATGCTTCTTAGCGTTATACAATACTTGACAATTGCTGAATTTCAGCGCAGTGATGACTTGTGATTCCTTGTGACACTCTAATTTGAGTTTATACTGCCAAAGCTTTGATTCAGACATGGGAATAACACTTTTCGTCTCAGAGACCCTTCTCTTCTTCGGGCCCATTAAAGGTTCCTCTCATCTCCTTGCGTACTTTAATTACAGTCATCTTGTCCTGTCTCTGATCCTGATTTTGGAGAAAGTAGGTGACCCAATACCACGTTTCTCCTTCAGTTCATTAAAAATAAAATATAGCTGTAACTCATCTCACCACGCCGTGTTAACTCACTGACATGATGTACTATTTCCCCCCTACCTCCTGGAGATGGGTTTCAAATATTATTTGAAGCATTTTCATACTGATATAAATGTATCATAGATGCTGACTTCCTTCAGTAGTTAACCATTTTGTGAATCTATTTGTGAATCAAGGAGTTTATGTATGCTTGGTCTTTTTTTCCTGTTGGTCACACTTCTTTTTTTTTCTTCTTCCTTTCCCATAGTTAGCCTAAGCACAGCCTCATTACTTTGACTCTCCTGATTGAGTGCTACATCTGTGGTTCTAATTGTAGAGCTGGGAGATAATGATAGAGTTGAGTGACTGACCACAAGCAAACGGCTCTCAGAGAGGCAAAATGTTTAATTATGGTAATATATAGTATCCACCCTCAGACCCCGAACAAGTGGGTTGCTAACCTAATTTTTTTTAGAGCACTCCCCTCTCAGTGTATTTTCATTATTTTGATAGATCTCACTGAGAGAGTCACACATCCATCTAGTCCATTAAGTACAGCGTGGAGCCCCGTTCTAGCATCTTGCTCCAAGACACTTCAAAACTGATGAATAGCGCCAAATATCTGACCTTTCAGTATCGGTACGTCTCCCCAAGCCCCAAATCACCCTTCCTCGTGACATTTAACACAGTGAGTAAGAGAGCAGAGGGGGTCAGACGAAACACAACCAGCTGGGAGGAGCATCACAAAAATGGCAAACTGTCTAATGCATGTCTCACTTGCTGATGATGACCTGTCTAAACTGTGGGTTTGGAAAAAGGAAACGCTAATCAGTGAAGTGTTTTAGTATCTACAAATAGTTCCCGGACAACATTATGCCCTTGTTTACATGTTTAGCCTGAGCAGATACTGGAAAAATACTATTCAGAGATTTCTAAATGGAAATTAAACCAACCACAGACTGGAAACACACACACACACACACACACACACACACACACACACACACACACACACACACACACACACACACACACACACACACACACAAACCATTGAATAAAATTAAAATAAAAATGTATGACAGCTGAAGACAGCTGACAAATGAGTCTATCGTTAGAACAAGTCCAGCAATGTTAGCCACCACAGTGCATCTGTCCCTTAAAACATGGCAAGTGTGCCTGTTTTCTATTCTAGAAAGAGTCCAAACCATTTCCACTGACACCCCGGGCCTAAGCCACTCACAGTTCAAATTGCATGTCTCTTAAAGTCAGACATCTTGTTCTTGAAGAAGAAAAACACACGTTTGTGGAAAGTGAGATTCTACAGTATTTCACATTGCCATTGAACCATCAGCCAATCCAACAACAGGCAGGCTGGACAACATTCAATGACACAGCCAAGGAGAAATACAGTACGTGTAAGTGACAATCTTGCTCCATAAAATTGTATAACAACACAAACTTCTACGATTTAAATGATATGCATATGTGAATGATAGATGAATGAACTACAGGTAAATACCAGGGCGGACAAAGCGTGTAATGAAACATTCACCTGAATTATTAAATCAGAGAAAAATCTGTTCAATTTAAAAAGAGTTAGGGTTAATTAATTTACTTACCATACAAACTATGAATACGTGAAAATAGACCCGAAAATGTAATTCAATTAGATAGGATGAAGGAAGCAAATTATATGAGCACTCTCCAATCAAAAACCATATGAGGCATCTAATATTATCAAGATTATAACACACAGGGGGGTGTACTATAGTGTGATCAATGTAGTCCAAGCCACAGCACTGTTCTGGAAATAAGTATGTTTGTACAAACAGCACACTGGGACTTTATCATCATCTTAATGCACAAAAAGTGAACATGCACATGCACTTGAATGCATTACAACCATTCTATAATCCTAAAAGCAAGGATGAGGGACTTCCTTGCAGCTATAGAGCCTCCATGAATCAGATGCATATGGCCAATAACAAACTCAAGGGCATTAACAATGGAGCAAATATGTAGGCCAACAAAAGAGTGTGCATGGATTCTCTCTATTCAGTTTTGCAGTTGTTATTTGAAAACATTATTAAATGCGGATATAAAATGCATCGATCATTTTAAAATTGCTCTCAAATTTGAACTATTAATCTAAATAAAATACCTTAACCCTGGTATGTTTTGAAAGATCATTTATATAAAAGAAGAATAAGAAAATCAATATGTAAGCCTGTAAAGACTATGTGAAGTGAAGGCCTCATTACTAACCCTAATCAATGATAAACTATGTCCCCTGAGCACAAGTTTTCTCAAATAAAGAAGGAACCATAAAAGGCTTCAGTTATGGATAGCATTTGTTCTAATTAGCAAAGACTGTTATCTGCGTCTTGTTTCATAGCACAACAGTACAGGCCTGTAGAGTAATATGTCCGTATCCTGAAACTAAATAATATAATGTATATAAAATGTTATGGCAATAAAAAAATAGTATTAACTCATTATTAATCCGTGAGTAATTTTTGATAAAGCAGTAAAGTTAATTGATTACTTTGTCATATTTTAAAGTGAATGAGAATGAAGGTCCAATGAAGCTGAATAAAACAAGGAATGGGCTGCTCTTAAACTGATGAAAATGCTAACACACTAAGAAAAAACACCTGGACCAGTGAAAGGCATCAACGGCCACGTGACGCTTAATTAAACCTTTTGTTGCTCGGAGTGCAGGTGTTTACATTTACCTGAAATCACTGTACGGGTGAATTATCCAAAATCCGGCGGATTTAACCCGCTCTTGTTCCCGTTCAACCGCCTTCTCACTTCCAAACATCCTCAGGGAGAACTTGTTGACCCCTGGTTGAAGCATTGCCCCGAGCTGTCTGTGTATGAACCCAGCTTGATATAATCTCTCGTCGTCCGGCAGAATTTGATCAATGCCATCCAACTTTATAAACCCAGGCTGCTGGTCAGAGTCTTTTGGGGTACCGCCGCCGCCGCTGGCCCCTTGCGCGCCTTGATCAGGCGGCCCATCACCGAGGGCTCCGGGGGGGCTCTCCTCGCTCGGGGTGACATCCCCCTCGGTGATGAGGCGCCTCTCCTCCGCCGAGTCAGAGTCGTGCACATGCCGACTTGTGATGGACGAGAGGCTTCCTCGAAATCTCCGACAATCTCCATTTGAGCTGGTCTTCATCGGTCTCCCTATGTCCGTTTCCATGATCACAGACTCCCCACTTTTGGTTTCCCCGATGCCTTTGCAGCTTCCCCCAGAGGTCGGCGACGGTGACGGTAGAGGCTTCATCCTAAGACTCTTCCTCCGGGTGTCCTTGTCTGCGTCTTCTCCTTCGCCCATTATAGATGCTTTCTGTCCAATGTGCTGTGGCAAACTGTAGAGCCTTTTACGCATGGAGGAGTGTAACCTGTCCATTATGACACCGAGACTTGGTGGGGAAAATTAAATAAATCCAGATTGTTAGGCTGTATAGTAACGAGTACTGCCACCAGCTCCGCGCTCCCTATCTGTTTGTGAGAGCGATCAGTCTGGAGCTAACCTGAATCCCTGAAAGCCTGCTACACATGACACGGACCGCCGTAGCGCTGCTGAACCAGATGAGAGATACTCTTTCACATAATTAGACTACCTGACAGTTTGCACATGTCCTCGCGCACAGCCTGGGCGGTCCGCTTGGCCACTGCGTACCCAATGTGCCGTTCCGACATTGTGCGCAAAAGTGGAAAAAACTGCTTGAAAGTCACCTTAGCGTGACATGTGAGGGACGTGCCGACGGACGGTGATATGGAGACGAGGGAAAGGTCATGCACGACGGAGGATGCTCTTTTCACCAGATGTCTTGCCAGCTGCCATCAAAACAACGCGACACAATCATGCAAAAATACAGTAGAGCATTCCAGAGACCGCTGACATCACCGATCCATAGTCATGGTGCGTTTTGGCGAATTGTGAATATTCATGATGCTGATCTATTGGGTTGCCATAGGAGCGAGAACTGCAAATAAGCTCAGCCCACCTTGTTTAAAGGGGAATGCTCTTCCCATTCTTAAAACGCTTTCCTGTTCTCTTAAGTTAAGTCTACAGGTAGGCAATGCAAACCCGTTGTTCAGCCCTGCTGTGGGCTAAAAACAAATCGCCATATATTATCAGTGTGATCCGCTGCGTAATTTGCGCAGACAAATACTGTCGAAGCTGGAAAAGACGTGTTTTAATAAACACGTGTTTTAATAAATAAACCTTTGAGTGACTCTCAACTGCCAATACATGTCAATAAGTGGGCTACGTATACACAATTTGATTTGATGTGTCCAATTAAGTATTTAAAATCCACAACATATCAATATTGTATATCGTGCCATAACATGAATACAAATAAAAAAATCATGAATTTACAATACATGTATTTAAAATATTAAAAAGCAATGGACATTTTTATAGAATAATGTAATTACACATATGGCCTATAGCAATTATGATTTGTAATGGCCAATAACGTGCCCAATATTTCCCCCCAAATAATTAAACATTTAGATGAAAAATTAGGCACCTTCATTGTCAGTGACAGATAGCATGTGTTTATGTCCTTCATTCACAATGCCCTCAGCAAGAGCATATTTTTCCATGTCATTTCTTTTTTCATCCACCGTTCAAAATTGCAATAATTGCATCATAGCCTCAAATACATTGATATTAGTAAATACACATATTCTAGCCCCTTTCCAGAGTTTTATTAATTAAACCACTGCTTGGCTATGTGCAATTTCAAGGGAATAGAGTACTAAACAAAAAAAAACTACATCGGGTAGCAAAACAAAGCTTAAAACACTTTTTTTTAACCAGTCAGCAAATTCAATTTATTCAGTTTGTTGTGAACTTCTTTGAGAGTCATCATTTATTTTCTTACTACCTTTTGTCATGTCTTACCTGTGCTGTGCCTCTTTTCTTAGTCAAGTCAGCATCTGGACCTGAAAAGAATAAAATGAGGGGGATCAGAATGGATGTTGGCTAGCAAACTGCATTGAGCCATGGCAGATAGAGCTGGACCAACACATCAGTCAGGCCGATACATCTGCTAATTATAGCATTTAGAAGATGCAGTACTGTATATAATAGCAATACACTATTCATACAGCATTGTTCAAAACAAAGTTACAAAGTGCTTGAGCTAAACCAGGAACAAAAACTGTCAGGATGGTTCTGAAATCAAATCAGACAATCGTACATAAAATACTCAAAAGTAAAATAAAAAATAAAAATAAAAAGCAATAAGATTGAAAAGATGATAATATATATATATATATATATAATACAAATGTAAGGTATCTGTATCATGTTCATGTTATGTTATGTGCTTCTTTTATCTTCTCACATACGACTTTTCATTGAAGACTAAATCTCAAACTGAACTTAAAAAGAAAATGCCCAAAAACATCACATCATTTCACAAAACGTAATCACAGTTTGAAAACACTCAAAACTTCTCTATCCATCTAAAAACAAAACTTTTCAAATGTTCCCAAGCTATTGAAACCAAACAAAGATGGCAACTGTTTGCTTATGTTGTACAAAGCAAGACAAATATAAACTTTTAATGTGAGAAATATTAAATCAACGTGAAACTAAAGTATGAACGAAAGCTCAAAAAGCTAGTAAGTGGTCCTTTGCTTTTGTTACACAGCTGGCGTTTCAAAACTGTTCATTCAATACCAATGTTTTACTATTATCACATAGTATACTGTATATATTACAATATAGACAGTGCACGTGAGTACAAGAGGCTTGCAAAGTAACAATTTCAAGAGGCTGTATACGTTTTCTATCGCACATAAAACTAGCCTACTGTAAATATTCACTGGGCATCACACTGTATTATCCCTACAATATGTATTACAGCAATTCCTTGCACTCTTGCAAGATTTGTACAACACCAACCAAGCCCCAACCTCAAATATAACTTTGTCAACAGTGTAGCTATAGATTTGCTTACTAAATCCAAAAGGGCTTTGTTGCCAAAGCAGTAACTATACACAATAACAGCAACAGCAACCGCAACTTCCACATACCATTAAGTTATCTTCGTTTGCCAAAGAAACAACACATTTCAGCCATGATGCCAGTTAAAGTAGGGCGCACCGACATGCCGTCTGTCTATTCATCTATCTATACATCTATTGCTGCCGATGTCACCTTTTCATTTTTACGTGTTTTTGGGAGAACGTAAAACCAGGCACGCCCACCCACTTACACTAACTATTTGTCGCACACGTGTTGGTTAACTAGAACACATATAGACAAAATAACTTAACAACGTCACTGAGAATGGCCACCAGTCAGGCATGGAGGTTAAAACGCTACGCGCGGTTCACTCCAGGCTCTACAGAGGGGAAGCTTTGGAAGGTAACGAACGTTTAACGTTCTGACACATGACGTTCGCGGACTGCCTCATACTAGCTAGCTAAGACTAGCTCAAGTTATTTTCCCTATTGAGCTAACGCTAGCTAACGTTAGCGTCTCATTAGAGTCCGACGTTAGCTTCCGGTTACTCGCAAAAAAACCCACTAAAAACTGGTTTATCATATCATGATTTCAAACTCAAGTCATACAGAGTCATGTACGCTGCGTCTTGTCGCGTTCATTTCTTCTGAAATCATGAACCATTGGTGTCATTTCAAATTCCCAGAAGATATTTTTCAGGGGAGACACCCCACAGTGAAACTTAACTGATAGATAGCTAACGCAAGATATCGCCATGAAACATCCCTAATTGAAAAGGCTATATTAAGACTTGTTTTTGTGTGTTACAAGTTTGAATAAATGTGAAAATGAGGCCTCTTTTGACCACTACATAAATCAGAAAATACACCATCAACAGTGATAAAATATTACAGAAATCAGGCTATGTATGATATATGAATACATCCCTCAGTAAAAATCATCAGAATATAGTGGTGACTGGACAGTTTGGTGTATATTAGCTAAGCATTACAGAAAGGGAGAGTTCTGGCCAGAGTACGTGAAAAGGTAATTGAGATAATAGTCTTTAAAGCATTGTTTGGCAACATTCCACTATGAAATAACTTCATAACTATGAAACATCCGCACAACTTTTTTTGTATAAAAAAATTTCGAATGCAAATGAGGCATTATCTAATGCTCACATTTGGTAAATTTAGGACAAGTCTTCAGATGGAAATACACAAAGTGTAGTAAGATAAACACTTCAATGTGTATTTTGGATGTTTCCTTTCCACGAGTCTGAGAGAAGACACACTCTGGAAGCTAAACAGCTCCCCCCCACCATGTTTTTAGAGTTCAAATCAACTAACTGAAACTGCTTATTTTGCCAGAGTAACAGTCAGAAAACTTAAGTAATTCAGTTAGATATGTTAAAATGAGAAAAACAGCTACAGAATCTATACAAAAATAATTCAGAGCCTTTTCACTTTATGTTGGAGAGAAATCATGTAAACTGATGAGACCTTTGTTTGAAGCAGTTCTGCAGTAATTCCCAGCCCTGTTTTAAATTCAGTTTGTGTACTCACGTGGTGGTTGATACAAAAACAGAAAACACACTTCAAGACACAGAAACAGAACTCCAGAAATAGATTGAAAATACAACAGTTGCCGAATCAAAACAATGTAAAAGGGATGGCATCTGCACATTAACGATGGATGTATTTTATTTGAAGTGTCCCAGTAAGCAATGACAGTGCAGCAGTGAGCCAACATGCACAAAAATGTGGGAATCCCAAACAGCAAAATGGAATTCAGCCATCAATTTTATTATTTATAAATGTGCTTTTCCTGCGGTGGCATGTCAAATGTCTAATGAATATGCCTCTTGTAACACTAAGTGAGAAACCTATATATAGGTTTATATAAGCGTGAGCTAAATTAATGTAATGTAAAACCAATTTTTTACTTGGGCACAAATAAAATATCAGAATAAACAAATATATTATGAATCTATGACCACTGCCTTAGAGACTTGTACACTTTTTCAGTTTCAAAGATTTAACTATTTAACTATAAACTATTTGGTGACTACTGTGTGGAGTACTTGTGGAAGTCTGTGTTGCCTGCTAATGTCAAACACAATCAGCTCACCTAATCTTTACAATTGTCAATTATTTCCCTCACCTCTTATTCATCTTTTACTTGTTAAGTATCCAAGTTGAGTTTTTAGATGTGAGCTGGGAATTCAGAGATTTGTGGATGCTCTTGTGTCCTGTAACAAATTACGACGGTCTAGCTTTAAGGATCGTGGTTTTGTCTTTCATGAACAATATAATATCTAACTCTATATGGCAAACTGTACCTGTATGTTTAGTGTGAAGACAGAGTAACTGTGTGACAACTGAGGATAGGATTAGAACTACGGGGGGAAGCACACATTGGTTTTCCCCCACAACATGAATAGATAGACCCATTATGAGTTGATCAGGAAAAGCAATTACTCACTAACTTTACACCAGCTAATATTCTCTTTTCTTTTCACCAGGTCTTTGAGGCAAATGGCAACGAACCAGAAATGTTCTTCACAATTGTGAATTCTGGATACTTGCTAGTGATGCAAGGACAGAAAAGCTTGGTAAGAAGGCTGTGGCTAGACTTACCATTTTATTTATTTGGGTTTTCCCATCCATTTTCTGTCCTGGAGACTAAGCCTTGTTTTACAGATCCTGATACACTGCATGTTTGGTGGTTAGCAGGCCTATTCTAACTAACTTCTTTATTTACAGCTTTCAGAAACTTTAGATATGATTTAATACCATACTTTGATTCCAGTGCTATCATTTCACTCTAGAACTGTAACATCTTTCAAATGGCTGTAATGAATTCATTGTGACTCCTACCCTTCAGGATAAAGAGGAAACATAAAAAAAGACCTCGGTTTTGGGTTCGATACGATATACATTCTGAAAGATTAGTAATAGATGCAATTTAATTAGATCAACATGATTGTGGTTCAAAATATCTTAAGCATAGATTATTCAAAATGTTGATAAAAATGTATACAGAGAAATCATACTTTTCAAATTGGTGTAGTATCACAATTCGGAAACAGCAGTTCAAAGTCAGCTTTATTGTCAATTCTTCCACATGTGCAAACATACAGAAGAGAAAACACGTTTCTCTCCTGTCCAACATAAAGTGAATACAGATAATAATAATAAAGTGCAAATATTTAAAAAAGAACATTGAGAAAAACCAGTTTGGACCCAAATGCTGAAGAAGCCAGCAGGTAGTGTTCAATGATTTAATGACACATAATAAACTTACTGATACAGTCCAAAAACAGGCAGGTAACAGAGGCAAATACAAAATACAAACCAGGACCACTACATGTACATCTTAATTCAACAAATAGGTCAAGACCAGTTGTGGACAATAAGGTGACAAAAAGAAATCACCAAAGTCACAACCAGTGGGGTTCAGCCAATGTCTTCAACCGGTAACCCCATTGTGAAAGTAGAACATGAATCTGGAGCTTTTATCAATTATTGTGGCCTTCAGACATAAACAAAAGTTAACTTCCTGCCCTACAGACAACAGAAATGTGACGGACTACTCAATGTCTCAATAATGGCGTTGTGGCAGGTGACACCGCTATCTTGCTGCGCCAGGGTGTCGAGCCAGACAGATATTCAGGTCAGACTGCAGAGAACTTTCGCCGAGGATGATAGACTGGTCTATTAGTTTGGTGCAGTGAATGCTCAGGACCTTTCAATACAGAGAACTTGAGCTTATAGGCTACAGGATAAGGTCTGAAGGAGACAGTTGGAATTGTCTTTGAACACAACTGAAATTTGCTTTATTAGAGATAATCAATGGGTTACTGGGGAGCTCCAGTGCTCTCCTTAAGATATGGGTACTTCTGATTTGTATCATCCAACAAAGTAAAATTAGTCATCTTATAAATGTACATATGAATCTGACATTCTTTCTCACTGAGAATGTTGAGATGTTGACAATTCAAGGAGAAAAACAACATAAAGTGTTCTATTAAAACTACTGACCATTATAAGCCACCAGAGCAGATTCAGCCCTCCATGGCAGAGTGTTTGGAACACCACTGGAAGTATGAAACAGGTTAAGGGTTTTTTGGGGGAGTTTTTCCTGAACCGATATGAGGTCCTGGAACAGAGGAAGTCGTATGTGTACAGATTGTACACATACGACTCTGAGGCAAATTTGTGATTTTGGGCTTTACAAAATAAATTGAATTGAATGAAACGCCATTCCTCCAATGGATATTCCCTCATTTGGTGTTTTGATGATGAGGATGATGATGACCGTGAGCACTGGTCCAAATACCCATATGTTTTCAACTGGTTTGGGAGCTGAAGGCCATACAATATGATTCACATAATTTTCATAGTCCTCAAACCATTTAGTGACCCCTCCTGCCTTGTCTGGGAACATCTACATTTGATAGATGTCTACACACATTTATTCAGATTATTCCTTTAATTAATTTCAAACTGTACAGTTGGTCACCTAAATTTGCATTTGAGTTGAAAATTTAAATCCAATTATGTGTTTTCGTAATTAGTATGTAATAAAGCATTTGAATATCCCACAGAAAACAATCTTATCCACAAAAAGTCTTAATTATATACTTGTTTATTTCCATAATTACATTTCCAGAAATATAGTTATCGCATTATAACCTGAGATACTTGGGTGAGCTTACTATTACTAAATCACCAAGCATGATGCCATCGGTTTCAAAAATGTGTATTATTAACACTGGATGTGGAATGACTGTGCTACAGTATAGTAGAGCACCTACTTCCTGCATGGTGCAGTGCCATTGTCCAAAGGAAAATCCTGTTGATATACCTACATTGTTATTTTTAAAGTCAAATTTTAAAGCACATTTAACAAAATAGGCTGATCACACTATTAGGCTATTGTTGTTCACGTGCTTGTTTGATTCCCTGTGTGAAAAAGCTTTCTGTGAGCCTCAAAGCTGAGGCTCTGCGGTTTTTAAGTAAATAGAGACCCCTGCAGACAGTTTTTGGTAACTATTTTAGAATAAGTGGAAGTGAAGCTGCTTTTACTAGGAGCAGTACAAAAGAAGACAATTATACATTCTTATAAATATCCCCAAAAGATGTTTTTAATATGTTATCCATGAGTTAATGTAGCCTATGGATAAAAAACGGTTTTCTGCCTTGGCTGCTGAAAACATTTGTTCTTTTGTCTTTTCTCAGGATGCAATCCCTTTCCTCTGTGGGTCTGATTGTGTCGAAATACAACACAAATCTGAAAACCTGATATTTCGATATACCGTGAATGTGAGTCTTGAGATGCATTGCAATCACACAATTGGGAGTATTTTCTCCAGTTCTGTCCTAGTAACTTAATTCCCGCTCAAGATCATTACATTTATTACACTATAACTAATTAAAAGCAACGACTAGTAGTCTAGGTCTGGATTTTTTTCAATACTGTTTATTCAGGTACTGTGGTGAATGGCATTGCCTGAACATTGAATTTGGAAGTCTTCTTTTTACTTAATGAGATGTTGATTTAACAAAAGCAACAGATGAACCCCGGTATTTTCATTGGCACAATTTAGATTGACAAATACAGATTGTGGAATTTTGCAGGGAGAGAGCCGCATGACGAGGATGCAGTTTGATGGAATAGAGGAGTGTTCAAGTGCTTTGGAGAAACTGACGGAGTACATGTATTTCACCACTGAGGATGACACCTCATTGTCCCCTAATCAGTCCCCTGCTGAGGCCTCTCCACCAGTGACACAGGTTTCCCACTTTACAATTTAATCAATAAAATGTCTGTATTGTAACCAGCACTAACACCCAGATGATTTGTGTGTATGTTTCAAATGAAACCTGGCCTGAAGAAGGTCTATGACAGTATCATACTGGCTATACAGTATCAAAAAGCTATTGCTTTGTTTGTTAGAAAGTGAGACCTTGATCTCCTCTGTCACCATTTATTGTACAATATTTTGTGAATAAAAAAAATATTTCAGCATAATTTTAAGTGCCATAATTGAAGTTGTATAGTCCATACTGATTGCTTAATCAACAGTATGTCTCCCCTGCACTCCCCTGCACATCCCTTCACACTTCATATTTAAACACATGTCACTTTAACATACACTTTACATTAACGTTATCTGTTTGTCTGAGCACTTTATCTTATACTTAATTTAATACCCATTGCACTGTTGTTGTCGTTGATTGTTGTTTGTCTCGTCTAACGCTTCATGTCATGTCTAATGTTATGCACCTTCCGGCAAGAAAAAAGTCCTTGTTTGTGTAAACATTCCTGGTTAATAAATGGTTTCTAATGCTGATTCTGATTGTGCTTCATGCTGTGGTCAGCTTACTATATGACACTAGGTGGCGCTATTGACAATACTGTTATTCTTAGAGGTGACCTTACAGCTACAGTAGGTCGACTGAGATAGAGAATACCTTGTATCAATGCCAATCATAAAACAACATATTTTTATTATTATTGTAAATATCTTTCATCCCTGTTTTTATATTAAATTTTTTGTCTGTAAATTGCTGCAACTTCGAAACCAAATTTCCCCTTGGGGATTAATAAAGTATATATTCATTCATTCATTCATTCATATGGTGTAGGATATAGCGTGTCCCACCCATAACACACACACTCCGACAGGAATGTAGAATAATAATATAATTAATATACAGTATAAATACAAGCACCAAAGTGGCATACTTCTTTTAACCACCGAAGAAATTCGTTCCTATTGCCTTTAACGGTCAAATTGTTGATTATTAAGACAAACGCTTTTGTCTCAAAGCTAATAACGAAACAACAACATGCTAGCATTTAACCGGTTGAAGTTTACACTATAGGGATGAGATTGTTGGTGCTGTATCCAATTGTCCTACAATTCCAATTGTCCTTCATTTCATGAGCAGCCTTTTATTTACTTTCAAACTTGAACACCCTGAAAGCAAACGTTTAATTAGTGTCTGGATACTGAGTAAAACTTCAACCCAGCCATCTGGCTGACAGCATTTAACATGAAGGACAGATGAAGGAATGGACTCTGCCACAGGCTTGAATGTGACCTTTAGGCAACAGACACACTGAAGGAGTTCACAGAGCAGATGAAAGGGCTTTGAGGGGTGGATATGTTTCTATTAGTAATGAAGCCATTGATTGGCCTCTTAACCCTGTGGAGTCATGCTGTGTTGGTCAAATATTTTTCTTCTTTTGTGTGTCAGCAGAATTGTCAGGGAAAGGCTGTGGAAGTTGATCCTGAAGTTGTCCAAGGATCATTGTCTATCGGGCGTCTTACCCAGGTAGTGATTGTTCAGTGAACAAAATTGAACATCCTCCATGTGACATATTAATTGTAATTTTGTGTAACTTTGACTAAGGAGTACTGTTTCTTTTTACTTCATGAGATGCAGGGTGTTTGGTTAATTTACTTTCAAAATTATGAACATTAACAGACGTTTCCCAATGATTTGTTCTTCTTTTTAAATTCACTGAAGTATTTGTTGGACCCTCCACAGCACATCTTGGGAGAGACTCCTGTGACTCTTCCTCAAGTATATCGCCACGCTTCTTTGGCACAAGGTGACTTGGCGCCCATCCTGCGTGTTTGTCTGCTGGATCCCAGCTTTCCTGCGTTTGTGGAGGAAGTGGAAGGGGAGCTGAAGAAACTGCTTGTAGAGTGAAGAATCTCAGCGAACGCTCAAGGCAGAAAGGTCAATACAGTGCAATGTGATTTTCGTATACTTTGTGTAGGCAGTGCCTCGTGGTGTTGGAATGGTTCTTGCTGTGCTGCCGATGTTGTTTAAAATGTTGCACCTTGGTTGTTATTGTATGTGGCCTGAAGACGATGCTTTGATGGTTTGGGATGTAGGTGGTTAAAGGAAGAACTTGCAAAACCAAATAAATCTGGATTCAATTTTTCATTTTTTTATTCAGAAAAAAAAATATTGGTCTCACTCGTATGTTTTATCGTGGCTATACTCTGGTCCCTCTCTTCCCACCTTAATGCAGGTCCAATTCCACCGCAACACACATGGATACATTGTATTGAAAGAGGAGTCATGCAGCTACAGCAGTGAATTTTGCTATGCCAGCTTCCAAGTGATCCCACAATATTAAAGCTTCACTGAGTAAAACAAACTGCCCTCCATATATCTATTTAAGAATACATATTGCATAGGATTATAGCCATGCTATACAGTTAGAGAAAAACAAAAATAAACCAATTAATGAAATTGGGAAATATAAAAAAAATATTTTTTAAAGATTTCCTATCATTTGAACACTCATACTTCAACATATACAAGACACCTAAGTTACTCTGGAAAGAAAAAAATAATAATACACTTATCATTTTTGTTTAGATACATAAACACACGTAAGTCATTTTCTGTAATCACTCTCAATTAAATGTAAATACTGCCATTGAAGCTCTTGCTTCACAATAAAGTGGACTCATTGTCACAAAATCAAACATAGTTAACTGACCATGATATGCTGTACAAATTCTCAAGAATAAAACTAACATATATGTATGTATGTATGTATATATATATATATATATATATATATATATATATATATATATATGTATGTATATATATATATATATATATATATATATATATATAATGTATTATAATAATAATAATAATATATTATAAGGATAACTCCATAAAAAACATAGGTCATTTCAGATGCAAAAAAAGCCACACGAGGGATAACAACAGAAAATGTCTATTCTGAGTATCCTATTGCGTAATTATCTTGCATGCATTGTACATGATATGTAATACAAAAGGGATCACCTCATTTGAGGGTATGATAAAATTAATAAAGGAGACATCAACAGCACATTAAAAATGTGTACACCTTTGTGGTGGTTTTTCGTCATTATTCGTCATCTTGAAATCTCCACGCAAGACTGAATAAGGCATGCTTAAGACAGCCATTATGTTCTTTTTGTTGCCAGTGTTATGCTGATATTGTTTCTCATAAAATGAGACAAGATATGCTTTTCTCGAAACTGCCCGGAGCTCTATCCACCTCTGATACCTTCATGTTGTCAAAAATGCAGTTTAGCCATTTTGTCTGTGAAGAGAAAATCAAGAGAAGGCGTGACCATGGATAATCCTCACAGTGAGTTCTATATTTAGCCCACATTCCCTACAACAGTGTCTTACTTGAGTAAATTGCTTATTTTGTATTCCTCTGGCGAATGTTTTTGTCCTTGTGGTTATTTGTTGAATTTGTTTTCCTACGGAAAGAAAACAAGTTATGATTTGGTGACCTACAGGTAATTCAGCAATTCAAATCCCAGTATTTCTGTATGGATCACATATGTAGAAATAGGACTATTTATTTACTTACGTTGGTATGACTGGTTCATCATCTTTGACATGAGAAGAGAGCAAGACAAAAAGCAGAACAAAGAAGCAAAATATGAGAAAAGCAAAATATCCGTGTTGCATTTTTCAGCACAATTACTGCAAAATATATGTACTTTATTTTCATTTTATTTTGTATTTGGTGTATAAATCCACTTTCAGAAACCTGAAATCTACACGAGATTACCAAATCCTTAAAGGAACAAATACTGTGCGATGAAAGCACATATTGCTTTGAATACTTGAATACTAGTGTGGCAGAGTCGTGCACTGGTGGGAAGCTCTGACATCACAGGCATGGGAGTTAGCTGCTGAACAAGCCTCAGAAGGAAAGCACTAAGCAGCAGACACAGGATTTAGGAGCCTCTTGCATTAAAAAAGGTTTTCAGACACTAAAAGCTGCTAATGGCTGTGACATTTGTAGTAGAAGGGCCGAAATGTGAAAAAAAAAAAAACATTCTGGTATGGTCTCTTAAATAACCACATCTTTAACGCCAAGTATTTAAAACATAACCTTGCATGCTCTCTGAATCCATGGGGTCCCTGTTTATTTCAGACTAAGCATATGTGTAGGAGGGTTACAGATGGCTCACTTAAAGCCATCTTTTAATTACACTCAGCAATTTCAGAATGATTTTGAAAGAGCCGAGTATGGCATAATGTTCAGACCCAGACTGCAGACACATGGGTACATGGGTGTGACATTGTGACTGACTTGGCACAAAAACACGAATCCCTTCAAAGCTTTCTCGCAGCATCAATTATCTGCAGTGCAAAGTGGATAATATCTCTTTACGCAGCATTACTTCCATTCAGATTGCCAACATACAATTTATAAAAATACACATTTTGAGTAAAAATGTTCTCAGTTGGACTACAAAATGAAATTCTCTCATTCTCACTCATCACACAGCAGTGCAATACATAACAAACAGTGCAATGTAACAGTAAGAAACACTGCAGGAAGAGGAACTTGTGAACATTGTTGCATTGAGTGACAAATTAGTTTAAAAAAAAACACAGCCTTGGGGGTCGACAAGGTGGTTGGTGTATGACATACAGATGAAAATGTGTCAACAGGGAAGTAACCAGTTACAGTGAGATATTTTCCATGCAGTTAAAAGTCGGAGATACTCAGCATTAGCAGCATTCCAAGGCAGTAATATGGGGCAGATTATGGCAGTTACAATGTTAGACAAAACACATGGTTCTGTGATCACTTGGAGGAGGAACCGTTTGCACACCTCACACCACGAAAGCTATGTTTACTATGATGCCTTTGCAAGCACACAACAAATAACAGGTTTTTACTGTGTGAGATTGACGGTTGAACATTGCTAATCATTGTAGGGCATTCATTATAATTTATTTTTGTGTAACTTATTCAAGTTTTTTTGCGTGATGTGTTTGTATTTAGCAAATCATCACACAGCTAAATTTGTAATTTTAGGAACTGGTTTTGAAACACAGAGTAGAAATGTCAGCCTCTGCCTCAGAGCCCTCGGCTCTGGAGTATACAAGTGTTCAAACACAGCAAAGCCATCAAGAGACCAGAATTCATAATGCACGCAGACAGGGGCCAAAACCCCTGGGAATCCAGGATGCTAAAAGGAGATTTTAGAGAGGCTGTGCATCGTGAGCTTGGGGGTCCTCATTCCTGATTTGAATGGCATAAACATGGCAAATATAATCCACCTTAATTGCTTCATTTTTCTGGTAGATGAAACCAAACTAGAGGGCATGCAAAGCGCTTACTTGAGCTATGTTGTTCATGTTTGTGCATGTAATCATACATATTGTAGTAACAACATTTTTTTCTTCTAATGATCTGGTTTAAAAGTTATATTAACAGGTCACAAACAGATAATGTTATATGATAAACTAATGTAATTTGATTGAAGATGAGGAATTAGTATAGATGCAGTTAAACCACCTTAGTGTCTTATTGGTTCGGTAATGAAATACATTCTACATTAAATTATGGATAGTGATTAATAATATATTTTCAACTTTAGAAATGGGTTCCAGTAGCTATTATAAACTGATATCTACAGTACTTAGTATAAATACATAATTTGTTAATATGTTCATATTATGTAATTGCAACTGATATTTATATTCATTAATGGTTAATAAGTGGGTTGTGATTATGAAGCATTCATTTAAATAATCTTGAATCCCATTAAATGGTACATTGTAAGTCAGTCACCCTAAGCCATACTGTGTGATTGCCTAAAGTGTAGATGTGTGGAGTTAAGAGGAAGAAAATGGAGCATCACACCTGATGAACACTTCAAGACATTGTTGTCTAAAAGAAGTTCATCTATTTAATATTCCTCACACATTTGATTAAGTAAATCTTGTTTTGTTTAGATTACAATTACAATTTGAGACCCACGTTAGGTAAATAAAAAGCGGGATGTACCCTGAAGCTCTATTTGTTTAGTCTGCAGTAGAGTCTAGAGTGATTCATATTAGTTGAGGTTTTGTATGTTGCTTGTGTTCATGTTTTATTCCAAAATGAAAAGAAGACAAAGCCACATGAGTAGAGGTTAAACACAACCTGTGGTGACTGGAAACGCCTCTGGGCTTTCCAGACATTTTCATCTTGTCACATTCTTATCGTGTGGTTTTGTCTGCTTCCTGAAGCTCACGGGCCATTGCTTTGGTAAAATGAAAAAGCTGATCTTATGCAGGGGAAACTAGACCAAAAACAACATTAGTTAGAATAAATGCACAAATTGATTATGTATGTTGACAAAATCAACAAAATCCATAATTTCTTTCTTTCTTTTTTTTTTTCCTTCCTGTGTTTACTTTTGCATTCTTTGGCCACGTTAGTGTCTTAGATTTTTTGGCATAATGTTCAGAACCAGACTGCAGACACGTCTGATGTAACCTCACTTACAATACAGTAAGGGAACTATGAGGTGTATGTTGTGTTCCAACAGCCAAGTAGCACCGTAATGCTAAAGTGTTTGCTTTTATTCTATAGATTACATTGCATCCTGTTTAAGAGAACTAAACATTTACGTATGAATAACAGTAAAGTACCTATTGAATTAATACTTTACAGCCTTAATATTTCTAGGCTAGATGAAAAAAGTTGTGAGCTTTTGTTTTAAATCTTATGTCATCATCATCATCATGTTATCATAAACATAAAAGGGGGTAGTCAGCAAGCAGGAGACACAGCTAACCTAAATAATCGTGGAACTGAAAAAAGGCACGCAGGCAGTTTGGATTTGAATGTGGAAAAGTACAATTTAATTTTGAGGAATGTTCTTTTGTTAACTTTTTTTGTGAACATAGTCAAAGTGGATCCCTTTTAGCTTCTACTCCCACGCCTGAAGGTGTATGCTTTAATTGTTTTTCACTTCTTTCAGGCACATGCTTAGGTTGGGCTGTAACATTAAGACTGCTAAAATACTATTACAGGCAAGCATTTTTTTAAACAAAAATGTTTGTATGTTTGTTTATTAAAAAAATCTTGCTCGGGCTTTTAATATACATATTATGGCTTTTTGAAGATTTAATCCATGTTAAACATTTGACTATCTCCTGTGGAAACATGTCATTACAACACATGTTCATTACACAATAAATGAAATAAACTTTATACTGTATTCAAATCTCAGCAAAGATCTTAATTTTTGGATGGGCTGTAGGCTCGTAAGAACATACACATTGACGAAAATAAATAAATAGAATCTCCAAAACCATGCAGGATATCTCACTTACCACCCGTTTAGATTAAGTTGGCATTTGGAGAGAAAGTGAAGGGGAAAAGAATAGTAACCAATTAAGTTACATAAAACGGACTGATGTGTGATATAGCAACAGGCTGATAACCTCACGTTTATGAACACTGGTACTCTGCTATCAACATGGAAACACATGTGCCGTTGTATTAGCATTTAGCACTGCCCACAGATAGACAAACCCTTGGAAAGTTGTGCTGTGGACCCTCTGTTGTATACATATGTACAACAGATATAAATCATTCATATGCATCTTATATGTGGCTTATACATGACGATGTTCTCCTTTTCTCCTGTCGCCACATCGCTCGAGAAGCAAGGAAGCAAGCCCTCTGATAGACAGTTTGCCACTACAGATCTCCTCTGAGAGCAGATGCAACCTTGTGGTTCTTGCATCTTTTAACATCTTTGTAGCTTAAAATCTAATGGGCTCCTCTTTTGATGACATTAAACCTTACAGCCATTGTCACTTTGGAAAAGGGAGTTACTCTGTGATTTCTTGTACTAATTTCTTATCGTATAGTTCAAAGCAAACCTTTAATGATCGACCATAATTCAAACTTAGTCTTTATCTGTGTTTCAGGGCTGTATGTACAGTAATGTATTTATAAAATATTGCATTTCCTTAAAAGCAAAGATCAGACACCAGACAAATATAAACTTGAACCTCTCAAAGGTTTCAAATTGGAATGCTGTAAATTGACCGCAAATAATGTCATATCTACAGTACTTTCATATTTTCATTGTTTACTTATTAGTGCTTACTACTTATAACAGAGAAAAAGTCTTACTTACCATCAATAATATCGTCCGGCCTCTTGCGTTTCTCGTACACAACGATGATGACTACTAGGATGATAATTTCTGCGAGCACACCCAGGAAAGGCCAAAGTGGTGCCAGGTTGCTGCGCACCCGAAGTATAGTGGTCTCAGCAGTGTTTCCTATCATGTTAGTAGCATTGCATTGGTATATTCCAGGATCGCTGTTTATATCCAGGTTCAGTATGTTGAGCTCCGTGTAGTTGTCTCTGATGGTGATGAAGAAGCGTCCAGTGGAGTTGTCAATGTCCTGGAACACAGTGACCATTTCTCAAAGTTGATTATATTGAAAATGTATTAACAAAAAAGAAGCTTCATTTGGAGAAGATATATTGCATGCTCTCTATTGTACCTAAATAGCTGTCTCTCTGTCTCCATTTTTTTATTCATATACTGTATATATACAGCAGGCCTATATGTATATATTATATATGAATGTGCATATACCGTGGAGGATGTTCCGTCCATTTTACGCCATGTCCAGGTGGGATGTGGGTAACCAACAGACTTGCAGTAAAGCATTGCATTTTCTCCCTCATTCTTATTTTCACTTCGCTTGTGGCCAGTGACATCAGGTTTTGCTGGAAAGGTAAAATAAATAAATAAAATGGATCATTAGCTGAGTTGGCAGAAGCAAGACATTCAAAGGCATGTTTTAACTCCTACCAGATGGCATGAATAAGGAAAACATGATTGGCTGTTCTGGCTATGGTAATAATTTGTTTTATTCAGATGTCTATTTAAAAGAGAGAAGTGTAATTAAGAGTCTATATAACAATATTGATACAATGAAGCAGCTTATTTGTTTTAGTAGTTGATACCTGATAAGCTTAAAAGGAGACACCCCGGCCATTTTGCTTCCATAACATGCATTTTATTCAGTCTAGTGGAAATAAATCCTCCAAATACACATGTAGGTGTTCTATCTATTTGAAACTGTAGATTTATCCTAAATTCACTAATTGTTAGCATTATATAGTTCCTCATATGCATCTTTAAACCTACAATTACAGAAAACTTGTATTGCAAAAAGAAAAGTCTAAATGTAAGTAATCAACTGTGGAAGTTTCATGGTGACATGTATTAGTCATTTATTTATTTATATATTTAGTAACCCCCCCCCCCCATCACCTGGGGTGTTTCCCCTTAAAATATAGACAAAAATAATCCATTATGCCTTTTAAGCATATCAGAAAGATAGATGAAATAAACCATATTTTTGAAACTATATTGAGTTCAGTAGAACAGGGGCTTGCTCAGGAGTAGGGGTGGACAACAATTATTCATTTAAAAAAAGGATAATCTTGAGTGTGCAGTTATTGGGTGAACACGTACACCCAACCACAAAACCTCAGCAAGGGAGAATATCACTCTGGTTGAGATAAAAGCATTTCAATACAATTCATAATGAGGTCAGGGAAGAGAGGGATCAGTATGATATGAGCGGTTCCAGATGTTCACATTCAGAATAATTCCACTATGAATCCCACAAAAGAGATTTTGAGCCAAAGGAAAACGGTGTCAATTAACTCTGATTAATGAATAAACTGATGATAAAAATGCAACATAAAGGTTAGAAATTAAATAAATGCCGGCATATGTCATAAAGCGCTGCAACAGATGCCAAGTCAAATTGAACCATCAATAGAACACAGTATTTCCCAAAGGTGAGACACAGACTCTCCCTGTAACTCTGCACAGCATCAGGAAGATAGCTGTTCCTGCTTTTCCACTAATCCTCAAAATTACAATAATTCCTTCCATGCAATTAAGCAGGATAAGAGAGAGGCCTGGAGTGAGCATTTTTCAGCTGCGCATGGATAATAGAGCAGGAGGGGTCTGAGCTCTTTGGTGACATCACCCCACTCTAATTATGGTGCACACGTGCCAACTGAGCAGGGGCGTGGCCAAGCTCATTTGTGCCTTATCCTGACTGTATTATCACGGTGACAGACAGCATAGAGACCGCCCTCAGAGTGGCGCTAAAAAAGGCAGGAAACCTCCATTTCACACTGCTGACTACATTTACAGTGATTATTAATCTGTGTGTGCTAGACAGAGGTAAAGTGACGTATGAATGTGAGAAGGACGTGTGAGGAGAAGCAAGGTCAGAGCTGTCAGAAAGAATAGGAACAAAAATGGATTAAGATGACATCATGTTAAAAAGACATCCAATCAAATCCTTCTTTCTATATTTTGTTTTGATTTTGATGATTTAAGTCAAATTGTGTAAACTTGGACCGTCAATATTGGTTTTCTTGGTGAAAATGTGAATTTGTTGGCACAACGTGCTCAACATTTAACAAACTTTGAGAAAAATTAGGTACCAAATACGTATCTGTGGTAAGCTTAGTATCACAGACAATAAACTCCACTACTGCCACAGAGATGGCTGGGACCGGATTCAGAGCCTTAATCCTACAACATCACAGAACCCTCCATCTGTTGCCTCTGAGCTGAGTCCTGCAAGGATGATCGTGCCAAGGACACTGTAGGCGAGGGATCTCAGTGAACTGCTGCCAGAAGCGCAGTGCAAAGCTGGCTAGCAGAACAGTGGGCTTGCTACCTGGGTCACACACGATCTCAAACACCTCTAGCAAATCACAAGAGTATTTAAGAAGTGAAGAAAATGCTTTGTTTAGAGCCAGTACCGGCTCTAAAATCGTACGATATTTTAATGTGTTTTAAGACATCCATGGCCTATTTAAAGGGCATGCATCATCAGTTTAGTTTAGGAACTGACTTTTTCCTCCAGGGGACAGACATCAAGTCAGAGGCCTGCAGCTCAGTGATGGCGAGGACACTTCAGTTTGAATGCCGATGAGTCCCATCATCTCACAATCCAGTGAAAGCAGAACACACACGGTCATCACCCATGTTATGCAATCAGGCAGCGCTTGAAGACAGCCACGGAATAAGAGCCAGGGCATGTTCAGTATGCACCATAGCTATGCCGCGGTAAATTGGCTTAAGCATTTCACACAGGCAAGCTTCTCTTGAACAGGGTTTCTCTTGCCCTTTCTCAAAAAATATTCCATATTCAAGTTGATGGCTTTGCTGTTCCTTGACTAGGTTTTTTGTTTTCTCTTACATCGACTGTCCCAGTTAACTTTCTGTACTTTTACTTTAAAGTAATTAGCTAACCTTAAACCGTCAGTTTAATTCAGTGTGCCTCCTAGTGGGCTTGGTGTTTGCAGGCTTTGGTCCGCATATGCAGTGCCTGTCCATTTTGCTATACTGTCTTCTCAGTGAAAGCCCAGAGTGGCAACAGCCCCAGGATTGCCTCGTCATCACCACTGCACAGGATGAATTCAAATCTTTGTCGACAAGAACCGTTTTCACACTGCTTTGGATGGTTGACGTTTGCGGGACACTGTTATCTCTCCATCGCTCAGTAGAAAACCACAAATGATGCTAAATCTACAACCAGTGCTTTTTTCAGAATTTGAATACATCGTGAAGTAAATCAATTGTCAGACATTGACATTTGCTGTGATATTTGTGTCACGCACGTGTGAAAGGTTGTGTGTTAATATGGCAAAGAGAAATCTTACCTTTTACTTCGATTGTAGCATTTGCATTCGGTGCCATAGCAAATGTGTAAACGCACATGTATTCCCCGGAATCATCTGCCCGCGACTTAACGATTCTACAACAAAATACAAAACACAAACTGATTCAATAACTTTAATTTACCAGTCACTTACTCTGTAAGTAGTCAAGTTATTAAAGTAAACTAACCTCAGTTGAACTATAGTAATTAGTTTGGACTAGAGTAGTAAACGCTTAAGGGGCCGACAAAGCTACGGGAGATAACGTGTTGGCATACGAAGCAGCAGCTCTGGATTTTACAGGGAAGGGCACTACAGGCATTTTAGCTGTAATCCTCAGAGAATTGCTGATGTAATGTGACAAGGAAGTGACCAATTGGTCTCATCTTGTGCCTAAGGAGAGTATGGTATGTCTACAGGGGCGACTGTAGCTTTGTGCTCCAGTGATTATACTGTGTGACAGCAGGAACTAACAACTAGTTGCTACTTAAGGTTATGGTAGTTTCTGTGTCTAGGTATAGATCAATATTTGGCTTAAAGTAGTGATATACTGGAATTTTCTTAAATAAATAAAACAGGTGACAAAGTCGGGAGTTACTTAAACATTGATATCAAACAATAGTGTCCTGGAGATTTAAAAAGAATGTTCATAATAAAGAACACAACCCTCTAGCAAAGCATTTTCCATCAAACATTAGAACAATATGTGTTTATTAATTGCCTCAGTAACGGCTTGAAGATGACATGCGTATATACTAACTTTGACGAGTTGTTGTCTCTCCCATGTTTATGGGGGAAAATGTGCCTGACATGCACATTGGCGGCTTATTGTACGTGGTCTGACCCATTTACAAGTAAATACTGACAGTTATCCAAACAGAACAACACACTTGAGTTACTGTTTCTGAAAATGTGAGTAACACTCTTATTTTGAATTTAGATCCAATCCGTGTGCTGTTTTTTTTCTCAGCAAGGTCGTGCTTTCCAACATTTCCTCACAAGACTTTCTCCAGACCCCCGCTGTTTGAGATTTGACTACCTCAGCATTGTTTTATTTTTTACTTGCAAAGCCACTTCCATTTTACATAAAACATTTAGATACATTGTAGGTACATTCTCATTCCATTGCTGGGAGCACTTTCTGTCCCAATATCTGTTCTACCTACTTAGTCCATAGAGGCAAAGCTGTTTGTCACCTGTATGCTGTGTTCCTCAGCTCTGTCCGTGTGTTCTTGATTTCCTGTCCATTCTTCACCCAGAAGCTCTCCTTGTGGGGCGTGTGGGCAGTGGTGAGGTTACACTGCAGGGAGATGTGTTTGATTGGGTTGTCCGCTGACAGAATGGTCTGATCAGAGGCATTGATCTTTGGTTCTGGAAGACAGAGACAGTCAAACCTTATCACAGAAGTGGGGCTCAACACAGTTCCAATGCTTCCTCACATGATGTAGTAGCTGCAGGGTGTATGCTGTTTTTATACGATCTGTGTAGGAGGGTGTCTATGTAGTGAAGACAAAAGTGCACACAGCAAATAAACAAAAGACATAATGCAAACATGAAACAGCTGTAAAGCCTTATATCCAACATTTATCTTTAGACTGAAAAAGAAGTGATTAAGCAGTATTTCTGGATGGATCTACATTATGAGGATAGGAGAAACTGCCAACAAAACATCTCTCTAATATTGAGAAAAACAAAAAATTCTAAACAATTTAGGGCTGGAAGATATGGTCAAAATCTTCCATCACGATATATGTCAACGATTTATATCTTTATGAGCATGTTTTCTAGTTGTTTAATAAATAAATAGTCTATATGAAACAAAAACGTATTTTTTGTACACGTGTAAATTAAGTACTTAGTCGCGTATTTTCTCATTGAATTAAGAACTTTAGTGCAAAATGACCATAACAGTTTCAAGTGAAATAATAGAGAAAAACTATTTCCAGCTATACACTTTTTTTGCAATTTACATGCATGCACATAAATACAGAGTAATCCGATTAAGGCAATAGTTTGATTTAACAGAATTTGATCAGATTTACTGAGAAATTGTAGTTGGTATGTGCTTGTTATTATCAGTTTAGACGACTTTATTGTGTATCACAATATCTCGATAAATTGTCAATTCCATTGAAAGACGATCAATTATCTTATTGAATTATCGCCCAGCCCTAAATCATTAATTTGACTGATTATACCTATCTCACACCTATCTCTAGTAAGAGCACTGTACTGATAGATGCTGATAGATGCTTTTTTTAATCCACTTAATGTACAATCACAAAGTCAGATAGCAGATATACCGTAGCTGATAACTGCAGTCATTTGAATGTTTCATTTTAACAGAGGAATCTGGATGGACTCTCCAAGATGGCTGATCCTAAGCTTGCATGTAAATGTCATCAGAATATAGATGTGATAAATAATATATACACTGAACAGTTCTTTGACATTTTACGTTACGGCTGAATGACTACCTACATTACTTCACCCTCTAAATTTCTAAGCACACTGGTTGCTAAACAATACCAGGGTCCATTTCTCAAGGACGTTCAGGGAAGCAGGAGGTGTCATCTGAGAGCGAGGCGCCCTTTGCTCTGCCTTGAGTAGTGAGCAGGAAGCCTCCTCTGCTCTGCCCCTCCTCCTCCTCCTCCTCCTCCTCCTCCTCCTCCTCCTCCTCCTCCTCCTCCAGGGCGGGCCAACCATGGCAACGATGGAGCCCCCAGAGAGGAGAAGCATCATAATCCTACTACCGGCTGCTGCTGCAAGGCCACACTAGCAAGGCAAAGGGGAGGAGAGGGGAAGGACGGGCTACTGAAACCTGCAAGTGTCTTCTATTAGCATTCATGGCACCTTCTTTTAGCATTGCTGTATAGTCAATAGCTGAGGGGATATCGCTTCCCTCCCCCCTTACATCTCTCTCTCCCCCCTCCAAGCAGAACCAAATGTACTATAAATAGTATCTTTGAGACATGCATTCACACACAAGATGAGGTACATAAATTAACATTTAGCAAACACGGCACAGTGGTCCACAGGCAATTTTACCAGAAGGTTGTTTGTAGGGCACCTTGTCAGAACATAAAATGTGGTAACAGTTGGATAATGTATCGCTATATCAGAATGTAACGAAACATAATATGTTGCTCCAAATGAGTCAAGATGTAGTGAAACGTGATTCCCTCTCCTCTTGTTGGTACTGAAATGCAGCGCTGCATTTAGATCGATATTGTCTCCGATTAACTGACAGATTGATAAATAGATTTGATTGAATATCAAGTAGAGCTTTATTCTGTTACATTTTGCCAAGATGTATTAGATCTATTAAACTGAATAGCAGTGACATAGAAACCAAGTTGGCAGAGTCTATATTTAGGGGAGCATTACATCATTGTAAAAAAAAGCAAAGCTAGCCCCAAATCATGATACTGTAGCACATTACAATGCAAAAGGTGGAGCGCCAGAGAGATGTCCCAGTAGCTGTGCTGGCACAGAGAGAATAGTGGGCCTCCTGAGCACGTGGTTGAGCTAAATGGTTTGAACCCATGCTTCATAAGGATATGCAATTTTCAATACATTCTTGTGTCTAATTTACCGCTGTGTTCAGCCTGAATTCATGTGGGCCACGGTGAATTCCAAATATGAAAAGCTTTTCACGCTAGGAAAAAGAAATCCCCAGAAACCTTGAAAAAACATTCCTGCACCACAATCTACTCCTCTGATGTCTATTTGTATGATCAGTTACATTCCTAACAGAAATTTCACCAAAATACAGCTAAATTAATTACTTTAATGGAAATTTCTGATTTTTTTAAGGCTGATGAAAAGCCAGAGTACTGAATAACTGTATTTAGCCATATTTTGGTGTAACGTGACCAACAATGATGCAAGAGTGGTTCGAGAAGTTTCCACAGATGTTTTGAAAACTGGCCATCGCTGGAATCAGTTGTATTTAACATGAATACACAAATTAAAGCTGGAAACAGCTGGTGTTCTTTGGGGGATATGCTTATTTGTTTCCTTGCTAGGTGTTAGATGAGAAGAACAATCAACTCTCAAGACATTGAAGTGGTTCTCATTAAAAAACAGCACATTGCCGAAAAATGTCAAACTATTCCTTTAATAAGAAAACTACAATTTCTTTGAGAGTGTCATACTCAAATGATAACGTTATATTTGGGTATCACTTTGAGCACATTTAGAAAGTAACTTAAATGTTCAGTAAATTATCCATACTATGTCACGAGAACCGATATTTCGGTATCATTACCTTGTCAAACACGTGACAGTAACTTACTCGGATTCCCATTTTTGTAATGGGAATGAATTACTACATACATATACTGATTCTGGGTGCATTGATTAAGAGTGATTTACATTCACAAACTAAATAAAACAAAAGGCCAAAACAAAAGGCCAAAACAAGACAATCAGACTTTGGCATGTTTCCCCAGCTACAAACTATAAATTCATATGAACGAGCTATTACTAGCCTGTTATATACATGTAATAACTTGGCATGATATGACATGCATATGTGATGGACAGTTACTCCTCAGTAATGACAGAATATATTTAGTGAGGACTTGAATTGCAGGTTAACGGCTGTTCTCCTTTGCACATCCTATAATAGTTTAAATTGCATCAGCCCCTACACCTTATCAAATAGTGCTCACACAGAAATACAAATGTGTCAGTCCAATCAGAGGAGCCAGCAAGGATCAAACACCTCTAAGCTCCTCAGAGAGCTTCACTATGACGAACAACATTCCACATGTCCCTGTGCTCCACTGGGCAGAGTACTGAAGCATGTACAGATTAGAAAGATCCAGCAGAAATTCAGTTTGTTTAAATGTTTGTGTGCATAGAGCAGAGGGTTAAAGGATATAATGTCATTACTGATTCACAGTTACACACTTAATGGCCGAGAAGGCACAAGGTTACACAGCGCTCAGAGACTGTTTTGTAAAAGTGAAATCTCTGCCTCATCTGAACGAGAACTGAGACACTCAAGGCCCTCACGTGGTCTGATCCTTTATTGGATTACCACACACAAATTATTTGAAAGCAGAAAATGTTTGCTTTTATCAGGAAAGAGTTGACAGCAGGAATCACTCTTTTACACCTTAACGGATCTCTCCTTGTGTCTTCTTACAGACCCATTTACACTGTGCCCAGAGTAAGAAAGCCAAATCAAAAGCACCATTACTTCAAAGCACCACTAGATTTCCGCTGCATTTAGCAGGGCAGGGCTTTGGAGTAAATAAAACAATCCACGTAACACAAGAGACACAACATAATGTTCAGTATTCATTGCCCATGGTCCTTTGTGTTTACTGATTTTTAAGTTATGTCTTCTTTGCTTCTATGTAGAGCACTTTGTGAACTTTGTTTTTAAAGGTGCTATATAAATAAAGTTATTATTATTATTATTATTCAGGGAATTAGTATCACAAATAAATCCAGGAACAGGATATAGATGAAATTAGGATACAGAGAAAAAGATAATGATCAGAATCTTGTAAAAGGACACACAAGACAGCAAGAACAAAGGTTTGGTTGTGAGAGGAAAGACAGAAATGTAGATAGAGACTGGGTAAAGTTCCTGGGTTTGTGGTCCTTTACAACAAGATGCTCAAGGGATTTTGGGGAAGAAGTTTAGTAGAGAACATAAATATTTACCGAAACAAATGAATTGAAAACAGAACACAAAAGCCAACCACTCGCTTGAGGGATTTAGACTACTTTTTTTCTACCAACAATTGTCAAAAAGCGATCTAAAAAAAAGAAAATGAATAAATAACATTAGTGGTGTTTGTTTTATTTTTGTCTGGCCAGTGAGCGCTGTGTTGAGGGTGGGCTCTTTTGTATGAGGTTTGTGATTGGGACAGGGAATTAGAAGTTTGTTCATCATCTAGGTACTAAAGGACATAGACCACTCACTCTGTAGCACCAGAATGGTGGCCTGGGCGCGGATCCAGGTGGTGGCAGGGTTTTGTCGGTGGTCATTGCGCTTGGGGTCGTTGCTGGCCCGGCACTCATAGATCCCAGAGTCCTCCAGTGTGAGACGCGTGATGCCGAGCACACTGACCCCATTGGCGCCGTAGGCCGTGTTGATGGATACCCGCCGCTTACGGGCTCCTTCCCACAGCTGCTTGAAGGAGTCAGCTCGGTTGATCTCGGCATACCACCACTGGATCTCCGGAGTGGGGTTGCCGACCACGTCGCAGTACAGCTCAAAGGTGTCCCCCGTAAGCTTAGTCTCAGACATTGGCGACTTCACAAACCCAGCTGGAGAGGAAAAGTGTATCAGGATGGCAGGGAAGGAAAGGGTAGAAGAAGTAAGAAGGTGCGGAAAGGCCAAGGGATGGAGAAGGAAATCAAATAAGATCAGAGTACATACAAACAAAAGAGTTGATGATTAAAGGCAAATAAAAAAGAAGCCAGCATCAAATCATCGATAGAAGAAAAAAATAAAGTTTAATGATTAGCAGTCCGTTCAGCGTCAGGGTTCCTTGGCCTACTAAGGCCATACAACTGTCAGACCAAGTCATAGCCACCCAGTCCGAAGTCCTAGGCAGCAAGTAGTGCTGGTTTCTTTTCCTTTTCTCTTTTACTCTGTCTCTCTCACATTTAACCTTATACAGATGAGCGCAACAGGATTTTTTAATTGTTCTTTTCATGTGCCTATCCTTGAGCAAACAGTGTAAACATGGGAAATAATACACTGAATGCAGTACATGTAACGCACACCGCTCCTTAACATTTCATAAAGAACTCTATTTGCACATTCTCGCTGAGTTTAATTGGTCGCCTTAAAGGTTTGTTTGTCAGACAGCCTTCTCAAGTAAGTGACCAATCACTCAAGCCCTTTCTACCCTCCCTGTGTGGCAACGATCAGTGGCACTACTCCTACTTGACCCCATTGACATAAACACTGACAAAGGTACCACACGTTTTTCATTGCAGAATAAAAACACTGCATAGAAAATCACATGATTTGTCAAAATCATTGGCTTAGAAAATGTTCACCTTGAGCTTTAAGTCTCACTGACACCACTCTGTCACAGGAAGAAATGCCACTTATGAGTTATTAGACCTGCTGAAATTAAGACATATACAATTAAGTGTATTCCTGGGTAGAGTGAGCATTGTCAGTCGTAAAACTATCAGGTTTTGGCCTCCACCAAAGATGTTGGAACGTTTGTCAGTTTGAAGGGTACCCCATCAATACAATCTTGACATTTTGGCCACAGGCAATGGGACAAGTTATTTATTTATTTTTTTTGCAGTCCTGCAAATTTGTCTCACTACATTTTGGAAATACTATATTGTATATATGCTTGTATGAGTTTGTTTGATTTCTTTCATTAATATTTTGATATTCAACAGTGTCTCATAAGCCATCAATCCATTTTCTACACCCGTTTGTGCTGTTCAGGGTCACTGGAGTGCTGGAGTCTATCCCAGCAGCACACATGGGTAGGTAGGGTACACCCTGGACATGTCCCCAGTCTGTTACGGGGCTAATGCATTCAGACGGACAAACACATTCACACTCATATTCACACCCACAGGCAATTTAGAGTCACCGTTTCACATAATATGCATGTCATTGTACTGTGGGAGGAAGCCAGAGCTCCTGAAGGAAACCCATGCAATTCTTGTCTATTCTAGCCCTATGACCCTGGGTTTTTAGAAAGGAAAATGCTCACATCAGTTTTAAAGGTCTGCATTTTGTGTTGTCATACAAATATTGTACTTCCTTAATGCAATCACATATACTGATGCCAATTTTCATGGTTTATCTTTGTTTCTCAGAGCTTGACATGCCTATTAAAATAAATTCACAGAAATTGTCACAAATAGATGTAACTGTATGTATGTATAAACCTAATCTCTTCATCCATATCAGCTTCTGCTAGTAACGCCAGAAATTAGGTCAGCCAGCTCTCATTTTGGATAAGCTGGACTTTAAGAGCAGGTTTTCAAAATTCACATATGGTCACAGTAGAAAAGGAGTTAGGATAAAACCACACACAGCTGACTTGTGCTCTTCAAGCTAAATTGACTTCATATAAGGTGGAAACTGAATATGCAGGTGGCATTTCATCTTATACGGTGTTGTACAAAAGCCCCCATTTTTCCTAATAACCTTACAGCCTTTTGGAACAGGAAACCCATTTAAAATATAAAATGCAGTGGAATTAAAAAGAAAACAGGATCCATAAGCATTATTACCACAACTGTGAGTGTACCATGCTGTGCCTGTGCCTGATTCATGACCCTGTTTCACATCAGTAGTTAGCCCAACAATACACTGTCAGCCTTAATGAACCTCATCTAATGACAAATCACCTGGACCAGAGACACTGTTCTCTGCCGCCCCTGCAGCCTCTCAGCTGTAAACCACGAGTGCTTGAATAAAAAAATAAAAGACAGTGCCTTAACTCTGCCCTGAATTGTAGTAGAGGAAATGGGAACAAAGAGTCTGTGGTCTCTCGGGTGTTAGACTGTGTGTTGCGTCTAAATACTACAGCTTACAGGCCCTCCCAGATCTGTCTGCCCTGCTCAAAGTAATGTATCATAAGCACATGAACAGATAAGCCTGTGGAAGCCTGATGAAGGAGTGTAAACAACTACATCCAGCTCTCCCCCGCAACAAAGCCAGTTATATTTAATTTAAAGAAAATAAGATAAATACCATCAGAGGGTTTAGAGTACATTATTCTCTGTGCACTGGACTCAAAAAGGCTGTCAGAGTACAGCCAAATGATTTCACATACTTAACAATACAAGGATTTTAGTTTGTGCCATGGTGACAAGTCTTCTGCTTAACACCAGTTTGTGACTCACATGAAGATTAATTAGATGATAAAAAAGAAAGAGAGGATAATTTTGCAAATAAATCTAATAATCAATGCAGTATTCCTGCAAGAGATGTGTCTGAGGATATCTGGCGCTTATAACTTGTGTTTCCGTGTGCGATGCCTAGAGATATGCAGAGTAATTAGCATTTGTTTCTTTTCTCTGGAAACATCTGGGCCCATCATGCTCACCCCATAATCCCAGAGGGTGAATCCAAGCCTATCCGCCTACACTGTTAAAGCAATATTTCAGTTTGACAGAACATTTACTATGGCATTCTTTACTATGAGTATGGGTATGACAGTAAATAGGCTCGGCACATGGCACAGACAACTAATGTCAGCCGTGCATAAGTGCTCATAATCACAGGATAGTATCTGCTTTAAAATAAGTGATGAATGTCCTCCAAGGTGATGGCAAATTTAATCGGAAAAAGGAACAGATGACTTAATTTAAATTCAGGCTGAGGGAGGCTGTGTGGAGAAATAGCCACAGAACAAACTACAGACGACACTCGGCCAATGAGCAGAGCAATTTTGGTGTTGTTTAAACAAGGAACTTAAACTGGCAGAGAAAACAAGCAGCCAGCCGGTTCTCATAAATTTCAAAGGCGCGCTGAAGACAAGCTGGATGCAAGACACTTTGTGAATTTGGGCAACACAACAAAGCCGCTGCACAGTTAATGTACACATGTACGTGCAAATAAAAACAGCAGACAACAAGCTCTCAAACACATAGATTGACACAGGAAATAATAAAATAGCAAAGTAAGTGAATGCCGGTAGTATTAGTTCCCATTAGAGAAACAGACCTAGCTGTGGTGGGGGGTTCTCTCTGCTCAGTGTCACAGAGTAAATTAAGGGGTGTTACATCACTACATGTAGCATTCTCAAAAGGATATTAGGGGTCAGTTGAAACCTATGTTAGTGCAAGAAGAGAGACATTGTGTTTCTTCTCTATTTTAATTCACAATGAGGTCAACATCTCCAATTTAATGTGTCCAGAGGTGTGGTTGGTATGGTGGCTGGTATGCAATCAGACCAAGGAGGCCAAACGTTTACATGATGCAGCAAATTATTTCACAGAAATCATTTAACACAAAATAATGAAATCCCTCGCAGTGCTGTGTCTGACTTTACTCCCTCGAGACATGTGCATGATAGAATCTCCTAATAACCTGTAGTTTTCTGTGACAACCTCTGTCTTCAGCTGTGTTGAAGTCACAGTCATTACAGCCTACATACTCCACTGATGTAGGTAGAGAGGAGAGCTCCCCTGAGGACTGACAACAAGCCACACACCATGCAGGCGGAGAGTGAGTCAGCTTTCTTCCTATAAGCAGAGAAAGCAGCCAGTTTACCCATTTGTTGATTATAATGTTAAATGTGCACAATGTTATCATTTTTTATGTGTCAACAAGTTAAACATTGTTCAAGCTAAAGGGCTATATGTGGTGGTTTTGCATTCTATACCTAATGAACTACGAGTCAGGTGCACTGCACTTGACTGCCAGCCATTTACATAAATACTACAATATTTACACTGAGTTTTAGAGGCATTTCCTATAAGCTAAATTTCACGTACACTGAGACTTATATTACATGGTTGCTGTTTGGCAGCTGAAACATACACTGCGTTCCAAATGGCATACTTTTTACCTTTACGACATACTGCAGCTGCCCTTACAAAGTACCATCGCATGGAGTATGCATTCAATTGGGACAAACTACTTCATCATGACATTGCACCTTGAACTTTGACACTCTCGCTCATATATCTACTGAGCAGACGACTGTGGGTCAGAATAGTCAGAAAAGCATGCTGGCTTGCAAGCTGCACAATGTGAACAGATGCAGGAGGACATCCTGGTATTTGTGGCATACTGTATTTGATATAATATGCATTGGGACATACTAAATCTTTATTGGCTTACTAAATAGTACACTATAGACGCACATATACACGCTTCGCAACTGAATTACCAAAATCACTTTATGAATACATTGAATTAAATTTAATTGAATGAATAAATTGTTCTAATGTTTACTATGATGAAGTACATGGTCTATATTTGCTAAAATGTATGTAAAACAATGTATGCTTAGACAGTGGGTAATTGCTAAATAGTAACAGCAGCAGCAGTAATGTCATAGTGTTTGTTTAGTAAACCGATTCATGCAAAACACCCAGTATAAGTCCTAAAAGGCCATTTTCTGTCCCTACATTCAAATGTAGTTATGTCAACATTGGCATCTTATGCTGGAAAAATGCTATTGAATGTCATGTAATAGGAAGTTTACTTCAAAATTGACAAATGCATCAAGTATTCATATAAGAACTTCAAATAGAGTTTGGGATATACACTTTGAAGGTGTGATATGGGCCGTGCAGCTAAATTAGTGTCAGAGAGGCTGTGATGATGTAAAGCCTTGAACACACTGATGACGTGAGTGGTTGCAGCTTTCCTCACTGACTTCACCACACCACTGAAATACAGCAGATACCTCGTTTGATGTCACTGCATTGGAGCAACGTGACAAAATATTGCCATTACTTGCACAGCTGAATTTCCAGAAAAAGGAAGGCGCTGGGCCGACTTTCTCCATTTTGGTGGTAATACTTGAGTCTGTCATTCAGATCACAGAAGAGAGGCAACAGTTTAATGAGATTTAAATCCCTATAACCCCTGTGCTGGGTAGAAATGCTCTAATCCCATCCTCTAATCACAACCAGCGAGCACTTCCTATTTCTCTTTCAGAGGTCAAAACAAGGGAATTCAAATGATTTGATGTTAAACCCAAGAATCGCTGAGACAGGTGCATCATGGGACACTGATTCTCATCATCAAAGTAACAAAATAATACTAAAATTAGAAGAGCCGCACCTTCAGGAGAGTCTCCCCACTACTAGTTGTTCTGTTGCATGAATGCTATTCCTAAATCACCTATATACTTCCAAATATTACTATTTGTCAATTCAAATGAGCCTATTCTGAACCTCAGTTGACATCTTATTCGGTGGCTCACTAACTAAAATACTCAGGCGGATGGGAAAAATCAGGCCAGGTGTAAGTGAAAGTAACCTCTTTGAGTATTCTGTCTCTGAGCTGCCCTTGGGCAGCACACTTAACTGCTGGCTGTTCCGGCAGAACGGGGCTGTGGCTAAATTGGGGAACTTCCAGCTGTGAATGTGTGTAATGTATGAATGTGAAGCAAGGTGGTGCTGAAAGAAACAGCATGCATGATCAGCAAAATCCTTCCCTTAAAAAATCATTATTGAGAAAAAAAAGAAACACTGCTCACCTTACAGTTGCACATCTAAATACCTGCAGTAAGTTTTATACTGTTTGATGCTGCTGATCAGTACGGTCCATATCAGATTTCACAGTGGGCAGGCGTGACTCAGTATAAGAGCTGGCTTGAGTCCTACAGCATATTTTCCAGACTTACAAATGTGCCTTTGTCCAGCGCTTAGACAGAAACATGATAATGGACAAGCTGCTGCATCATATAAATCTATCGATTGAATGGTATGTAGCTGTAAAATGCTTATCTGAAAACACATTGTTGGCCTTAGAAGAATTAGAGGGCCACTTATTGATGAGAAAAACAGTCATTGCAGTGCATATTGCAATATATGTGGGTATAGCTTTCTCTATATGGTGCCTTTATACTTTCTGTAACCTTAACAAGAACCAATGTTTGCTGTTGTGTTTAACTGCTAACAGTTAAATGGCAGAAAACAAATATAAATAGTTTTAACATGGAAGTAATAATATTAAGCTTGTAATGATAAAGCTTGTAATGATAAAGGTTGTCTTGCCATCATCTGTGTGTTTTGATTCACACAGGATAATCAACAACAAAGTTGGCAGCAGGAGCAGGCTACATGCTTCGTGGGGGGTAACTTATATAAGACACAAAAGCACTTCACAGCCTCTATTTTCTTTGCATAAAGATCACATCATCTTTCAGCTTAAATAGTTGACAGCCTTTAGAAGGCTGTGCAGCTGTGCACAAGGAGGCCGTCCATTAAGAGTTAATGAATTCACTTTCACAAAAGGACCTTAAAGCCACAGTTCTCCGTGCTGTGTCTCGGTGGTAAAAATAGAAACGAGGCAGAATGGACGGATGCTATTTACAGTCCTCCAAATATCTGTCGCAGGAACTGGCCACCTATAGTAGGCCTACTTTTCCCTGAACATGAGGGAATAATGGCATGAATTCCCCCAGCTTCCCAGATACAGTAATTACATCTCATGTGCTTATAATTATTATTATCCCCCACGCCGCTGCCTGAACTCTCTGCAAAATCACAGGAAAATCAAGGATTGCGTAAGAGGCCGTGCCATGAACCTATTAACTTTAATCTGAACTGTGAGAGAGAAATTAAATGGCTTTTGAATGCATGCAATGAGAGGAAATATCAGAGTATTACCAACAGTGTTGAACACCAACTGCATCCTGTTACTGTGCTGACACCTGTGATGAATGCTGGGTCTATTTACTGAAACATGAAATGCCTGTAGATTAGCTATGACTTCAGGATTTCTACATTAAACAGACACCCACACATGTAGTAATATAGTGGCACCAGCCTGTCTCCCACTGACCCCTGGTTGTATGTGTGTTTCTGTGGTGTGACCTGGGCCTCAGTGAGACACTGGGCAAAGACCACATGAAGTGTTTGGAATGCTTTTGCTTCAGCTTTGTCAAACATTGGAGGGCTTATTGGGTATTTGATTTTCCAGATAGCAAGATCAGAGAACACCTCACTAAGCGTGCACACACTTCAAGCACCTCAGAGAAATTAACAAAGAAGAAAGAAAATAATTCAGGGGGATAATATTTTGTTATATAACTGCTGTGGTATTTCAGTTTATTTGTCTCCTCACAAGATGAAGATGGAGGTTGTTTCTGTGCTTTCTTGTAAAATTATCTAGATTTTACTTCTTTTTTTTCTCCATTTTTGCATATCGTGTTTTACTACAAAAACAGCACAAACGGGTCCAATGTTTTAGACTTAGTTTAATCGTTTAGACATAAATATTCTGGAACATTTCCCATTTCAAATATTAGAGGAATAAATCCATAAAAGGTAGGACAGCGCTAGAGTAAGGTTTTACACCACCTTCTCATCACAATGCATGTCTTATTAAGTCTTGCATAGTGGGTTTGCGATTATCCCACATAAAAGACAAAGTCGACATTAAGCATTAACATTTGAAATCCCTGCCTTATTTTTCTCTGAAAAAGGGATTATATCATGTCAATGATATTGATTTGTCAACACACGTGTCTTGACACGTGGGTATTGAAGCTTCTTAAATTATTTTAATACAGGAAGTGATTGTTCCATTTGTATATCAAAGCGCCAGCATCTTCACAATCATGTCAGGGTTGCTCAAGGGACCCATTGATGTTCTTTTAAAAATTGAAGAAGAAAAAATGTGGCTGCTGATTTGTGTGCCCCTCTGGGTGATGTGATTCAACACACTCTGAAGTCAGGACATGCTGTGTCATAGGAGGGCAGCCTGGAACACCCCAACAGCATGCTACTGACATTTACCTAAACCAAATCATGTCATACTTATTATGATTAATGCACGGTGAACTTTTGAAAATAAAGTCCCAAACGATCCTCTACTTTTCCCTTTCATTGTTTGTTCCCTGTCTTCAAATATTTGGAAACAACTGGCGCTCAAACATGATAATCCTTTAACTAAATAAGGCTGTTGTTTGTGTATGCGTGTCGTTTTGCAATAAAGCACAGACAGAATTGGTTGGGCTGGAGAGAAAGATCAACTTAAGCTAGCATGACAAGAAATGTGGTATAACAGAGGAGTAGTTGTGTCATTTAAAAAGATGCATAGGCCCAATAACTGTAATCAAGAAGGGCTTGGTATTTACAGTCGGCCTACACACTCTGGGCTTAGGCACAAGTCTTAAGCCTGTGTTGGGTGTTGATAATATGTTACTAGCTCAGCAGCCATAGCAGTTTAGTCTTGCTTGACACACTCTGCTACCCAACCCCCTTTGACCATACACACTGCACACTGGCAGCCTGAGGCTACTACTACCATATATGTCATTATTCAGAACTTATTCCAAGATGGTACATACCTCAGCTTTGTTCACAGCAACACTACTTAACGTCTGTTCTAAAACACATTTGAAAACATATTCAATTCGTTTTCCCTCTCACAGACACACCTACAGTACAGCCTGTTCAGTCAGTTGACAGTAAATAACCTTGCAAAAAAAAATGTCACAACGTCAGTTTTCTTGCTGGTTCATTCGTTAAGAGTTCCGTTTGGTTGTCAGTAATGTAATCACATTTGTTGGCGTCTAACTCTGGCCTTGTCGAGATGCGTGGAACTATAGTAGTGGCGTTAACGCAGTCATTCTCCAAACCCTCTTTAGAAACATTTCGTCCTCACGCAAGTCAAGTCACTTTCCCTCAACGCGTTGTTTACAATGATGCCGTGGTCACACCTGCTTTCTTACCGTTTTGAGCCGAGATGAAAGGCAGCATCAAGTTGCACAGAATGAGTACCACCGCCAGCATCACTGCGTTAGGATGCATCGCTGGGGCTCGATGAGAGTACCAGGGTCTCGGTCGGGCGAATGTGGGAGGAGAGATCGTGTATTAATCACAAGATCTAGAGAGATGGGCCCAGCATAGCACCGGGTTCTTTTAAAATAGCCTGCCGAGGATGATTTAAAAAAAAAATGTTTGAAGAAATGTCTCCCTGATTCAAAGACCTTGTTGAGGACAGCAATGGGTAAAAGGTCCGGGACGAGGCCAGCGGCTCAGGGATGCCGATGTGCGGCCATAGGCGGTGAAGAAAGCACCGTCGGATTTCAGAGGAGAGGTCTTTGGATGTCAGGGAGATTGTCCACAGCGTAGTTCTGAAGATTCAAAGATGCGCAGACCGATGCGCATTTGCGCACTCACGGTCACGGTTCGCTGATTTAAATGAAAGTAGCGCAGAAATTATTCCCGACGGGAGGTGATGTCTCCGAAACATAAGTCTGTTCCAAAAAGAGGAACAGATGCTGGTAGGACACCAACGGCAGAAACGACAAGCTGCGCGTGCCCTATGCGCTCATGACCGCGGATAAATGCACACACACACGCGCGCGCGCGCACACAAATCGTGTATGTATTGATATTGTTTGGGAAGTCAGGCAGACAGTTATTATGTGCATCCTCAGCCTTCATTTCATCGTCTGCTGACATACTTCAATTTGTATTTTTTTTTTCCACGAGATTGCGTGCACGTTTTTATCACCGTCCATTGAAACGATTTTGTTCCTGCTCATACTTGTCCTGAACTGTAGGCGACTATAGTAATAGCCTGTTCTATGTTATTTCCCCACTCTTTTCAACATCTCTTGCAATATTAATGTAACTCTAAATGGTTATCACAGGAAGTCAAAACAGATTTGTCACAAACTATGCAGAGCAAATTACATATATTTCTCTACAGTCTAGATTTGAATAGCTGCATTAAAAAAACAAAAATGACAATGGTTATGCAGACGAACAAAAAGCAATGCAGCCACAGTTTCACCAGTCATATCTTTCCAAGCCGGTTTCACAATGGCTAAATACTTTCTCCTGTCATGACTTAATGTGAGGAGATTACGGTGATGCTCTTGAGCTCACTGAGGTCATTTATAAATTATGTCATCACATCAGTGGCCTGGGTGTTCTCAAGCTGCATGTACCACATCCCCTTGAAAGTTCAATATGGCCTCCTGTAATCCTCTCTATACTTAATGTGTGCTGCTGCATGAGCGCCCTCACGTGGCCAGTTGAGGTAAACGAAACAGTCAGCGGTTCTATTTTATAATTGCCGACACAAATGAACCAAAAAACCTTTCTTTTGTAAAATACATTTTGACTTGTAACATTTCCTTCTTTTGTTTAGTTTCAGTGAACATGTGGGCATGTAATGTGATTCCTTATATATCCAGTCCTTCAGAGCTGTAGAAGTCACTGATATATGCCTTCGGATAAATGCCTACACCTCCATGCATGTGTTTTGTTGTTGTTGCTGGACTGCTGGAAAGGGCCAGTCTGTGCAGAGCAAACTTCCCTCCACTTTGCAGCACTCCCTCCAGTTTGTCCATCGGGGAGCACATTTAAAATGTAACCCCACCTGAAACCTCGCGCAGACCAATCGGCTAGAGAAATGTCAGAGCGGTCGGCACACCCTCCTTTGTTCAACACCAATCAGAGTGGAAGTGTGGCTTTTTGCCCGAGGGGAAAACTTACCCCTGGATGCGTTAATTACGCATCACTTAGCTGTGGCCAATGTGTTCACAGCGGTGGACCCTCTTCTGGGCTTTTTGCAGCGGTTGTCTTCATTTTTCGGTCAATCTAGTATGGAAAGTAGACAACAATGGCTTACCAGGCTGAAAAATGAACTTAGCAACAGTCCTCTGGTATCAAATGTGGCTTTTGGCTTCATCCTCATGGGACTAGAGAAGCTGGTGGAGCTGGAGTTTGAGTGTCCTTGCAACCCTACATGGAACGGAGTGTTTTCTTCAGCATTCTTCATCATTCCTGCCGTCATGGCCTTCACCTTGATGCTGATCATTCAAGGATGCAGATGTGATACGTGGTACAGGAAACCTGTCTCCCTCTCCAGTTTCGTTCCTGCGATCGTGTGGCTGATTTTGTTGTTCCTCGATGGCCAATACTTTGCTTGTGCTATGACAGACTGGGAGGGTAGATTTGTACTAGTTGACAAGGCAGCTCCGCAGAAGTGGTGTGAGCCAATTAGTGAGGGAGATGTCACCCCACAAGAGCTAATGCTCCGCTCACAGCATCTGTTTGTTTTTTCTCAGGTGAGTTGAATATTTTCTAGTTTACAGAATGTCATGTAGGACGATTGGAGGGAAAACACCTCCCCCTCCGAGTATGCCGTTTAAAGAATATGTATATATCATGTAACGCTATTAGCTTTTGGAAACTATAAATATAGCTCTGTTAATACACTTCGTTCAACAAAAATGCACCTCTTCTTTGGATGTTTTCTAAACAAAGTGTTGCTCTACTCTTTTGTACCCCAGGTTATAGGCATAGTTCTCCTCATTTTCATCTGTGTGGGTCTCATAGTGTATGTAATCAGAGAAAGCTGCGAACAAGAGGAGGAGATGCAGGATGCAGATGTAGCCGAGCTCACTGTGCTGAGGATGAGCTCCCTCCGGACCAGGACATCATGAGGGGACATGCAGCGCCCACCCCTCCTGCTCTGCTGGCAAGGACACTTTGTAAATACTCAACAGACTTTACTATGACTTTTTAAAACTGTGTCGCTAAAAGAAGTGTCGCTTAAACAGTATTTGCCCCATACAGATTCGACATAGGTCTTGAATGGTCAATGATGTTGCCTTATGAAGTTGCCTTAAATATGGATTATTGAAAACAGTGTTTCTATTTTTTTTCTGTGTTACCAGTGAATATGTAATCGGTCTTGTGCATCCCATATTTCAGTGCAGTGACTTATTATCTTTTGAAGGAATCTTTAAAAGAATAGTTCGATATTTTGGGGAAATATGCTTTTTTAGTCAGATGAGAAGATATCATGTCTGTACATTAAATATGAAGCTACAGCCAGCAGCTGGATAGCTTAGTTGAGCGTAAAGTCTGTAAATAGGTTGAAACAGTCAGCCTGGCTCAGTCCAAGTGTAACACAATGCTTACCAACATCTCTAAAAGTTACCAATTATCTAATTTGTCTGATCCGTACAAGTGTAAAAACAATAACTTACTATTTTATGGGTGGTTATGTTGGATTATTACTCGTATGCAAGCAGTTGCCATGCAACCAGGAGAGACTTCAGGAAATCACTGCAAGAAATGGTCCGTCACATAGCCCCCTGAGAAACAGTGAATTATCTATTTCCCCTTTTTGTCCAGTCTTCATGTTAAGTGGTGCTGGCTGCTGACTCCAGCTTCATATTCAACGTACAAATATGGTGGTATTATGGTATTGATCTTCTCATCCATCTCACAGCGAGAAGACAAAGAAGGATAGTTTCCTAAATGTCAAACTATTTCTTTGAAGTGATGTTTCACTTTGACTCATTGAGTGTGTTTAGAGGACCAATAGTCAGCCAGAAACACAGTCAGTTCTGCTCTTTTACATTTTATACCTTGAAAATAACATTTCTTTTTTTTTTTTTACATGGAAGTTTTCTTCGTGCCTTCTGTAGTAGCTATATTGACACATAAGTGGAATCCACCAGGCAGCTAATATTGATCTGGCTAATATTAGTTAACTTGTACTATTGTTTAAGGGTATGTGCCCAAAATGAAAATGTTTCATCATGCTGAAATTTAACTTGAAATGCTTTTGTTTTCCCTCCTGGGTAGCAAATGTCTCCAGACTTATGTAGGGTCGGACCCCCGTCAGACTGAACTGATATTCCTAATGATTTACCTGTTTGACAGCTAGAGATGTAAACACATTTACATGATTATTTGTATCATGGCCGCAAACAGCCAATAGTAGGATGTACACAAATTCTGTAACAGAATTTTCCGTATGTTTTTTTTATATTATTGTTTTGTAATAAAAGAATTTATTTATTTAAGAAAAAACCCTCAGAGATTTTTTACAGTCATGTCATAATAGCAATTAGTGAGTTTGTCTTAAAGTGTGATCAACTCAGTTGTGAAACTAGGTTTTATTGTAACATCTCTCGAGCAAGTGAATTATATTAAATACCACAGTGGGACAGAACAGTATGGTAACATTAGGAATATCCTTTCAACTTTGGGCTCACATTAAATACCATACATTCATATTAACACATCTGAAACAGGGACCCTTTGCAAAGACAACAGCAAAATAATCAACATAACACATGCTGCAAATAGAATGCTATCTACAGAGGAACTCAAAGACTGTCGGGAGATTCTCAGGTTAGCGACACCTTTGTGCCTTCACAATTCCTTTATCCAGAAGAGGCCTGTAATGGTAAAATATGTATAACCGTTATGTATAACTATGTGTCCTTGTTGTGAACCCGAAACGTACATGTCATTTACTAAGAAACGGCTACTGGCAACGCAGCAAAACGGAAATAACAGCATACGCTTCCTCCTGTTACATTATATGGAATAAAGAAAGTTCAGACAATGCAGTAAACAGGAACTTGTGGTTGAAATGGCTCATCTCACCCAGGGTGTTATCGAAACTTTCAGATTCAGATTCAACTTTATTGTCATTGCACAGAGTACAAGTACTGGGACAACGAAATGCAGTTTAGCATCTGACCAGAGTGCAAAAGAAAGTAGTAAAGGTGCTGGATAAATACAATGTAGACAGTATTGGACAGTATTGGACAGTATAAACAGTGGGTATAAAATGCAGATATATACAGTTTATATATATATATATTCGGCTATATTCGGCTTCCTCTCCTGATAACATAAGAGATTTTCCACAACAGCCCGTGCTTTGATGGCTTTATTTGGCTGATCTCTGCAGCCTGGAGATTCTGTGCAGGTCTGCTGAAACCTACACATACAGCAGTAGTGCAGCTCTGACTTGTATTTATTGTTATTTACAACATTACCCTAGTGCCAGTTAAGCCCATTAAGTGTAGAAATTGGGGCAGACTCTGCATGTTCATCCTGTGGGAGGGCTTATTCAGGACTTCCTGTATGGCCCTGAGGAAGTTGTTGTCTTTATCCACTCCGCTTTCCTCACTGTTAGACACAGCAGGGCATCAAATTCATCGGCGAACAAGTGACGACGCACAACTGTGACTCATGGAGTCTTGAACTAATTTTCTTTCATGAGCAATAAACTGCTTGGACGACCTTGACGCCTAGAGCCGGCCTATCCCTTTTATGACTTTTAGAGGTAATTTGGCAAATGCTGCAGCTATCTGTCTTTTTTTGTTACAAGACTTTCACCCACAAAAGTCTCCGGAGACATATCCACATTCAAGAATTAAGGGAAAGCTCTAGGGGCAATTTGACAGGGAGGTTTAAACACATTGGCAACTCTCCAGAGCCACAGATACTATATTACAAAGCTCCAGGTCGAAAGTATTCATCACAGATAACACACAATCGTTGTTTGACAAAGAACTTACCCTTAGCTTTAAGAGCATTTTTTAAAACCAGACCTGAGCCAGTTGTTCCTTTGTTACGCCAAGGCAAAGATGACTGCATTTGTCATATACTGAAAGTATATCATGAGCTAAGATTTCATATTTAATATTACACAATCAGAATCTTTATTGTCGCACTATTTCTTGTTTGTTGGTGACGACAACGTTCACCCTTCCCTCATGAGGGGACAGCCAAAGAGGCAAGAGAAATATCCCCTCCAGACCATAGCTAGAAAAAATCAAAATCTCTTGAAGATTTATTTTCTTAAAATGGTTACATCCTTGTGGAAAAAGGCATTTTAAGAGTCAATATGTTGAAATAATGTTCAACATATTGACTTCTCAAAATGAAATCTGAGGTCAGAGGCTCTCCATCAACATTGGCAATATTATTGTACCATATTACAAAATCCTACAGGTAAAAAACACATTATGGCTTGTATAAAGAATTATTTTAGCATTTAAGGGCCCAGTTTAGCCCTGGTATGTCACTCTAATCTTTGTGTGTGAAATTGGATGTTTAAATCCATACAAGCCTACAATTGGCTTGAAAGAGATAAGAACATGAATCTCCAATACTGTGCAACATAGAGGAAAACAAATGTAGCGTTTAAATATGTAACATCTAAGTATATCATGTTCCAGTCTAAGAGTGAATTTGAAACTGAAAAAATCAGTGGAGCAAAAACATGCAACGGTTCTTAAAATGCTTTTAATTTCTTCCCTCGAAATCAGCAATGTTGCAGCACATTTTGTTAAACCTTTCTTCTCAAGGTTAAAGTTGTATCTGTGTGGACTCTGACCTGACACCACTCTGACCTGAGGTTTGTTGTGGAAAATCTTTTATGTTATCAGGAGAGGAAGCTGAAAATGGACTTAAGTAATGAAAATGAATAAAACCTCTTCGCAATCAGAGTTGTCTTTGTCTTCATGTATTTCTTGCAAGGGAATAGATACAACAGCTGCATGTTTCTGCAGTCTGTGGTAAGTGCTTCAAAATATTGTATCACACAAGCTTCTTTATATACACAGCAACGAGATAGAAGTCCGTCGCACCAATGAGAACTTATCTGTTCGCACCAGGCTTAGTTTCGATTGAACCCTGAGACGAGCAATTTTAACCACAAGTTCCTGTTTACTGCATAGTCTGTACTTATTCACTCCATACAAGGTAACAGGAGGAAGCGTAGGCGGTAATTGTAAATAAGTTATACCCCTGGATGCGTTAATTAAGCATCACTTAGCTGTGGCCAATGTGTTCACAACAGTGGACCCTCTTCTGGGCTTTTTGCAGCGGTTGTCTTCATTTTTCGGTCAATCTAGTATGGAAAGAAGACAACAATGGCTTACCGGCCTGAAAAATGAACTTAGCAACAGTCCTCTGGTATCAAATGTGGCTTTTGGCTTCATCCTCATGGGACTAGAGAAGCTGGTGGAGCTGGAGTTTGAGTGTCCTTGCAACCCTAAATGGAACGGAGTGTTTTCTTCAGCATTCTTCATCATTCCTGCCGTCATGGCCTTCACCTTGATGCTGATCATTCAAGGATGCAGATGTGATACAGGAAACCGGTTTACCTCTCCAGTTTTGTTACTGCGATCGTGTGGCTGATTTCGTTGTTCCTCGATGGCCAATACTTTGCTTGTGCTATGACAGACTGGGAGGGTAGATTTGTACTAGTTGACAAGGCAGCTCCGCAGAAGTGGTGTGAGCCAATTAGTGAGAGAAATGTCACCCGACAAGAGCTAATGCTCCGCTCACAGCATCTGTTTGAGTTGAATATTTACAGAATGTCATGTAGGATGATTGGAGGGAAAACACCTCCCCTCCGAGTATGCATTTTAAATAATATATATATATATATATATATAATAATAATGTAATGCTATTATATTTTGGAAACTATTAATATAGCTCTGTTAATACACTTTGTTAAACAAAAATGCACCTCTCCTGTGGATGTTTTCTCAACAAAGTGTTGCTCTACTCTTTTGTACTCCAGGTTATAGGCATAGTCCTCCTCATTTTCATCTGTGTGGGTCTCATAGTGTATGCAATCAGAGAAAGCTGTGAACAAGAGGAGGAGATGCAGGATGCAGATGTAGCCAAGCTCGCTGAGCTTAGATGAGCTCCCTCCGGACCAGGACATCATGAGGGGACATGAGGGGGAGATAATATTGAAAACAGTGTTTCTATTTTCTTTCTGTGTTACCAGTGAATATGTAATCGGTCTTGTGCTCGTGTGCATCCCATATTTCAGTGCAGTGACTTATTAGCTTTAAAAGAATAGTTTGATATTTTTGGGAAATACGCTTATTTGCTTTTTTAGATATCATGTCTGTACATTAAATATGAAGCTAGTCAGCAGTTGGATAGCTTAGTTGCCAGTAGCCGTTTTATTTTTATTAATGTTGGCAACCTGCAAAAAAATAAAATAAATAAATTGCAGGCTAAAATATGACATTTGTTTATCAGGGTTTGTCTAGGAATATGTTGAAATAAAATATAATCTGCCTTAAACATATATGTTGATCAAATAAAAGCAATATAAAGCACTGCATGATTTTAGCGCTGTCATTTTTACTAGAATCAGACTTTTCTTCAACTAAATGTTATTTCCCCCCTGTGTTTCACATTTAATCACAGTACAAATAGCTCAGCCAATATTTTAATGTTTACATATTGAAATCATTTTCATTGCAATTGTTATTTCTTTTTAATCAAATTTACTTTTTCCTCTCAGACACATGTAGCATAAACACCTTATCAATGCAGCAAAAATGCCTAGAATTAACAGCACAGCTCCACCTAAGAAGACCATCACATCAACTGAGTGGTAGGAGTACCAGGGCATTCTGTAGGCCTCTGCTTTCAGGTGAGCTGCACCTTTGTGTCTCATGATATACTCTATCCAGAAGATGGCGGTCTCCAGCGGCTTCATTGGCTGATCTCTGTGCAGCCTGGAGAGCCTCTGCATGTTCATCCTGTAGGACGGCTCAATCAGGACTTCTTGAATAGCCTGAAAAAATATGTCCTTATTCATCCTAAAAATATCAATTATCTTCCCTGCTCCTCTTACTTCAATCCTAAACAGATTATCACGCTGATCAAAAATCAATGGAAGTCCTACGATAGGAACACCATGGTAGATCGCCTCTTGAACACCATTTGTTCCTCCATGAGCCACAAATAGTTTTACCTTGGGGTGCCCTAAAAGGTCATTCTGTGGCATCCAGTCTACTATCAAAGTGTTGTTGCCCAGAGTGGCTGGTCTGTCACCTTTATACCTCCAAATTACTTTCTGGGGTAATTTAGCAAAAGCTGCAGCAATCTCATCAGCTAGGTCAATGGACAAACAACATTACCTGCTGGCTGTCAAAAGCATCAACATGTTTACACCTATTCAACAAACCTAGAGCTTTGCCTATCTTTGGGAAAATCCTATGCTGGTTCAGAAAATAAAATAAAGAAATACAAGTGCATTTAACTTTGCAGTCCACATTTTATTCACAATGTCAAATGTTATTTTCAGAATCCTTCCTTTAACAATGGGATTTTAGCATAATGTAGTACACAGCAAAACCGGGTATAGAATACGTCACTGTACTAGTCTAATGGTACTTTGCATTCGCTATTATTTCTCAGAAAAGTAAATGTTACACTGTTGCTTGCATACATAAACAAAAATGACTAGTATTCATACAGACTTTGATCTTGCACGTTGCCTGTCAAACTGGTTGTTGCATTTCATGTCACTTTACACATTTTTTTCTAGACAACATTGAGAACATTTCAGGTAAAACCTCTATTCCTTTCAATATTCAACTGATTACAGCTATATTGGCTGTCACATAGCAGAATATTAGATGTGAAAATGATCATTCCTTCTTTACAGTTTTTTCTGATTTTACTTTGCTTTTACAACACAATTTAAAGCATGACCATACTAACCCAGCAACAAACAACAAAACAACTAACACAATTGCTAGTAAGAAGAGCATCACATCAACCGAGTGGTAGGAGTACCAGGGCATTCTGTAGGACTCAGTTCTCAGGTGAGCTGCACCTTTGTGTCTCATGACGAACTCCATCCAGAAGATGGCGTTATCCAGCGGCTTCATTGGGTGATCTCTGTGCAGCCTGGAGAGCCTCTGCATCTTCATCCTGTAAGACGGCTCAATCAGGACTTCCTGTATGGCCTTCCGAAATATTTCCCTGTCCAATTCAGAAACATCCATAACCTCTGCAACACCCTTTGCTCTCAGTCTGGAGAGGTTGTCGGCTTGATCAAACACAATGGGAATGCCTACAATTGGAACTCCATGATATATGGCCTCATATATTCCATTTGTTCCTCCATGACTTACAAATAGTTTCATTTGTGCATGTCCCAGGAGGTCATTCTGCGGCATCCAGTCGACTAGTAAAGTGTTGTTGCCCAGAGTGGGTGGTCTGTCGCCTTTATACCGCCAGATGACTTTCTGCGGCAATTTAGCAAAAGCTGCAGCAATCTCATCAGCTAGGTCATGGGGAAGCTCTCCAATCAAAGTCCCCAGAGACATGATGATGACTCCGTGCTCTCCTGAGCTCTGCACAAACTCCTCCAAGTGGTCAGGAAGAGGTTTTGCAGGTTTGCACTGGAACCCTCCCATATAGACAACATTAGGCATGGTGGGACGAGGGAACTCAAACACAAAGTCCACTCTCATCAGCCAAAGGTCTGCTGCTTGAAACAGGGAGAAGTAGTCTACATCTGGACCAAAGTAGCGCCTGGACAATGCAGAATAATGTGGGCCAACTATCTTCTTGTACAGATGCATCCTCATGGTGTAAAAAACAAAATTTTTCACCCTCTCAAAGAAAGTCATTTGATCTGATAATTCTGAAGGTGGCAGAGGGACGTAGGAAAGGGGAGAGGGTGCAATAGCAAAATGGGCTTCACCATGAACAGTCCATCGAGCATTAAACATTAACGGCAGTCCGAGATAGTGAGCCAGCATTACTCCTCCTCCGTTAGCAGGATCCGTCAAAACCGCGTCATACTTGACATCTTGAAAGGACTTTATCAACTCTTTATTTTCAAATATGTACGTAACCACTTCACAGACTTTCTTGTGCAATTCAAAGAACTTGTCCTTTAACTCCATGTCCAAAGCAAAACGAGCCCACGCTGACGCCTTGCTTCGTTTAATCTTAATAACTTCAGAGACAAAGAGACGGAAGAAATCCTCATTTGCACCACCGGCAATATCCACTGTGACAGTGTTGTAATGTGGAGACGTTTCACTGATGTACCAGCTGTCTGCAGCTCGGATAACAGTTACGGTGTGCCCCCTTGAATGCAGCTCCTCAACAAGTACCCTCATGTTCACCCAGTGGCTGCCGTCATGTGGAAATACCAGAACTTTCCCACCGTGGGCAGCTCGAATAATGACAGCCAAAAGAGAGATGACGGAAGCCAGAGACAAAAACATCTTGAAATCTTCTCAAACTGTGCCGTCTGAAATACAACAGAAAAAAAAGCTGATACTTTAGTATTCCAGGAAATGTGTGCACAAAAGGCAGATTATGTAAAATAATGCCTACAAAAGAGCTACAGTGATGTTCCTTTCAATGGTCTCTCTATTTCAGTGGATGCTGCCATTTGTGACAGCCCTCACGTGGATGTAGCACATGCTGCCTCCCTCAGGAAATTAGAGTACTGTTTGGTGCCAAGTGCCCAGCATGTATTTTGTGTTGAACCCAATCTCCCCGAGCAGAAGTGCTTTCACAACCGGAACTGTTCATTCTGAAAAAATTATTACCAGAGCTTCCATCTATCAAACACATAATCCCTGTGTAACAAATCCCATGCAGCTATTGATCAAATGTATAACAATTGACTTGATTCAATAACATTAGCTGGCAAAAGCTAGAAACGAATGTTTCCTCTCAGTACTGAAAAGCTGACTGCAACCTTCACGACAAAGATCACTTACTCTTTTTTTCGTGAATCAAAATCTTTAAGTGTCAAGATTACAGAGAAAACATTACCAGCACTCTTGTAAACAAAGTCTCTCGCCAGATAGTTAAGACCCAAACAAAACAAAGCAGACCAGTGAAGAGCTGTACGTCGCACTAGTGTGGCTATAAAACACTTCCTGGTTTCTTTTGTCCCACCCACACAACAGTTGCAAAAATATTCTTGTCCCTGGCTGGGAAAGCTTAGTCATCATGATGTGCTGCAGTGCTGCAGGAAAGTGTTACTGTATGCAGTCGTGGCACCATGCAGTGGCCTTGTGTGTTACAGCTCGTGAAGTCTTAAAATATAATAAGAAGAAAGTAGAAAAACCATTTGTTTATTTTTGCTGCAAGATTTGCACCCCTTAAAAAATAAATTTAAAAAAAAAGTAAGATTTTGCCACATGCTCCAAACAAATAGGGGCAGCATTTCACCTCTACTACTGAATCCAAATGTACCGCCATCAGTTATACAAATAAACAGACTAACTACTAGCAGCAGAGCAAGAATACGCACAATTAGACCATACTGCTTAAACTCTGACAGCCTGTCAAAATAACACTGCTATCTTGTGATCTTCATGGCGTCGACAGCGGGCTAGGGAGCGCTGTGAAACGGCAGTAATAGGGAATTTTCTGATCCAGAACTGAAGATCCATCTCCAGGACCTGTTCGTTCATTTTTCCTCACGTTTTAAACTAAAATTCCATATGGCCATACTGTACACACTGCACCTGTAAATAACAGTGTATTTTATATGAGCACCACATACAGTATAATGTGGATGACACACTAACTGATTGAGCAGTTTAACAACATTTTAGAGACAAAGTGTGATATTTTGGAGGGGAGGGGGGAGAAATCTAACTAACTTCCATTATATAGTATATCTAACTCCCTTAGCAGTGTTACAGAAAAGAACACATTTCTTCCATATATTTTATGATGCACATAATTTAATCATCAAATGTATGCACCTGATTTTTTTAATTATTACTGTTATCTTTCATAAGCTATGAAACAGGCCTTAGATATTTACATTGTTTCAGTATAGCAGTTTTACTCCATATAACATGTATACAAATCTTACGGCAAGAAACAAATCTATAAATGGTAGACTTGCATCGAAACCTTCTTGGCTTTGCTAAACTTCTGCCTCATACTGTTGAGGCAGGACTAAAGGGCTGTATACAAACCCATGAGACTGATAAACCACTTCCTGATTTATTTGTTTGGTCACGCCCCTGAAAACAGTTCTGCTGAGCCAAATAACATTGAATTATTGTATTCTTAAGATACATTCACTCATACTGTAACGAGGCAAACAAAATGTCTAACTGACATTAGACATATAAGTGAAATAATCTGAATTTACAAGACAAAATTAACAAGCTGTAAAACTAATAAAGATTAATAGAAGTCACTCAGCTGAATCTTCGGTCTAAGGCCTCAAGGTTGAGACTCCACCTCTTGGGAAACATGTTTATTATAGAAAGACAAACATTGCATTCCATTATCCGAACCGCTTAGCCTATTCAGGGTCGCGGGGAGACTGGAGCCGGCTGACATTGGGTGAAGGCAGTGTTCACTCTGGAGAAGAAGCCAGTCTATCTCAGGGCACATAAAGAGACAGACAACTATTCATGTTCACATTCACACCTACGGGCAATTTAGAGCCTCCAATTAACCGAAGCTGCATGTCTTTGGACTGTGGAATGAAGCCGGAGAACCCGGAGGGAACCCACGCTGCCACGGGGGATTGCGGATCGAACCCGTGCCCCTCTTGCAGTGAGGTGACAGTGCTAGCCACTACACCACCGTGCAGCCCTGAAGTCACACATACTATTATGAAAAAACATTTTACCCTTAAAAAAAAACACTTAGAGGCTGCTGCTGTGAGACTTCAGCACATGTGCTTCCAATAAATACCCAGTTGGAAAAGAAACAAATAGATGCATTGTATTGTTCTTTACAGCTCACCATTCGTTGATCCAGTATTCTCAAACGCTTCCCTTTAAAATGTTCCACGAAAAGTACAAACCACAAACTTGGGCATAAACAAAGGCTGTGGCTCTGTGTGGCAGGAGCATAAACTACTGAATGCTTATCACACAACACAAAGCAGCAACACCTGAAGCTGATTGCAATGACCTCCTTACACCACATCAGTTATGTCAAAAGAAAGATGCACCACCTGGTGGTTGGAGGTGTGAAACTCAAAATGGCTCACGACGCAGAATAAAAATCTGAAATAAGAGTCAGAAAACATATTCCAGGATGAATCAGACTTGAGCAATCAAAGCCTGTCAAATCTCTTCAGTGACTAGTTTTTCATAGAGCTGCATTTAGCAACACTAAGCACGGACAACATAGATACGGTGGTTTTAACTCAACTTTTGTTTTTCTTTGGCTACGGTCGAATAGTCCTTTTTGCTTAGGAAGGTTCCTAACTGAGTGAAATGACCCGGAAGTATCTAAGTGGCCGCCATGATAAGTGCTGGTCAAATTCTCTAAATGCAAAGGAAATGAGCTGTAATGCTTCCTTTAGCATAGGAAACACTGGACCTGGCTTTATGAAAGGAAAGGAGATAATGACGCACCATTCGGCCGTTCAAGAGAACATAAACGCAGAACGATAAACGCAGATCATGTAAATAACCGTTGCTATAACTTGGAAATACTTTCAATAATCTGTTAAACCTGCTGGCAAACTACAAACATCACATTGCTGTTGCTGAAAAATGCTGGAAAGGGATCAAACTGACGTATTTGATATTCTCTCTCTGATGTTGTACTGCAGCCTCAGCCCTCATTATTTTATTTAACTTCAGCTACAGAAGCTTTGATGAACGTGTTCAACTGGACGAGCTCTTGAGTCATGTTTTTGATTATCATCTTTTGAATCAACTATTTTGTCACATTACAATAAAATACTATCAAGTCAACACTTCTAGGTCACACTGAGTTGTGTTGTGTTTCATAAACTGTTGTCTGCATATTCTTATGATTAGATGACAATCTGCATATAAACCATAACAACAAAAAGGGATATGAGACATTATTAGTGGGAGAACGTATTTAATTCAGCATGTTTGAAACTGAACAATGAGGCAGTTTAGTCGCTTTGTACTCTGTGAAAAATACCTTGTTTCACTTTTATATTCTTCTTTAATTTCTATTCCAACCTCGTTAATAAAGTAATACTTTGAACCGGGTTGTTCAAGTCGTCTGCATGACGCAACACTGTAAGAACACACGGACAAATTATTTAAAATGTGTTTTTGTAGTCCATCTTCAAAACATTGTAGTTTCAACGCTGCAGACCAACGTCACTAACATGCACCTGCCGTCCCATCATAACTACGTAGTTTAGTGAAAATGGAGTCGGATTTGCTAAACACCAATATAACAATATAAAATTAAACTAAATTTACATTACTTCCTAGTATTTTTCTTGTCAAAAAATAATCTCTTATGTAAGTCCCAAAATCTATTTACAGATAGAAAATGTATATCCCCTGAATTATTAGTCACGTTTCACTTTATATTTACACATTGCAGCTCCAGCCAGGAACAAAATCACATCAACCGAGTGGTAGGAGTACCAGGGCATTCTGTAGGCCTCTGCTTTCAGGTGAGCTGCACCTTTGTGTCTCATGACAAACTCCATCCAGAAGATGGCGGTCTCCAGCGGCTTCATTGGCTGATCTCTGTGCAGCCTGGAGAGCCTCTGCATGTTCATCCTGTAGGACGGCTCAGTCAGGACTTCCTGTATGGCCTTCAGGAAGTTGTTGTCTTTGTCCATCGTGGCTAATGTAATAATCATAGCTGCGCCTCTCTCTTGCAGACGCAGCAGGTTGTCGTTTTGGTCGAAAAACACAGGCAGACCCACAATTGGTACGCCGTGATAAATAGCTTCTTGAACTCCGTTTGTTCCTCCATGAGCCACAAACAGTTTCATCTTGGGATGTCCTAAAAGGTCATTCTGTGGCATCCAGTCTACTATCAGAGTGTTGTTGCCCAGAGTGGCTGGTCTCCCTCCTTTATGCCTCCAGATGACTTTCTGCGGTAATTTAGCAAAAGTTGCCGCAATCTCATTTGTTATTTCAGCAGGAAGCTCACTCACAAAAGTCCCCAGAGACATGATGATGACTCCGTGCTCTCCAGAGCTCTGCACAAACTCCTCCAAGTGTTCAGGAAGAGGTTTTGCTGGTTTACACTGGAACCCTCCAATATAGATAACATTAGGCATGGTGGGACGAGGGAACTCAAACACAAAGTCCACTCTCATCAGCCAAATATCTGCATCAAGCACTAACTGGTTATAGTCATAATCAGGTACCAAGATATTTGTCACATATTGTCTGGTATGTTAGCTTAATCACCAGCTGTTGTTGTGTTTGAGTTATTAAATGAAGAATGTTGTTCTTAACTCTCTGAAAAAATGCCATTTTATCAGTGTTTCCAGATCCTGTTATAGGAATGTATGATATAGGTGAAGGAGCAACAGCAAGATGACCCTCTCCAGCTATCAGCCACCGAACATTATAAACCAAAGGAAGGTTTAAATATTTGGCCAAAATGGCTCCATGACCCCAGCAGAGGTCAGTGAGCACCATGTCAAACTTGCTATCTTGTATGGTTCTCATCAACTCTCGGTCATCTAGCATTGCCGATACAAATTCACCCACAGTTCTGTGAGCATCAACAAACATGCCAAACATTCCTACAGTCAGGTGGAGAAAATTCCTGAAAGGAAGGTCTCCTCTTTCATGTTGAATGACGCTGGATATCATTTCTGTAATAAACTCCTGATCTATGCTCCTCTCCACCTGAACTGTATATGTATTGTAATAAGAGGAGCTATCCTTGACGTACCAGCTTTTGCTGGAACGAACAATAGTTATATTGTGTCCTCTCGAGTGCAAAGCTTGAAGTAGAATTTCCATGTTTATCCAGTGGCTGCCTTCTACGGGAAGCACCAAGATGTTGCCACCTTGACAGGCTCTGGGAAAGAGGACGAGCAGCAGTAAAACACTGCAACAATAGAGCAGCCTCATCTGAAAATAAAAAAAATGGACAATCAATTGACCATGAAAAAAAATCTCATTAATGTATTCACTTCAAACTTACTTAAAAACACATAAACAAACACTTGTGCTGCAGGAAACTTATTATTATAATAAGGGAAAGTACCTCACATTTAGAGTGATCTAGCAGAAATGGAATATAAAAACAATAAGAAGAAGAATGTTTTCTTTAGCTTATATTCACCTAAAAATAGGTATCGTTGTGTGTTTTTCACACAACGGTGGAGGACAGAGAGAGAGAGAGAGAGGACACGGGGGGGGGGGGGGGGGGGGGGGGGGGGGGGGGGGGGGGTGGTAGCAGTGGTGTGTAGATGCTGTGAACTTACAATTACGTTGAGATCGGTCGACCAATGAGAGTTCTCTCTACAGTCAGAGCTTGCGCAAGAAGGTGGAACGTGAGGGAGATACCATTTCCAAAACGTGTAAGGGGGTAATAACTATTTTCCCGGACGTAGCAAAATCCAGGACGTACCATTTCTAAAACTTGTAAGGGGGTAATAACTATTTTCCCGAACGTAGCAAAATCCAGGACGTACCATTTCTAAAACTTGTAAGGGGGTAATAACAATTTTCCCGAACGTAGCAAAATCCCGGACGTTTTTGGAATCCCTGCCGGACGCTTTTTTAAGGTCTCGAAAAGAGGACATGTCCGGGAAAAAGAGGACGTCTGGTCACCCTAGATTTAAAGCTTATTTTTATAAAAATCTATATTTTTCGCAAAAAAAGGATTAAAGCAAGATTACAAACTGCAGCTGGATTTGAGGATCTCTTTTCACCGTTCCACTTACTGAGCAGCAAAGCTATATCAAACATCCATTAACGTACAGTAAACTTGCATACACGGTTAGACATTCTTCACAGGGAGGCCTACTTACTGTGCTCTGTATTGTTCCTGCACACAGGAAACGTCACAGTAGGGAACTTGCACTCTCTCTCTCTCTCTCTCTCTCTCTCTCTCTCTCTCTCTCTCTCTCTCTCTCTCTCTCTCTCTCTCTCTCTCTCTCTCTCTCTCTCTCTGAACGCTGTGAAAAGAGATAGTGTGGCAAAAGCTGAAATATCTTGTGAAAACTTACCTTGACCCAGTAAAGGGAATACAAGTCTCGAACTGTCATAACTTTCTTACCTTTCTTCATAAGAAAACAGGCACTGAAGCAGCGTTATCCTCGTTACTGCTTTGCAAAAACAGCTGGGAGATTCGGAAATATGTCCATACACCGATTTCCTTCTGTGGTCGACTACACGCAGAGCGGATGGGCGGGTTCTTTGTTTGATTTCCCGAGTGTCCATTGGTTAGTTTTTTTTTCTTCTTTTTTTTTAGAAAGGGACACACATATCCACTAATCACGCGCGGTAAGAGGCAGAGACGCTCTCTGGGGGCTGTTTACAGAAACTTCCGAGACTGATTGATCTTTTTGTTATTACAGAACATGTTTTCCCAACTGCATTTAAGAGACAACAAATCTGATCTGAGATAGGATAGGACACAGTCAGGACTTTAGGATTTGCCTCTATAATAGAAATATATGATTTTCCTATATCTTTGATAATAAGGTAAGCAGTTAGGGTATGTGTGTGTATAGGCCCCTATCTCCAGATGGCTGTGAGTCACATGCAATCTCGCAAGAGAAAAAACCTCGGAAGCAAAGAGGCTACAGATTCCACCTGAACCTATGTCTGAACCACAATCAGAGCCAATCTGAACTATTTCTGGGCTGTATTATCACTAAGACAGTAATAGAAACATCAAGTAAACCTCATTAGACCTGCCAAACACAAGATGGTGAACTTGTTTGCTTATTATCGTTTTGTTACTTTTGTGCTGATATGATAATAGGAGTCTGCGCTGGCTTTGTACCAATGCAGTCTTTGTACTGACTATAATTTGAGAGCACAACCTACATTGTCAGTGTTGGCAGCATTATAGTGTCTGGATGTCATTCCTTCTTTTCTTCAGTATATATTGTACATAGGCAGGTTTTGTCTTTCACTTAATGATGAAAATATTACCATAACTGAAAAACACAATATACATTTTAAAAATTAAAATATATTCGCTGTCAGGAAATTATCTTCTTTAAAAGCTATGTTCATTGCTGTATGTCTTGTTTGTAAGATGTTCATACTGAACAGCATACTATGTTGTTTTTTTCTCCATATATACAGAATATGTGAATGGGCTTGATGGTGTGGATGTATAGTTTGGTTAAGTTTTTACAGTGTATTCGCTCATTACGCTTTATCAAACTTACAGTAGGCGAGATTTCCCTTTGTTTCTTGCATGCAATATTGAAAAAGCAGCTTGTCATATTGATGCAACAAGATTGGTTTTACACACAGCCTCTGCAACTTTTTCACTCACCAGATCAAAAAGTTACAAATTGTCTTCAAGGCTTTTAAGCTAATTATTCTGCATACACAATTCAATTTTAGCCTTGCTGTCCATTTTTAAATGTTAGTTTAAAACAGATTATCACTTAAGTCATTAACAATGTCTTTACCGTTTTCCTGGCCAGAAATCATAACCTTGTTACTCAAGATAACACAGACCATGTTGTGACAGCCCTTTGAGCACCACCAGCCGAGTGCCATATTGTCCCGTTATATTAGAGAGAAGACAGACATATCTAAGACCGATATCTCCAAAACTAGGCAATTTACACCTCAACAATTTAGATTAATAAATAATACTACAGATGAGAGAAAACATCTGTATGTTTTAATAATTTTGGGTTGAACTGTCCAAAATCCACAGGTCAGTATCCAAACATATTTTTTACAAGTTAAATCATAATCATAATAAAAACTGGATATGATGGTGCAAATTGATTTTACAACACAAGATGGATTTTTTTTTTCTTCCCCACATCTCATACAGCATCTCTGGGTCCCACAATATGCTGTCGCCATGGAAGCACATACAGACTGAGAGGAACGGAGAGAGGTACAAAATGTAGCATCACATCACAAGCAGCATCTCAGTGGCAGAGCTGCACATGCTATTCCCTGATGCTGCTGTGGAGCGGCAGTGAGGCGGCTTCGTGGAGGGGGCGAGCATCCCCGTCTGTGATTAGTGAGCACGCGAGTGCTAGGAGAAGGGGCGGGAAGAGGGTGGGCTCTATGTATGTAGAGGAGGAGGAGGAGGAGGAGGAGGAGGAGGATGTGTTGCCTGTCCACAAATGGAGGCAGCAGGGAGTGAAGCAGCATCTGTATGAGGCGAGAGAAAGAACCTGCATGGAATGGAGGAGCGCTAGAGCAGCACTGTCGTCAAGACTCCCACCGCCTCCACCACTGCTGCCGATCTGGATTGTGTGTTAATGGAAGACACTCAAAGCAGGTATGTCTCCAGCATTTACATGCATACTGTGTAAAATGTAACAGTTACCTCAGAGAGGGTCAGAGTAGAGGTGTGATGAATGCTGTTGGTCCTTTAGTATAAACGAAATCAGGATGTTTAGCTTACACAGCTGATTCACTGACATCAGTACCTGTGATTGCATAGCATACCAGAGAGAGCCAGTGGCGGCTGCCTTGGGATTTGAACCCTTAACCCAAGGCGTGATTAATTAAAGCCGTTCTCTTAATAGCTCACATGTTTTCCTATTATACACAAAAGCTAACATTTTTCATTCATTAATATTTATTTTCCAGCTCTGTGCTGCCCGAGGGACCGGCTGTGTGGATCCAGTGCCACCTCTGATATGATGCCGAGAGCAGGAGGGGCAGCCACCTCTCTTGCACTGCTGCTGCTGCTGCCATTGCTGTGCTGCTGCCACCTGTGCCACTCGCTACGTGAGTTTCCCAAGGACTGGGAATGCCTCATCAAATCACCGTGGTAGAATGTAATAGCCTCAGTGTGACAGATGGCCTAGTCAAAGATAAGTTGGACTCTAGTGGATATGTAGAGTCGGAGAGGGGAGATTGGCAGATGGTTAGAGAGGAGTGAAGAGAGCCTGCCCAGTAAAACAAAAAATGTCAGCGAGTCCACTTACCTAATAACATTACATTTTACTGTTGTTCTGGTAGTTTCATTTTCATTTTTTTGGTGATCAATCATTTTTGCTGCACGGACGCTGTCATAATTGAGCTCAGCTATTGAACAGGTAGACCATTTCTCATAACTAAAAGACAGAAACACAATAAATAAAAATGGGAATCAATTAGTTGTCTCCTTAGATAACATCCTCTAGCTGATATTGTTAGGATTTACTAATAAGATTAATTTGTATTTGCTACATGATGCAGAATAAATAACGCAGGAAACCAGGAAGTTTCAACAGTAGTCTAAAGGTCATGTTGGATGGATGGGAAATAAAAATGGTTACGACTTGGGAGCATTCACATCACAGGACAACTAGGGATAGTTGTGTAATGGCTGAGTTGTTCATGTGAGAGTAAAACACTGTGTGCATGTGTTGGCTTAATTTCTGGGCCCTTCCGGAAAATGCAATTCTTATGAGGCTTGCATGTGGTCGTCAAAGAGCAGACAAATGGTCATCAGAATAGGAACATTCGGCTTAATTAACGAGGCAACAGATAGCTGTCCTTTCATCTTTACATCCTGAGGTGAATCCAGCCCAGCTGGACAGATGACCGGGTCAGGTGATGAGCTGGGGCAGTAAACTCTGTAATGACAGCTTGGGGGCAGGTGAGGAACAGCTGGTGAGGAAGGATGAGAGAGGTTAATACAGGATGCACAACACAGAGATCAACCGTATGTACAGGAGAAGAGGGAAGAGACTAGAACCGCTGTTGCCATGACAGCGTGTATATATTTGTGCGTGTGCATGTATCAACTGTACAGTGTACGTGTATACATTTATACAGTATGTTTATGCATATGTTCGTATGTGTATGGCCTTTTTGCATTTATTTGTCTGTTTCTCTTTTTGTCTTTCGGTTATTGATGTTTTGCATATTTGGCCGGTGTTATCTTCGTTTTATCTCACTGTAATCCTCACCATCTGCATGGTAGCACACCACACATCATATTATTCATGTTTAATTTATATTGATTTAGTTTTTTATCATGCTGCCCACTGCACCTATCAGACAGCATTGATTTGGGTCTCATTGAAAATGAGTAATCATTAGATAATAATGTTACTCAGCATGAGGTGCAAATGAGTACATCCTTTACCTTGTAGCACATACATTATATTTGTGTATTAGTTCATTTCTGACTCTATACTTTCCTTCCATCATACACTAAAACAGAGTAATGTATAATCCAGCAGCATTTGCAGCATGCTGTTCAGTGGATGCTGGTGATAGTGGAGGAGAGGGTCAACAGATGATGAATTTGCTTATCACACATTGATTGAGGGCGTTGCGGCCTTGTCTTTATTGATCCACACACACTGAGAGGGTGACACCACCATACATTTGTGGTCAGCCTTCTGGTAGATTTCCAGCCACATTCCCCATCCATAAATTGAGTATATAACCATGATGGTGAATGATTTAAAGAGCAGGATGAATATAAATGGTCTGTAATTCAAAATGTGATCAATATTTTCTACACAGCCGAGGAGCTCTGCTTCAGCAAAACAATGCACCAGTTTGACTGTGATTAATACCGTGTTATATGCAACAGGACAGTTACCCTCATCTTGTAACTGCACATAATGTCATAACTGCATGTATTGTATGCTTTATGCATGCATGGATGGAACAATACCGTTTTTGTAATTTTTTAAAGGGGGCAAAAGAAGCTTATACTGAATTCAAACACAATAGTAGTAAAGTCATTACATACGCTTAATCTCCCATGATGCATTGGTAAGCAGTGATTTTTAATAAATAAAAACCATGCACCTTGACTTGAGAGTGCATACATTATTTACAATCACTGACGCATATGATATCTGTTTCTTACTGTAGTGAAGGACATGCTCTAAATAGGAAGTGGGGTATATATCTCTTTCAGGACTCTTAACACCATTGCATATTCAGTGTGTGTTTGGGTCAAAGCTTTAGTTTCTCTAACTCTTGAAACCAAAGCCTCACTATGGAGGTGAATGCAGTGCTGTATGAGAGCAACGCTCGAAACAGAGCTGGAAATGGATTAATCATCAAGCATATTACTACTGTATAAATCAAAGCTGCTGTTGTATTTGCTAAAAACATAAAACATCTCGAAGGAAGTAAGTATACATCTGTAATTTTTCTATTTAAACTTTTATTTATTTAATATTTTTTAGGGGTTCCAAAACTCTCCTCCTTTGCAAAAGCAGAGGACAAGCTGTTCAAATACCTCTTTGCAAACTACCAGAAATGGGTCCGTCCAGTGGAATACCTAAACCAGACAATCCGTGTGAAGTTTGGACTTGCCATCTCCCAGTTAGTTGATGTGGTGAGGAAAACAAGACAATCGATATTGTTATTAATGTGTGTGTGTGTGTGTGTGTGTGTGTGTGTGTGTGTGTGTGTGTGTGTGTGTGTGTGTGTGTGTGTGTGTGTGTGTGTGTGTGTGTGTGTGTCACTGAGGGTTTAACCACAGCCCATGCATGTTCAGTGAACAGTATGGTTGAGAGAGATATAATCATATTTAAATTGTTTCAACTTGGCTACTTTTTAAATACAAATTTTAACTTGTGTCTTTTCACCGCAGGATGAGAAAAATCAGCGAATGACAACTAATGTGTGGATGAAACAGGCAAGTAGAGCTACACATAACCTAAACATTACATTTCACCATCATCAATAAACATGCAGGTAAAGTTGTCAGGTTATGACTGTCAGTGTTTACTTTATTCTAAAACATACTCTGGCATTACATGGCATTTAGAGACAACCAGTCACCCTTTTTTAATCTGGTCTGGTGGCATTTCACTGACAAATCCTCATTTATATGAGTCCTTTCGGCCCTGTGCCCACGCACCTGCCTCCACAGGCTGTCCCTGTCTGCTCCTGTCAGCCTTATTCATGGTCTCAGATGTCTTGTCTGTCATGCATCTTTTGAGTTATCCCCATGGACCAGGCTTTGCCGTTGGGGTCAGTTGCTCCCTTTCACATTGATAGATTGCATCATGCAAAAAGGGTGATGGAAGGGCAAAGGACCCAGTACGGATGTCTATCTATCAGACATATCATTTGCATGAAGCATGTCAGATTTAGTCATAGTATCTCCTTTGTTTGGCTATTATCATACATATTACCCTCCAGATTCATACTTACCATGTAGCATATCTAAGCCAAATCAAATAGATGTGATAGTTAGTAGCCTAACAGTAAATTGTTATTTTTTTACTTACCATTTACCCTTCATTGTGGCCTAGAGCTGGGCAAAATGTTGTATGCAAGCATAACTAATAATAGGTTTTATGTTTAAAAAAAAGAAAACACGCCTATTGACTTTCTTGCAGAAAAGTCTGTCCAGTAAATATGAAGCTAGCGCCAGCAGCTGGTTAGCTTAGCTTGGCACAAAGACTGGAAACAGAGGGAAACTGCTAGCCTTGCTCATACGCTAATAGTAAGTTTAAGTTAGCCATATTTGAGGGCCTTGCTGCTTTGAGTGAAAGCTGGGTGTCGTCCCAAGTCGCTAGACGCTAGCTGTCTCCTCTGCTGTGTTACCCAGGCAAACCTCAGCTCCACCGATGATCCAACTCTTTGCCCATTTTTGGATTAGCAGGAAATTATTCTGTGTTGTTACTGCCAAGATGGTGACCCACTTTGAGCTTCACAAAGGCTCTTCAAAAACCTGTGGATGACGTCACAGAGATTCCATCCATATGTTATACAGTCTACTTCTAAAGCTAACTTATTAAGACATTTTACACTTGGGTCCTTATATGAATTAAACAAATGAGATACAACATGTTGATTAGTTATCGTCAGAGTTGCTGGCGAGCAGGTTTTGTTATCAAGGAGCCAGGTTTTGCTGTTGCCCCCCCCCCCCCCCCCCCCCTCTAAGTTAAGATAGCCAGCTGCTATTATAATTTTGCCCATGGCAATACAACGGATAAGTGTACTTGCCAAAATGTCAAACCTTTACTTTAAAGCCCCTTTGATGAGTTTTTACTACATTTTTCCTTCTTAAGTAGGAGTGGCTTGACCGGAAACTTAGATGGAACCCTGATGACTATCTGGGCATCACAACTATCCGAGTCCCTTCTGACAGGATCTGGCTCCCTGACGTTGTACTGTATGATAAGTATGTGTCATTATATATGGAAGGAAATTATGATTATATTCCAAAATGTACACGATAGTCATGACCATACTTATTTCCTGACAGCACTCTATCATGAAAAGGCTTGGAAGTATTTTAAAAGGACCAAAAACAATCTTTGAGAAAAAGTTGAGAAAGTACATAAAATAAACTTTCAGCTATGCACTATGACGTTATAAATAAATTAATCTAGCTATCAGTGAATCTTTTATGAATACAGTATATGTTTGTCAACAGTTCAGATGGGCGTTTTGAGGGTACTGTCACCAAGGCAGTTGTTAAGTATGATGGAACCATATTATGGACACCACCAGCCAACTACAAGTCAGCCTGCACCATTGATGTCACCTTCTTTCCTTTTGACCTCCAAAACTGTTCAATGAAGTTTGGCTCCTGGACATATGATGGCTCCCAGGTGAGTTTCCACTCCATAGTACATAAGCGTGAGTCATGACCAGTGGTTGACATGAGATTTAACTCTGTGTTTAACAGGTGGACATAATTTTGGAGGACTTCCATGTGGACAAGAAGGACTATTTTGACAACGGTGAATGGGAGATAGTGGAGGCCACAGGTAGCCGTGGTCTGAGGACAGACAGCAGCTCTAGCTATCCCACCATCACCTACTTCTTCATCATCCGCAGGTTGCCTCTTTTCTACACCCTCTTCCTCATCATCCCCTGCATTGGCCTGTCCTTCCTCACCATCCTTGTTTTCTATCTGCCTTCCAATGGTGGCGAGAAGATCTCTCTATGCACCTCAGTCCTGGTGTCTCTCACAGTTTTCCTCCTGGTCATTGAGGAGATCATTCCTTCCTCTTCGAAGGCGATCCCTCTCATCGGGGAGTACCTGGTCTTCACTATGATCTTCGTCACACTTTCCATCATCATCACCGTCTTTGCCATCAACATCCACCATCGCTCCTCTTCTACACATAACGACATGGCACCCTGGGTGAGGAGGATCTTCCTGCATCGACTGCCTAAGCTGCTGTGCATGCGCAGCCATGCTGACCGTTACGCCACAGCTGGATTAGCCCGAACAGGAGGAGCAGCTGGAAAGGGCAAGATGAAGGACTCGGCACCTGAAGTGACATCTCTGCTCTACACCAGACATAACCTACAAGCAGCTTTGGATTCTATTCGCTACATAGCCATGCATCTGGTTAAAGAAAATGAGGTCAGAGCGGTGAGTAAATTGGATTTTGTGTATTTGTAACTCCATAGGTAATAATAGAAATGGTCACAATACTAACACTAATTTTGGCCTGATGCGTTCACTAATATAGAACAAAACAAATCATGACAAAGGCTTTATTAAATCTTGCAAGATTGAATACTGTATGTTACTTACTCTTTTAACTTTTAACTATGGCCTAGAGACTGACATCTGCTTATTTTTTGTTCCAGGTGGTTCAAGACTGGAAATATGTAGCCCAAGTCCTGGATCGAATGTTTCTTTGGGCCTTCCTCCTGGTGTCAACCCTGGGCACTGCTCTCCTCTTCATCCCTGTTATTTACAAATGGGCTAACATCATCGTCCCTAACCATGCTGGAAGTACTCTCTAAGAAACACAGTTCAACGAACCACAAATGGAGGCAAAGCACATTAACAGCTCGTTATGGGTCTTATTTGAAAGTTGAAAGACTGAGATACTGTGATTACCACTCAAGATAGTGTCTTGCTCTGCTTATCCACAGTAATTCTGCAAACCACATTTGTGCCAGAGATCTAGCTGCAGATTTGGGGCCTCGTTTGCTGAGTGTATCTCACAAAGAGATGTTTTTTGTTTGTTTGTTTCAGATATATTTTCAATTCTGTATTTCTGAGTTTAAAGATAAATGAAAAAAGGTATTGATATATTATGATACGAAAAATCTTCCATGTCCCATTTATTTTGTCCCCATCTCACATATCAGTATACATTTCAATGCATTCAATTCACTATACTTGCTGGTGTCATAAGGAAGGGAGATTTATATGTGGGTCTGATAGAGGTTCGTAGGTACAACATGTCCTCACAGGATCATTTTGGATAAATGTCCCACTTATGACTTTTGTGTTTAAATAAGTTGCAGGAGACAATATATGTATGTATCGATTCAGTTCAATTCAATTCAAATAATTTCAAGACACCTTTATTTATCTCCGTCAGGGAATTATATGGCAGCTCGCTAACAAGATTGACAGATAAACAATAGTTAAAATACCACTCTATATCTTCATATTATTTAGAAAGATGACCACTATGGCAAAGAGATAATCATTGGCATGATTCAAGTAATGACGATGGTTCAACTTTGCCTTTCTGTAATTCTAGTTTCACAAATGGGAACAAGATTGTTAGCGTTATGTGATAAAGAACAATAGAATAGAACCACTCATTCCTTAAAAAAACCTACACCCCTCAATTTATTTTCCTGTGTACATTCAGAAGACCACAGCTATATGAACACAATCTATAATCATAATTTAGAGCAGTCATGCAGGTAAGACATTCCTCTTTAGGGACACTCATGGTTTAATAGTGTCTCTGTTCATTATGCTTGACTATGCGTGGGAAGGAAAGGTGGACTTTCTTGCCCAGACTTGAGTGTCTCTGGCAACCCTTCCTTTCAGCCTGAGGACAAATCCCACATTCTTTATGGAGACAGCGATACGCTCCATAGCAACAGATCAGTGCAGATGCATTGTGGGTCCTGGATGTTTTTAGCCTACGGTAGCTTAGCACAAAACCTAGCTCCATCAAAAGTGGTATAATGGGTCTTATAACAACTCCAAATCTGTCTTGTTATTTGATTGATGTTTCATGCAGATACCTCACATGATGTATTATGGAGATTTGTAATAAAGGGCTTAAGGTTCACTACAAGACTCCCTCTAAGCACTGGGAAGACTTAGCCATTGGTTGAGCCTGCACTGCCTCTGTGTGGCCGTGTCTTTACATTACAGCAGAAAATAATAATAATAATAATGATGGCACCACCAGCACAAACACTTTGGTGATTGTAGTAATAGAATCAGTGATACAATCAGATACACAAAAGGAGGAGGAGATCCTCCAGAAAACTCTGAATAAAACTTAAGGCAGTAAAAGCAGTGCCTAAACAGCTGCTGTTAGGCACTGCTTTTGGTTTGTCAGTATCATTTGCTGCTGGGCTCTCTCTCAAAGGATTAAAGGCTTTAGGTCTTAGTTTTGTATGAGCATACCTTTGAAAATCCTCCTCTAAGAAGAGCATGTTATTGACTATAAATATGAAACGCTGAGGGGGGAAATGCTACTCAGAATGAGATAAATTCAGAACAGAATTCACACAGGGAGTAAAAGAAAGATGTTCCCGACTTCACCACTCACCACTGACGTCACTATTTGTCTGAAATCACAAATAATCCAGTAGTTCCAGATAGAAAACTTTATTGCAGACAGGCTTGACAGGATGTACAGAAATACATTTGTAGTTGGTATTTGTAAGTAGCTGTGTGTGGTTTCTGAAATAGGAATAATAAACAAAAGGAAAAACCATTAAACCCAAGCATCATAATGAATGACCTGACATGCATCGCTATGCAGGTGGAACCATGAGGCCACAATGGTGACAGCTAAAGTTAGCGGCAATTAACTATCAGGACATTTAGTTATACAACCCACAGGTAGGACACCAAGACTACAGACTGACAGCAATCAAATAAAGGAAGTAACACCGGTTTTGAGCTAAATTGGCCTAACTACCTGGAACTCTCTTGTGGCCTTCATGAACTAAACTGATAAGATGGAACATACCACTCCATAGTCCAAGTGGTGTGGCCTTTGTCACAGTGGGTAAATAAGTAGCTGTAATACATATTAGCCCACCGCTTCAACAAAGAGGCCACATTGTTGTCCATTTCTGAGCCCCCCCCCAAAAAAAGTCCATAGTCCATTTATGTAAGCTCCCCGGGAATTTATGGTTAAGTATTCAGTGGTACCTTTGGTGTTTCACATCAACATCTATGCACATGCATGCTCGGAGCTACTTCATGTGAAACAGGTATGGTACAGATATTGTATGTAATTAATTTTCCTTTGTTAGTGGACAACTTTAATGTAAAACAAATACTTTATTTAATTGTATTTTATGGCGTTTTTAGCCAGATTTCTTTACCAGAGGGATTATTAATGATGTGTTATCTATTTTCTCCCTTCAGGTCAAAGATGCTCCCCCACAGATATACAGCTTCTCTTCTGTTTTTTATTGTGTTCTTGTCATGGAGAATTTGTCATGGTGAAAATGTTTTGATTGTTCCTTTAGAGGGAAGCCACTGGGTGAACATGGACATTATGATCAAAGCTCTCCACTCTCGAGGACACTCTGTCGATGTGGTACGAACCAATAAAAGCTGGTACATCAAGGATGACTCTCCGCACTACAAGACAATCACAGTTCCTGTCACTGAAGCCTTTAATCAGGACTTCATCAACCCGATCCTGAAAAAGATCATTGCCATAGAAAGGGGGGAGAGCTCAGTTTGGAGCTTTGCAAGTTTGCAGGCTGAGATGTTTACTGCGATGTTTAACGTGCATAGAATAATGTGTAAAATGGCTACTAACATGTTTGAAGATAAAGACTTAATGGATACTTTAAAAGGCAGTAAGTATGATCTGGTCCTAACAGATCCTGCATGGGGTGCAGGCATAATGTTGGCTCATGCTCTTAAACTGCCTCTGGTCTATAATGTGCGGTGGATAACTAGCGGAGAGGGACATATGGCCATTGCGCCTTCTCCTTTATCTTATATCCCGTTGACCGGCTCAGGACTGTCAGACAAAATGACTTTCATTCAAAGAGTCAAAAATCACCTTTTCTCTGTTATTTGGCAAGTTCAGGACGGATTTTTAATCCGTCCACAGTATCAAGCTGTTTGTGACCAGTTCTTTGGCCCAGAGGTCAGATATATTGATTTATTACAGGGAGCAGACCTGTGGCTCATGAGAGTGGACTTTGTGTTTGAGTTCCCTCGTCCCACCATGCCTAATGTTATCTATATTGGAGGGTTCCAGTGTAAACCAGCAAAACCTCTTCCTGAACACTTGGAGGAGTTTGTGCAGAGCTCTGGAGAGCACGGAGTCATCATCATGTCTCTGGGGACTTTTGTGAGTGAGCTTCCTGCTGAAATAACAAATGAGATTGCGGCAACTTTTGCTAAATTACCGCAGAAAGTCATCTGGAGGCATAAAGGAGGGAGACCAGCCACTGTGGGCAACAACACTCTGATAGTAGACTGGATGCCACAGAATGACCTTTTAGGACATCCCAAGATGAAACTGTTTGTGGCTCATGGAGGAACAAACGGAGTTCAAGAAGCTATTTATCACGGAGTACCAATTGTGGGTCTGCCTGTGTTTTTCGACCAAAACGACAACCTGCTGCGTCTGCAAGAGAGAGGCGCAGCTATGATTATTACATTAGCCACGATGGACAAAGACAACAACTTCCTGAAGGCCATACAGGAAGTCCTGACTGAGCCGTCCTACAGGATGAACATGCAGAGGCTCTCCAGGCTGCACAGAGATCAGCCAATGAAGCCGCTGGAGACCGCCATCTTCTGGATGGAGTTTGTCATGAGACACAAAGGTGCAGCTCACCTGAAAGCAGCGGCCTACAGAATGCCCTGGTACTCCTACCACTCGGTTGATGTGATTTTGTTCCTGGCTGGAGCTGGACTGCTCATGCTTCTAACTATTTTCATTTTCCTCAGGTGTTTATACACTGCAATGTGTAAATATAAAGTGAAACGTGACTAATAATTCAGGGGATATACATTTTCTATCTGTAAATAGATTTTGGGACTTACATAAGAGATTATTTTTTGACAAGAAAAATACTAGGAAGTAATGTAAATTTAGTTTAATTTTATATTGTTATATTGTTATATTGGTGTTTAGCAAATCCGACTCCATTTTCACTAAACTACGTAGTTATGATGGGACGGCAGGTGCATGTTAGTGACGTTGGTCTGCAGTGTTGAAACTACAATGTTTTGAAGATGGACTACAAAAACACATTTTAAATAATTTGTCCGTGTGTTCTTACAGTGTTGCGTCATGCAGACGACTTGAACAACCCGGTTCAAAGTATTACTTTATTAACGAGGTTGGAATAGAAATGAAAGAAGAATATAAAAGTGAAACAAGGTATTGTTCACAGAGTACAAAGCGACTGAACTGCCTCATTGTTCAGTTTCAAACATGCTGAATTAAATACGTTCTCCCACTAATAATGTCTCATATCCCTTTTTGTTGTTATGGTCTATATGCAGATTGTCATCTAATCATAAGAATATGCAGACAACAGTTTATGAAACACAACACAACTCAGTGTGACCTAGAAGTGTTGACTTGATAGTATTTTATTGTAATGTGACAAAATAGTTGATTCAAAAGATGATAATCAAAAACATGACTCAAGAGCTCGTCAGTTTTTGATAAACTGAACATAAATTAATTCCAGGGTTAGGGTTAACCTAAAAACAGGTATGCCTTGTCCACTATGAATAGTCCTCTTTGAGGAGGGGAATTATGGTTGTGTTGCATAATGTAAGCCTTCACTGAATACAATGTATTAGTGTTTTGCTTTTCCATGCAGGATACATGGTTGGCTGTGTGTAACAATGAGAACTCCTTCAAAGGAGGGCAGGGTGAAAACACATGTGACATTGTCCAGATTAAGGTTTTCAGGCACAGCCAGTATTTAGAAATGCTGATTATAAGTTAACTTATAAGTTATCTGACTAGACGTTCACTTCCAATGGCTACTCATACTGCAGTCTCTCATTTTTATTAGAGCACTTTTATGAAAAACTTTAAGCAGACTGGCAGGCATTATATGGGATGTGTTTTCCTTTCTAGCCTGCGATAGACTGCCGATCTGTCCAGAGTGAACCCTGCCTTTGCCCAATGTCAGCTTGGATTGGCTCCAGCAAACCCAAAATAGGATAAGCGGTTTGGATAATGGAATATAATGTTTTCCTTTTATGCTCAGGTACGTCAGGTGACCTCACATGTTCAAAATGAACAATTTAAGTGAAAGACAGTTAACATGGCACAGTTAAATCCTATATGGACAGAAGTTATTTATGTTCATATTTACAGCAATGCACACTGCTGCATATACTGTATGTATGCAGTTTATATATATATTTATATGCAGACATATATACAGAGATTACTATCAGTCGAATTAGTGTATATTTGATCAATCTTTTCAAATCTTCTATTGAAATCTATTGAAATGGAAAAAAATATTATCATATTGTTTTGCTGAATTCTTTATAAAATCTCCTTTTTAAATAATACATAATATCATAAAAGGTTATATAATCTTAAATGTAATTTTATTGAAGATGCTTTACATTGAACAATGGATACAACAAAGAGCGAGAGGAGAGATTCGACAAAGTCAAATCAATCAACATCACAACATACTCTGACATATTCTATAAAGCTCTGATTGTAGAAAAATGGCAGAAGCACCCACTCTTTTCATTAAAAAATTAAAAAGGAATCCAACCCGTCTGCAATACAGAAAGGTCAATGTTAATGTATGAGGACTGTAATAATGTAATAATGTAAAGTTCAGAAGTCCCACAGACACATAAAACAACTTCATTCATCAATTATCAATGTTAACATTTCCTTACTCTCACAAAATGTGACGCAGGCTGAACAAAACAGCAGTGTGCCACAGGCAAGTGTGCCGGTTACACATCTCAGTTAATTAAAATCAGGTCCGCACTTGATCTTGCGTTTTTCACTTCTGGAGGACACTGCATACACACGCTCTGGATTTGGACTTGCCTGTGGATCAGCTGTGGTTGAGCAATTCTCGATTACAAAGCAGGCCATGCGGCAAATGTTTTTATAGACAATAGTGCATTTATTGTTGGTTCAACTTTATTTCTGTTTACCACTTGTGATGGCAGAATTAGTTCTGTTGAGTCAGAGAGCATGCTACACAATGCTGTTCACATAAGGTATCTGTACTGCTGCTTCTGCAAATGGAGATGTGGTTTCCTGTAAGATGCTAACAGAAAAACTTTCTCATCTTAAATGACCAGCAGCATCATACTAAGTCATGCCTTCTAAGCTGATAACTTCATGACATGGTTTATTATTTTCACTCTTCTCCTTTTCTGTCCACATTGCCTTATTTTTGAGCGAAAAGAGCAAATGTTTCATGAGTGAATTTATTCTAATGTTGCTAACTGTCCTGAGAATATTAAACTATAATCATACATATTACAGTACCTTTAGCACAAAAAATGTGTCAGTTGACCTACATCTGATTAATGCCACTCTCTCCATCATCACTCTCATCCGTCATCTCCATGACCGTCAACATGTTCAGTTTAAAAATATTTCTGTAATATCACAAAATAGCTAAATCACTCACTTGCAACACTGTACACTCCGTCACAATTATCTCCGTTAGTGGATCCCTCAGCAGCCACAATATTCTGATACCTGAGAAAATGTTGTCAAGTATTGATATTTCAATAACAGTCAGATTCATTCAGCAAAGTATTATGTCTCGTGTGGTTTAAAATATTATATCATATAAAAATGATGCTGAAATAATTATTTGCATTAAAATTCATTTAAGTTTCTTACTCTTCATCCTTCTCCAAGCTGAAAGAGTTTCCTGAGTTGAAAAATATTTTTAAGATGTATAAAACAGAGAAAAATAAATGGGTTAATTGTTTTCTATTACAAATCTATATATGTGTATATTTCATTCTAATCAACAATTATTCCTAGTAGTTTAGCACTGTTGCACTTTTCTTAAGAAAGTCACAAATTGCTTTCACGATAACCCGAAGACACGTCATGATGAAAATAATTTTAACAAAACAGAATTAGCAAACTATGAGCAGTTCTTCTTCAGGAATTAGGATTACCACATGGAATGCATCTAAAACCAAAGATCTTTCATGCATTTTAGGTTTGGATCCTCGTTAGGAGATAGTTTACAAAATAAGATTTTAAGCCCTTCAAAAAAAAATTTTAAAACAGTATGAAGGTGTCCCTGATGTTGTCTAAATCCAGGCAGAGGAATAGCTGTACTTACACAGACCAGAATGTAGCTATGCTTTATTTCTAAATGACATCATAGATAATTTCATTACAAACTCCCAAGAGTATGCCTTTACTGTAATTCCATTTTCAACATACCGTCTTCTGCTTCCACATCCTCTCCCTCTGCCTGTTCCTCCACCCTGTCTGCATTTGCCCTCCGACTCGCCGTGCTGTAAGAACACACAATTCAAGCCCTTTAATCAACTCAGCATTGGCAGACTAGTGGCAGATTCACTTGTGTATCCAATATATTTTAATTCATGGTAAACATCCTGCATGTAAAAAACTAAACAAATGACTATCTGCTTCTCTGCTCATACTTTGGGAGACGGGGTCAAAAGTTAAACTCACTTGGATGAAGCTGAGTAGACTGCTGAAATGAGATAAAAAAAAGTGTGAAAATGTTCAAGTTCAAAATGTGGTTGGTGAGACAAGGGAGTGTCATACAGAATATAAGTTAGATCTGGAGACTAATAACAGATATTTGTTCATGTAATTTGATGATAGTTCTACATACTACAAAATATCTCAAACTTGCCTTTTGATTTCCTTACGCTCATTTGTTTGTTGATCCACCACAGAAACAGACCCACCAATGAGATCATGGTTATTACTCCACAAGAGAAGATCACTTGGAAGATGAAACTCACTGCAGAGCAATAACACACTACATTTCAGATGACTTTTAACATTGAAGCACTATATAAAGCAAACAGAAAAAAACCATAGTTCTATATTTCTACTGCATTTTGTAACCATGAGCAGCTAACCTTTGACCTCGAGCAACACTGCGTTATTTCCAGAGAGGGTTTTCTCTTGAATGCATTTAGATGGCAGCACCACGCAGCTGTAATTGCCCGAATCTCTGTTGACGGCACCTTCGATGGTGAAAGTTGCCTCCATCCGGGTGACATTGAACGCTTGCACTTGGAGGATGGTCTCATTCCTCCTCAGGTAAGAGTTGATGAGTTGACATTCGCCGTGTGTTTGCAGGGTGTCATGAACAGTACATCTTAAAACAACATCGTCTCCCTCACTGACAGTTGAAGGCCCAGCTATGGAAATATCTGCAGGGAGATAATTGGCTGCGAAGGCAAGAAGGACAAAATGAGTGGAGAGAAATAACGTTGACATGCTTTCATATATGGATGTAAATACTCACATATAACCAGAATCTGAATCACGTTGTGTCCTCTCTTGGCTATTTTGGGAAGCAAATAATTCCTTATGGAGAAAACACAGCTGTAGTTTCCACTGTGCTGAAGGCCAACTCTTTGTATGATGAAGGTGGTGTCATTTTGATCTTGCTTCTGCATCTTTTTATCGATCAAAAGATCACCATTACATAAATAAACATAAACCATGGTATTTTTCTTTAACCCAAACGTGCTGCAGGTTACATGAAGGTCACTGTTCTCGTTGATAGTTTTCTGATGGGCCAGGATCTTCGCAGGAAGAATATCTGTTGTATCGGCTTGAAACAGAGACAGACATTTAATTTATAAATCATGCAATGCTATACAATCACATTGAGAAAACAGCACAGAGATGAGTTCTCTTAAATGAAAGCTCACCGTTAGTTTGGCTTGTGACCTGATTTGCGAGAGCACCTTGAAAAAAAAAGAAGCCAAATTAATCCTTTCTCTTAGATAGATAGATAGATAGATAGATAGATAGATAGATAGATAGATAGATAGATAGATAGATAGATAGATAGATAGATAGATAGATAGATAGATAGATAGATAGATAGATAGATAGATAGATAGATACTGTATTAATCCCCAATGGGAAATTTGTTGTCATCAGTAGCGCCTTACAACTTGAAGATACAAATACACAAGATAAAAGATAAAATATATAAAGAAGCAACAGGGATGAAAGATATATACAAAATAAAAAATAAAGTAAAATATATATATATATATATATATATATATATATATATATATATTTATATATATATATATATTTTTAAATATATACAATAAAATAAAATAGAATAGAATACAACTAACTGGAATGAAATATATATTACAGCCGCAGAGTGTATTCATTAATTAAGCAAATTAGATAAACAATAGATAGTGCAAAATGCAAAGTATCTATGTGAAGTGTAATAAGCATACACATGCACAGAGATGAATTAATCCACTGAGGATCTAGCTAGCGGTGATTTATTATAAAGCCGTAATGCCGTAGGCAGGAATGTTTTCCTGTAATGGTCCTTGTTGCAGCGGAGCGTGATGAATCTCAAAGTGCTCCGCTGACCCTGCAGTAGGTGGTGGAGAGGGTGGTCCGGGTTCATACAAACAATCAAATAGTTAAACCAACATATCACTTATCAATGTACTCACACAGAAGGATGGTGATTATGATCATCATTATAAGCAATGTAACAGCCATGGACTCCACAGACAGCACCTTGTGAAACCTTGTACAGGCACCGATCAGGTTTTGGTTGCTCTCCCACAGAGAACTGAAAGACATGTGCAGAAACCATACTGAGCCACTTCCTGTGTATTCTGTGGTGTCTTGAGACACTTTTGTTCTAAAATTAAACATTGTTCATGCATGCGTTTACTGAGCAACCAGTATATCTAAAATGTCCACTGATACCTTGCAAAGCTCCTTCATTTCGTACATCATACACTATCTGTCCGGCAGATCTGCTGCCCTCCTGCAGATCAGCCACGCATGGGTTCAGAGTGAGCTTTAATTAAATTCAGTAGACAGATGTGACAGAGAGCTGGTATCTGTCTGTGCTTCCCTGCCAGCATTCAATTAAATATGGGCTGGATTTTCTTGTAATCACATAGCTCGCCATCTGCTCTGATTTTTAGTTGTATAATAAGAATCAGACAGTGACATGCTGAGAGTCATGGCCAAAGCCAGGACGCCCAGACTCACAGTACATGTCGGAGATTAAGTGTTTTTAGTTGCTAGTACCTAACATGGAGATTGTGCTTTAAGTGAAATTTCCATCAGCCCATTTGATCTATAACCGGAGCAAACCATGGGCCATATGTCTTTAAGTAAATGTGAGAATTTGACCTTAACGGCTGAGAGCATCAGACCTGCGGTGGAAGCACTGAGGTACTGAGAGGCAGTGCAAACCCCTCGTAGTAAGAGCAGAACATTTTATGTTTGTCAGGAAGGAGGGTTAGAAGAAGAAAAATCCAATAAGGTTCTTCATCACTCGCTCTCTATATTGATTGTGATCCAATAAGCAGAGTAAGCTCCAAACGGGCACAGATGATGTGGAACAGAGTAATATGCGGAGCTTCAGTGGCATCTTTGAAATTACATCTACATCCCGCAGATACAACACAGGTCCACCTTACACCTTTGTATATAATGTCTTTAGAATATTTATTTACAGAAATATGTGATTAAAACAGAACTGAAATGTGTTTATGTTTTTTTTCTTTGCACGTGGAATACTTTCAGGGCATTGCAAATACAAGGTCAAACAACTTGTAAATTACATTTTCTCATGGGGTTGCCTTATACACATAGACTACTAGTATAACTTTACAGACAACGTTACAGTTGGGAATATGTTACAACCGAGATGATTACAAAATGGGCGACATATCCCTTTACAAAAACCAGAGGGCCTTGCTATCATTTGTAGTAGCAAAGCATTGCCACATGATGTCACTCTTTGAACATGGTCCACCACCATGCCTGGTTCTCAGAAACATGGAAAGACATGTTAAATGTATTTTTCTTCTTCTGTTATCTCAATAAACACATTTACATTTTTGGCATGGGCCTCAATGTGGACTAAACATTTAAAGAAAAAAATACAGAGCTTCCTGGTGACACAATGGCTGCATTTGTGAATGTACGTGCATTCTTGCTTAATGTGAAATTAGGTGCTTCAATTCACTACATTTAAACAGTTTCCATTATTTACTTACACATTATTGATATTGCAAAGGTGTGACCTTGGCATTGATGATTATATTCAGAAGAGGGAGCAAATGTGCGCACATCCAGGCAAAGCTACTCGGCTGCGAGACAAAAATGTCTTAACTGCAAGACAGAAAGTTGCTGACCAGCGGGTGATGATGATTCGAGTTGATTGCTGCGTCTACAAGAAATTAATGCTGTTTTCTTTCACACTCGCGTGAGGAAGATCTTACATATTGAAATGTTGTCTTAAGCAGAGAAAAAGAGAAATACATTATTTATTTAGAGCCCAACAGTGTGCAGACCTCCTTTGTGCCCAGCATTGTAGATTATATTGCTATTTATATTGCTAGATTATATTGCTATTTCTTGAATAACTACTTTGTAAACAAGGAAATGACCACCATGGTCTTTGCCATTGTTTGTTAACAATGTCCTCTGCATTGGAGAGTCTTTAAACCACTTCTTCAAACAAAAAGTATGTACTCTCTCTTTGAAGACACAGTAACTTAAACGTTCTCAGTCATAGTTTCTACTGTATAATAATTGCTGTGCAGTTAAACAATATTGAAGTATTTGCTTTATCAAACTGATTCAAATGTCGTCCCACAGTAATAGAGGCTGGATGAAGAGGCCAGCTGTTCCCAGGATGCACACAAGGACAAAAACCCAGAGGAAGATTCTGTCGATAACCATGGCAACGTACTTCCAGTCATCCTGAACCTGTGAGAGGATCACAATGAAAGATATTTTCAATGATGTGGTGACATTGTCAAAGTAGGTCTCCTATACAGGTTTACAATGGTTAACAAGGTTGTATGATTGTGAGCACTCACCTCCTTTGCTTCATTCTGTAGTCTCATATTCTCTGCTATGTATTTGACACTGTGAATAGCCTCCTGGATCTCAGGGGAGAGCGGCAACAGGGACATTATTCCTCCTTCCAGAGACTCGGCGCTGGAGCACTGACTCCCCGCTCCGACCCCAACAGCACAGCCTCCAGTCAGCGGCCCCAAACTGCCCAGTCCCCCGCTCCCTCCCCCGGAGTCTGCAGGCAGTTGGCTGGACCTCTGGTTCCAGCAGCAGTTGCAATGGCCCTCACAGCACAAGGGTGCAGAGCCTGCACCTTTGGCCGGGTCTCCACTTAAGTTATTGAGGTTTGAGAGCTCTGTGTTGTTGAAAAGCCGTTGGCGGTTTGTCAGGCCGGACACCACGCTACAGGACAGGGCCTGAGGTTTGTGCTGCTTCTGAAAAGTACCTGACGAATGAACGGCACAGGGCCTTGAATGCACCGCCTGAACATTGCCGGCTGCCGCATCCGCCGCCGCCACCTTCTCAGGGTCCCTCTCTGGCCTCGTCATGAACATCACCCTGGGCAGCAGCCCCAGGAACACAGTCCGCACCCAGCAGGGCATAGTGTGGGTCTTTGGCGTGCGGTAGTGGACGTTCAACACAAAAACTGTGATCACAATAGAGAGGGTGACAAAGATCATGGTGAAGAGGAGGTACTCGCCAATCAGGGGAATGACTAGCGAGGTGGAGGGGATGGTCTCTGTTATGACAAGGAGGAAGACAGTTAAAGACAGCAGCGCGGAGATACACAGAGTGATCTTTTCACCGCAGTCAGACGGCAGGTAGAAGACGAGCACGGTGAGGAAGGAGATGAGGAGGCAGGGGATGATCATATTGACGGTATAGAAAAGTGGCAGACGACGGATGTACAACGAGTAAGTAATATCCGTGTAGATTTCCTCACAGCAGTTGTACTTAATGTCATGTTTGTAACCAGGGGCATCAATGATCGTCCACTTGCCGCTCTCCCAGAAGTCCTTGAGGTTGATGTTTGAGCCAATAAGCACCAGATCGATCTTGGCCTTGTCGTACGTCCAGGAGCCGAACTTCATGGTGCAGTTTTGATAGTCGAAGGGGAAGTAAGTGACGTCAATCTTGCATGAGCTCTTGAATATGGCAGGCGGGATCCAAGTGACATCACCATTGTAACGAAGGAGGGCCTTCGTTTTGTCATCAACCTGGAAATCTCCGACTGCACTGTAGAGAGAGAGAGAGAGAGAGAGAGAAAATAAAGAAATATTGAGAAAATAAAAGAGGAAGACAGAGTGAAGGTTGGAGACAGATGAGTCAAACTGAAGGATATACACAAATTATTATTGTTTCATGAAGATATCAATCGAAATAAATGATTTCATCCTGAGATGTTCCTTATAAGAATATGCAAACTAAAAATGACCCATGCAAAATGAGAAATGGTTAATGATAGCTTGCCATTGTCCGACAATCTTGTAGCCTAAATGCACTCAACAGTCAATAGAGATTTTGAGCCATTTGTGAGTTTGTTGTTACGCTCACTTGTTGTAGAGCACAATGTCTGGCTTCCATATCCTGTTGGATGGCACTCGGATAAACTCCACGCCTCCAAAATCCTTTGGATTCCATCTGAGTTTGTAGTCATTCCAGATCTAAAAAATAAAAAAGAATTATTACATTATTCACATTAAAAACAAGTCAGAAAAATTACAGTGATGAAAACTTAAGGGATCTTAAAATGTAATTATATTCCATCCAGTAGTTGTTGAGAAATTTCCCTCAAAACCACAAATATCCACCTTGTGGTGGCGCGAGAGGAAATATTAGAGGATCACCAAAATCATTAGAATGCATCCTCTGGGGACAATCAATGTCTGTAACAAATGGCATGGCAATCCAAAGTGATAGACCGGCCGACAAGGCATTCCCTGAGTGTCCCTTCAAAACAAACCCTAACAAGTGCCAGGAGGCCACATCTGCAAGCCCAGTTGAGACAAGTGCATTATTTATTTCCAGGCAGTTTAAACAAAACAAGTTTGTTGTTGACGGCTTTATAAAGCTACAAAACGGAAATAATAGCAAGACCAGTTGTTTTATTCTGGCGATTATCTTTTACTGTACAAATCTCCTCTGACTGATTTTAAACACATTCTCTTGTAAAATGTTGAGAGGTCATCATCTTCCACTGTGACATATGAACTGACTTTACACCGTGTGCAGTCTGAGAGGAGACATAATGGACCACAGTTTACAGTGTGTTTTATGGACCTTTTGGCTACTGTTTTTGACCCTCTCTTGAGGACAGCCAGAGATGCTTGTGAGACTCATAAAGCAACAAGAAAGCAACCTCAGAGAGCTTTAATGGTTTTACTTAGAAACCGATTTAATGCAGAAACAGGAAGTATGTACAGTGTGTATTTTAAGATTTGGACGGTCAGTGCATAGAGAGACTCCAAAACAACAAACATCAAAATAAGTGAAACGGTGCTTCAGCTCTCAGAACCTAAGAACAATTACAGCTCACCCCTTTAGCAACATGGAAAATGTGTATTTGCTCAGCAACTGTAATGTAGGACTTGTAGACCTGCCCTGCTTCATTTGATTCAGATCTGGTTCACTGCACTATGCATCATTGCAGCAGTGACATTATGTGGGAAACGACAAAACCATCAAGCCATACAGCATGCACAGCTTTATTTTTGTTGTACATGATTATGAAATACAATTGAGTTTAAATCAGTTAAATCTGTCAGGTGTGGTGTGTTGCAGATGCTTAGAGGTTTCTGTCACACTGTCAGAAGGAATATCATGGACAAGTATGATATGAATTCCAGACCACTGTCAAATTGTTTAAAAAAATAAAACATTGCAAAATTGACTACAACTTCCCAGTGGAATTGGTTTGTAGGGTTTTGTTTTCTTAAAAAAAAAAAATAGGTCTAGTAGGATCAATGTGCTTAAAGAGCTTCCTTCCATGAATAATTCAACCTGTCAGTCCAGCCCCGAAGAATCATGTATGACAGGAGGCTGGATCCATACTTGATGTCCTTGCTCAAGGTCCATTTTCACAGTCATGCGCCATAAACTTACATGTCTCAGCCACAGATTTGTCTCCATGATCTGATTGATTTCATCCTGAAAACAGAGCAGAATTGATAATGAAAAAAACAATACATGCTAACATCTTAGAGTTAAAAAGGGAAGAACACTGTCACAGGCGATTGTCCAATTCACCGGTGAGGATCGTTGGATTGTGTGCTTTCCACGGGGTCAGACCTCTGCGTATGCCGGACAAGATGATTAAGAGAGGCGCACCTGGGTCCTCCACACCTGAGGCATAACCAACATGACAGCTGGAGCCAAGAGGTCACAGTACAGCCCTGACTTTAACAGGCCGTGGGACAAGCTTAACTGGATTATCTTTGGGAGACTGGTGACTTTATAGTACCCTGATAGCTAAGGCACATGTATCTGTATCTTATCATCAAATCAGAGTGCAGGACACAAACGAAATTAAGATAAATACAATTTAGAATTTAGTGTGTTCTTGCCCCTAGTATGTATAATTAAAGCTTCGATATCGTTTCTCTGGCTGCATGATTTTTTAATCATAGCACCAATCACAAGGTACTGTATTTTAGGAATATATGCTCCAAACATGGCTGACCACATAGTCTGATGTCGTGATCAAACCATAAAGGGATATTTGTGTGTTTTGAAGTGGGGTTATACGGAGGTCGGCATGCACTAAGTTTGAAGAAACAGACGGTAGTATCGGCACAGGAGAGAAGCAAGGTAGCAAGGCATCCTTGCTCACAGAGGTACCGGTAGCCTGATTTATTCAGGTCTTATGACCTGACCAACGGGATATCTTGACCCCAACTACTCAAGGTCAATGCATAACCTTCTCAAACGTCTTTGCCTCAACTAGCTGTGCATTCGATATGAAGCTACAGCTAGCAGTCAGTTAGCTTAGTTTAGGACAAAGACAGCTAGCCTGTTATTTCTAGGAGGGAGGGTTTACACTTGGGTTGTTAAATAAGAAATAAGATAACACAATAACATGTGTGAGCTTTAGGAATTCCTGGTAGGTGGATTGTGTTACCTTTGGAAAGAGACAGTCTCTTTGCTGTAACTTTATATTTAATGGACAGACAGACATAAGAGTGGTTTTGATCTTATCATCAAACTCTTATAAGAAACTGAAAAAGCTGATTTTCTTTAAAGTACAGTTTCTGATGCCACACTGCCACCTGAACCCACAAGCATGAAGCCTATGGTATTATGTTCCCTGATTGTGACTAAACCACATCTGTCTAAATGAGCTAATTTAGCCTGGTTGTAATCGGTGTAGGGTGAGCAACACCAATTGTATCTTTCTTTCGGAGCACCAGGTGTGCAGAAATTATAGTCATCCATCAACACGGGGAGCACTGCAGCCTGCTACAGCAACTGAGTTAAGGAGAATGTAACAAAATATACTTTGTCTCTGACAAATCTAGATCCAGATAGGTCTTCAATTCGTATCTAGCTCTTGAGATAAACCAACAACAATAAGATTGTCTGTGGGCAATAGGCAAAGGAAAACCGATTTAGATGGCCCACAATGTGTCAGACCCTTAATATTATCCATTACTGTCTCGAACAAACCTTCTGTAAAGGCTACTGCATACATAGTGACATACCTTAATATAATTGCTTACTATTGGCTGATATAGTTTGGGAAAAAGATTGGGAAACACTTTCAATATGTATGCTAAACTAAGCTAAACAAGTCTCCTTGCTATAGTTTATTTATTTACAGTATTTCTAAAGGTTGTTAATTTCATTCAAATGCCTCAAATAAAAGAGCTGATGACCTCCTCTTGTTATTCAGCACAAGCAGGGAGACTGATGTGATAGAGAACAAGGCTGTTCATTTTGTAAAGAAGCTGTCCTCCCTCTCCAACGCTAGGCTCTTTGCTTAATTATCAACATCCGCTCCAGGTCTGAGTCTGTCTGCTCCGCCAGTCTGCAGTCAACAAGATCTGGTGAAACTCCTGTTAAATCCAGAGGTGCTCATCTGAAGTGGCAGTGATTGAGTGATAGAGACTGCCTAAACTGAGAGGGACTCAGACAGCTGACATTCCCCATCTTGTCTTGGCCAGACAAACAGCCACACTGCCCCTTCTTTGATCGAGTAATGCCCTCCTCAGGATTCTAACCCAGGGGCTGGCGCATACGATAGCAGGGAGTATCTCAGGTGTCTCATGGCATCTCAATAGTCCCCTTCTCTGAAAATTTGTTGCCCAAAGTCCACAAACCCGCCACATGTAATTCCTTGGTGTTTTTCATGATCATTAAGCTGTGTGATACATGTCTGATTGTGGTGAAGTATAGCAGCCCGTAACTCACACAAGCAAGAGACATCAGCACTTACCACTTTGACCAGCTGTGACATGGACACCTCGAACTGCACAACGACTGGGTCGGTCACATTTTCCACCGGTCGTATGTACTGGTTGTAGCTGGAGAATATCACAGAGAAGAGCTTGTGCTCTGCTTCTGAACAGGAGCCTCCTGAAAAAGAGCAGATTGTCAGACATAGATCTGTCACTGCAATGTGGTTTAGTTGCTTATACAGTAGCCTATACGGTTTGGTTACAAGGGGACTTAGAGCCAGGGTAATTGTTTGTTAATGGTCAAACCAGGGGAGCAGCGTATGCCTTCATATTAACCTATTTCAGGACACTGATTGAATAATAAACATTGTATTTGTAATCTCAGTGTTACCTCCAATCATGCTGTGTTGGTCTGATTTATTTTGAGGTTTTCTTCAGTGTGAAGAATCATTATTTGCACCAATACAAATGCATGCATCTCTAAATTAACAACAGCCCAAATGTTTCATTCATCACTTCCCAGAATGTTTGTCTTATATAGATTTGAATGTGAGCATATTTCACACATGAGGGTATTTCAGTACCTATTTTCAATTGGTAATTCTGTACAGGTAGCCTCCATCATTAATTGTGGCAATTCTTGTTAAACACATGTATGTAAAGCAACAAGTATGGCGTGTTAATAGTAGCTCATTACTCACGTTGAAGAAGAAACACAAGGAAGCAACACATGGGCACAACGAAGCAAAAATTGGCTTTCATCCTGTTTGAAATGACAAATCTGAGTTGTATCCAGGGTCAGCGGCAGCAGCAGCGCACTGGGGAGCCGACAGGAGGAGAAAGTGAGAAGAGTGAAAGCGTGTCCGCAGTTACAGAGAGAGCAGAGAGAGGGAGGCAGAGCAACCCGGAGTACACGGTCACTGATAGGAGGCACACTGCACTGCAAAAAAAAAGTGCAACCTATAGCGACCTAATCTGATAAAAGAGGGATAAAACTGGTCAGGGGTGCACATTTGTTCACCTCGTGATCACAACAGGCGACACATCATCCCTCTGGTGGATTTTGACTCGTTGCTTCAGTTTCCCAGAACTCAATGTGTCTGTACAGTTTTTCTTTAATTCTTGGAATTGGAAAAACATGTACACACTTTTTGTAAGGAGGTTTAAGAGACAATAAAGTCCTTTTATACAAATCCTAACATTACATTTTCTCCATCAGGTTCTAACCAAGAAGAGATCCTAACATGAAATTTTTTTTTTTTTTGCCAAAGATTGTGATTAGTTTACATAAGAGATTTCAATATTTATTGTATTTCATATTTCGGTTTACCTTTACGTTTGTATTTATGTATTCTCACGGACCTGAAGTGGGCGGGGCTCCGTTGGAAAAAAAGGGATGTTATGTTTGCCAATCATGATTTAGCAGCATTTGAATGATGAAAGTGTGTGGGCTGTCAATCAGATATAATCAATCAGTCTATAAGAAGGAGATCAGCTGAGTTTTTTTCATGTCAAACTATTAATAAATATTACTCAGACGGACCCAGGTTGAATTCACACATAGTTCATAGTAGACATCCTATTAAATCACCAAATAACCTCCAACACCTCAAACAAGATCAATAGCCACAGCATGTGTGCTACTGGGTTGGGGTTTGTGTGGCCTTCAGCATGACATAATTTATCTTGATTGACTGAATTTTAAATTGATTTTGGTGTTCAGACAACATCCTGTGTGTGTGTGTGTGTGTGTGTGTGTGTGTGTGTGTGTGTGTGTGTGTGTGTGTGTGTGTGTGTGTGTGTGTGTGTGTGTGTGTTTATTCTTTTATAAAAATGACTGCTGGTAAGCCCCCTTCTATTTTTCGTTCTTTATTGTCTGTTCAGAGAAGGACTTTTCTTTCCTTTAGTCAAATCCCTTCCAGCACCAGAGTCGCTGTTTGGTGTCTGACCCTGCACTCTCAACTCCTTTGAGTGGGACAAGTGAAAAGAGAATCACCCCTATATTACATCACATAGAGGTAGTAATACATATTAATTTGACCTTCAATCTTCCGGACAGCGCACAATGAAACTTAGGTTGTTTACAGAAGGCTGAGGTTCCCATCCCATGCCACAAAGGCTATCCTGTATATACAAAAAAAAAACTTGGGATTGGAAAATGTCATTTTGATTGAACTCTCACATTTTTGGGGACTATATTATGGTAGATTTTTGTTGGAAACTAATTAATGCTTGCTTATGTGGCTGGGCAATTCTCAAGGACAATGCTTCCATGCATATCTTATTGGAGACTAATGACAAAAGGCTGCTAACGTGATTTATGGGACCTTCCATTGAGTGCTGAATAGCGACTCCTCTAGCTTTGTTTGGATTAAAACAGATGACTCGTTGATGCATTTGTTGTGGCACCGCAGCGTCTCTCTTCACTAATGTCAAGAAGCTGACAGGTGAATGAGAACGATCTCGAAAACTGCAAACAGAGATTAAGGCAAAACATTACGCAGATCGCTGTCTCTTGATTTCAATGAAGGTCTCACAAAAGAACCAACAGCCTGCAGAATATAACCAGCCCACTCAGCACAGTTTATTGAGCAGTAAATGTGGAGTGTGGGTTTAGTTCTGCACGTGCTTGTGTGTTTTGTGAAGCTCAGATATGTGTGCCTGCATTTGCCGGTCTGTGCAAATAAGCAATTAACAGAGATCAACTCTTGTGTAAAGACACAAATGAATGGACATGAGATTAGTGTCTGAAACAAGTGCACTTTGTTCAAACCATTGTACACATTCTTTTAGAAGTGTCTGGCTGAAGGATATTTGGCAGGGCTCTGGCCTTTAAAAGCACTGCGCCTCAAGACATGTAGTCCAGATCAGCCCCATCTCCGACAGTTTTGTTGTGTCAACATTATTTTTTGCCGGGTCACACATTCACATTTCAATTGTCTTATCTTTGTGATGAAATGTTGTAATTGGCACATTTTCAGCGAACGTATTGGCTCTGAAGACAAACTTTATCACCGGCCACACAGATTAATGAAGCACTTATCCTGACAATTTGAAGACTTTATTGGGGATTTCATACATTTGATCAGAATGAAAGAGGACATTATTCATTCTTTAATCACACGTCACATTTCGATGACATGGTAATGGAACTTACACAAATAAGGCGTCAAACAACATCTGACAGCAGACACAGGTTCCTCATAACTCAGACATATTGGCTATATTTCTGCAAAAGTTCAGCATACTTAAGTGCAGTGAAAGCTCTATTCAGTTCAGTTCTGCAGCTGTCCTTTGTAGACATGAACGGAAAGGACCTCAGCACAATGATGCCTCATTACTTCCATTGCAGATGTACCCTTTCCTCAAAAATGTTGGTACTGTAGATGGTTGTATTGCTGTGGACCATGTGGTTTTGATTATTAGGAGACATTCGATCTACGTCCTATCTCGCACAACGATCCTGTCTGTTCCACTGATATACACAATAAGTGGTTGTAAGTACTTTTTTGTCTGGTCCTCTCAAATACTTTATTGGTGGGGTTTGGCATAGACGACGATGCTGTCACTGCTTTTCGGCCCCACTAATACGGTACTACCGGCTTGTAAGGGAACACAAATTTTTTTTGCAACTACTGCAGACCTGCAGATGCACCACTCGATAGCTAACAGAAAAAAAGAAAAACAGAAATCGCCGTGTTTTCTTCGTAACTCATCATATACGAGGAGTCTCTGAGTTGGGCTGCTGGTTGGGAACAATCTGAGTCTGGAAGACAGGCTGGAGAAATAAACTCAGCGTGCCCACCACACACACTATTACAAAGATCCACAGGAACATCCGATCCACCACCATGGCCACATACTTCCAGTCGTCTATCACCTGCAAATATACAGAAATCAAATCAAACTTACTCAAGGCTCATGTTTTTGCCACAACAAACTTAACACAGGCTTTTGTGAAAATACTGCGCCTTCTTACTGCGCCTCGGTGGTAACAGAATGTACAGTACATGTTATCACGCCAATGCAAACACATTTGATCCAGTTTATTGGGATCAGGATAGAAGGAAGAGGAGGCAACTGTTTCAATTGAACTGACAGTGTTGAAATTGTGCAAATACCTGCACTTTATGCAAACTTGCTTGGGTGTCTATGCTAACCTAGGATAATAGCCTTCCTGCTCAAACTCCATACTTACAAGAGTACTCCACAGAAATAGATTCAAGTGTGTACTATCTACACTAGTAGATAGAACTCTAGCAACATCTAGCCTCTAAAGATGAGGATCAGGCTACAGAGGTCTGATAACCTCACCCTTTTCTAACGCTTCTAAAAGAAAATCGTGTGAGAGGTTGGGAGGGGTTTACACAAGTGCACTGGCGAACGAGTAAGAGGGAACGTGTATGTGTTCTGCCCCCAGGGCTGGGCCCTTTTGGTTGTGTTGTTAATTTGCCTTTATTTTGACATGCACTATGATCAGGAACAGGAAGTTAGCAACATGTGGTAGAACAGGAACAGGAAGTTAGCAACATGTGGTAGTTTTAGGGAGATGGTCTCTGAAAATCATCTGCTGCCATCCATCATGTGTTTACGCCTTTCGAAAACATAGTCTGTAAGTATTTGTTTAGCACAGACTACAGAATAGTATTTTAGTAATATCTTCTTCTTAAGTATATTTGTACGGTTCATTTTGTATCTGTAGCCAGTTGTCGTTATACTATAAGTTTGACTGCTATAGAAGCGTAAGAGCTACATAAAGTTAAATCTGTAATGTGTAATTCATATGCATCTTGCTCATTGTGTTCTTCTGTTTGTTTTTAGTTTTACTCTTATTTGAACCGTGTACGTCAGTGCTGCATAATAAAGCATCTGGAGCTTGGATGCTACATCCTGACTCCCGTATTCATTTAAATGGAGTTTGGCTTACTGCTGAATTGTGTACCAAGTTACACATACACACAAGGAGAGCAGTACAGTATGCATTAACAGTACTCATTCAATATACAATCTGCTCATTATGAGATGAGTAGAATAGCATATCAATTGGTCCAATGTAAATGTTTTTGTTTTGTGATACATTTAAAAAATAATCACAAATCAAATCAAAATGAATTTATTATTTTACCTTAAAAATATAAATGTATTATTCCTTAGTCAAAACTTCCATCTTTCTTGAATTATTAAATATCAGTTGTAAAAACTATTTAGTAGCACAACACATTTAGCAAAGATTTGGCTATAGCACTGTATAAACGTAATGAAACATTTGGTTAAAATGTGGATACTTACACTTTGGTCATCATCATCTCCCATCATGTGCTCAGCCACAAAGCGCACCCCGTTCACGGCCTCCTGGACATCGGCAGCCCAATCTGAGTTGCTTTTCTGCTGGAGGTCATAGGTGGAGGTGAAACCACTGGAAATGTAATCAGTGGAGCGCAGGAAGTTCCCCTTCCTGTTGGAGTGACTGTAGCCCAGCGGAGGAGCGACATTTTTGTGTCCTGGGGTGGAGAAGACAGAATTGGCAGAAGACAGCAGGGCAGAAGACGACAAGGTAAAATCTGTTTTGGATGCGACTGGGTAACCCAAGCCCAAAATGGATCTCCTCGCCCTAAAACACCGCTGTCTGCGAAGTCTCTGGCTAGCAGAGTTATTCTGAGGGCGTTTCATGAAGAGTAAGGCAGGCAGTTTGACAAGAAATATCAGCTTGACCCAGGAAGGCATGGTGTGGGTGCTCGGAGAGCGGTGGTGGACGTTGAGCACACACACACTGGTGATGATGGAGAAGGTCACGAGCACCATAGTGAACATCAGGTACTTGCCAATCAGGGGCACATCCAGTGAGGTGGGAGGAACAATCTTGGAGATTAAAAGCAAGAACACAGTGAGAGCCAAGAGCACGGAGATGCAGAGGGTCATCTTCTCCCCGCAGTCTGACGGTAAGTAGAAGACCAGAATGGCCAGAGAGGTGATCAAAACACAGGGAATGATGAGGTTTATGGTGTAGAAAAGAGGCTTCCTTTTGATGATAAAGTCATACGTGAGGTCCACATAGGTGGGATCCAGGGGGCTGACAGTCCGTCTGCCTGGCAGCGCCAGGATATCCCACTCCCCGCTGGGAGTGAAATCATCCATACTTGCCACCTCAGACTTCAAGATCAGGTCGATCTCCGTGTGGTCATACGTCCAAGAGCGGAACTTGAGGGTGCAGTTCTGCTGGTCGAAGGGGAAATGCTTGACCTCAATCTTACAGGCACTTTTGTAGATGGCTGGAGGAAGCCAGTTGATGCTGCCATTGAAAAGGACAATGGCATTGGTGAAGACGGTTACCTCATAGGTACCATCAGCACTGTGAGAAGAGGGAGATAGAGAGAGAACTTTAGAGAATCTGTGTTATCAAGAATCACTGTGAAGTGAAGATAACAGGAAAGCTACACATGTTAGGAAATAAATAGGAAATAACCAATACAAGATGTTGTATTGGTTATTTCCTATTGCAAATCAATATCAAAATTAAAATCCACTGGGGAAAGATTAAAACCTTCAATCATATATAAACACTGCAGAGGCTCCAGAGAATTATTTTGGGAAAGATATTGAATATTAAATCTCAGAAGTCTAGCTGTCAGATAGAGTTTCCTATTCCCATTCAAAAGCATAGTGTCCTGGGATTTGGTTGTAGTTTGTTTCCTGTTTTATTTTGCCCTATCCTCATGTGTAATGTATTTTACTTCCTGCCTTTGTCTGTTTCCCACCTGTTGTCTATCTCACCTGTGTTTTACAGCTTGATTAGTCCCGTGTGTATTTAGTCTGTGGGCTTTCCTTCTTTCAGTTGTGAGGTTGCCTGTGTTTGTTTCCCGTTGGAGTTTGTCTTCAGTTTAGAATTTAGAATTGTTCCTTTATTTCCTTTGTACTGCCTCCGCATGCTCCCTCAGTTTTTGTTGCCAGTCAATTTTGTTTTTGGAGGAAGCTTTTGTTTTTAGAACCTTCTATGTAATTATCATCTACTTTAAAACATTGCACATACGAATGTAAAATCTCTTTGACATACTGTAACACTATGACATTCCAGTGACGCTTACTTGTTGTACAGGACAATATCTGGGAGCCAGATGTGTCTGGAGGGAATGCGCAGCTTGTCAATACCTTCATACTTTGTAGGGTCCCATGATAACCTGTAATCCACCCAGTGCTGCAGAGACAGAGAGACCTGGCTGTCAAGTCCGACTTCCAAACACTTTCTCAATGCCAGCTCATTTCTAATTACATGCTTCGTTATCAGTTAAATATGTCTGGAGCAAAATTACAGAAGCAGTTTTTTCCACACTGAGAGAGGAAGAATAGATATGGTTTAATTCAAGTTCAGAGGGAAGGACATTTAACAAGACATACACTGAGATGACTAACAAATACAGGTGAGCTTCAGCACACTTACCTGAGTGAGCCAGACATTTGTGGTCATAATCTGTTCTCTTTCATTCTGGAAATGCACAAAAGAAGTAGAAATTATTTTCCCTTTTCCTGCACAAATACAATTGAAATTGTGTACTGAAATATAACGGCATATTAGCTGACCCTGAACACTGTATTATGAGGAAGAATTGCCACCTATTATGTGGATGTGCAACTAGATTTCTTATTCAGCATTCAATTGTATTTAGCTCCACCCTCTCATATCACGTCCGGTTGCAAAAAGTCAAAAATGGCAACGGTAAAAAAACAAACATTGAAGATGCTGAGGACCGATAGGCGATTGTAGTTTCTGCTGGTGTAACAAGGGCACAACAAGGTTTTGCACACAGAAGGAATTACTCTCTAGACTGGACAGTGTCAGCATCTCAACACACTTTAAGGCTCCTGCAACTTCCATTGCAAAGCAAATGTTATCGGAATATGACGACAGAGTTGTTGTAACACTAATTACCTTCAGATGAACCTTCTTGCTAACTGTCATCTTTACTCTGGCATCTAAATTGAAGTGAGGTAAAAAATAACTGCATTTAAATCATCCCGTCTTCTCTGATTGCTTGTTAACACGTTTGTTGGTGGCATTGTCATCACACTCCCATGACATACACATTCAATATAGTGATCCCAAATGGAAATTATTCCCGAGGGTACAATACAAACTCATCCACTGAGCCTGTGAGTCTTGCTGCCTTGGTCGGCAGTGGGGAGGAAGCCTCCACTGTAAATCACAGGAGAACCTCTATCACTGTGGCTAAAACAGCTTTATAGCCCCTTTTAATCCAATGTGCTGGAATTTCAATCTGGACATGACAGAGGCTGAGATCACAGCTGACCACATCTATCCTCTACTGCATCCATCCATTTAGAGCTATGGCCTCGCTGCACTAGCTGGTTGAGAACTAACTGCTTTCTCGAAGCTGTGTGGCTCTTGCTCTGTCTTTTCCATCATCCTCTTTCTCTTTGTCACCCCAGCACATATTCTCTGCCACATAGACAAACACATCCACATCTTCATGGTGGGCAGAAGTATTCGGTGCCTTACCACACTGATGAGCTGAGCCAGAGACACTTGCAGCTTTACTGGGACTCTCTCGGTCCTGTTGACAGCTGGGCGGATAAGCGGATTGTAGCGATCCTTTCCCAGCAACCAGTTCACAAGACGCTCCTCTGAGTCGGCACAGCTGCTACCTGGTGATACAATTTTGTTCAATGATTATTTTTATGCACAGGTAGTATGAACACATCCAACATATCAGTATCAAGACAAGACCTTGAGAGCATAAATGTTCCATGGAGAGATATATATGCTCAGACAATGTTAAGTCCATGCTACTTGTTTTCATATAGTCACATAGGTTGTTGTTTAAAGCCACTACATTCACCTGTCAGATTGTACTATTTAATTTATTTTTAATATGTGAGGTCTGGAAGGTGTTCTAAAATCCAGAAATAAATAAATAGATAGATAGATGTATACTTTATTCATCCCCAAGGGGAAATTAGTTTGTCACAGTAGCAAGCAACTTACATAGAAGACATAAAAATATCGGAATGAAAAATACTCAATATATACAACAAAACAGCAGAGCGTATTCATTTAGGAAATTAAACAATAAAGAAAGTGCAACAATGCAAAGTATGTACAGTGACTAACTAAACAACAAAAGTGATGCAAGGGCTATGCTTTTGCAATGCTGACTACCCCAAAAAATAGCAGCACTCTAAACAATACTGGTCCAATAACAGTGTAATTCATAGGGATACTGGTCTACATGTAGACAGGTATACCCTCTCTATCATGCATCTGTGCTAAAACTCTCCAACACTATGTAAACGAAGGGACCAAATCTATTTAGCAAAATACTGTTCCTCAGGCTGCTTCATACAAACTGCACGTATAGTTTTAAGGGAAACACCATCTGGCAATTAAGAAATACAAGATTGGCTTTGTTGTGCGATTTATAACGAAATATGATGAAGGCCCTACAGTCATGTCCTAATAAGTAATTACATTTGGGATGGGGGCAGATATTTTCACACCATGTTAAGAATTCTGCTTTTGCCTTGAGCCGAACCGCTGGATGTATCATTAAAGTGAGAATAAGCCATGAATACCAACACTTCAACTCGACCTCCTTCCCTCCATCCCTGATAAATGAAGCCCATGTCAGGGGTGAAGATAAGCCCGACTGACACTGATGATTAGTGCGTCTCATTTGGAGCAGAGTGAATACATGTAGCATTACCTCCTCCATTTTCTTTACATCCAGCAGCTGAGTCAACTAACTCTCGGGAAACACTCAAACGCACGTGAAGCACACAAGACTCTTACTGATGTGCCTGGAGAAAAATAATCGCTACGGTTGTCACTATTCAGCAGAGTGATGTTCATGGCTGCGGAACCTCATGCAGACAATCAGCTTGTGCCTTTTGTGAACCTTTGCGATGATGCTATAAGTAAGAACAAGGTTAGACTTCCAACTCCAATGCTTCTCTTCTTGCTCAGTATCAAACTGTGTGCGCAATTATCGACCCACAGACTCCTGGAGCTTTGCAGGGCGTGGCATGCATACAGCCTAGCCCCACGGGTCAGCGCATGCTGCCATGACTGTGGCTTGGCTGCAGTCCCATCCAACGCAGCTAGACTTTCACAGCACCCTTTCACAGCACCCTTTAACAGATGGTGTGTTGTCAAAGCCCTGAGAGACCTGAGTTAAACAAGCTATGCCTTCCCCAGAGATGAGGGCCACTGCCAAACCAGCCAAACTTGTGATTACCTGCAGTGAACTGCCACTGCTGTGTGTGTGTGTGTGTGTGGGGGGGGGGGGGGGGGGTTAATGTGTAAAATGAACAGCACCTCAAGTATTGTGTTGACATTACGTTGATGGAGAGTGAAGTCGGGCGTGTTAAAACAATGGTAGAGTCAGTGGTTGTGCAGTTGATAAGGTCACTCTGCACAGCACATTTTAATAAAAAATAATAAAAAAATGTAATAGAGTTAAGAGACCAGAGAGCGTAATGAGGTGTGTGAATAGACCAAAACATGGTGCAAAGGTCGAAAAATATTATTTTTTTCTCTCCGACTCCTTTATATTCCAGCTCTTAGTGATATGATGATCTGTAGTAATAAAATGTGCACATCGTCCAACGTCTTTTATATGTAAGGAAAAATACTAGGCATAGAGAGCTATGCACACATGAGGATTCATACTTAATTGTCATCACTGATATTTATACAAAAATACAGTCACATTATCAGGTATTGATCTTCCCAAGTGAACCCATTTTGGTGACAGAAAAAAGTGATGTTAAAGAAGTCAAAAAAAGGACGGGAAGTTGCTGAAACCGATACTTGTATGGGTTCAGGGGACTGTAGTGTGTGTGTACTTCTTGGGTGTATCTGTTGTATAGCATATTAGTTGTGACCCTGCTCTAAAAATCTTAAAATACAGTGAGGGTGAATACAGGCCACATTTTACAACAAGACCAGGTCTGACTAATCAAAATGTCCCTAATGAGACACTGGCGCTGTAGTATCATACTGTTATATTTTGCTATTTGTTCATGCATGTGTTTGTAATTTAAATTAAATTGAACGTGTACATTTAAATTCAATGTATTGATTAAAACAATAAAGCAAGGCATTTGAGGTGTCTGCATCTTTGCTATGCACCACGGAACCACTTAACTGGAAACTTCAAAAACAGAAGCACTTTCAACCCCTCCACACCATCCAAATGTGGAGCCGACACACATGCCAAAGCAAATGAATAGAGCAGCCTTAATTAGTAGGGCAGGTCACTAAACGTGAAGAAAGTGAAACTTACAGTGAACCAAGGAGAGGAAGTAAGCGAGGATGCAAAGAGTCCGAGTCATTTTTTCGGCACCATCTGATCCGCGGGAGTTGTCGTTGTTGATGCCCCAAAGCTGCGGTGTTGAGCGCTCTTCCTCTCGGACATGCCGGAATCTACGGTTTGGACACTTCAACAGCACGGTGCTGATGCCGGGAGAAGAAAAACAGAGTGATAATTCGCCAAATAGCGATATATCTGTTGCTCCGTCTTTGGGGGTTTGCTTGAAAGCAAACCGCCCCATAAACTTCCCCGAGTCTCCTGTAGGGTCTTTACGCGCTGTCAACACGCAGCAGCCTCGTCCTGGAGCGCTGCTCTGTCCGTCCCGTCCTGCAGGTCCGGTCCCGGGCTGTGGTCGGCGAGACGTTTACACCAGCAGCTGTTTTAGGTGGCATGTTCACTGAACGTTCACGCTGTATTTTACTAATTGAAAGGGGAAATGGGGGTTATGAATTTCTAAACTTTTGCGCTTGGATTTGGTGAGAACATGCATGGAAGCTATAGGGGTGTAAGCTATGGAGCTGTATCTATGGCAATAGTTTTGTTCATTTGAAAACAAGATTTGAACCTGTAAAAAAGATTTGAACCCGAAAAAACAAGATTCGAAACTGTACAAAAAAAGAGTGAAAGTTGAAAATATAATATATTAGAATATGTTATTGAAAACTGAAAAAATATATTTTATTCAACAAAAAACAGAACTCAATCAAAATTATATTTAACCCAAAACAACTTTTCATACACTTATTTTTATTTCGAATACATATGTATTCATCTGACATCTGTTGCCCTCACACTCTAATAACGGATTGAAATCAGTAGCTTCCTACACTACATAAAATACACGTAATTAAAATATGTAGACCTGCATACTCTCCAATTTTTTTTTATTAAAGACCATGTCTGAGGATTTTCTACAGACTTAAAGTAGAGGTTTTATACTATTACATGTAATTGTCTTGAACCCAGCATGTAGTCACATGTCAGCGTGAGGCTCCTTTCCTCATACCTTTGGTAAAACACCCTCCTCAATGAGACATCAGGCATTTGGAGAACCTATGGGCCTAATTCTCCTCTCATCATCTAACATTAGATGACGATCCTGGGACTTCCCATCATCTGACTTCACAATGCTTTGGCGATTGTGGTTATGAGAGAACAATAAATTATGCTCTGGTCCTGGATGTGAGATTTAGTGAGGTGAGGGCCAGTCAGACCAGGAGCAATGCAATTTAAGCCAGGCAGATTTACAGTGGCCACGCAGTTTAAAGCCTCATTATAACTGTATCCGGCATGAAGAGCAGCCCCAAGGACTCGCCTGGAGTTGTAAATTCTAACTCCAAAGATTTATATTCTGGATTATTGAGAGCAGATCAATGGGAGCTGATTAGGTTTTGAGCCTCACATGGTTTGGGCCACAGTTTGTCCAATTGCCCAACATCATATAGACATATTGTTTATACATAAAACAACTGGTTTCATTAATATGCACAGTGTATTTGTAATCCAGATGCAGACAGAAACAATTGGATAGAGTAGACTAAACTATTGTTTTTGCTTTCTTCAGTCTATGTAAACTGTTTCAGAATCTTCAATGTTTTCTTCCTACCTTACTTTCATTAATCCTTGTATGATACCGCTGTATATCCACTTGCAGAGACTTGAAACTTATTTGAGTTAGATGATGCATCACAGTGCACATTATGTGCTTTTTCTTTTACTTTAAATTTCTGTTATTGTTTAGTAGTGATATACACTGAAGACGTTCAAGTGAGTCTGAACTAACTGAATTGCGACGGCATGACTTTGACAAAAATAAAAGCAGACTTTCACTCTGATAGAATATCTGGCTCAGGCAATTTTCAAGTGTCGACAAGTATATATTTAACTAAAGAAATTAATGAATATGAGTCTGATCGGAAGCTGGAAAAACATGTTTCAATGGAACTTTGATCCGACAAGCAGTATACTTTGAATATACAATGAACTGCAGTTCATTAGTGCAGTCATTAGTGGTAAAACATGACGACTCAAAAATGAACCATGGGCCAGTTCATTTGATGAATGGCCACCTAATTCATTAAATTACACAATGGTGAACATGTACAGGGACACATTCTGTGAAACACTCAATATTTACAATCATATCTGTTTAAAGAAGGGTTTTTGGCAGGCCCGGGGTGGGTAATCGGGAGAATCGGGAGAGTTCCCGGTGGGCCGCTTCACTTCTGGGCCGGTCGAGAATTTTATTTGTTGACATTTGTCACGTTAGTCCATCTTCTCTTAAAGTGGGCTACACACGTTCCGCATTCTGACACGCAGCCTCTGCATGGGTTGTACCATGCGAGGAAGTTCACCCCTCCCAAATAGAGTTGGTTCGGTCCATTATGGAACCAACCAACTCTATTTGGGAGGGGAGAACTTCCTCGCATGGTACAACCGGTGTACCATGCGAGGAAGTTCCCCCCTCCCAAATAGAGTTGGTTCGGTCCGTAGCCCGTCTTTTCCAAAACTTTTTCTCAGATAGGCTACCGATAGCTGGGCCGGCCCGACCGCAACGATACGCGTCAGGGAGGATGGACGGAGGAAGAGGGCAGGAGGGGCTGAAAAAGCCAGGTTGAAAAAAAGAAAGGCATTGGAGGAGGATGCTGCCAAATGTGCCAAGCTTACCGATTTATTTTCAAGAGGACAAACACAAGTGGCAACTGGTAAAGAGAGACAAAGGCCTAATGATTAACGTTAGCAACGTAACTATTCGGCTAACGTTGTAGCCTTGATTAATATCGTTGTAGCGTTGTCAACCTATTCCCAAGCAAAATATTAAATTTAATTAAATATTAGCTTTTTTATATCACCCAAAATATGGCGATCCATAGACTTTGCAAATATTATGCAAATATTGATATATAATATTGATATTGATATTGAAGTATGCAGTAATATGACTCTTAATTTTTCTTTGTAGCTTCGGAGTAGCAGAAGACAGTCTCCTGCTGAAAATGATGAGCCCGACATTTGCAATGAGGAGGCCATGACTACAGGGACAGGTAGAGAGGATAACAGAGGAAACAATATGAATTAAAGTTATATATTGTAAGAAAGAGCAGTACTTGATGAACCAATATGCATTGTTTGCTCAGAAGTGGGTGTAGTAAAGGAGTAAATCACCACTATATAATACTCATGCAGAAAAATGCGTTGGAATGCTAAAGAAAAACTTGGAGGCGTTCATGTTAATGTGCACAGAGAAGGAAATCCTCATGTCTATAAGCAACAACACAGTTATAGATACAGTGGCTGAAACCAGTGCACTGCTTAGGTTACTGATGCTGTTGGTGCTATTCACAATGTAACTGTATACTGTACTGTGAGTTGAACTGTAAACATTAGTTCAATATGCCTCTTTGTTGAAGACTGCGATACGTTTCAAATGTTTTATTCATTTATTTCTGCTTTTGTTAATTTATCAACCTATCCTTGTGGAATAGTGGAATATTTTTTGTTAACTTCTCATCTTAAGTGGATTATTATTGTTGTATTTAACCTTTACATTATTTGTTGGACCATGGTACTAATAAAAAGAAAACTACAGGATAGTAAGAGCTGAACTGTTGCTTCATTTATCCAATTTCCACTACCATGGAAAAAGTGGGCCGGTCTTGAGCCTGAAATTCCCGGGCTGAAAAGTGGCCCCACTCCAGCCCTGGTTTTTGGACTTCTGATTTAAAACCAAGGATCCAATCACTGATAGGATGTTATCCCAAATATCTCAATGGATAGATCGATAAATACTTACAGGTCTTTGGCACTATTCAGATTTTTGTTTTCTTAATAACTTGATTGAAATAATATAGATTATTTTTTTTTTAAATAGATAACTCTTGATTCAGAAAGGTCTACTTGAATTTGTACTCGGTCAAACCCAGGAATTAAAGTAAAAACCTTTTGCATCGACACATACACTGAGAATGGACTAGGAGACACCTTATGTCCAGTAACTATTTGCATATTCATATATTCTGGGTTGAGGCTGAAGAAGCAGGTGTAATTTTAAAAGCATTTTACAAGAATGTTACTTTTTGTAAAAAAAAGAAAACGTATCAGGAACAAAGCAATGTTTTTAAATGTCTCAAAATGGGGTAATTGCAGCTTTTAGGATAGAACCATGACAAATAAAATTGAAATTGTTTAAAGGACAACCACGGGTCCATAATCTAAATTGATATAGTGATACATTTAATGATTTTTATTAATTTACCGAATTGGGGGCTCTCCTTTACACAATTACTGAAAGAAATGTCTATCATTAATATGGTAAAAAAAAAAAATCTCTTTTCTGACACCTAAAATAAGAAAACCAGTCAAATAACATTCAGCAATATATTTCATGTTCAGCAATATAACAAGCAGCCAATAAATCCAAAGGTCACATATCATCTGAAGGGTATGTTGTCTCGAAGTGGGCTGGTGTACTCACATGTCAGCAGAGAACCTGCGATTTTGTTCTGGATTTCAGAATCTGATTCTGAATCATATATTTTGTACATTGCACATACAAGGAATTTGACTAGGTGAAAGGTGCTTAACCATAAACATGGACATAGAATAAAACAATAGTGCAATAATTGAGACATAATCTAATGTGTGGTGTTTTCAGTTTACACAGGATTTTGCTTATGTCTGCTCACTCTTGCAGGAAGTCTGTGTGGATTCTCGGTGGATGCAATAAAAACAGGAAACATTTCTGAAAATCATGGCGGATCCAAACATATCTGGCAGACTGACAACCCCTCATGCTTTACATTGCAGTAGTCTTGAAGAGAGTTTAATAAAAACATGTAACGGCTCATTGGTTAACCATTGATGATTTAACAGTGTCCGCAGTAGCCTGGTGCAGTGTCTCATCAGACTGGGACCATGAATCGCATGAAAAGAGAGCCCCTTTACTCAGTTAGGCTATCACTCTTTTTTTTTTTAGATACGTTTGTGTTTAGTGCTTGTCTGACTTCTGTCTGTCTCTGCAGTATGCAGGGTGGTATAAATTATGTGAGCATCTTGCTCGAAGCCACATAACAGTTTGAAAGTGGACATGTTGACATGTGGACAGACGGTTAGTGTCTGTTCGTAAAACATTTCCCTGTGTGCTAGGGAGGCGTGATGGAAGAGAAATGGCTAATCAAATAATAGCTGTTGTTGCAGTACCATGTTGCACCACTGCAATCCCACCCTGAGGGATATATATCAAGCAGGCAGTTCATTACCTGGAGTGCTTGGCTCCTGTACCAGCAAGTCGCAGCCCCACATGAAGATATCGATTGCCCACCATCCATTGCCTGCTGGGGAACAACCCAACTCATAGGTTCAATGTGTTTCAATATGGTGACAATCTTTTGTTGTTTATGTGTGTGTGTGTGTGTGTGTGTGTGTGTGTGTGTGTGTGTGTGTGTGTGTGTGTGTGTGTGTGTGTGTGTGTGTGTGCATGTACTGTATGTCGCAAAATTCACAAGACCATTCAAACTGTTCTTATGGGGTAAGTGCAACTTTCAGGTAAAGCACTTGTACTTTACTTGAGGGTTTCCATTTTATGGTTCTTTGGACTTAATACTACTCCACCATATTTTACAAGTATATATTGTATTTTACACCCCACTACTTTTTTGACAGGTCAAATTCTGATACACTTCGGATTTAAATACAAAAAAATGTATGTGATGAGTAATTATAGTGAGCAAGCTAGACAAGCTAAATAATACCATGTACACATCTGTATAAACAGTCTAATAATTACATATTTGATAATATAACACTTTATGTTTGATACTAAAACTTTACTTTTTACATTGTGAAGCTTTACTTGAAAGTAAAGGATCTGAATACATCTTCCACAGCTGGTCAGAAATAAGCAAACAGTGGTCAACAATGATCCAAATGTGGTGCATTACATAGTTGTATTAATTATAAAACATATCCACGATGCTGATATAATATGGAAGCTCTCTAATTGTTTGAGGCCTGTCATTGAAACTGCTAGCCACTGGCAGGCATCCAATGTTAGGCACTTCCACTTCCACTAAAACACCATCCACAAATTCTGCAGAAAAACATTTACACTGACCGCAGAAAAATAATGACTTATTATTGATTGATTCATATTCCTGCAAGCAAACAATTTTCATAAGCAGTTTTTTTAAAGGCAGTGTGGTGGGACTTCAAAAAGGACATGCGATGAAACTTGTAGATGCTAAAACCACACTACATTTGCAATACATTCTGGGGGATGGACAGTGTTATTGAGGAGCATTTTTGCACATTGTTTTCTAAAAAAAGTATCAGTAGTGAAATTAGACGAGAGAGCAAAAGAACGCCGGAAATATTAATTAGCCGGAGGGAGTGTATATCTCAACAGTTCATGTCTGTTTCGTCAGACTGAGTGGTCAGTAATGAATAGTCTCTGGAGAAGACAGATTAGCCTGTTTATTAATGTATTCAGCAGTGATAGACAGGGCAGGGAGACTGCTCCCGAGTGTAGTGTACAATATGTCAAACAGCAAGAGTGAGGAAGATAAATGGTCTTCTATGACACCTGCAGATGGAGCAGTGCCATTCTTTACAGCTCAGGATGGGGCATTAAACTTCACCTGTCTTGAGCCACAACACCACAAATCCTGAAACAGAAGTCTGATTTAGAGGTGGCCTTCTCCTAATGTCCACAGTCAATGGCCTTGTCTGGTCATTTTAGCCTTCAAAGCCTTCACCGAAGTGGATTGAATGTTGAAAAGGCTGGTTTATCTAATTCTACGTCGCAGATTAGAAACTGAGAGGCTGACAGACCAGAAACTGTAATAAAGAGCTCTCATACTCTGCTGGTGTTTAATTTAAAGAAATTTCAGCTTTTTAAATAGTGCTCTGGAGATGGAATCATTAAAAAAAGATTGAGAAAGAAGAAACATTAACAGGTCATGGATCTCATTTGTCACTGTGAGGTATCTTTCCATCGGCATTATTTAGTGACATGCAACCCCACAATCACAGCTGACGAGAATCAGTTCTTTCTGCCCTGAATGAGATCCTAATGTGCTTAGAAAGGTGCCTAGGAGCTACAAGACAAGAGCCCGATTGAAGCAAAGCCAGCAAACTGTGTCCATGTGTAAATCTTTGCATTCTGCTTCTTTGGTTACAAGAGAGGGTTCGATGTCGGTAACAATGCTGGGAGAGACACAGACAAACGAATCAGTGAGTAAAAACTAAAGCAGGTTAAGAGGACGACACAGCATAAATGGTGCTTCTAAATAACTCAGGGCATAGACAGGCAATTAGTAAATGTGCAATAATATATGTTGGTGAGATGCTGATCGATGATGCAGATTCAAAATATAGATTTTTCCGATTCACGCGAAAGAAATTACAAAATTAATAAAAACCTTTGCTCCAAATTGTAGAGGTATTTTATGTATATATAATCCATTACCAGTATCTGTGAACAGTAAAGATGTAATACTCGACTAACAAGATAAATAAAATGATTTACAGTTTAACAAAAACATTATATTGTAGCTTATTGGCATTTTGTTTTGTCATACAAATGTATTACGCAGTTCTCCAAAAGTACACAGTCATGTTGTTTACTCTGTTCATTTTAGAAATAAAATTGTCCTGACATTGATGTTATTGAAGCATGGAAGAAATATTCTCAACATATTTGTGTTGAACAGGAAGAACTGAAGACACTGGTCCTGGCTGGAGATAATTATGATGGAGTGGCTCTGAGCTGTGCAGATTCAATCAATGCCTATCGTGGGCATGGAAATGACCCGCCTTGGCCTGACCACGAGTATGAGATCGGTAATATAAAATATTAGGGTGGTCCCAATGGGATGATGCATCTTTAGAACGCGACAATATGACCTGATACTTACAGGTGAAAAGACGGTCTAGTTTTGAAGAAAAATGTTCAGGCTGCTATCACAAATTGCACTTTCATGTAGGAATTTAATGTGAGTTGGAAATGTCTTAACTTGCATCTATGTGAATCTATTGTGACTACCATAAAACATCCCACTAAACAGACACGGAGCACCTGGAAACTTCATTATAGAATGAAGAGTTGCATGATTGACGTTAGTGACCTGTATGTGACTGGAGCTTTCATGACGCAACTATATCCTTTTAGCCGTTGCTCAGTTGATATCTTGAGTTAATGACGTCTGGACATTTGGCCAGGATTGTTATGTCTCTGTGATTCAATTCAGTGTACGTGTCACCATCAAACCAGCTCTCCAGGGAAAAGGATAGAGGATAAAGCCGGTCTGTCTTCCATGGTGCCCAAGAGACCCTCATCATTGCAGAGAGCTCATCCTGGGGGGCTGGGTTCAGATGGCGAAGGGACTGATTGCTGTATGTCTGTCTGGACTGGCTGCTAATGATGCAGGGCAGAGATAATCAACTAACCACAGGCATTGTGGCTGGCAGTTGCTCCAAAATAAGTGAAACAGATTGGATGCGAAGCTGCATTTCCCACATGGAAATCTAACCATCCATCAATTAGTTGTAAGCAAATACCCTCAGGCCGAAAGGGATAGTTTGTTATTGGTGAAGCGGCTTGAATCCCCACATACATCCCGTGGCTGTCTTGCATTTTGCACCAGATTGTACAAAGAAAAATAGTACAGGTTGTCTGTGCAAATGATGCATGCACTTCAAAAAAAGAAGAAGAAAGATCAGAGTAATAAAAGTTAATTTCCTTGATTTCCAGACAAAGAATATGTGCATATGCTTGTTGTAAGTATACCTGTTTTTTTTAAGTTCATAACTCCCTGTAAGATGCTGAATTGTAGCTTTTACATTTGTTAGCAAGCTGTTTCCCCCTGATCCAGACATTTATATATACTTTTTAACTTCTGTTACTTCTACAGTGTGTTTTTTTTCTAAATAGGCAAATGGTTGTACAATACTGATATCACCTGTTATTTACTTATGTAATGCATTTCAGATCTTTCAAAGAATAGTTCGGCTTTTGTGAAATAGGCTTACTTGCCTTCTGGCTGAGTTATGCTTATTAATACTGTTCGAAGTCACAAGAAAACAAATTGCATGTCTTATGCCCTTGAGTGTTAAGTAGACATTTGTGACATCTAATGAAATGAGGGTGATTAATTTCTTCAATGTGGCATTGTATTGCTTCCGTTCCCTTTTGTTTGTCTAATCTGAAGACATGTGTTTGGATGTAAAATAAATGATTGATTAGATAGAAATCTTCCAGCTATAAAATGTGACGGATGACTTTTCATCGCCAGTACAACGATCAAGTTATGTGATGGTATGAATGAAAGAGCCTTTCCTTGACATTAAACCAGTGAGGGAGGTTAGGGCGACGTACTTGACGTGATGCATGTTCAAATCCCAGCATTGCATACCTTAGTCTGGACTGCTAATCTGAAAATGAATTGCATTAATTTACAACATGGTAGTTGATGGTAGTTGATATTGTTAGGTACAGTAGGCTAATATGATTAAACAAATGTACATCAATTCATTCTGCAATACAGAAAGTCAACAAAAGTCAAATCTGCTCTCTACAGAGAGAAATTTGACCCGTCGGAAAGGTGTGTCTTGTCAGGTGTCACTACATCTAATCTCTCTGGCTGTTGCCCTGGCGAGGACTACAGAGAGGTTGCAGACTGTTCCACAGGTAGAGGTAAATTGGATGTGTCACAGTTCGCAGGATTCCAGATGGCATGTTGCTCCCCTTGAGATCCTTTCCTTCTTCAAGTCTCCACTGTGATCAGAATCATTGATGGAAACTGCTATCTGCCACACACAGCTTCTCAGCAGAGCCACCATATGTCTCCCCCCACCTTTTCTCATTGTGTGATACCCCTCCTTGTACTCCACACCCGCCAGCACAGAACAGGAAGGCAGACGGGTGGAGCAAAATCTGTACAGATTGCTCCTCAACCACAATTATCCTGGATTTGTTGGGTTTGTTAGCTAACGTTAGCTTAGTCAGTCACTAAGCTGACCTGTTATAGTAAATTGCCCCAAATTTGTAAAGAATATTGCCACAATAAAAGTGACAAACATAGTTCAGAAATTCAAACTTGCCTAGTGTACTTTCAGTCTTCCTGGCCAATCACTGCGGGAAGTGGGCAAATTGGCAGATCTTCTGTTTTGGAAAGACCCCTGCAATGAGGACGATTGAGAAATTATAAGACAATCAGACACACACTTTCGTTCTGGCTTAGTTTCATAATGTCAAAAGGTTCAGTGGACAAACTGTACACTTACTCTAAGGAGTGTTTTGATTTATGAAGCAAATTATGTATTAAAAGTTTGATCTCCGATTTGACTTTTGGTGCCTGAGCTAGTTGATACAGTAAGTGTATGCTGAACTGTCAACACCTCAATCACAACTCTTGCCAGGACTGAGTAAGGGCTACTCTCTGCCTGCATGTGCCTTCCGTTTCAGGCCCATTGCCCAGGGCCAGGCAGGGTATGATTTAGATGATATTTGTCCTCTTAGCTAATTGATTTAAGCCAGGCCTCCTTCCCCCATTGTCAGCCTGGCAGGGTCTCCTGCTGGTCCTGTAAACTGTATTAGCATACATTGGCAGCGGTGTACTCATTTACGAGTCCCCTTCCACCGGCCCATTTTGCCTCTTGCCAGAGCAGCAGTGCCCCAGAAAGTAATAAGACTTTGGCTTGAATGTGATTAGGCAGCAGTTTACTTAGTTAGACCATATGAGGAACAACAGATCCCACTGAACAGTGATGCTCCACAGATAACCCTTATCCAATTAGATTGGCATAACACAGTCCATGTATCCATTACCCTGTAAAACTGAAAAATAGATGACTCTACAAAATGTAAGCACTGCCATCAAATATCCTTTCTTTGCGTCCTCTCGGGCTGTGGTATTTCCATTTCACAATAGAGTCCTTCTTTAACCTGCCTCTTTCCACACTTTTGCTCTATATATCAATGTGTGCAATGGCTTCAATCTGGATTCATGCTTGGCATTCAGGAAGGCATGAGCACTTGACTATCCGGATCTTAAGCTATACAACCAGCACACAGCATCATTGATGAAATGTGTTCCATTATTAAAGTTGTAGATGTTGTTTCTCTTGTTTTCCCTGCACTTATTGCCGCTGTTCTTGTGTGGCCTCCACACTGACTAAGTTGGAAGCTTGATAATCATCATCAACACCTTATTGGTGTGAAGCATCTGTTATATTTTCATAGAATATGATTTTGAATATAAGGCTCCGCCTGCAGACATCTCCTTCAAAACTGACTCCATCTGGGGCTTCAACTTTTTTACTGATGAAGTGAAAAGACTGTTCAGACACTTCTGGCGATTCCACTGCAGTTCAAGGTGACATTTGGTCTTTATTCAGTACTATTTGAGCGTAATGGCCCTCTGTGGGCTCATTGGAGAAACACTTAAGTCGACTAAGACCCATGGAATTGACAAATGCCTTTTTAATGTGATTATGTTATGGAAGACACTGCCGTAACCACTTAAAATACACTGTATACCTAATCTACAATACACCTCATCAATTGAATTTGTCTTTCTTTCTTTGGAATGTTTTGGAAGACACTGGTGCAAAAAGTGTAACCACTTAAAATGCAATGTATACCTTACAATACACCTAATCTTTTACATTATGATTTACTTATTTTGTTCTTTCCATCCTGGAGCCACAGTAATATATAGCTGCCTACTTGTTAACAAGGACATGAGATAAATCTCTCTATTGGCCCAACATTATTTGTATAGTTCAGCTTTACACAGGTTGCTTGCTGTCTAATCTGCATTTCACTTAACTTTCTAGCCAGGGATGGCTGCATTGCTCTTGTGGGGTCTAGAGAAAAGTGAGAAAGAAAATGATCATGGTCCTCTGGGGGACAATTTCCCAAGTCAGTATCAAGGGGATACCTCCCATTAGACATTGGAAATAAACCTGGAGAGCTGTGCTACTCGCTGGCCCGATCTCTCTGCCATAAATAGAGTATACTGAGAAGACTGCAGCTGATGCTATTGGACTTTGCTGTAAGTTATGTCAGCTGTCCTGATATAGTCTATTTTTATTTGTACATATAGATGATTCATATTATTTCATGAATATTATTCCAGCTGTTGGATTGATTCGAGATTTTGATTGAGACAGACAAGAACATTACAGGGTGCCATAGCAAAATAAGGCAACTCAAATCACTCACATGTATTGGGCCATGCACAGACTGAAGTACAGCTGTGAACGGGTCTATTAGAACTTTTGGTTTCAAGGAGAGTGCTCATACTATGGTACATTAGCCAACAGAAGGGATCATTCTCAGAAAGGCTTCATGATGTCCCGTATAGTCTAAATGAAGCCTTTGTGTCCAGTACTATGTGAGACATAAATATTATAAAACCTCTGTCAGTTATGTGAATGATGCAAGGGCCTACGCTACTTTCACTGTGATGGGCTCTGTGTCTTGGACATGAACCGTTATCTCAGTATCTGCTCGTTTACTTAAACTGCAGCCCAGAAGAAAACTGAATGTCGCTCCTCCTTGGTGAGAATGGTGCAGTCTCCTCTGACAAACTGCCCTGCTGCATGTGGTGAATCAGCAGAGGCGGTTGAGCAATGGCTTCAGAGATCCAAAGTTAAACATCTAAACACCTGCAAATCCCTATAAGACATTTGTTAAGCACCTAAGTGCTGTATTTGAACACTTCTCTTACTATTTCTGTTGATAAGGACTAATGAGCTGAACTCGTCGACACAATGCACAATACACTCTAGTGGAGTTGAGCTCAAGAGGGATCAGATGGTTCAATTTCACTTCCGCTTTCCTCTTAATTCAAGGGCATGACGTAAATATAACATCCTTCCTCAGCTCTGGTGGTGTTCATAAAGAAATAATGAAGGCTGTAAATGGTGGGAGATGATTTGCTCGTGCTGTCCGTGATGAAATGAGGAGACAAGGCAAGGTTTTAATTAAGTTTTTGTCTAGTGCAGATGGAGGACAGAAGAGCAGGATAAATCACAAAGGACAACAGCAATCTGCCTCTTTATTAGTGCGTACACAGGCACACTGGGACAAACTGCCCGTCAGCTGCTCAATCATAAAACAGGGCTGAAAAGACAATCAGGATTCAACCGAAGACATTTGTTTTGGTGTGCTCTGACCCTTGACAGTTTTGGCACTGGCCTTTGTGACATCCCTGAAGATATGCTCTGCCAAGAATGTTTTGTATACACTCAGCCTAAAATATATGAAATTAAGCACTGAGGTCCACAATCCATTTCTCAAGTGTCCATTTGCGTGTCCTCTTCATGAGTGAAATGGAAGTAATACTGTGGGTGCAATCAATATGCAACATCGAATATGACTACGTTTTTCAATGCAAACAAAGATGAACAGAGTGTATTTTTCTCAAGAATTCCATTTATGGACAAAATTATTTGAGCGGACATATTCTGCTATAATGAATACGTCTCAGAGTACGAACTCAACCTCTCAGTAGCTGTGAATTGTGAGAAGATGCAACACGTTTAGTGGAGTGGGTTAATTGCTTTCAGTATGTTATACGACTGCTATCTTCCATAACATGGCATTCTAACAGTAGACCGATGAAGATGCAAGTCCTGCAAGACAGTATCCTCAATATACAAGCAGAGTAAATACACACCAAGAAAAATACGGTATACTAATTGATTTAACTTGCCATTGAAAAGTCAACTTGGGTAAAACAGGTCACCAACATTTATATGATTTGAGGGGCAAGAGGGAAGTGCTGTGAACAACTGATAGTAAACAATGAGTGATCTATCTCACTAAGCTTATTACTCTCATACCATGTTATGTTTCTTGTTGCTCATGACTGATACAGTGAATTGCTTTTCCTCATTGCTGCAGCCCATTTAACCAGCTTATCTTCGTTTTTGGTAGACTGTACTATTATAACTTGAACAGGGAATTAAATAATGTCCCTTATTAATTACTCAAACATTTGTGACCAACTCTAAATTAATTAGTATGATCATAAACTGGCCAATACACTGATTTCTGAATGTCATTATTCATTGCACGGACACACAAGACCAGAAGTGCACATAAAGAGGCAGCAACTATATTTCTCACTCACACTCATTTATACCGACGCATCATAACAAAAAAAAACGAAAACGTGGACACAATTTGTGTTTGCCACATTTATCCTTGTTGATTTAATATCACCACCTGCGCTTCCGCTGCTGCAAAAAAATGAATTACAGTGCTTTCTAGACTGGAACCTTGACCTTTGATGAAGAACCATTGGTGTGCATTAAGTCCCTGACCTAACTGCACACCCAGTGAGTTCAGGTAGATTGCCAATGTATTGCACATAGTTGCAATATTCTACACAATGAATTGAAGAATTTGTCAACTCACATATATATGTGAGAGTGCTGTCAAGGGCAGTGGTGGGCCATCAGGGCCTGCTAAACCTTGACAGCGGGCCAAAAAAAGAAGATTTAACCTGTTGAAAAGGGAAAACTTATGATAGCATAAGTAGAGCTACTCCCAAATATTTCACAAAGAGAATGGTTTTCAAAGTTTGCTATTAAGGTTTGGTGTGTCTTCCTGAAGACTTTCTGCCACCTGCTTGGTATTGAGCCTGTCTGGCTCCTGAAACCTGTAAGTCAAAATATGTTCATGTTTAAATAAGATTACTGATCAAAGAGTAGTTTTCCGACAAACGTGCAAATAATCTAAACACTTTTGTCATTTCTTCAAGCATCAAAATTATGTCAACATTCATATACATACATCTGAACAGAATAGATATTAATGTAGCCTGAAACACTAACCACCAGTTAGTGGAGAGCAGGACCAACAACATCATATTTGCATGAGCTAACCCTACTTTAACACAAACCCTAATTGTGTCCAACTTGAGCCAACACTACCTCCTAGTGGGCACCAGGTACTACTACAGGCATGATTTGATACGCTGTTAATGGTTTCTTGTGGGGACAGATACAGAGTGCATGAGGAAGACTATGTTATTCCTGTGAGCATAATAGATATATTTTCACAACAAAAATAAAAGTTGGCCCGTACAGCCATTTCAGGTCAACATTTATTATAGTATATGATCATTAAGATATAATAAGCATATTTGACAAGAATCTCCAATAATATGATATCAATCCTGAGTTAGATAAAACAAGAGCACAGATGGCAGATTCTGAATACGTTTAGTAATGGACGTTTACTAACAAAAGAAGAACAAACGCTTATTATACTTACACAAATCATATGGATCTCACTCAAATAGGCTACCAATGATTTAACTTTGGATTTGAATATCGATTAAACATACACACAGCAGGGGATGCAACAAATTTATATTCTTCTTATTTCCAGTTAACCTATTGTTAACAAGATGATACAGGCACATTGATTGTGACCATCTGTTAAGACATCAAAATAAAAAAAAGACTTACTAATTAGAATTTAGATTCAAATAAATTGGAATCATCTAGCCATATTCATCATGCCCTGAACTCAAAAATAAATAATCAATAGTTGTTCAAATAGTCGATGCCCCATTTACATAGAAACATACAATTTCTGTGAGTAAACACAAATTGAAAATGAAGAGTGTGCGATTGTATTAAAGACATATATGGAGTTGTAATAACAAGTAAGTCCAACTCGTAATTGACACTGCAGCAAAGATAAAGATTTCATGGAAATATATCCCCAAAATTTCAGCCATCTTTGTGGTACCAAAGCAAAAGGATTCACTGGAAAGGGAAAGAGCTCACTCTAAGTTATGTGCACTAGTTTTGAATGTATTATCTGATGGTGGAAATGTGTTTGTTTTCACTCCCAAAAAAACAAAAACACATTGAAGCTGCTGTCCTGCTGTAATGACTGACAAAATTATCAACTGTTGTAAACTTTCCTTTATTTTCTTACCCTCAAATATACTGAGGACGCACTGTATGCTGGGATTCTGCGGGAACGGGGAGGTTGCAGAACGCCATCTTTAAACCCCACAAGAGGCCAGCTACAGTTGCACACCGGAATGAAAAACACTGTCCGTACAGCGGGATATATAACATCAGATCGTGGAGCTAATATGATTGAACCCCGGTTAAATTAATAATAAGCAGCTGTCCGGGGATACCGCGAGGAGACGGTCACGGGACACCGCGAGAACCCTGAGCTGTGTGTTATCACAGGCGGACAACAACAATAGACGGAAAGACAACAACAACGGACTAGCTCGCTAACTCGCTCGCTAGCATCTTGTTACCAAATGCTAACTGACGGCTCGCGAACGTTAGCAACTTAATCAGCAGAATTGCCGAAATTCGTCCGGACGCCTTTATTTTTATTTTTATAGCTGGTCCTGCGTGTCCAAGCTACGTATACAGGGGCAGTCCGCCATTTATTTGCCACGGGTTTTTTTAAACAAAATTTGCACATTAAATCTTGCGTTGTGGCTTTAGCTAGCGCTAGCTAGAAAGGCTAAGTCCCGACTTCTCCCCCTCCCCAGCGGCCCGGCCGGAGATGCGTGGAAGATGTCGGTGTCGGGGCTGAAGGCCGAACTGAAGTTTTTGGAGTCCATTTTTGATCCGAACCACGAACGCTTCAGGATCATTGACTGGAAACCCGACGAGCTGAGCTGCCAGTTCAACGTGACTGGGGAAAAGCTGTTAATTATCCACTGTAATATAACGGTAAGGGGGACACAAGTGTCGAGGTTTAATACACTTCCCTTGTCGGTCGTTAGCGAGCTAAAGTTAGCTGGTTAACTTGCTAGTCGGGTAGCACCCCAAACAACCGAACGATCAGATGCTATGCGGGACGGGGTTTTGCGTAGTTTCATAAGTGTCAGCGGGGAACTACGCAGTCTTGATGGAGGGTTTGTTTGTCTAACAATACGACGTTAAACAGAAATGATTAGAACCCCTAGCTGTTAAGCTAACGCCGCACTCTGAATGCTAATGTCGCTAATTCCGTTTTTTTTTTAACGCTATTTACTGATTCTATGTTTAGCCCTGCGACACGCGGCTGAATATAGGTCAAATGTTTTGATGTAACAGCTAACTGTCTCGTTTTTTTTTACTGTGTTCCAATGTTTTAGGAATCTTATCCATCTACGCCGCCAATATGGTTTGTGGACTCTGATGACCCGAGCTTGGCGCAAGTTTTGGAGAGGTTGGAGGATGTGAGAAAAGGCAGCACCCTGGTAGTTTTATTCCTAACTCTTTTTTCTTCTTCTTTTCTTTCATCATGTGCCACTTAGTGACCATTTTAGGTTTTCATAGTGAATATTTAACGTTAAGACCTCGGTCCAAAATATGTCCAGAACACGTAACCTATATAACGCCACGACTTAGGTGTTGTGTGATTACTCACAACAAGACGTATGTTTTCACGTGGTACAGCTGTTGGTTTCGAGATGAGAACAATGAAGAATGATGAGCAGATCGTTTATATCCCAACTGACCTATTCTTAACATGTATAGATCTCGTATGTCTGCGTTACATGGCATACGACTGAATGAGAAGACTACACTGTACTAAACTTAATTTCTTGGCTAAGCAAGTGTTGACCACCAGGCTGCCATACAGCAGGAGCCATATCTTTGCATTATTTTTGACATACTGCCAGTCTACTGTGTTGAGCTTCATAAGAGGGAGGTGGACAGTGATTAGTGGAGGCAGAGTTAAACTAATCACTACATTCCCTTAGTACTGGTTTCATATTTATTTATTTGTTCTAGATTAGATCCTTTTAACATTTGTTTGCATGATGTATTTACAAGATGCACACAACTTGGAGCGTATGTCAAATTTCCTCTAGGCTTTCAAGCACAAACAAACAGCCTGTATGTGCTGCATAAATGTGTGTGTGACTTTGTACTTGGGGAATGAGTGGAACATGTTTAACTGGCAAGTGCAAACAGGCAGGTTTTTTCACCAAATGACTGACATAAGATCATTGTGATAACTTTTGAGTTCAGAATGTGGCAGTGACGAGCAGATTCTTACGTAATCCTACTTGTTTGGCGACACCCTGAGCTTAGTTAGCCTACTTACCTGTATTCATTTTGCTCTGTTTGTAGTACACAAAATATGCTTTTTATAGAAGTGCTATCAAGTTTGTTTGTTTTTTAACAGACAACCATACTTTAGTCTACATTAATATATAAAACATTGTTAATGTTGTGTCTTAGGTAAGGGACAAAACGTACCTTCACGTGGATAGATAAGATCAATCCATTGTTTTTGGTTACTGTCGCACAGATGTTTTAGTGGCATCCTATATTTGAATTGCAGCAAATTTGCAAACGCAGAACGGCAGCGTGAATATGTCGTCTATTTTTGTGTATAAGTGCAAACTATGTCCGTGTTCTTATGCGTAAATCCTTACTTTGAAGTAATGTAAGATAAATTGGCTCTAACTTTATTGCTACACTTACACATTGCAAGCTTTTGCTTTCCTTAGGAAAGATGTCGTTATGTATGATGTATGCCTTGCAGATTGTAAAGCTCCTTGAAGCAGATTTTGATTTCTGATGATGGACCCATGCCTGCAATCTGTCACATGTCGGCCATGTTGCATTGCTGTGTAGCTGCATTTGCGATCTTGAATGTTTTGTCTAACGCTTCGTTCCCTCCTGTTTGTGGTTTGTATTTCCTAGCTTCTGCAGCAGTTGAAGAAACTCATTTGTGATCTTTGTCGGCTGTACAACCTTCCTCAACATCCAGATGTGGAGATGCTGGACCAACCCCTGCCTGCAGGTCCTGTGGGACAAGACCGAAAGGCAAGGCTACCTAGTTGGCTCTTGTGAAATACCTCCCCATGGCATTGAATGGCACAGCCATAACAGGGCCCTTATATTGATCACTTTAAAGTAGTTAAATTTTTTCATTTAAATAAGGATGTTTTTAATTATGCACATCCAAACAACTTTTGCTCAGTAATAAAATGGCAGTCTACATTTAAGAGGGCCTTGGTGATTTGTGTGAAGGTGCTCTTTTAGCTGATCAATAGGCTCTTCCTGTGGTTGTCAGAAAAAGGTGGTCTTCTGTAAAATAAGAACACCAGTCGGCTCAGAATACTCTTTCAGGTGACTTTGTTCAGCTTGACTTAATATTATGTATGTTTGTGTATGTGTGTGTAGCATGGGACAGAGGAGGTCACATCTGAAGAAGAGGAGGAGGAAGAGATGGGAGAGGTAAGTTAGCACCCAATGTATTGCTCTTAAAAGGTTGTACTAATGTTTAAAATGTTTTTGATTGGTATGTCTGTCATTATCCTCCAAAACGAACCTAAAGACAATAATCATATGTCCGTATTGTACATATGATTATTGTCTTCAGGTTCATTTTGATTATGATCTAATTACCTTTTGATATCAACAAGCTAATGTCAATGATTGCTTTGTTATGATGTTATTCTCATAAACAAGGATGTTTTTAGCTCATCTTTTGGCTTGGCACTGGCTTTGATTCCTGGACTTTTTTTCCCCCTTTTGTATTTAAATTGTCTAAAATATGATACAACAGGACATAGAGGATCTGGACCACTATGAAATGAAAGAGGAGGAGCCTGTGGATGGGAAGAAATCCGAGGATGATGGTATTGAGAAGGAGAATTTGGCCATCCTTGAGAAAATCCGAAAGAACCAGAGGCAGGACCACTTAAATGTAAGTCTTTATTCAGTAATGTACACATACTGTACATGCTTTCATGCACTTCTTTTACCTTTTTTTTTTTAAGAAATGTTTTCAGGATCAGTCGAAAATTCTCTCAAGAGAGTGTTTGTGTGTGCGCCCATGTTAAGTACAGATGACAAGGTTTACTACTATGAACAGTTTTCTTTGTCTTTATTGTTACTGTTTTGAATTTTGCAGGGAGCTGTGTCTGGTTCAGTGCAAGCCTCTGACCGCCTGATGAAGGAGCTTAGAGAGATCTACAGGTCTCAGAGTTACAAGACAGGTATGCACTCTGCACAATGGTCTGGTCTTTGGTGCAGATCTGAGCGAAAAGAACACTTGCAAATAACTCTACCGGAAACTATCATATGTATGACTACAAACCCTCACACACTTATAATCATCAATTCTATCCACTTGAAGAGATTGACGACTTTTGATGAAGATCAAGCTTTATAATACAAGAGCAATGATGTTCATAGACTATAAGCACAATGGCACACTTTCCACATTAGCTTAAAGAAATAATTCCTTTACTGGTGATTTTTAAACAAATCCATTTTAAAGTATTTTATTTTGTATGAATTCTTCACCTTTTGAACTTAAATAATTGCCTCATAATTAACTGACAGTGATGTGAGAGTGGAGGTACATGTTAAATTATGTTTTAAGCTGCATTACCTTTTTTAAGTTTATAAAATGAAAAGGGAGAATAAATCGTTATAGCTTTTTACTAGACCTTGCTTTGGGAGACATCCGAGAACTCGTATAAAATCAATTTATTTTTCAGGAATCTATTCAGTCGAGCTCGTTAACGACAGCCTGTATGAATGGCACGTCAAACTAAGGACGTAAGTAACTGTGGCATCTTGTGTCGCATATTATTTTTCTCGCTGTCAGCATAAACACAGACTGATTTCATAATTTAATGACCAACAGGGTGGATCCAGATAGCCCTTTACACAGCGATTTACAAGTCCTAAAGGAAAAGGAAGGAATGGATTACATTTTACTAAACTTCTCATATAAAGTGAGTATATTTGACTCTACATATATAAAAAAGAAATACCATTTTGGACTCTTTGAAGTCTGTAAATTGAGCATTTTTGCTGGTCTTGCTTTACAGGATAATTTCCCCTTTGATCCACCTTTTGTCCGGGTGGTTTCGCCTGTGCTTTCCGGAGGGTAAGTTAATTTAGCTAGTACACTTTTCACAGTTTCTTCCATCCCCATTGACAATTTTCTCAGTTGAGGTGGCAAAGTCTTTTTCCTTTTGGAAGAGGACATAATTATGTTGTTGCGATATCCCTTTCTCTGATATCTTTGTTCTGTGTTTTCTTAGTTATGTCCTTGGAGGAGGTGCCCTGTGCATGGAACTTCTCACCAAACAGGTATGTGAAAAACAAAACAAAATGTAAGCAGTAAATTAATGTGAATTTGCACTGCATTTAACATTTAATTATATTTGTGTATGTGTTTTAGATTTTTCAAAACCACTCTTATTGACATTGAGTTTTCTGAATGCAGGGTTGGAGCAGTGCCTATTCCATTGAGTCTGTTATCATGCAGATCAATGCCACTTTAGTCAAAGGAAAAGCCAGAGTGCAGTTTGGAGCCAATAAGGTAAAAGTGAGGAAACCGGTTTCTTTTCAAGTTCTGCAATGTCCTGTGATAATGTTGAGCTCACATAATGAATGATGTGATGGCCTGTTACGCGGTAGGAAAGTCTTCTGTTTCTACAGCCAAAGCTGGTAATGTGCTTATCTTTTTGTGCTATCTTCTCTGAATGAAACCTAATCTGGCTACCGGCTTCTTCCAGAGTTTGATACTGTTAGTACCAAAGAAACATAGATATGTCAAGTCTCATTAGCTCAGCGATGCAAATTAGTTGATGTTTCTCTCTCTTTTTTATTTTATTTCACGTATTTGGCTTAATCTTTTCTCAATCTATTTAAGTATTGAAATGCGGCGATATGAGCAACCAAGATTACGTTTATTTGGCAATTATTATTTTTTTCTCTTCATGTGTGAATCTGCACCATGTCAATGTAATAGTTACTTTGATTAGCTGACAACTGAAAAGAGTTCCACCAGATGCAATTTCCTTGGCAGATCCCTAAAAAGACAAATCGGACCATCCAATTCTTTCTAAGAAGTATAAATTGACAGCAACGCTCCAGCTTAACTTTTTTTTCACAATCGCCTTGGAAAATGATCTAGGCTGTTAATGCATCATTTTAGCATTATAATGAACACGTGAAGCTATTTCTGCATCAGAGAGCAATCTGTATTTTTGTCAACAATAAAATTGGAGCACTAACATTTTAAACTTAAGGCCTAACGTGAGTAGTGTCTGTGTGGTGTTTGAGGTGAAAACACTTGTTTTGAGAGTGTAGTTTTATTTGCACACTAGCTGTATTCAAACTCTACCAGCACCGGGAAAATGCATTCACACGGACCATTTGTTGACCTTAACCCCGAATGCCACTTTCAAATTTACGCAGTAACTTTGGATAAACAGCTGTTTGACAGTTTGACAGAGTTTTACTGTCTCAACACGTGTTTGGCACTTCATCTGAAACCATATCAAAAGGGGGACAGTAGCTTCTTTACAACTTAGTTACTAGAATTGGATTCAACTCTATATATAATTAGATAAAATCCTTTATCGATTTAGATTCAATTCTATATAGAATTGTATCTAATTCAGTGGTTCACAAACTCTTTCTGTCACTCCCCACTTTGGAGGGAAAAAAATGTTCGGGCCTCACCGCCCCAACAACATTGTAACAAAATGGTCCAACTTTTTGTGACTCCTCCATCTGTGCCTTTTCAAATAATAGAATAAAGAAAATTGCAATCCCTTTCAAGTAAACCAGATTGCTCCATCAGACAAAAACTAATAACATGTGCAATCACTTTGTTAGAACATTGCAAATAAAGTTCTATCTGTGCAAAAAAATAACTAATATTTGGCAAAAAAAATACTTATTATGGCTGCAAGTAACCTGTTTTGCACTGAATATATTTTCAAGTTAATACCAATAACGTTCAACCTGTGCAAAACTAAATGAGTGCAGATGTGTCAGCCATCACGTTGTATTAGTGGCTGCAGTGAGCTGCTTTCCTCTACAAATATTTTTAAAACAGGGTTGTAGATTTGATACGGCTGCTCTCAATTCATGCTCAATGTTGAGCTTAGATCTATATTCTGTTTTGAGAGACGCAACAGCAGAAAAGACCTCACAGAGATCTCACGGAGGCTTTTAGCAAAACGCCAAGAATCGCGCATGCGCAGCGTAACCTGTTAACGGCGTAACTAAACATTTCCATGAAAGTACAGGCATTTTGCCATGTATTTATTAATGACGTTTTATGTCTGTGTACATTGTACTATGTAAAGTTATCATGTTCATGGGGAGAGTGTTCGTCCTGAAACCACAAGGTAGCCCAGTGTTTCCCCCACCGTTAGAATAGGGGGGCGGGGCGCCCCCCTGAAAAAACCCTCCGCCCCCCTGTAATTTTCTCGATAGTGCCAGATCACAAGTCGTCATTTAAGTTTCTCTTTCATATAGAACCGGTCTACACCTTGTTCTGTTATTAAACAAACTAAACGGCCGTATTTTATTGATCTTATCCACACACAGCTTGTCATTTCGGTCTCTACATGGTCGAGTTAACACTTCTCCTCTGCTCTGCGTCGCGCACAGCGGAGTTCCGCCCTGAAGCGCGCAGACACGTGCGCGCGCACAGACAGGTGAGCGCTGAGCACACAGCAGCGGACAGAGAGCGTCAAAAAATATGTCGCGTGAAAAGCAGACCTATATCTGCGTTTTAAACGCTCCCAGGGTGAAGATGGCAACAGCAGCTCTCCTGTGAGGAACACCGGAGCAGCTCTCTGAACACAGAGCAGCTCTCCTGCTCAGGTGAAAGAGACAAAGTGCTCGTGTCTTGTACCAACAATGAGCTGCTGGCTTCACATATTACAAAAGTACAAAGTACACGGACATAAAACTAAGTCATTAATAAATACATGGAGAAAAGCCTGTACTTTCGGGTAAATGTTTACGTTATGCCGTTAACAGGTTACGCTTGCACATGCGCATAGCGACTCGCCGACTTTTGGCTCTTTGCCAGAAGTCTCCGTGACGTCCTTCCTGCTGCTGCGTCTCTCAAAACAGAAAACAGATCTCAGATCGACGTTGAGCATGAATTGTATCAAAGCTACAACCCCGTTTATAAAGATGTGTAGAGGCTCACTGCTCCACTAATACTGATGCAACCTGATGCTCACATATCTGCACTCATTCTGTTTTGTTTGGCAAAAAAAAAATAGCTTATTGTTTTCCACAATGAGCTATTTAGTAGTAACTAAATATTAGTTATTTTTTGCACAGATATAACTTTATTTTCATTGTTCTAAGTGATTGCAATTTAAAAATAAAAAAATGTCTGATGGAGCAATCTGATTTACTTGAAAGTGATTGCAATTTTCTTTATTCTGTTATTTCTAAAACCACAGATGGAATCACAAAATGAAGTTATTTACAGAAAAAGTTTGAGAACCACTACTTTAAGCGCCGCGCCGCGCCCCTACACAACTACTTAAGGTCCTTGCATAAAATGGAAGAAAATGGACTGTTTAGCACGTACAGTGCAAGTGAAACACGCGCTATTGTGTGGCTTATGTACACTGCTGAATTGATTTTAAAAATAGAAGCGTATTAGTTGCAGACGCAAGTGAGAAGGACAACGTAACACGTTGGCTATAAAAATACATATACCAGTGAGGTGAGTTATTTTTGTTTGCCTAAGGAAACTATCCTGAGCCTGACTGAAGAGTTACCAAAAGTATTGAGCCCTGCCACATTAAGAAGCCACAGCATCTCAACTCTGCTGCAGTTCTGCATTGCGTTGAGATTTAATTTAAATTAAAAATATGTATTTTCTTATGGTGACACTATTTTCCCTGTAAAATGTCCTAAAAACTGTTGAATTCCTCCACAACGTTTTTTGTGAAGGAAGAGAAGGGAGCGAAGCGGTTTGAGCAGTCAGCCATGTTCAGGGTAAATTAGTAAAATGGTCAGGAACTAGATAGCATTGTGCAAAGGATGCATTTAGACTATTCCTTTGTTCCAAGCCATAGTCGGAGTCCATCTTTGTGAAACTTTCCCGAGGAGTGGAGCTATTAACATTGATACACTCTAAATTAAGAGAATTTCTGTCATATAGATTTGTACAACGCCTTTTTTGTAAATGACCCTTAGCTAAGCGCATTAACATTATATATAATATATATATATTTTGATTGTACCTTTTTTTTATAAACTGTAAAATCCTTTTTGTTCACCAGAAACAGCAGCTATATGGCTCTCGCCAAATACACCGGAGTGACTTCATTGACAAAAACAGCGAGAGAGATATAGCTGCAATTTCTGGTTAAACACAAAGGATTTACTTTTTCCAAAAATGAAGGGTTTTGCTCTTGAATTTGGACACGGTTAGATAGGCTTTTTGTTGTTGTTTTACTTGCAGAAAACGTCCGTTTCCCGATCTGCATTTTCTGTTCGTCATAAACCCTGTGCACATTCTGAGGTTAATTTAATTTTCATCTTTTACTACAGAACCAGTACAATCTTGCCAGAGCACAGCAGTCCTACAAATCCCTGGTTCAGATCCATGAAAAGAACGGTGAGTGTTTTCGTCTCCAGTTTCATACGGTTTGCATTACTGACCTTGTTTACTGAAACCAAATCCCTCCAATGCATCAAGGCTGAGGGGAATTATTGCTTGTGCTGTTGTGTATTTACAAAACATGGACAACATTTGCATTCATGTAGTCCACATTACTACTCAAAAGGTAAAGTTGTTAACCCTAACAATAGCGCACAGATCATTATTGAAGCCTATGTGAGCCGTAAAGCAAAAAGACACCAGCTAACCTTGTACAGGATTTTTGTTGCAGCAGATGGATACTTAAAAGTATAAATGTTAGTTATGCTGCTAGAAATGGACTTCCAAAACAGATTAAAAAAAAAGACCATTAGATTAATACTTTTGTATATGATACAAATGGATTTAATAAAATACAAAAAACATAAAAAGTAAACAACCAATGTTTTGCCTTCAGCTTAGAATTTGATGTTTTCAGGAGTGTGTAACATACAAAGAGTCTGGTAGCAAGATAAATTATTGTTAAATATTCGGTATATGTGTTTTTTAAACATTCCTGCTAAGAACTAAACTGCATAGTAAAAGCTAAGAACTTTAACAACAATTTAGTGCTGGTAGTATTTAAATGCATAATTCCTGTTGCCTACTAAGCTTCTATAAAGCTGATTACTATCAATCTAAAGTAACTAATGTAAAAAGTGTAGGTTGTCGGTTCTACAGTGTCAGGAAGGTAGTAGTGTGCTGGTTACAGTCTATTATGAAAGATAATGTCCTAAATAATGGTCTTAACAATTATTGATATAACTTGCTGTTGATCAATGTCATTCAAAACGTCATGTTCAGGTCCAATGATGAATGTTATAACATTGTTTCATAGACATGCCACCTCGCTGTGTATACACTGAATGCTTTGTGACTTGGATCATTATAACAGATATTCTGCTGTTTGCAAACAGAGCAGAATAAAATAATGATATAGCCAGTCAAATCCAATTAATATGCAGTTTAATGTGGAATTGACAATAGTCAACAAGAGAAGATTCAATGTTAAAATGTCAAAGTGTATTCTATTAAACAAATAGTGCTAGTAGGCAGTGTTCCCTCTAAGCTGCGCGCGTGCGCGGCCGCGCAGGCCAGTTGAAGTGGCCGCGCAATAGATTTTTCAGACCGCGCAAACGATTTTTTTTTTTCAGGGGTTAAAAATCTTTTTTGCGCCAGTGTTTCTGAGATAGGAGTGAGCCATCTCCACAATAGAAGATCTTTGATGTGACGTGTCGAGTCTTCTTGGCCAATCACCGTCCCGTTTCTCGACATGCGCTCTCTGTACATCCGCTAGCGCTCTGTACCTCTGCTAGCGCTCTGCCTCCGTAGGCACCCCCCACCCCCGCTGTCCTCCTCCGGGCGCCAGGAGTGAAGCTCGCCTAGAGCGCCACATGAGCTAGGGCTGGCGCTGTTTAGGCTACTCTTGGTGGGCCCTGCTCCAGCAGTTATAGATACCATGGTGAAAAGAAAGGCAGAGCAGGTGCCCCAGAAAAAGGTCTGCCTAACGTTTAAACATGAGTGGATAGATGAAATAGTCCAAACTGACACGGGTAGGATGAAACTTTCAGACCTATTTAAATATGAAGAAAGCAAATTCTGCTCGGAGGCAAAAGCGAAAGGAGAGTTCGCTCGTGGGAAACCGTGTTTCTCTTTTGGTTAACCTGTTTTTCAGATGCTGTTCTTCAGAGACATGTGTCTTCCATAGGCCTGCAGACAAGATGAGCCACATAGCCAGATAGGCCTATCTCCCTCAATGACATTCAAATTACATGTTTTGTAGCCTAGTTTGTTGCAAACCACTCCAGTTATTAAATTGTTTATATAGGCTACCTTTAGGATGTCAATTTAATAGGCCTATAATTATTGTTAAGCACTGCATTAGCATTTTTCTTTCAATGAAGTTCCACTTAAATGTTGTACCTGCTGAGAAATGACTAAACACCTTTGATACTTTTATTTTTTATATATATCATTATCAGTCATAACCAGTGAACCAGTCATAACCTCCCCTTATTGAAGTTCAACTAAACTGACTTGGTAAAACACATCATTAAAATGTTCCCAAAGTCCAGCCATTATAAAGGATATTGAATAAATATCGACCTTGTATACATATTGATGCATTTGCTGTCATCTCTTTGAATCCCCTATGGCTAACGCAGGCTTGTGGTCATTTTCGGCAGGTCGCGTGGTTGCGAATTGCTCACAGTGCTGAAATGTGCGCTCAGAAATAAAAGAAATTGCTCAGTGCCGGAAAAAATTAGAGGGAACATTGCTAGTAGGTCTGTGGCTCAAAGATGACCATTGATGCAAATCTTTTTTGTTGTCCTTGACATCTGAAAACACCATGCTACATTGAGCGATATGTAATTGCCTCTAGTTTATACAAGTTGAGAGCTGACAGCCTGACTTGCTGTGTAAAAAAAAAAAAAAAAAAAAAAAAAAAAAAAATCAGAACCACATGTGCCCTGGACCACTGAACACGTTCTACCTGGTGTTTTGGGTCTTGAACCAACCAGACATGGTTGAACATGCAGGTACAGGCTAAGGAGGCAGAATATAATGCACATGCAAAAAACATCTGCATGTAACACTGATCCTGCTGGGGGTGGAGACCTGAGGACTGTAGATTGTTGTTGTTGTTATCTGTGTCATCATTCTTTGTTGTTTTCCCCCCTCAGGCTGGTACACACCCCCTAAGGAAGACGGCTAAAACAGACTCCTGCCTTTCCTGCACTGGGACCACATGTCTTCGATTTATTTTTTCCTTAAGACCAATATATATATTTTTTATCCTGCAAACCATTTGGCTCTCTTACATGAGAGTTTGAACTCCAAACCAAATTCCTAATTCAGTGCCCACCCAGAAATTAACACACACACACACACACACGCACGCACGCACACGCACACCCCTGAAATCTACAGCCAAGCTCATCAGCTATTCGCAGTGGTGTCCTTTCCTCAATATTTATCTCTGTACATCTGTTGTCCGATCTAATTTTTCCATTGCGACATTCATCCCGTACTCCAGGAAAACGACGGACTAAATATCGCGCACCCACCCTTTGGTTTTGGCGTTACGCAGGCCAAGGTTACTTGCTGGCTGTGAGTTGAAAGGTGCAGCATGACTTTATCCGCCAGGAGGGGCAGTCTGATACTCCAGTCACTGGACACTGCCTCTCTGGCCACAGACTGGATCCCTGATGTGACGCAGTGGTGGCTGGGAGGGACATTTAAATGCTGGTGGTGGAAGAACCACCATCTTTTCTCTCCATGGACTTCCTCTGTAATATTGTGCTCATGTATTATGTTTGCAATGCCGACATCCCTCCTCCGGAATAACATGCTTCTGGGGTGAGCTTGCTTTCAAACCTGTTTTTCTTTTAAAGATTGAAGCCCCGAGTTGGGGAGTAAGATAAAGAGACTTTTGCAGCCGAGTTGGGACCGCACATAACGAAGAACAGCATCTTGCAGAGCTCCAAAGTTGGAGACCACTGTCATCATCACAACCAGCAACTGGACAACTCCCTGCAGGAGAGGTTTGGTGTGTTGGCAACCCAAGAAACATGACCCGGCGAAGCGGGGGCGTGTTTGGTTTGGATCACACTGTAATGTAGTTGATTTTAACTTCACGTGTAAACATGTAAATTTGTATTTCTGCAAAAGGATTTAATTGTTTATAATGTAACCTTGTCTGGGTCTTTGACTGGGCAATGACTGTATTACTATATACCCTTGACTATTAGCAGCAGGGGCACTGCAACTTCTCAAGACTCATTTAGAATAAGAAAAAGTTGCTTCATGGATACTCTTGCAGAAGGAAACAAAGTACACCGTGATCTTATGTAAGCTTAATGACTACTGCAGTTTTGTTCTTTTTTTTTTTTTTTTTATAAATATTGATTTGTAATCCTCATGTTATTGGCAACATCGACAGTACCATTCCCCGGTTTTGACAGCACCTCTTAACTACAATGGTTGTAACAATAACGGCATAGACACAGCTGTTTCTGGCATTCCAGAGGGTTGGTTATTCATATCACTCAAACCGGATGAACCTCAGTAAGGCTATGCAGTGAAGAGACAGTGTTGGAGTTTTGTTGTTCTGAGGAAAATGAGTCTTATCAGCGTAGTCACCTGCTTAGTTCTTGTAGCTCGTTCACATCCTGAGCAGTTGTAACAGTTTGGGGGGGGTAAAAGTTACCTTTTACCTTCTGACTTTTCCTTGACCTCACGGCTGGTTTTAAAATGCAGCCTGAGTTTCAAATTCACAGCAATAGTCTCAACCTTATACCTTCTGGCTTCGCACCTGGGAAGATCGACTGGAGTCTGTTCCATTTCCAGAATATTTGTGTAGGTTTGATAAATATTTGTTCAGATTTGCCACAGGAGGGACCCAGCTCTTCCCATTACCACCTCTCTGGTTACTATTCATAACCACTCTCAGCACTGCTGTACCCCTCAGCGTGCTGGGTCTTTGATGTAATGTGAATAATATGCAGAAAACTGTGTGGAGCATTCCAATTAATGCAGTTACACGTTTGTTGTGGGTGTTCTATTGTGTGGTTACTTGCATTGTTTTAAGTATATTGTCCTGAAAACCAGCATAGAAAGCTTCGTTATGCTAATTCATACAGTCATTCCTCGTTTTTTTTCTTTTAAGTTGATATAGAATTTCCTCAGTGATGCTGACCTCAAGTCACAACACCAATATTTCCAAAACCGGTACAGATGGATATAAATCATACAGCCTGTCCATATTCAGCACATGTCTGACGTTTGTTTCAACTTGCGGGACGTCCATAACGCGTGTCGCCCTCCTTCCTCCTTTCACCACAAGCAAAATCCCAACATGACTCAATCATTGGCATGGTTGTTAGCTGTTGTGATGCCATTGGTAATGTGCTAATCACTTCATTCTGGTCACTTTGTCGAGCTCACCCCTGCATTCTCTGGAGAAGCAAACTCAGGAATACATACTGCACACTCGACTTTGCTAAGGATTGCTTCTGAATATTGTCATGAAGTGCAAGATTGAATGTGTCAGTCTTTTTTTGGGCCATTTTAATGAGACTCATCTGTTTTACCAAAAGGCATCGCAGTATATTTTGCTGTCAAATTCTGAAAACCATTTGAGGTTTAAAAAAAAAAAAATGGGAATCAGGTGTGGAGCCGGGGTTTGCTCCCACCTGCACTTGATGAGCGGGTGCAGAACACATCCGCCCTGTCTCTTTGATATTGCTGTATTTTGCATGTCAATATATCAATGGGTGTTTTACACCAAGCTACTGAAGACAAGAGTGGTCGGGTAGGGTGATAAAAAGACTAGATGTATCGGTTGTTCATTGTTTACTTGTGGTTCCCTACATCAGTGCACAGGGTAGTTTCTCCCTGTGCGCCGCTTATTTAACCAGGTCAGATACTATGAGAGACGCATGGACTTAACAAGACATCCTACCTGCTTGGATTACCTTTTAAAGATGCCAGGATTCCCAACAAAAGTAGCAGTTCAGATTTGTGTGCCATCAGAACAATAGTAAACCCATGTCTTTAACCTGACTTTTGGAATAACGGTGTACTCAAGACTGTTGTGCACCGAGAAGCAGCTTCTCTCACACCAACTCCTGTTGTCTGACTAACAAAAACCTTCTCTGCTTTGGCGAGCGACATATTGGCCTAATCCTGGGTTCTTTACCTTGCTTCATTAACTGCAGTGGCCGGGTTATAAAGTTATGCACTGTTAGCATGCTTTGGTTTGGTTTCATTTTTTTCCATTGCAAGGGTGATTTTGACCATGTAAAGTAATTTGTAAACTTGCATCAAGTTTATAAATAAAGAATTTTATGAAATATCACTTTATTCTGTTCTAATGAAGTGCTTATCGGTAGGAAATGTAACATTTTGTTTCCTGAAAGAGTAATCCATCCAAAATCTCCATGCCATTGAATGAAAATGTATCGCCAACAAATAGCAACGAATAAAAGTATTGATTAGCTAACTTGTTTGGGCACTACAACTCCAAGAAAGGTGCCAGTGAATGCACCTCATACATGCATTACATCACCAACCATAAAGGAATTCCCTGAGCACTCAAACGGAGTTGTTCCACATGAAGCCAGGATCCATGTGTTTCTTGTATTTTCCAGTAGATGGTGTTCTTTGCCAAAAGATTCAGGTGTTTGTTTATGCTGCCGTCAACATCCCCTCATTGCCCCAGGAAGTGCGCTTGAGGCCGTGACCCTCTGGTTAACCTCTGGCCAACATAGCTCTTGCTGACCTAAACTGTGCGTGTGTAAAGGCCGCTGTTGCTCAAAGTATACTAGAGGTTGACTTGCTTATCAAAACCAAAACGTTGCAACTCGGGTATGACTGTTTAATTCAATTCACTTTAATGACTGCGCAGCAAAGCCGATGTGATTTGTGTCCGTTGTGTGGCAGCAAGGCTCCATCGACATCATCAGACATTCACAGGAAAGGCAGAAAATAGCCACATTACACATCACACGATATCTACTTCAAACAGCCGACAATGAGGCGACAGTAAAAACTTCTGATTTTGAATCCGTTTGTCATGGTGGTGCATTGAACAGGTGCCGTGTTGGGTGGGCGTGATGGACAGATTGTATACTCCGAATAGATTTCCTTTTTTCATTTCTCACCACTTACTCATTGTTCTGTGTGTGTGTGTGTGTGTGTGTGTGTGTGTGTGTGTGTGTGTGTGCTTACAATCACCACTAGATGGTAGTGGAGGGCTTTTGTAACGCCTGGCTATTGCATTTTTAGTCATTGGGGTCAAGAACTCCTGTCAGCATCAACATCCATCAGCAGTTGCCGCACCATTCTTACACTCATTCCAGCTTTTACCAGCTCTATGGCTCATTTCCTTCAAGGTTGAATGAATGAAGGTCATTTGTTTCAGTGAGCAGACGGCTATGGATGGGACACAGTCCGATATGGACCGCTCATATTCTACATGAGTACATACAGTACATGAGTGTGTTTGAGTCAGATATTGTTGTGGTGGGTTGGCGAACGCTGCACTCGTAGATGTCAGGTTTGTGATAAATAGCTTTATAAATAGCTTTCATGGGAAGGATGGCACGTTTTGTTGCAGCCTGGATAGTTATGAATTTTTGGAAATCCCTCAAACTAAGAACCAGAGTGTAGTTTTTGAAGATGTCAGGAACACAATTCAAACCAAAAGGGCAGATTGTGGTAAAGAGGAGGCAAGGAGCGAGATAAGTGGAACTCTGCAGTTTGCCAACGAAAGGCTAATTGCCTATTATTGTAGCACGTTGTATTTTTGTTGTGGTGTGGGTTTGGCTGGCTGGCCATCTTGGCTGGAGTTGAGCACGCCTCATCATCCAGCTTCAGCCAATCTGTTTGTCCAGCCTGTCGCTCGCCTCGGACACAACACTGTGAGGAGGCCGTCGAGGCTCTGGGCCCCAAGGAAAGAGGCTGTGCATCTCTGTGATTAACTTGCCCACACTGAGACATGCAGCAAGAAATAGCGGACTTCTCCTCCTTCACCCTGGGCCACAGCGCACGGTGGGCCGCATTCAGAATCAGCTGGAGTTGATTGATAGCCTGCGGCTTAACGGCTGCATCCATCAGAGCCTGACTCGCACTGCAAACATACTCAGAAGTAAACCCAGATTCAGACGGAGAGAGAACCTGCAAGTATTTTAGCCGTTTGCCTTGCTTCGTCCCTCTCAACCGACCAATGAGGTCAGATGTCATATTACGGATAAAGGAGCGAATACATCGCTTCTAATTTGCTGCAAACAATATGGATTTTATTCACACATTTCTGTACAACCAATTTTGCGGTCATTTTGAAGGAATTGTTGTACAGATCAGGGCAATACGTTTGTTCACTTTCATGCTTAGAGTTAGATGAACACAACACACATTGTTTGTTAAATCCATACAATATTAGTGGAATTTTCTTTACTACTTCCAAAAAGTGTAATGCTTGACTGTTTCTTGGCGGGGCCAGTAACTTCCTGAAGTCTCAACTCCCTACAGTCTTGTCAGCATGTAACTAACTGCAAGAGCCTGCAGTTTATCTTTTTCCCCCCCAGATTAATTTGACTAAAGCAATCTTCCTCTGCCAACTTCTCTGGTCAGTGTCCCAAAGACGCTTTAAAGAGTGCAGCAGCGTAGAAACACAACCAGACAGACAGCAGGTGATTCCTGATATTAATAGACAACCGACACTTTTATGGTGGTCTGTGTGAGCCTTGTTAGGCACAGAGCTGCAGTAACAACGTCTGTCTTTGAAAGACACAGAAGAATCGGTGTCTGAAGAAGAACTAATCCCACTGTGGCTCTAAAAGACCTGATTTTAGATCGGAGCAGCTGGAGAGCACGAAGAGAGGTGTCATCACCACAGACTCTGTTACTATACAGATGTAAAAGTCTCCACTGCTGACACTTTTGTTTCAAATTAACCGTCCTTTTTTTTTTTTTAGGGAAAAGGTTATATTTTCCACATAATGTAACATTTGTGTTCAATAAAAATAAATGAAAATGTTTATCCACAATAGCAGAGGTACAACTCTTCAAAAACGGGTTACAGTGCTGGGGAAACGGGTGATGTATTCTGATTCTCTGATGGTGGTGAATGGCAATGTGGGGAGTATTTTTCACAGGGAGAGCATTGTGACTGGCTACTGAATAAAATATGCTGTATGTGGAACCATGTGTTTATCCTTTAAATATTTCAGAATTTCATTATATCATGTGTTTTTGCTGGATGGACTCAGAGGAGCTTTCAGTGGGATGAAAATGTCCCCCAGCTTCTATCTTTCTGTCCATCCATCCTTCCATCTATAGTCTATCAAAATATATATCTGTCATCGATATATTTTATCTCTAATTGCCACGCCGTCCTTGGAAGGGAATGTAACACACATCACCAACCAGTGACAGATTTACCTTCAAGGACTTGGAAATAAATTGGTTGCTGATAGAGCACAACATTGTAAATGAATCAAAACATCTTTTGAACACACACAGAGAAAAAGAACTTGAAGAGAGGGATAAACAAAGAGATGAAAAAAAGTGATGCAGCTCATTACTCATTCAGCTGTTGTGTGTCACTTTAATAGAAACACTAACACCACCTCTGCTGGAGAAAACAGAGTATCAAGTTGATAGCTTAACTTTTTGATTGTTTTTATATGTTGCAGAATAAGTCTTAGAAATCTATTTTAGTGAAATCATGTTATAAGATAGAGAATATTAGTGCATTGCTTTATTCCTGAAAAGAGCTTGGAGGGATTCAGTGCTTTCATCCACGGGCAACAATGCTTTACTGTAATGATCCCCTGATCCAGAGAAAACACTAAGCTTCACATTTCCAGTGGTAAAGGAGAAGACTACACAATTTAGTTAATACATTACAGAATTTCCCATTTGGAAGGGAAGCCGGTCTTATTTAATTTTGAGCAACCCAAACATTTTAGGAAAGTGCAAAAGCTTGCAGCATCACTGAGAGACTGACCTTCACTGGCCTTCTTTCATGTCTCCATTAAAAGATTCACTTCAAATGTATTCACAGTTTGCCTCTCAGGCTGCTGCAACGTCACAATCAAGAGCCAGAGCGCATATATTACACTAAAAGGCTGGCTTCAAAATCCAATTCTCTCTGGCTTGAAGGATATGTAAATATTAATGATCCATGGATCTGCATTTTGCTTCATATTCGTGAGCTTTCATGGCTCTTTTCCTTCAGATCAGATCATTTGTTCACTGAGGACACCCAGTTTTCAATCACTGAAGGCTAGGTGCTTACTGCATAGGAATACAGTCATTAGTGTGTATCCAGTGTAAAAACGTTTAAAAAAGATGCAGTCGGCTGTAATCAACTGTAAACACTTGTTTGTTTGGTCTCAAAATGAGACGTTTTGTTGATTGTTCTTTTCACCTTGAATGTTGCCTGCTTGTCCTTCCTTTGCTGAAAGGTAGCCAGGGGTTCAGTTCAGCGTGACGATACGCTTCCCTGCGCAGACTTATACTTCAGTCCAAGCTAAATGGATTTCCATTACAGGGGCTATGACTCATTCCAGATGCTTACTCAATACGGTGTGGGCACTGTAGCGGACAGTTTCCTTCAGATAGAACAAAAGGACAACAAAACCAAACATTCTTGGATGAGATAGTGTCCAGAGAGAGCTGTTCTTCGTACCTTTACATGTGTGACAATGATCGCAGCAAGGAGGGTTGGTATTGTGGAGACTGTAGTGTTGTGGTGCTGTTTGGCAAAGAAGCATGCATACACATGAAAAACGCAGACGAAAACAAGACAGATTTCTAACTATCTCCGCAAAGTATTTTATGGGAACATCTTATGGGAATAACATCTTATGGAAATAAGTTCAGTTAAAATGCATCTCTGACCTATCAGCCTGCTTGGCTGAAACTACTACATTGTATCAACCTGTTAGAGGGGGTTGCTTGGGGCAGTGAGTGCATGTTATGTTCCTATACCGCTACGTATATCTCCTCAGCAGTGTCTGGACTCGGGCTAGACCTGCATTGGACGATCAATAGGAAAAGCAATGATCTCAGTGAAATGGACCATCCATCTTGCTGTGATTCCCTTATGCAGCCCCTCGACTGAAGAGAAGAAATAGAACTGAATTATTGTCTGAGCATTGATTTAAAACTGTCTAAAGAAGCAGCGCTCTCTTCTCTCCTTAGAAGTCTTGTGGGATCTTAATGAAAATAGCTAATTTACCAAAGATAAGTAGATACAAATACCTTTTGTAATGTGTTTGGAATTAGAGCTGGAACACATCTTTTAAATCCTGCAATTTGCTCTGCAGGTCAAAAGATTTGGTGAAAGGATGAGCTTCTGAATTTGTTAAATATGCTTAGTTTCTTTTCTTTTTTTTTTGCTGGAGCTCCACCAATGTCTGCAGTCAAAGAGCCCTACTGTCCCCTGTGATGAGTGCATGTATCTAATATTTAGTATCCAGCTGTAAGTCCAAAAAACGTCCTATACTGTTGCAAGGATAATGTAAACTGCAGCATAGATAGCCCTTTAAACAAAACTTTTATTATTTTGATTCTTTGTTTGAAGAAAACTATTCTTGACTGGTTATAGAGCCAATATTACCTTTTCATGACTTGTGCCTACGCAGAGTTTTGCAAGGCTCTGACTGATTAATGCAAAGTCTTGCTAGTTAATCATTGTTTCATTTGATTACGTTAAGCAGGATAATCTTTTTGTGTGTGTAGATACCACCACAACAGTTATTATAATATACAGTCTTTAATGATTTTCTCGCAGTGTACCCTCTGCAGGACAGAGAGCAATTTGCCACATTTCTTAAGGTATAGATCATCTAAAAATGATCATTTCCTATGATTTTCATTGAAGATGATAACTTTATCATCTGCCGCTGGCAAACTGTGGGGTGTCCCTGTCGTGCTCTAGGACTGCCTGGCCAAGGATGGAACCAGAGTCTATGGCTGCCGAGTAAAACGCACACATACAACTGGTGTATGTGTGCATCCCATTTTCTATTTTCGGAGAGAGCCAGAGATTGCTTGCTACTTTCATAAAGTGAATACAGTATATGTGTTAGACATGTAGAGCCAGCAGTGATTGTTTGTTGTACTTTCAAGTTCACAAAACCAACTAGCTCACGGTTAGTTGTTATGGTTGGCCTGCGCTACAACTCACCTCTATGTTGCTCACAAGCCTTTCATTTGAGGACCTATTCAACATATATCTGGAGCAAACATGGAAGTCACTGAAGTCAAAGCTGAGAGTGTCAGAGGTACATTTGAATATAAACTGGATTACAGTCAGGCTACTGTGAATTTGGTAAACCCAAAATGTAAGTGCATGCTAGCTCACACAAAACATTTTGCCCGACTAGCTAACATAGCTAATATAGTTTACCAATGATAAAGTTTTGCGAATTTAAAATGACGTTGGTGTTGGTTGCTTATTATAAAGTGGATTATTTATGTGATATTTATCATTTTTGGATCAGATGTGTTTGTAAGCCTTCTTTTCTCTCTCTCTCTCTCTCTCTCTCTCTCTCTCTCTCTCTCTCTCTCTCTCTCTCTCTCTCTCTCTCTCTTCAGGACATCCACCAGAAGTACGTTAAGTGAGTTATAAAGTTTCTTAAAGTAGTAGCTGTGATAAAAAAATTTCAGCTTTGTGTTGCTGACATGAAGAATTTAAATGGTTTTAGCCTATAGCATGATCAGAGACTTGTCGTAGTGTTAACCTTCACGGTGCACCTGCATTCAATAAGACACCAATGAAGAGGTCTAGTCTGGCCAACCCATTAAAGATTTCATACCATATGATTCGGCCACTTCATGACTACTTCAGATGTACATTTTTTATAGCAGACATTTTGACATTCAAATGGTAGAAACACACAGGTGTAATTGTTAACATTTATTGTGTATGTATGACATGTATGTATCCCAGTTCCAGGGTCCTGTTATTGTGCATGCTGATTCACTCACACAGATTTGTGAGACTCTTAATAGAACAGAGCCATTGTAAATGTTATTAATTATACTTGTATTAGTTTTTAGTTAATTATCTACTTTGCTGAACTTTTTGAGGAATACATAAACATATCCTATTAGGATCTTAGAACTTTAATATTCAAGGGACATTAGCAAACACAGAAATTGTCGCTAGTGATCACGTCTGCCCAGTTCAAATGTATCACTATAAGCAGATGATGAATATAATTGTTTAAAAAACATTTTGAATATATTTCTCATTCAGATTACCATATAACTGACATTGGTGTATTGCATTACGTGACCAGGCATTATCAATCCACTTGACGAGGATGGCTTTAACTACAGAGTTTTGCCTTGTGTGCATTCGTTTTTCTTTGAGAGAAAATTACTTTTTCTTTTTCCCATCATGACTTCGACGTTCATGCAGCACCAGCCTCAGGTAGCCAGGTGGAAAGCAGACTGGTTACTGCTTGGCAAAGTGTCAAGGGAGTGAAGAAAAAATCAAAACAAAACCGTAGTTTTAAAATGTTTTTCTGTTGTCACAAAATGAACACTGTAAGCAGACTACTTGATATAAAGCAAAGTAGTTAAACAGCATTTATATAGAAATCATTCTGTACCAAACCTTTTGATCCATATACGTGGTTTATCAATGTAACTGGGATCACTATAACATAACTTACTATATTACCGTATTAGACTATACAAGCAATTCTAATTTCACCCACTCCTATCCTTTACTCACGGTTCTTGTTTCATTTAATACCATTTGCAATGAATTCACATTTACACTGTTTACAATTTTACCCGCAAGGTAAAAGTTTGGTTATTCAGAAGGCTTTGATTGTCAGTGCTTTTAGTAGTTACTCAATATGTATCCCTTCTGCCCCACCAGTGTGTGTCCATGTCTGGACTAGTCTGTCGCCATGTGACTGATGGTGGTCCCCCGAAGCACACAGCACATCTTCTGGACAATGATTTCCCTTGATGGCTCCATCAGGTGAAGATGCTGTAGGAAATGGGGAGGAGAAGCAGCAAGGAGGAGGGGGAGGGAAGGTAGGATATGGTGGATGTTTAAAGGAGGGACTGGGGAAGGAGGGGTGGAGAATGGGGAGGTTTGAAAGAGGGGTGAAGGGGGATGATGGACCTCATGGGACTTGGCTAAAATGCTCCCTTTCCTAATCTCCTGCTCTATTTTGAGGAGCAGCAGGAGTGATGTGGAAGATGTAAGGAATCTGGTGACAGATGATCAGACATAAGGGCACTCACAGGCCTGATTAATAGATCTCTACTTTGGCTAAATGGCTACACAACCATTGAAGAGACAAGGGCCAACAGAAAAGACAAAGGACCCTCCATTACTGTGAGACAATTGCATTAACAGAATGGGATTTTTGCCATGAAGTAATACTTGAATTGCTATTTGTACAAAAGCATAGTGCATCTTCTAATGCTAGTGTTAATCACTCCCAATATATTGGAATAGGGGTTGGGCGATATTGACATTCCCCTAATGACGACATTGCTTTCAGAAAAACAACAATATACAAAATGATTGCCCCGAAAATGCCCAATATGGTTTTATCTAACAAAATATTCAGTTTCAATTCTTATTTGTTGTGTCCTTTCAAAAAGTAGATTTTCACTGTAGTCAAAAACAACCGGGCAGCAATCTAACAGCACTGAATACAGCACACAATTCATAAAAGGCTGTTGCATTATTGGATGTTTGTTTGTTATTGTAGATACGTGAGGACCATAATTGTGGCCAACTAAATATATTAGGTTTATTGAGATTATCGTGTTGCACGATAATCTCAATAAATATATTTTATGAATTGTGTGCTGTATTCAGTGCTGTTAGATTGCTGCCCGGTTGTTACAGGAGCGTAAACAGTTTTTGACTACAGTGAAAATCTACTTTTTGAAAGGACACCAACATATAGGAATTGCAACGGAATATTTTGTTAGATAAAACCATATTGGGCATTTTCGGGGCAATCATTTTGTATATTGTTGTTTTTATATATAAAATGTATTTTTTTTTTTTATATAATCAACAGACCAAAATATCCACATTTTATATTAACAATATATATATATTCACAATGTGTATGTTTTATCCAACTCTTCTTTGACATAAATTAAGTTACAACAGAAAACAAATTGTTTTCTCTACACAGAGCTGAGAATGGATCATTGTCTGCCTGTGTGAGAGCCAAAAGGTAAGAGCCTCTATGAGAGAGATAAGGCTGTAGAGCCTCAGTGGCGATAAGCATCTTATCGGCCTGTCGTCTGCCTCCTGAACTCTCTGGATACCTGTTGTATTACAGAATGTAAGACAGCCGCTGCAACCGGCAGACAAAGGACTCTAATGTTGTTGTTCCTGTGCACAGCATACATTCAGAAAAAAACAACCTTTGACAGAGTATCAATTAATTTCATGTAAATCATTTTTCTCAGGCAGAAAGTGGGTCATGCAAAAAGTGTATTCAGTGCAATTTATTATTGTACTATTATGTAACCATTTTCATCTTTTTCTAGTGTTCTACAGTCTATGTTATCATATTTTCACAGGGTGGTGATGCACAACGCTGAGACAGAGACATACATTATGATGTGTTTTCTGTTGCCAGTTGCTGATTTCACGCAGCCAAGCCTCATCAATCTCCCAGTTCATTCGGTTCACAAAGGGGGTCCTTTTTCTCTGGCAAGAGCAGTCGATAGACCACTGCTACCCGGATGAGAGCAATTCCATTAAGAGGGCCTGCCACCTTGGGCCTCAAAAAGAGGGCTTATCAGAAGCCAACAGTGACGGTGGAGTGTTGTAGCCATCCATCGTCAACTGTGAGGGGACGAAATGAGTGCCGCTGACAATCTCTCCACCTTCTCTCCTTTCTCCTGTCTTGTCCTCAACAAGAGAAACACCACAGCTGTCCTCATGCTGCTGCAGCTGCATGGACATATTGGATGTGAATGAAACAGGTATTTCATATATTATTTGTTTTAGAATATAGATTCATAAGAATATATGGCTGCATGAGCAAACATAAAGACACATAGATTATTGGATTCATAGAAAGGTAGATATCCAAAAGCACTATGGGATAAATGTGCACATTTTGTACTTTGTTTGAGAGTTTCTGGCATTCAAGCTAGCTGTCGAACACCTCTTAAACTAAGCTAAGCTAAACATCTCAGAGTTGTACCTTCATAAATGCATGAGGGTGGTATACATATTATCATCTAACTCTGCTCATCTAACTCTTTACAATCAACACTAGAATATGAGAGTTTAAAAAAAAAAAAATCTCAGAATTTATAGATGCCCCCCCCCACACACACACACACAATTTGTTTCACATGGAGCATAAAACAGGACATGTCCTGTCAAATCTGATATTCATTAACAGCAACATTGTCCTGCAATGCCATCAACCTTCAAATTGGCATGCCACACCGCATACATAAAAGACAAATGTACATGCACAGACACAGTGCCACACATGAATGTGACAAATGAACAATTACCTGGCAGTGTCATGTCATGTCTCAGGGTAAGACTGTATGTAAGGTATATATATATAGATTCCTTTATGTGTTAATATGTTATTTTCATAGCCTGACGTCTCACTCTCACCATTCTTGACAGGCAACTTTGAGCAGACCTTTAGAGCGCAGCAGAGCAGCAGTCAAGCACATGAGTCATGCACACAAGCTCTGTCATTTTCTTGAATCAATTTTCAGGTCCCTGACATGACACTTTTCAAATGATTGCGGCTGCATGGCTAACATACCACTCATGCTAGAGCAGTGATGTCAAAGGAATAAACTGCTGCTAAACGAGCGTGCGTGTGTGCGTGCGTGTCCAATAAAGTGTTATGGGAAAATATATGAATAATGTAATTAGTTGAGTTGCATCACCAATTCTTTTCTGGTTTCTGAATAATCTAAGAAAAGCTGAAATGCCAAGGATAAAATATAGGCACAGCATTTTTCTCTTTTGCTAATATCCCACAGAACACCTGCAGGTTTTTAGTTTTTATGGGAAACATGGGGAATGTGTTATTTTGCAGCTGCCATCCAAAGTTATGAAAAATGTTTTGATATATTAACAGCGGTATCTCAAGCTGTTTAAATATCACTTGGCACTGCAGGGAGTGCCCTTAAGAAAGTTTCATGCATCATAATAATGACGCTTCAGCAGATCTTTGGCGTATTTTGCACTCCTTAATTTGCATTGTCATCCAAATTTAAGCCAATTACCAATAGCTATTAGTCATTTCTTTGTTTTTATTTGTGTGTTTCAGTGAATGTCAAGAGAAAAAGTGAGAACAACTGGGGTCGCTTATGCCAGTGCTTTTGACAGCAGGAAACAGCAGATTGAAAAAGGTAATGAAGGAAACAGTTGCATCACGCAAGAGGCAATGCTTTCCGTCTACGCTACAACTCTGGAACTCTGTCTAGCATATGCCCCCAACTCCTCCACCTGCTTCAAATAGCGCCCTACAGTGATTGATGTCCACACCATCCATCCTGTCAAAGGGAGTAAAGACAGGATGTTTGATGGATGGGGTGTAAATCCTTGGGATATTTAATATATCCTGTAGTTAATGACCTGTTCCCAGAGATTTGTATAATTAGTTGAGTGCTGTCAGGGATTTAGCAGGAGTAAACGCTTCATCTATTAGGTTAAGATTTGTTCGTCCACAGGTGGTTTAGAGACCCAACTACAAGAGCCCATGGGTGGACATGAAACTGTCACAGCTAATCACTAGTCATAACTTTTATATGTGTAGCTTCAGGTTTTGGGTGAATGTTTTGGCCTAAATGTTGTGACCGGAGGGGCAGTTGAGCCTGGCCAGATGGGCAGTGGCTTAAATGTTTAATATATTGACAACATTCAAAGACCGTTGTTAGGTTTAGGGTGGTAAAATACAGGCATAGTTTGTGAGTATCGGTGAAACAAAACAATACTGAAGATGTATATGCAATTCATTTCAATTGAATGGAGGATTCATCGTAGATTGGGAAGCTAAACGCCTGTTAGATGACCTCCTTCTGTCACCATGGTCTCTATTAGTCACAGAATGGGGAGGGAAGAAGGAGTCTCTCTAATTATCCACCACTCCCTGCAAGTTATGTTAATGGCCGCTTCCGGCTTAAGTAGGCTATCTATATGCAAAGTCTCCTCTGATGAATTTCTTCATTATTTGTTGTTAATGTATTACTGTATAGCCATGATGAAGAGAGAAGGCTGTTGGTTCTACACCATATTGGCTTGTGAAAGTGTGAGGCACTGAGAGTTGGCTTGACAGTTTACACAGAAGAAGAGTGAACTGGAACACTGCTTTGCCCATGTGATGCAGTATTTTGGGGTATATACTGATTATGTGTAATTAAACTATATCTGCCAGAAATTACAGGAATTTACTATATGTTGTAATTTCTGAAGCTATAATTCCCTGTTATGTAGTGATTCAAACTACATTACTCTGATTTGAACTTTATATTACCTGTAGCATAGCCAGTACATCCATTACATTTTTAAACGTGTTTTTCAGTAATACAAATCAAATCTAGTAACACAGCTACATACCTGAAAATGTGATATTTTGTGAGATATATTCTATAGAAAACCCCAAAAAATGCAGTATGTAACGAATATTCACAATATTTATAGTGAAATAAACCAATACAAATCGAGATGATATGAAGAAACTGTCAAAGAGTTTGGCATCTGATGTGAAAATAAGGGAACATGGATATTCCTGTGCAATTGTATTTTATCAGGATAATTGAACTCCTCATGCCTCACTGTGTTCTCCAGATTGATTTTGACCCATTTGCCAGTTTCCATCCAAGCCGAGAGATTAAATATTGGCCGTATTAGTCTCACAAAAAAATTGTATTTACAAATGTCAGATCCCAAGAAAAAAAAATACTTAAATGTACATTACTAACTTTGCTGCTTCTCCGGAGTCTTTGTGATTTCTCGCCTCACAGGTTTCCATGGATCGTGGTTTTATATGGGCCGTGGTCCTGCCCGCAACCCTGTCTCTTAAAAATTACGTTCTCCCAGAACTAATACGCATGTTCAATTACATTGACTGGAAATGTATTTGCACCTTCATTACGTTTGTGTTTGACGTATTACAAATACGTTTATAATCGTGTGTTCGTTTTATTATTTTCTTGCTTTCCCGCTGAATTTAAGCATATTTGAATGTCTAAATTCTGCGGAGGAAAAGAAAAGTGGCGGCGGTCTTTGGCCGCCGGTATGAGGCCGGTAACAGCCTCCGTCGCGTCGGGTCCGGTCTTCTTTGAGTTGGGTTGTTTGGGAATGCAGCACAAAGTGGGTGATAAACTCCATCTAGTGCAGTAAACCACTGCAATCAACTCAGCAGACACTCAGATCTCCCTTCGTAGTCAAATCAGCTGCAGCAGACACTGACGTGAAACATATTCAAACGGGGGGAAAGAGCAGCGGGACACAACATCCGGTTTTCAAAATACTGACTGATATGGATGTGTTCAGAATATTTCTGACCACATCCAAACATCTTAACTGTACCAGTAGGTTTGTGTTTGACTTATTACAACATTTCTGTATGACCAGTACAGTTTAAGATGTTTGGATGTGGTCAAAAGGTTGTTGCAGCAGTTGAACATTGTTTTGTGCACCGTCGTTAGTAGTCATGCAGTCGCACTTCTCCATTCACGATACTGAGAAGCTGCAGGAGATGTGTAGCAATGATTTATTTATTCCAAAAAATATAAATTACATACAGTATATTTACAAATGTGACTCAGTTCAGATCAACATCGGTATCGTGGTAGAAGGCATCAAAGTTGTGACTGCACTGGGTAACATTCCGAGGGCTTGCTGCATGCTTGTTGGGTTGGCATGTGCAATGAATCTTTTATACATTACATTTATCACATATGTTCCATTGATACAAACAACGTGCGTGCGTGTGTGTGTGTGTGTGTGTGTGTGTGTGTGTGTGTGTGTGTGTGTGTGTGTGTGCGTGTGCGTGTGTGTGTGCGTGTGTGCAAGAACATGTGAGTAACACTTACGGGCAGGTTATCTGCTCTAGCCACCAAACACAGATCCAAATCACCCTTGGCCAAGTTCCTCCTGCTGCTGGTACCTGGCCTTAAACTTTCCTGAAGAGTCCATTCTCCTCCTCTTCTCAATTGGCCCTTCATCGTCGACGGCCTTCCTCTTCCTTAATGACATTACATTTCACATGATCAGTTTACCAGTGACCGCTGTGGTAAATGGCGAACTCGTTGTCAACCGTGATAAGGTCCAGTTGTCTGCCTTTCTTCTTCTGTGGTCTTTTTCCATCTGCCGTTACTTTTTTCTTCACTCTAAGGACGACGTCCTCCTCAGAGATGATCTTTGCAGATTCGTTGTCCATGATAATGGTAAAGAAGTTGCACGAAACCTTCAGTGCTTCAACTAAATATATATATATATATTTTAAGGGTTAAGGTTTCTATTGAAGTAGCTATTTGCCCCGATTTCTACCTATTGAACATACACCAAAAACTTTAGATTGTATCATATGATTGTAAAAAGCTTTAAAAAAAAAAAAAAAAAAACTTTAACAAGTGAGTGCTCACTTAAATTATTATTTTTAGATGTCTAGAAGATTGTGAATGGCATTTTACTGCTAATTAGAAGAGAGGACCTTTGTTAAAGAATGTTCACTTGCTAAAATAAGATAACATTTATACAGAAGCATGATATCATTAAGCTTTTTCATTTGTTCAAACTGATGAAAAGGCAACTGTTTGCCTTAAATTCCTTCTTTCTTGAACCCAGAAGCTGCATGTCTCATTTGAAAAACAGCTCTCAGATACAAATCCTATAAAGTACTTTAATACAAAACAATTACAAACTTTATGTTCAACGTCTGTCAGCATCTCTCAGAAACCTCAGTCCTTTGACTCAACGGAAGCAATCCACATCTTTAATGTGGACGCAGCATTGGTCCTCCACTACTCCCCAACACTTATCATGTCTTTCACCTTGAGGTTGCCCTCTGAGGTCTGCCCATTTCCCCTGAAACAGGAGCTGGATTGTGGTGAGCTGAGCACCACTAAGTCTCTGCTCTCAGGAATACTGACCTCAATCAAAGGGAGAACTTGATCCACTGGCCATGCACTCTGTAGCCCACTGGAGCTGGTCAGGCCATCAGTGGATGGACGTGTTGCTCACTGTGTGCCTGTGTTTCTGAGTGCAACACAAACACATGAAGCACAGGAATACAACCTTGTATTAGTGATACCGGTGCAATCACATGTTCTGCAAACTATTATTATTAAAAGGTAATTTTCCAGATTTCTTAGGACTGCCTGCTGTGCATTGGTGAAATTCAATTATGGCTTTTGAAAGGGTTTCATGTGCCTGAAGGTCGTTGAATACATTCAGCGCATGAAGCACCATGTCATCCTACCATTCAAGTCAAATCATGAAGACCGCTGACACTGGAGTTATCGTAAAAGGTTTTTTCCACTCCAGCAACGAGATGCAGGAAGGTGGCGATTGGTGACACACTTATCTCATTTGAGGTTTCGATTACAGTCGTAATGTTTCCCCTCTCCATTAAGTGTATTTGATTTCCCGCTGAGGGGGTAGCGGGCAGGGCAGAGATATGACAGCAGCGCCAAGGCCAAGGGGGCAGCTCTTGCAAGCATCACTTCCACTGATGTGCTTGGAAACGGACGAAAAGTGGCAATGCTTATACAATTACAGCTGAGACTTTGTCAGACCTCATTTTTGAGAGAGGTTTGAGCCGCAGCCCTCAGAGTATTATTAATTCACTGCCCTGGCCCACTCTGTGGAGATATAGAAGGATTATGCAGCAACGAATGACATGCTTAGGGGACCTTGGAAGTGCTTTTGCTCTGATTACAAGAATGAATTTTCCCATCATAAGGGAATTATCTTAAACGTTGAGGTGTGGTTATTAGTTCAACCCTGACAATGAAGGTCACCTAACTTTAGTTAAGTAGTCATTTTAACCCACATCAGGATGTTTTTGTTACCTTAACTAAGTACCTATTCTGTTGTTGTTTTTTGCTGATTTGAAATTGGATGAAAGAACCTCCTGGATACATTTACATATTGTAGAGTATATCAAATAAAAGATTAATAAGAATGCATTGTTAATGTTCAGCTCGCTAACAGATTGCTGATTGAAATTGGATGAAGGGTCTCTGATAGTTATTTTAGACTTGCTGTATAATCATATATTTGTCAGTCTAAGAAAATGACTGTGCTCCATCACAATATATGTCAGATTTAAAATATCTGCCCTCATTCACTTAAAGGTACCCTTTTGAGTTTAAGTGCTCCAGAGCAGTGTTTTAATGAGTGGCTCTCTATTTTGTCTCTGTAAGACAGAGGATGGACAGTCGTTTTCTGGGAGGGTTGTCCCAGATTTGAAGAGTTCATCGAGTTTGAAACATGAATAGGATGTCAATACTTTATTATATCTACGAAAAAATTGTTTATTTTTTTCTCCCACATCAATAAGAACCTACTCTTGGCTATCAGTCACCCATGTCAAGACCAATGTGGTCTGAGTCTCAAAAACACTTTAGGAAATATACTGTCATTCTCCTTTTGAAAAGGAAGCTTGTGACTCATGTATGATTGATCCTTACATACCTCATGCAACACGTTTTTTTCTGAGATGATGAAGAGGGGAGGGGAAAATGGATTTTGTTTTGTCAGATGGGATTAAGCAGCGCCAGACCCTCCAATTAGCTATATTCCACATGTCAGTTTACATCAGTGAGGCCGAAGGTAACAATGATGGGGGGAAAAGGAAAGAGCAAAAGGAGGTTGGGAAAGAGAAAAAGAAAGGAGGAGAATGGAGGAGAAAGAGGAAGGTGGAGGGACAGATGACTGAGTTGAAAGAGACACAATATAAATATAGAGAGGGCAAGGCAGGAAGAGAAGGGACAAGTGATAGATTGGGACATAAGAATAGGAGCAGAAATTGACAAAGTGAAGACGGTGAGAAATTGATCGGTATAAATGAAGAATTGATTGATGACAAGTATTTTTTTCAAGTAGCCTGTATTGCTGTCTGTGGTTTGTCATTAAGGAGCTGTAGCTGCGAGCTGCGGACTGTAGAAACTCAGTTGCTGCTTGTCATTTTGGTAAGATGATGCCTTGAGGGGAAAGTAATGATGCGTGTATACCTACTCACTAAGATGCACCGCCTTAGTTAAGGGTGCACACAAGTATGAAGCAGTGACTGTATCTTGACTGTATAGTTCTTGATTCAGAATTCAGGGACTACTTATTAGTAGGATAGGTTTGAATTTTGACGTTTGTTGTTATTTAACGTAATAATTTTTTCTAATAGTAATAATTAAGGGACAAAATCCACAGTCCTCACTGTTGTAGCTTTTTAAAAGTTCAGAAGCATCCGGAGTCACTCAAATCAAATGAATATCCTCATCCTCGTAATCGAGAGTTGGTTTATTATCAATCTCAGTATAAACCTAACTGCAACTATCCTTCAGATGTGGCTCATCAACAAAACACAAAGAGGGAATTTCATACTAAAAAGACCATAACTTTGGAAGATTGCACCTATGACTATAAAGCACCTTTTTCACTTTTATTTTAGCTAACTTTAGAATGCATTTCTTACTGAATGTAGAGAAGAAATTACTACACCCACCAATAACTCTTTCTATTTACATATGACATTGAATATTGTATCATAATGCAAGAGACAGCACAGGGAAACATTACATTTCATTTAGCTGACGCTTTTATCCAAAGCGACTTACAATAAGTGCAATTCAACCGTGAGTACAAACTCAGAACAACAAGAATCAAGAAAGTACAATTTCTTCAAGAAAGTTAAACTACAAACTGCTATCAGTAAGTGCCATTTAAGTGCTACTAAAGTGCTACTACGGCGCTACCTTCCTATTCAAGGTGTAGTCGAAAAAGATGTGTTTTTAGTGTGTGACGGAAAATGTTGAGACTTTCTGCTGTCCTGATGTCAATGGGGAGCTCGTTCCACCATTGAGGAGCCAGGACAGCAAACAGTCGTGACTTTGTGTTTAGCTCGCAGTGACGGAGCTACAAGCCGATTGGCAGAAGCCGAGCAGAGCGAACGAGCTGGGGTGTACGGTTTTACCATGTCCTGGATGTAGATTGGACCCGATCCGTTCGTAGCACGGTACGCAAGTACCAATGTTTTGAAGCGGATGCGGGCGACCACCGGTAACCAGTGAAGGTCGCGGAGGAGCGGAGTAGTGTGGAGAAACAGATGGTAGAAGATAACTGGAGTGTCTTATTAATAACTGTGTATATATGGAGTAAGGGACAATCAAAGTCTCTTAGTATCTCTCTCACACACACACACACACACACACACGCACACACACACATACACACACACACACACACACACACACACACACACACACACACACACACACACACACACACACACACACACACACACACACACACACACACACACACACAGATAGCTGTCATCATTTTCAGATTGTGGAACATATCCAGAAAATATCTAGAGTTAAACTGAAAGCCAACAGTTTGAACATTAGCCATGCATCCATTTGATATGAATCACAGATTAGATGACAGGAAGAGGAGACCAGCACTTTGAACAGGTGTGCGTGGGCCCGAGTGGTGCACAGAGCGTGGGGGCTGCAGAAAGAACGAAGTGTCCGACCTTTTCTCTGGGGGCTTTGGAGAGGAGGAGTTGGGCCAGAACAGTGGACTTCAACAGGTGGGCTTTGGCTTACTGGCATGGCTTTTAATGTTTTACAACAGCTTTGAAAAGCTTGAGTAGTGGTCTAGGTCTAGGAAATAAGAGACAGGCTGCTACAGTGTTTGGACATTGTATCACGCACACGCATGAGGACGCACGTGCCATTTTCATGCCCCGTTACTCTTTTCAGCAGTTGGTAGTGCTACAAGAAGGCAATGAAAAAGACTGCAAGCAAGCAAACACAAATACAAACAATGATTAATCATGTGTTGTGAGTGAGAAAATTTACTCAACATGTTTATTCGACCTCAAAGATCCACACTGCTTTTTGGTGAGAAACACTGAAAGTCAACGTTTTGTTTGTGAGAAAACACCACGGAGCAACATTAAGTTTGATTTAACTGCCAGTTCCTTTTCAGGTAAGATTGATGTGCTTCACATTTTCCCCACGATCATGTACTGCCCAGCAAACATGTCCATGTGTGTCTCACGTGGCATTTGGGATCTATTCAGGCCATATAGTGTGTGTCCATGTTGATTGCAGCGGTAAGCTTAAAGTGGGGCCCATACGATGAATCATATGCAGGCCTAACATGGTCCATTTCTGTGAAAATACAGGTCAGATGTGCCAAGGAGGTACACAAGTTGGACACATGAGCAATCACCTTTCGGCCTCAAATCGGACTTCTTGAGTCCATGATTGATCCCGCCGTGGCCAGTTTGGCGATCAACATTGCAGACAGACCTGGAGCCATACGACCACTGGGCTGAGGGACCCCTTTTGGTTTTCCACTGAGACTGGTAGCCGAGGTGCATGTGGATAAGGTTTTGTGAGGTCCTTGAAACCTGAAAACCTCTACTGCAATAACGTCACCAATACGCAGTAATAATAATAATAATAATAATAATACTTTTAATTTATATAGCGCTTTTCCAAATGCTCAAAGACGCTTAAAGACGCAGTAGACAATCTGAAAATAACTGTCTTCAGTCACAAGATCAGAGAGAGACAACGATTGCTCTCAACAAAGGCGATAGTTGTCCTCAACTCTGTGGATGAGATATAGCTCGTCAATGATTCCCAGAAAATTGTGTTCTCATTAACCTATATAAAACATGAGAGAAGTAATTACACAGTTCTTAAAGGGGGAAAGGTGACTGTGTCCTCCACAGTTTCTTATCTTTCCAACTGATTCATGGCTTTTAATGGGCTTTTAAGACAGATTAAAAACCCGGTGGCCTCACTGTTAAAGCAGCCTACAATTTCAGAGAATCACATTTATAAGATTGGCAATAAAACCAGGGAACCTCTCATGAATACAAATGACTTTGATGAATCTACATCAAATTGGCATATCCTGCTACATACCTTTATTGGAAAGGGTGATATGTATCTGAAAAGTGGCACTGCATAGGAAATAAATCACGTCTTCTTTTTATTTTATTTAGAGCTTTTCTTTGTTAGATGCATTTGTAATTTAATAAATTTGCCAGCCTCATCTCTAATAAAACATAAGCAATTTCCTGTCTTGTAGAATAGGCTTAATATACTAATTTATAAAAAATAAAAAATGTGATCCTACATTTATTCCTCTTTCAAATCCAACACATTATTAGGGGACACATTAAAAAGGGATTTTTAAGACAACAGTGGCATCTTATTTTGGAAGATAGCTTAAGATAGTGGAAGTGAACTACTATTGATATTTCGTACCTCCAAAGGAAAATCATGTTCTCAACAGGAGAGTATTTCACCGGCGTAAATGCAATCGCAGACTATGATATGATTTGATAGCTATCTCAACAATGCGTTCTCATTGAAGCAGAAAAACAGATTGAAGTCAAAATGGAGATCAGTATGGGGCAGGGAGAACCAAGTGTACCCCACTCTGAGGGAACACGAGGAACCTGTTCTCTGCCTGAACTCTGGTTGAGCTTGTATCTTTCACAGCACCCAGCTTCCAGTGGTCAGACGGGTGAAATTGATTGCCCTGCTTGCACTATATGAGCAACAGTCACTTTGGGATTTACTTTGCAGTAAGGAACATCAACCCACTCCACCCCCGAGTCCAAATTGATTATAAAACTGCATTCTGCTGACACTGAACCATCTGTGAGTTTGAATATGTGAGTGTGTAAGAGAGAGAGAGAGAGAGAGAGAGAGAGAGAGAGAGAGAGAGAGAGGGAGGGAGGGAGCAAGATTGAGTGTGAGAGAGTTGGAAGCTGATGGAAGCATGAAACTGAAATTGCATTAACACCAGAATAGCCATTCTGGACTGGGATTCAGTTTTATTTTCTAAATGCTATTAGGTGTCCAATAATATAGTTGCAAGTATTTATTGATACTAAACAGCTACTTTTTCAGAAATACAATAGAAGAACAACTGGTGTATGTTTTTACAGTGACGACTGTGAGTAAACCTGGACTTGGTGTATATCAACCTCCCTTTGCCAATAATCACATGGTCAATGGAGGGTAATACTAACACAATGACATCATCGTATCCACATCACAGAGGGAAAGCTGGCAAACGCAGAGGGGCTCATGTGATGGCCGCTGACCTCCAGTTAAACCAACTAAATGAAATAAAAATTCGGAAAGAAATAGTACAATGTTTTTTGTGAAGAAATAATGACACATAAACACATTTGTCTTAAAGGTGAGATGATTCCGAAGAAAACACTGTTGAAAATGACGGAAGCACAATAAGCACCTAGAGAAAATAAACACAGTGCCTTTTTTGTTAGCTCAGATAAATCTTTTTTTTTTTCTTCTCCAAATGTTTACAATGTTTGCAAGACATCCCATCAGCTCAGTGCTTGGGGGAAGTTCCTTGTTAACATGCATCAGTAAATCTATTGCATCTCAGCAACACGACTAACATGCACCTTCGATCCCTTCCTCAGCTTGAGGTTCGACTTTGTTAATCCAACAGTCACTTTCTGCAGGAAGATAACATGTTTCTCATTCAGTTTTTAGACTTTCTGAGCTGTGGCTCAGAGCGAGAGCGGGTCGTCTTTCAATCGGAAGATCAGTACTTCAATCCCCGGCTCCTCTAGTCTGCATGTCAAAGTGTCCTTGGGCAAGACACTAAGCCCAAATTGCTCCCGAAGGGTGTGTGAATATGCATGAATGTGAATTAGTTTAGAGTCCTGATGGGCAGGGGTCACCTCTACCATCAGTGTATGAATGTGTGTGTGAATGGGTGAATGTTGACATGTAGTGTACAGCGCTTTGAGTGGTCGGAAGACAAGAAAGGTGCTGTACAAAGGCAAGTCCATTGCTCTCCCAGCTATCAAGTTTGTAAGTATAGCACCAGAAATGGAGCATATGGATTTTGACTGTTTTTATTGATGCTGATACTAGCCCAGTGGTTCTCAACTGGTCTGGCTCCGGGACCCACCATCACCCCTGAATGACGAGCCACGACCCAAATCGAGGAACATTCTCAACTTCTCCAATGTATTTAATGAAAAGATGGTGCAGTTTGAACCTGAGATAGTACAGAACATGTATGCTAACACAAAAACAAGTTTAATAACCAAAACGAGCAGCTGGTGGCGATGATAGAGAGGGAACTATTCCCTTTTACACTCAATTAGCTGCATTTTAATTAAAAAACAAAAACTGCATCTTCAGGACACGAGGTATTACAACATATATAACAATTCAGAATCTTCAGCTATTTTTAAACAGACTCTACAGCTTTCATGCACAAACAGTCCAACAACTAAGAAGAAGTTTCAAAAAGACTGAAATGACCTAACTTTAACTGAGAACACACACTCATCGAATCTATGACAAACACTTTACTGTGGAACACGTCACTGTGTTGAGGAGCAGCTTTTCCACTAACTCAAAATAAATTAAACAAAAGTGGAATTCAAAAGGATTCATATATACAACATTAACTTCTCTTGTGATTACCTCATCAGTAGGTAAATACTGAAAAACATTGTGCTTTACAGAAAATTAAGCAGCACTCAATTCTCCTCCCAACCCCAGAGTTTTTTCCTGTCATGCAGGCAGCGCCATCAGTTGTGCATGTTATATTCAGTAGGCTGTTTAATTAAATTATCCTAAAAACCCAGAGTCTCCCTCATATCAGGATGGTTTGACGCTGCTGAAAACATGGAGGTGCAAAACCAGTTGAAACCAGAGCCGGCAAAATAACGACACTCCGCTGCATAAAAAAGTCCTTTCAAAATAAAACCACAGGATGAAAAAAAAAAAAAGAGACCCACTAGTGGGTCGCGACCCACCAGTTGAGAATCACTGTACTAGCCCATAGTAAACATGCAAAATACTTACTCCTGGATACATGTTACATATACGGTATATAGTACAATATACAGTCATCAACAGGCAAGAATAATGGAATAAAAAAAGTTAGCAGACACACATGCACACACAACAGGTAAGCCCCATTGGGTGTTTAACTGGACATTTATAATCGTTACACCCACTGAGTAGAGTGTTGAGTATTGTTCCTCTGAAGAATGTCGATAGTTTTTTCCCCAAGTGCACATTTCAGAGTCAATTATTCTCTTTCCTATTTTACCCGGCCTTGTTGTATCCACCACCTGCCAGCTCCATCACCTTGCCTGAGGGTGAATCTTGGTCTCATAATGATTTGGTTTCAGCTTCCACTGTACCATAATTCAAATGTTCAAATGACAAAAAAGAAAGAAAATGGCATTCACAATTTACATCATGGGGTTAATACTCACAAGAAAATATACCGTGATGACTGAAGAAATCTGTATTTGTTTTCTTTCACCAAAATGTGATCCATTATCTGTTTGTCTTGTCTGGTTTGTGTTTCTGTGTTACTCAGTGGACAGTCTTCTTCCATTAGTAAACACAGGGGTGCTGAAATATATCTCATATAAACAAACCACCCTGTAGAGCCAGGTGGGGAAATGTTACAAACAAGGACAGAGTGAAAATGCAGAAGGAGGGAGAGAGTCAGGAGGAGGAGGAGAGAGGAGGGGTGTCTGTTGAGAAGGTCACACTGTAATAGATGTCTCCTTGCATTTAGGCCTCGTTCCGCACAAATGCCGCAGACCTGAATATCATAGCTTAACAATTTAGCAATCTGACAGGGAGCCATCCTTCCACACAGCCTTGGGTGAGCTTTACAGAGAGAGAAAGCACTGGTATTCACTTCTTAGAGATGATGTCTAAAGCAAATGGGCCTAAAACTAACAGAGATCAATGTTTTCAGAGAGTCCAGTGTTTGAGCAGCCAACAAAATACATTAGTTTCAAGCAGCATGGTGCAGAGACAAAGGAAGTGGCAGGGCATGAGTCATTTTTAATAGATGCTTTAATATATGGCCTACGCATGTGATTCAAAGTGGCAAAAAAGGACAGCATTTTTTCTTTATGTCCTTTGATGGTTATTACTGTAGGAATTAGTAGCACAATGGTGTTGCCTTACACAGCAACTTATAGGCAAAACTGATAACAATCTTTACTATAGTTCTGTATGACATATTTTTCTTTTTTCTAATGTATTTTTAGAACAATGGAAGAAATGTAAGGTCCGTGTACGGTTTGATGGTTTGTTTATTAGATTAAATCCAAATGGGCAGAAACAAGAAGACAAAGAGTCATATTTTTGTTTCGTTCTACCCGTGGGGGGAGAAATGTAGCAAAGAAAAAGTACAATACGTATTCTAGTGTCCAGTAAATTCTCCATTGAAGAAGCCTGTACTGGAAAGTATGCAAGTAAGGCACTTCATCTTTCTGTGAACTCTACCATTGGTGTAGTCAATAACGTAACACGTGGATGTAAAACAATAACTTACTGTTATAGTAAATGTCAACTTTTCATCCAAAAAAGGGCTTTATAACAGATTATATAGCAGTCATCTATTTCTTTTTTTGGAGTTGAAGCATTTGAAAAAGCTGTTCATCTGCCTTTCAGTTTTCTTAATAAAATTGTGTACCACGGACGTTGCCGTACTTTTCTCACTGAAAAGACAGGAAGCCAATTGTGCTTTCTTTTCTTGCCCATGCAGAATAAGTGATGGTTGAAGATCCTGTAAATGTTGGAGAGTTTGAATATGTCATTGGCCAGTTTTCCACTATCACTGGACCTCCCATGGCACAAACATGCCGTACCAGGAAGCCTCCATAACTGCCAAAAATGCACTCTGTAAAGAACGTGAAGGTACAAACTCGAAAGCCAATATCTGGCTTCCAGGACCACATGTGTACTGAAGCTGGAACTGCTTCAGTGAAAAGCTCAGCAGCCAAATGTGGAAGAGAGTGGGAGTACTGGGCATCTTCCCGTTGCAGCGCTTCCTTGGCAACGGGAAAACAGTCAACTTTGATGAAGAGAAAAGCAATTAAACCGTCATTGCACACTTTTTTTTTTAAAGGATACTGGAGATACTGTAAAACTTTACGATTAATACAGTTGAGGACTTTGCTGGTATCAGACTTAGTTGTTTTCCTCAAACAGGTGAATCAACCTAATCATATTTTAAATACTAGTGGCCATCTCATATATTTACTGCCTCTATACCCAAGCACTAGGTCTGAATTACAACATTGTAAATGTTACATGTTTTAAAGGACATGCTTTTGATGCTAGAAACTTCACTAAATCCTAAAAGCCAAGGTGGTATTACAGTATACTGTACCTTTTATTGCTATAAATGTTGTCCTCCTGGCATTGCATCGAGGAGAGAGGAGGCTGTATCTAAGAAAGGGGAACTCAGCGAGGCTCTGTCTAGTCCACTTAAGTCTCATTTTCTGTCTGGGTAATTACACCTGAAATTGGGGGAGCCAAGAACACCTCCATTCACACACTCTCCAATTTCACGACGGGCCTCTTCATATGGACACACAGTTAAGTTACACAGTTGCAGTATCCACATGCACACGCATAGATACACACCGCCAGACACACATGCACGAACAAAGAAACTTACTGCAAATGGACCTTTTTTCTCTGCTTTTTGTCTCCTCTCCCCGTTGTTGTCCCTTCCCGCTACCCTTTTCTATTTCCTCTGAGCAGCTCTGTTTCTATTAGGTGTGACATTCCATTCTGCTTTTTAATCACCTTTTTTCTGCTTTGTCTTTCTGGAAACAAATAACTCCATAGATGATGGTCATAAAACCCATACATTTCCTGTCAAGAACTGTGTGCAGGCCCAAATACAAATTCATTGTCTTGGAGTTCACATGTCACCTGCAGCATCCTTAACCATATTTCTACCTCTTAGCGGCACAGCTTTTTTTTTTTCTTTTTTTTTCTATCACACAAAATGCTGATTAATTGGTTCGTTAGAAGTGATAATTTGATTTGAATGGCAATAAGCTGCGATGTATTGCTACAGTTGTATCCTTGAATTGTTCTGGCAGGAAGGCATAACAATATTTACCTTCAACAGCATGGCTATCAAAAACATAATTTATTGGATTTCCTTGTGGATACAATTAAAACATTCTGTGCACAACAAGCATCAAGTGATCAACCATGTGAAAGACTAAACATTGATGTGTTATGGGTTAAAGAGCGAAACAAAAGAGAAGACACTCACACAACATGCATCATACTGACATCTTTGCTGACAATTGAGAATAGGTTCATGTATTCATCATTCATGCTGCAGGCCTCGGCCTCTCAACCTTAGTCTCATGCAAGTGTATCTGTAACATGACAGGTCCCTCATGCTTTGAAAGGCCATGTTCCCAGACGTTGCTGTCATAGATGAAGAAAGACAAATATAGATGGTTTTCCAGCGCAACACATTACCGGTGGTGCGACAGCAAGCCAAACATATGCATTCAAAGTCTCAATCTCAGTGTGGCTCCACCAGTAATACCCACAGGCGGCCGGCACAGACGGCCGTGTGAGCGCTGCCATGTTGTGTCGGCTGAAATCACTCTTATCGCACACAGAAGAATGTCTTTGGCTGTCCTTGGAGGAGAGCAGTCAGGGATAGAGGGAGTCAGGCAGAGGATGGTGTATATGGGAGAAGGGATACAGCATTGGAAGGAGGAGGAGGGGGTCTGGGCTTCAGGGACCGTAGGCATTTGTATTCCTCTCTCATCTGTGACGGGGTGGAAAAGGTGGGGAGACACAGGAGCTAAGCATAGCGGGGGCTTTGGCAGAACTGTGGCAGAGGTCCAGGAATCAAAGATGCAACGTTACAAGATCTTACCATCGCTCCTCGTCGCCTGGCCTCTGAGGGCAGGGATAGAGATACTGAAATAAACAATGTGATGTCAGAATCTAACTGAAGGAGTATTGAAAAGGAGAGAGCAGTAAACACGCATTGGAGAGCTTGATCCTTCTCAGATTGCTTTGCAAAGACCATATTTTTAGTTTGATGGTGAACCGAATATCTGCCAAACATTGGATTTTTATACCTCTGTTGTTTTGGCACAATGTTAATCACATCTCTCTGCTGTCTTATTTGTAACCCTGCCTGTTGAAGCTGTAAACCAAAAGGGATCAATACAAAGCAGCACATTACTTTACCATCATATATATGACAGCTCATATGACCTGCATTCAGCTACACCGCTCAAAGTTGTCCCTCTTTCAACCTAAATTTGGGTGTCTTTAACAGTGTATGCATGCATGTTTGAGTTTGCCATTTCCTCTGGATTCTCATCAGGAAATGTGATCAGTGTAAATAATCCATACTGACCTCAGAGAGATGCAACAGACCTGTGCTCAAAATGTGAACATGCACTTATCATTCACTTCAATTGTCAATAAAGTCCCTGCAGATTCAGGTCTATGTCCAGTTCTATGTGCCACCCCACTTAGCTGATGATCTCAACCAGAATGACTCAAAAATCAATACTCTAATAGACACCCACTTTACCTAATCAGGTTCATCAAATTGGCTGTTTGACCCAAACAACTGCTCTATTCAGTTGCCTGCTACAGAAACATACATTTATCTGTGAGTGATGAACAAGACGTTACCCTAAATTGAGATGTGGACGGTGTAAATAATCCCAAAGCTACACTATTGATCTGGTTGCAGAGCTAAGTGGCTCAAAAAGCCTCTGTGACATCATTTCACCATTAGTAAACACAACGGCTTTTCCTGAGTGTGCATTTTTCATTAAACAAATTCATGATCTCATGCACTGGCACTGATGCAAATATACACACATGTACAGACAGTCAACTCTTCTCATCTGTAGAAGATGTGTCACTGTAGGAGTTATTACAGTATAGTTGAGGAGGAACTGGTAAAGTGATGAAAGATGATCTTTGCAAGTGTATAGTATTTATGGATGTCATGATATTAATCCATTAGTCAATCAACTGATACACATTCTATAAGTAATTAATTATTTAAATAATGTATTGTGTCAGAAGTTGTATGAGCCATTTCTATGTTTAAAATATTTGATAACAGACCCTATTTTTTTGGTAGGGGGGTTATGCCTCAATTTACGTAGGCCACAGGAGTAGATAAGAACTAAAGGTTCCTTTTTGCATCAATGAGTGCTCTTATTTTGAAACCTGGTGGTCTTATTTTGAAGCATCGACTCACCTCCTAACTTGTAGATAATTACGATGGCGTTGCAGATGTCTCATTAGTTAGTTACATGGTTAGTTAGCGCAAGAATACGCAAGCACATAGTTTATATTGGCACTAATGTCACCGCACTGAACTGTTGGTTACAACCTGCCACAAGAAACTTCAGACAGGGCAAATGACACAGTGCTGTTACTTTTACCCTTTGGGGTGGAAAGCGTGTTGGATCCTCTGCATGGTGTCTACAAGTGGCAATTCTTGGCAATTTGAAGAAAATACAGAAGTTATGCTTGCGCATATTAACATTAACAGGGCTGAGGGCGATATCATCAGTTCTGCAGGTAAATCAAAAATAGATGAGAAGACAGGAGATCACCAAAGTCATTACGATGCATCCTATAGGGGGAACTAATGCACAACATGTCAAGGTAATTCATCCAGAATTTGAAGGATATTTTTATTAACAACCAAAAATGTCTCATGGTGGCAAGACTAGTTACACAAGTTACCAATGGGGAATATTACTGATTGCAGACGTATATATAAATAAACCTGTAAGTGAGGATATTATTGAAATGACGGAGCAGATCATGTTGAAGACTACTGGAGCTCTTTTCTAAGCAGGAGGGAAGCTCCTAACGTCGACAGGCTTTACTGTCAGCGAAAGGTCACTGGCGGAAGATTGGAGTCACGTGTCAAAGTGACCTTTAATACGCCACTGGCACTTTACCTGCCCACTCTCTGTATATCATTCTTGATGGCAATGCCAGCTGAATCCCACGCTATAATGTAATCCCACTGTGAATTTAAATGAGTCAGATAATATTCTTCTAAAAAAGCTTTTGTGAATTTTCTTTTTCTTTCAAATGTATTCCTTTGCTCTCATTACTGAATCTCTACCTGCTGTCAGTCTTCATTCATAAATGTTCAGGTCCTGGTCAATCTGTTTCTCTCCTTCACAAATTACTATGTTAATACATACTACATTTTCCGTACACGTTCTGTTCTATGAATGAGCAATTTGGTGAGTGCTTACCTTAAAATATCTTAAAAGGTTTCATTCTCTTTCAGACCGAATACTGTGCTGCACAGCACCTTCCCTGTCTCCATTGTGATCTTCAGTTTATCTTAAATTAAATTTAACTGATTTTAACTATCCAACCATCCACTTTCTAGTCTAGACTTCAGGTAGGACCGTGCTACAGACTAACTCCCACATCAAGATGAACACACTCTTATTTATTTCAAGATGGTGTCTCCTTGTTTAACTGATGTTAAACAGATTGTGTTGAGGGGTTGAAACAAGTTGTATAACAGAAGCAAACACTCACAGTGATTTGAAGCCAGGGAAAGCAATCGGGTTGTGTTCCCACACTGCTTTGTTATGTTGCTGTGCTTGATGACAACAACAAAAAAGAACAAATTTACCTGGTATTAAAATGCAATCTGGATATATTACCTGGAGAAGAAATATGTAAATGTGATCTGTAAATCTCTTCCTTGCATTGTGAGTGGGTCGTTTTGGTTTGAATATGGTCTTAAGAGTTAAGGAAGCACTCCAGCGACATGAAGTGATTGAGTGTGTGCAGGCGTGCATGCCTTTGTTTGGTGAATGTATTTTTTTATATACGTCAATCAACTTTAGTTTCTTCTGGTTGTCTGTGTGTGTGTGGGAATCGTTCACTTGAATTTGTGTGCATACTTTATGTGCATGCTGATGAAGTCAGTGGATCAGAAACCCAGCAGCCTGTCTCGAGAAGCCCTGACCTCTGAATGCTTTGTCAGAGGTCTCAACAGACCCGGGCAGAAAGGTGAGGAGAGACTGTCAGAAGTGGCTCATTAGCATGAAGAAATATTGTACACAGATGCACAAAAACACACACTTGAGCCTATATCACACACATTATTGTTGGGGAAAGAAGCCGGAGTAGGATGGGTTGAGTGAGCACCACCGTCTGAATCCTCGTCTGGTTTTCAGTGCCTGAACCATTTTATTTAATGAATGCTCCAAAGAAAATGACTGTCCCTTGTATAATACTTTATGGTTGAACCCTTTGGTCAAGGCGGCTCAATATAACTCACAATTTATCCTTTTATATGATTTGCTTCAATTAAATATATTGTGAGTGAACAGCTCCCCCGGGACTTGGTTTTATCACCGGGTGTTAATTATGCTCACTCAGATGGGACATGGCTTCCATCCATCTGAGGGAATGATAAAAATGGAGCTCTGCATGGTAAGAATTGGCTGCAATGCCTAATATATGGATTAGTTGTCGGATTCCTCCAGTCCTGAACTATAGATTATTGTCTGGTCTCATGTCTGTCTGCAACACTAATTGCAGTAGTGGCACTTCATCTCTTTTGGGGGGAAAATGGCAATTGATTTATAATTAAACTATGAAAGAAAAAACTTTCCCATGAAACATTTCCTTCTACTACTGTAAAATATATCCATTTTAAGAGGCTATTATATACTGTATGTTCAGTTTTGGTCTTCTTACGAATGATGACAATTTCTGCCACAGTTTTAATTCAAGCCATGAAAGAAAGCGTAAAGGTCATGACCTGGTAGCGTAGTGGATTACCTTGGTGCATATGGATATCTTTAGTACAGAAAACCTAGTTTTCTCCTCTATCTCACTGTCTCTCTGTTGTTCCCAGAACGTTCTCACAGTGAAGATACAGACTGTTCTCTCAGGGGAGGAGCTGTCACTGGGATTGCATCCTGAGCCTGAGGGAAACCGAAAAGGTTTGCACCGCTCCATTTAGAACTCAATATCTGTCATGCTAAAGCTGGTCTGCACACATGCAAAATGAGTCCCCTTTTTTGCACATTTACTGTAGCACCGCTGGTAGGGATGCACCAATGCCAAGAACAAGTACTTACATTTGAGTACTTGCCGATACTCAGTACCGATATGAGTACTTAATAATATAATTACAGTAACAATGACTTTGAAATCATGTTTTATTTTCATCAGATGTTCCTCACTTTCTGACTAACAAATGAAATGTACAACATTATGCTAATGCTGTTATTTTAACGTTCAACTTTGTGTTTTCCTGACACAAACAGAGCAACGTTTGCAGTAAGGATCTTTAATAATTAAGCGTCAATTACAAGAAAGTAGTTAAAAGAAATTTCTAAAATAAAAAAAGCTGAGCAAAACTCAGAAGAGCAGCTTGTCACTTGGTCCACGTTAAGTGCGCCTGAGCTGTGGCTAACTTTGAGGCTAACCCCTCTAACTTTAAAAGAGTTAGACACAGGATTTTAGCTTGGGTCTTCCTTATGAGTCCTGAGGAATTATAGCATTTATTCACAATAAAGAACTGTACACACACTGCCAGGCCGGGCCGTGCTATATTGTTGCTCATCATCACATACATGCTCTTTCTGGCATTGGTGCATCCCTACCAACATCCTCCGGGGTTCTTCAGTGTTGGGTTAATGTCGCTTCTGATATATCACTTTAAGCAACTGTCAAAGTTGATACATGTCTAGGATATTATAAATTGTTATCAAAAAGCTTTAATATAATAGATTAAAGTTTTTCCTGCACAGAAAACAACTTTTAAAATGTCCATATCTGGACACTGTAGACTGTATTTATTGCACTAAGGAGAGAAGGGGGTGCAAATCATAAACTCCAAAACTATTTTGTACATACCCATCAGGTATTCAAACTGAGATTTAGCTTTTTAGCATTTCTAAGTATTAACTATAAAACATACCAAACTCAAAATCACTCAAGGCCATGTTTCATGGCTAAGCTTTGTTCAAATCCGCAGAAACTAATTGAAAATTATAGTCCAAGGTTTCCAAAGAAAGCACATATGTCATGGTCATGCTGGATTCCACAGAAATGTGTCTGAAAGAATTCCATGTTATGGGGCCTAAAAATGGCCTCTTGGTCTTGAATTCTTCACACAATATGTACTGTATTGTCACTGAAGTATGTGATAATGTTGTAAAGTGTGTGAAACAAACAATGTGGGGAATGTATGGGCAACACGCCCGTCTGGGGTCATCAACATCAGAGGTCAAGGGATTAAAAACACATTTTACTGCAAGGATGTAATGTACAAGAGCCACTACACCATTGTACTCTCTTTCCACATTGCTCAGAGCATTGTGGGAAATGTGAGGTCCTCAGACAGCTGCTATCAGCCTAACAGGACTAGAATTACAGCTGCTCAGAGGCAATAGTCGGAGAGAAAAGGATGGGTAAGACAACTACTTGGAGCTCTCCCAGCTTTCACAGCACATAAAGCTACATCTAATAAACTACTGCTGGTTATTGCCAAGGTGGCTGTTTTCCAGAGAAAACACATCTGGGTCTTTAAATGGGAAATATATATTTGTCTGGTGTGTGCTTTGCCATCAGGTTAACAGACTTACTGATTTAATCAGTAGAGAGGCGGTCACTGGGGAGATGAGTGTACATACTGGATGCCATGTACAGTTAAATGTGACTCAGAGTCCACATTTTAGAATAACACCACCCGTGAGAGAAACAACCCCAGAAGAGATTGAATGAGAGGTCTGGATGCCCCGCATAACTGCAAGTTGTGCAGATTTTGGATTTAATTTTTTTCTTTTATGCAATCGTCATGGCTCCATTGATGACAACGTTGTTCAGTGGTCTAACATGTTGGTCTCTAGACTGACTGGACTTGCCATGCATGTTGTACAGACATTGATGTCGCCCTCGGATGAAATGTAACCTCGGTGATCACCCAACTTTTTATGTTTTGTCACCATCAGGTAAAAAAAATATTTCTCATAAATAAAATGCCTGTAGAACCAATGACATTCCCCGCAGCCTCCACTGCACTGTGTGCTGCAGTGTGCTAATACACTTCAGCAAGTTAGCATTGTCGTGGTGAGCATGTTAGCATACTTACATTTAGCTTAAAGCACTCTCAGTACAGCCGTAGCATGACTGTAGACTCCTGTTTAAAATGTAAGAATATACTTCTAAAAGCCTTCTGTCATTTCTTCAAATTGCTTGTTCTATCCATACACCCATACAGATAACTATCTAATGTTAGGCGTAAAATCTCAATTTAGAGTCTATTATTGTTGTGGTGGTAATAGTTTTCTGATGGACTAATTTATGAAACCATTAATAATCACTACTTACCTAGGGTGACCAGATTTGAGTTTGTGAAAAAGAGGACACTTCGTTCCCGGGGGGGGGGGTGGAGCAGGAGAGAGAGAGGAGGAGGGGGAGGACACCTCGTCGCGGGGGGGGGTGGAGCATGCAGTGAACTTACATTTACGTTGAGATCGGTCGACCAATGACAGTTCTCTCTACAGTCAGAGCTTGGGCATGAAGGTGGAACGTGAGGGAGATACCTTTTCCAAAACTTGTAAGGGGGTAATAACTAGTTTCCCCGACGTAGCAAAATCCCGGACGTTTTTGGAATCCCTGCCGGACGCTTTTTTTAGGTCTCGAAAAGAGGACATGTCCGGGAAAAAGAGGACGTCTGGTTACCCTAACTTACCCTCACTTCATCCAATATACTGTATTTAAATTAATTTCCTCTGTGTTTAACGGGGACCTTTTATATTTTAGTTTTTGCAGGCGTTCTCAGACCCAGCACTCAAACCGTCCTCTTCATCCTCTCACTGAATCGTAGTAGCTGAGGAAATGTGCTCTGGATTGTGTGGGTCAACAGCTTGAAACAGGTCAGTGCGTCTGGATAACAGGGGTCAAAGCCTGTTCCGTTCCAAAATCATATGCAAATAAGACCTTTTGTAAGCTCACACCAAGGATGAGCTGCAGGAAAATATCCCCCAAAGTAAGAGAAGTCGCACTTTTGGATGCGTTGAATATCATGACATCATTTTTGACATTTCTTGAGGGGGATATTCAACTTCTTTACATGTGCACCTCAGAGTGTGAGGTTACCTGCAGCCTTCGCGATAGATTCTAGCCACTTCTCTTCATGATAGATATCCTCATTTATGGTTTGGAATCTTGAACAGACTCCCACCGAAAAGGACAGGGGTGTGAATCCTCCTGCTTAATTGAGCAAGACTATTGAAATCACCTGTCTACTTCATGCTACAGGATAAAGAGTTTAGCTCGTGCTATGTGTGTAATGAGGCTGTGGTTATGGCTGCCGGTGGCAAGTCATCAGCCATTGAGCAGCCTGGACATCCTCCTGTCACCCACGTTACCCAGCAAGCATCCATCATCTTCAGGATGTAATCATCCCTTTGAAAACACCACTTCTATAGAGTTTCAGGGATCCAACTGTGCATTGACAAACCCACGAGAAAATTACTTATCATTCACAGCTCTCTGATTGTCAAATACTGCTAGTCTCTTCTGTTTTTTTTTTATTGTTTTTTTATAAGAGAAGTCTCAAAACTCTTTTTTTCCCCTCACTTTATCCATTTCCCCCTCAGAACATAAAAGGAAGATGGGAAGCCCATTGTCTTTTGATAATTTCCCAGGGGTGAAGCCCATTGAGTGCTACTGAGCTGTGTCTAATTTGTCTGGGAAGGTGTTAGAGAGGTACTCAAGAATGCTGGATGTTCATGTTTAGTGGCATGTGAAATCTCACAGCAGACTCTTTCAGTGGCTACATATCTCCACAACTCAGGCATCGTTTTTGCGTGTACAGTAAACGGTAAACTGTCCGTGTCTCCCGGTGCTCGACAAATTCCAAAGGTATGCTAATGATTATTATGCACCTGGTTGGCGAATAAATGTTTTCATACTCCTCTAAAGGGAAAAGAAAGATTGTATCAGGCTGCAGGGATTTGTTCTGTGGAATTGACCAACAAAAGTTACACTTGCAGCCACATTGAATTTGCTGAATCAATATACAATTACAAGACAAACAAGTTATTGATATATTAAAGATTCAGGGGAGCAAGCCAACAACAACATCAAAACACACGGCACAGATCAATATATAATTAATACGATCACAGTGGCATCGCAATGTTTTATATCTCAGACTTGAACTATGATGTTATCTTATATCAAAGCAGCAAATAATACATATCATTAGCGTTATAATATTCACATTTTTCAAACTTTATAATTAAAGAGGTGTTTTAGGTGTCAAATATATTAGGAAACTAATATATGAAAGAAATCCACCGATAGAGAACTATGGTCAGCCTGAGCTTGTTTTTATCGTCTGGTTCAGTTTTTAACCGCACACCCTAAAACACATCACAGTGATCTGAGTATCAGATATCAATCGAGCAGGCTCATCAATGTTCTTTGCCTTCAGTTGAGAGCGGGGGTTACATATTGCCTTCATTGTTGAATACTCTGCTGAGAGCAGTGCACATACCCCACAGGGGACAAAAAACTGAACAGGCAGCCATTCGTGCGAAAAGATGACAGTCAAGACAGAATTGAACATGGAAACCCCAATCAGCCAGTTAGTTGGTTATGACACATCCAAAGCCAGTCATTGGTGAGACATTAGCATAACAATCGCACTAATGTAACAAGCCGCTGGGTAACATTTCTCATCTTTTACAGCCCCCCAAAACTGCAGCACAGAGTATTTCAGTAGGAAACACCCCAGAGACGTTCTACGGCTCTTTACAGTTCTCTGCGGCTCTGCCATCAAGCTAATTCCCCCCTCTACAGTATATATGCCCGGAGCCTAGGAGCCTGTTTCACCATCAGCCGCAAGACTTGCACTAATAAGTTGCTGTGAGACCAGCTTTTCAGATTGGCAAATTCACCTTATCGCACACCAGCCACAGTTTACCTGCACAGTTGGAGACTTTCCTCATCTGAAAAATACATTAGAAATTAAAATTAAAATGAAAAAGAAAATGAGGACGGGTGTGAGGGGGGGTATCCAATCACTGTATCCTCCAGCAAGGCAATCAATATGAGTTTAACTGTTGGCAAGTCTCACTTTGGTGATTGTATTTTGGAATAATGAAATCGCATTCAAGGTGAAGCATGACCGACATAATAATCATTGTGTTGACGCGAGAACTGGAGGAGAGTGAGAGGAAAAAAAAGAAAAAGATATGGAGATGATTATCACTGGCGGAACATTTTGCATTTTAGAAATGGTACACTTTTATTTATGAAAACAACCTAAGTGTAAGTCATGGAGTTTTGAAAGCATTGTAGGCCTATATCTTGAAAGGACTTAATGACTCTATGGTGATAATGTACACTTAAAAGATTAACCAAATTGGACAGGGTTTTCACCTTACAAAAGCATTTTCCAAATCCATTGATATCAATCTATGAGCAGACTTGAGGATTTACCGACCCCACCACATGGTGCCTAAATTTGGTGTTGCATACCAGGAGTCCATTATAAAGGGACAGTGTCAGTCAGGAGAGACAAGTGCCATCAGTACCTTTTCATTCGTCAGAGGCCATGGACTGTGTCACACTGAGTGAAGAGGCAGCTTTGTGAGCCATGCTGCTCTGATCCATCACAGTCACACAGAATACACTCACATCCCTAATAACTATGGTAGACTACTAAACAACTGTCCCCACAAAGCGTCGTCTTCAAGAATAAAACTTCAGTGAACACAGAAAGCAAAAAGTCCTTCACTTCAGCTGCAGGATTGTTTCTCATATTTAGCAAAATTGTATTGTGCAAATTGTTACAGATTTATGTTGGTCATCTTTAGAAATTGCACATCAGCTTTAATTTGTGCCCTTTCCTTTCATGTTCTCAATCAAGTCCATAAATAACTCAATTTGTATGCCAAATATGCCACTTCAATTTCAGCAAGGGTTTGCGGCATCTTAAGCATTCCAACTACACACTCGGATCCCAGTTAATAGGCATTAAATCCTTATTTTGCACGGTTTGACAGTGTGAATTCTATCAAACTGGGTGACATACTTAGCCGGGTTCAAAAGGTAACATGTCAACTGGAGTGCATCTCTTGCCAACAAATTTGAGTCTCTCGCTGGAAAGTGATGGAGGAATCATTGAAGAGCAAATATTTAGAAGAATTCAGAGATGCATCCCCTAAATAATTGACGTGATTTCACTGTTATGTGCTGTTAGAGAGAGTCCTGTGAGACATGATTGGGATCAGAGGACAGCCTGGAGCTGGGACTCCAAAAAGGGAGAGAAGCTGCCGCTGAGGAACGACCACACTCGGCCAAACACCTGAGATTCCATCTATTCCCCTCACTGAGCCAGTCTGCAGATACTCTGTTTACCTTGCATTAACAGCATTTCATGATTTGTGCCACAGTAGGAGGAATTATCTTTTAGGAGTGCCAGAGAAATGCCTTGAATAATTCCATGAAAAAGTAGGCCATCTCAGCACTGGATCTATGCTATAGGTCTGACATAAATCAAAATGTAACTATCCAAGGGATTTCGGTCGCTGCGGCTCCGCTCATACTGAGTATGCCAACCAGCAGCAGAAACATTTCACACGGTTGGTGATTTCATACATAGTGGACATTATCGGGCTCCACACATGAAAGCTCAGACAAGCACTGGAATATTATGAATCACCACACCCTCTGCAGAGTTTGAATGTAAACTTCCACGACGGAGCTACATACACTAATGCTTGGTAGGACAAGAAGGGCTGAGTACATCTGAACACTGGAACAAAAATGAGATGATCCAAGGAATACTTCCTCTCTTTAGTGTGAAAGCCATCAAACCTATAAAAGTACAACATGTTTCCTCCTCCGCTCGGGTCCACCACAGCTCTTCTATAGGGATGGGTGGATCAATACTTTAAGTATCACTACTTCTGATGCTAATTCTTGTTCTGAGTATGAATACTAGTGTTAATAGGATTGATTCACAAAAACTAAAAGGATCCCTCTCATGGTCGTTAACATTATGGGCACATGTTCTTCCAGTAATGTAATGTAACACTCTGAAAGCGTACATACTTTTGATAGTTACATTGTACTTAGTACATTTTACAGCTATTATAAAGCTATTATACTTCTTCCGCCACTGACCGTCAGCGAGGTACAAGTAGTACAAATAGTGTTTTAATGAATTCCTTGACAAATATAACTACCGCTTCAGGGAGAAGACACATACATAACTTCTCCAGACAGAGGTCAAGCGTCACTACACTGCAATATACTGCACCTGTTTCCACTGTCACCATCAAAGTCTGTAATAAAACTGCGAATGTACGTTTAGTTCATATCAATGCGCACCTGCATCCAGGAACACACATGAATCCGATTAGTAATCTGTCCTTGTCCTCCCTTCACAGGAGAGGTGCCCATTAATACTTCATTTCATCTCTGCAGTGGCAAGACTTTCTGGAACAACCAAAGGTGACAGCCACACAGTTGCTGGAGGAGAAGAGAAAGGAGCTTGCTTTTACGATCCCGGCCTGCACTTTGATTGACAGGTATGGGAAAGCAAACAAACCTGTGCAGTCAGACTGAAGACATGGGGATGATTGATACACACACACAGGCTCAAGCCCAAGGGGCGGATCCCCACAGGGTAGCATGACTTTGTTAGGGAGGGAAACAATAATCCAAAGTGCTCTAACCTCTACTGTGTACCGTGTATATCCATTTTTGTTTGCTCGTTTAATGCACATGTACACTTTGTATACACCTTAAATGGAATAATTGCAGGCTGGCCAAAGTAGATGCTTAAAAATCTTTTTTTTATTTTGTATACACCAATGTGTGCTTCCTGTTCATCAGCACTGCTTTCACCTTATGTTCATAGTATTCCTCACAGGACATGTACAGCTTTACAGTGTAACCAGAGTCCACTGCTGTCAACTTGAGCTTTATATATTGATTTCCTGGCTGAAGGACCTTGGATGTTGATAGACAGGAGATGGTTACACCTCCACAGATGTTCCAGTCTGGAGGGGGGATCTAATGAAAAACACACATCTTTTGTATTTTTGTCTTTTACATGTCCAGCAACTGATTAAATCACTTTAATTCGACCATGGAGTTTGAATTGGAGTTTGAATATGGACCATGGAGTTCGAGTATGTTTACCATAAAAGGTGAATACATGTTGGATATATAATTTATGTGGAAGAAAGAGCACAGTTTGGATGACTTGCAAGAAAGAAAGAAAAAAGTCACATTAAAGCAACCCATGGCAGTGAAGATATAATGTATGTCTGTGTGCCCATGGGAGTGATGTGGGCATCGGGGGAAGGAGAGAGAGACAGAGCAATTCAGATTAAGTATAGCAGGGATATAGAGATAACCTACTGCTACCACAAACTGTTAAATATCAGTTTTTCTTTTTCTTTGCGTTATTTGCTCAATTTATTTTAGGGCAGGGTTGACCGATGTCTGCCTCCCATGCTGGAGCTATAGTTAGCATGACAAAGATCATATAGTTTAAGAGATCCATTTAAAGAGGATGCTCTAGTTTAATTGTGTTTACATAAAAACTCATATGAAACCATTTTCTTGACAGTAAGTAATTGCGTTATAAGCTTGGGCTTTGTTTGATACCTCTGGGAAATGAACATAAACATGGAAATTTCTACTAAGTGCTTCAGTGTTTGCTCATATTTTGTTTCACATATCCTAATTCATTTTCAGTTGCTTCCTTTGACATAGTTATAGCCTAAGTAATCAGAAGTGTGAGGATTCATCAGTCGGTTTTAAAGCACGAGAAGAAAAGATTGAATGTTTCAAAGTAAGAAGATACATTTCCTGTTGGCACTTCCACCCTAGCCTGGCAGAGTAATGCAGTAATACAGCACACACATACTGTTTTACTGAAGGATTTTGACATTCAGAAGCATTCTGCACAAAGTGGGGTGCACATCGTTGAATTTGTCAATGCAAGAGAACAAGCATTACAATAATGAAGACTGTTTGAGCTTAGAGCATGAAATAACTGACCAGTAGTAATATAAGATGTAACACGAAATAAAGGGGTAAATAGAAATAGATCTTTATAGAACGAGTGGAGAGAGGCATGCAGTTCATATTATGATTAGGAGACATTTATATAATATATATAAAGGTGTCCTAATATTGGGGTGATCTGCTCTGATAAGCTGTTTCTCTAATGTCTTAGCCCTCAGGGCAATACATGGTTCTGCTGTGAAATCATTTCCAGCAGTGGCTGAGAAACTTAAAGAGGAAAATAAACATGGCACATGTCTTGCACACCCCATCAAACGTTTGAGCTGTGCAGCAACTGTTGAAGACATTAACGTTAGCCGAGAGCAAACCTGAACTGTCATCTTTTCTGAAAATGTCATGCTTTTTTTAAATGAAATTTCCTACATGCCAAAATCCCTATCATTGGTAAACATATGGAAAGAAGCTTGTAAGGAATTGACAACCTATTAGTTATTGATAGTTTCCTAAACCATGCAGCTTGGAGCGAGAGCAGGTAACAGGCTGCGTGTGACAAATACTTACAGACTAGCCAGTCAAGGTCATAGTGTCAGAGGACCGTTGATATTGAACTATTTCTACATTTAATACCAAAAGTGGACATCTACAATGTTGGATATTCAACCACTTCTTGTCTACCTGACACTCAAGTGTCAATTAATTGCTAACTATCAAGTGACTGCAATGCTTTTCAGTGTCTTTTACAGGTATTGAGAATGATGTGCTAATACACTACCAGCACCTCTCGCATCATTTAAAGTATAACTGAAGCAGAATCCTTTACATGTCTACATACATTCCTCCTAGCAAGCCATATGCCTACTTAAGAGACTATTTGAGTCCTGTGAGGTGCTGGATTACAGGATTTGCATTTTAAAGGGTGTCAGCGATGGCAGCTGGAGGAAATTGGTGAATGCAAACTGTAGCAATGCAATGACTGATCTGTGATGTGAGTCAAGCTCTACCTAAATGACGCACCTGCTCCTGCTCACCACAGATCCTCTAATACCTACAACACGAGACAGGTTATTACTCTCGAGCCCCGGCTATATTGATATCACATACTGTGTACATGTAAACGCAACACTGACATTACGCCTACAGTATGTGTGTCACAGCCCTAAATTATACCATGTAATGTGTTAGCTGGAAAACACTTTTCTCTCTTTGTTCTGAGAAATAGTTTTTCCTCAGATCTCGCAACAAAAACAACCGGTGCTGCAATAAATAAGGGCCATCTGAACCAATTTTGCTTTTTTTTTGTTTTGTTTTAAAGCTTTTATGTATAATGCACTGGTTAAACAGATTAATGTCCCGGCTGTGGACTGAAATTATTCCTATAAAGTGCAGGGAAATTGCACCGGTCAAATTTCTCTCCACATGCCCAAAGTGCAGCGATTGCAGGATTTCAGGACAGAAATAATAGATTTGGTTTTGATCTCCGGAGCATGGAGTTGTCTCTCCCAGGGGTCTGCGAGGGTTAAACTCTGTAACAATGTGACTTGCTCAAGGCTGTGTGTGTGTGTGTGTGTGTGTGTGTGTGTGTGTGTGTGTGTGTGTGTGTGTGTGTGTGTGTGTGTGTGTGTGTGTGTGTGTGTTATTAAAAAGAAATATTGCTTCATAAAAACCTGCTGCACTGCAGCCATGACTCCTGTTAATGCAGACTGTTGCTGGAGTATGTCTCTGGAAGGGAACATTGCTAGTTTCTTCATCTGTCCTTTGATTGCAAAGACAATTAGCGTGAAGCATGTGAAGCTATGCCACTATGTATCAACAAGATTGAATAAAAACCTTGGAGAGAACTGTTGTCTTGCATTGTTGCTTTGAACAATCCACCTCCACTACTCGTGATTGTTGTAGCTAATGAACTTGAGCTAGAACAGTGTCCAGAGTTAATATAGGCTCCAGCATCCCTCTCCACCAGTCATTTGCAATGCAATTTGCAATTAAAAATGTCTGCAGTGGCCATCTGGACATGAGAGCACTGAGAATGAGCATAGGACACGCTACCCTTGAAGCCTTTTGGTGGAAGACATGTTGACCCGGAGGGCTTTTAAGCAAACCGTTTTATCACTTTGTTAAATTATAGATTTATGTTGACGTATTGAAGAGAAATGGGAAATATTTTGACACATTTTTTAAATATTAATCCCCAAATGCAACGCCATATGGTTTATGTCCGAGGATTTAAATGGACCTCGTGGTAGCCGCTTGGTTCAAAAAGTGGAGTTCGGGGCCAACAATGGGTTGAAGAAAATTACAGGATGTTAGTGCAAAACTTGTAGTCAATTTAATTTCCTCCAACACTGGCATCAAATCACTAACAGCACAGATACATTTTTCATAATTCTGCAACGCCAATAATCCTCATCCGGGATAAAACGCTAATCGGACGCTAATCGTGTGCGTTTAAAAATGTATTTTATTTTATTTTGTTAAATACTGTAATAATGTGCAACGGTGGGTTTGTATTCTCAGTAGTCAGCGGGATTTTAGAAGTCCGGTAGGTGGCAGTGAATGTTCTCAGGTAGGGAGGGCAGGTTGTGTGGGGTGGGGGAGGAGGAGGAGGAGGGGGAGGGGGGCGTGTGTTCCTCTCGCTTAAGCGCTCCCATGTTGCGTAGTCTGGAAACCTGACGTAGAGGGCGGCCGAGCGGTGAGTGACAGAGTTGCGGCAGGGCAGATCCGAAAGTGCCTGTGACCGCGCTCCCATACCCCCCCCTCCAGCCCCCCCACCCCCCCCCCCCCCCCCCCCCCCCACCCCCACCCCCGGGGCACCCCCAGCCCCCCTCGCTCGCGCACTCCGCTCCGGACCGACGGAGTCGCACGAGACTGGCGACTCGCTTCCGACACCGGTCCGGCTGGCAGCGGGTGACCCGAGGATCACCACTTTGACGAACAGACCCCGGGCTCCGCTGGCAGGAAAGGTGGAACTAAACTACATTCATTGACTTGAGAGCGATGCACTGGCAGCATGGCCAAGTGGTTCAAGGAGCACCTCGGATTCAAAACTATCAAAGCACCCCCTCCGGCGCCTCCGAAACCGGACTACCGACACTGTCACACCGGCGTGCCCGGTGCGCCTGGCTACCAACACACGAGCTCCGGAGCCACCTTCCCGAGCCCCGCGCAACCGGACATCCTCGCTGCTTACAAACTACAGAAGGAGCTGGACTTCGAGGACCCGTACACCCCAGGTGGAAACATTTCATTCGGCTCGTGCTTGAACAGTGGGGGGTCGCCGGATATCAAGTATGTGTCACCAAAACACCGACTTATCAAGGTGGAAACAATCGAAAAGAGCAGCCCGGCTCCAGGCGGCGGCGGCGGCAGCGGCGTCACAGTCACCCAAGCTGTTGCTCTGGGGAGCGTTAAATCTCCAACTTCACCTCCCGCGGACCACGACAGCAAGGAGAAGGTGGGTGAAGTTTAGTCCAAACGAGTGTCCTGCAAAGTGGGCTCTAGGCTACGACCTAAAAGCCTATAAGAAACAAAAAGCGTTTCTATTCGTTCATGAAACTTTTCTAAACGTCCATTTTTTTTTTCTAAGTTAACCTACAAATCTTTCTCGTATAATACTTTTTTCTTCTTCTTAAATTAAACATAATCTGTTCGTTAAGCACTTGACCTACTCCTGTAAGGAAGGAATCGTTACAACCGGCAGAACTTGTTATCACAAGCGCACAACTGCTGCCCACATGCGTTGCGACATCCTCCCCTGTCTAATAACTAACCTGCAATACAGGGCGTGCTGTGGCGGGAACGCTCTACACACCGCTCGATGTCGGAGCAGACCTGCCTTATTAATACTGATTAATTCATTAGTGATTTCTTCATTTCAATTTTTGTTGGCTCACTTTGTGACAGTCAACAAGTACAGGCAAACTCTGCTCCAAATGTGTGTGCCCATCTCTTTGTGCAGCTTATTCCTCATTCACACAATGCCTCTAATGTATCTGGAATCAAATTGCATTGAACCAGACAGATGTTCTTTTCGCAGTGGGGGGTGGGGGTGACTAGTGATGGGTTTATGGATAGATCAGCCTTTGGTGTTCTACCTTTTTGAGGTTGAGGCTGATGCAGGGAGGTGGTTGCACACTCATCAGCACAAAAATGAATGTGGAGACAGGCAGGCAGAGTGTGTGTGTGTGTGTGTGTGTGTGTGTGTGTGTATATGGGAGGGGGCTGTGCCTTGGAGCACACAGTCATGTCTCTCAGGAATTCATACACACAGGGTTCATTTGGAGGAACCTGAGATGTTCGGTGTCAGTGAGGTTAAGGACATACCGAATGATGAGTGCGATCCGGCTGAGGAATGTTTCAGTGTCTGCATAGCTCATGTACAGGGGAGAAAGCACGGCCCTGTGAAAATGCACACTGCCCTCCACGTTTGGTTCCTCCTCAGATCACGTCTCGGCCACTAAAATGTTTAGTTGAAGCGATCTTGCTTTCACCGTCACGTTACTTCCTCCTGCTCCCGTGTTTGCTTTCGTCTTGTGGCGAGTTGACAGTTGGTTTTGGTTCAACACTACCTTCTGTGCCAATGTTTTGTTTTCCCAAACAGTCGGCCACTGTTTTCAGCGCCCCCTCTTTAACCCAGTATGCATTTTTTAACAATCATGCAGCTACGCATTATCAGTAAAATGAGGAGGAAACCAGACTTGGTCATTTTCAGCCAACCGCTGCAGCTGTTCAAACTGATTACACAGATTACGGTTGTCTCATGTTAATTGAAGCTTGTGTGGATTTCCCAGAGTCAGGAATACAGTTGCTTTCACCCCTCCTCTTTCCCTCTCCATGTGCACATATGGCTCTAACAGACATGCAGATGATTGTGTAGTATGGTTTAAATGACGAGCTAAATCAGTGCTGACAGCTGCTGCCTTAAGCGATATGTCGAGAGAAGGATTTCTTACCAGGGGCTGAAGGTTTCACAAAAATAATGTGAGAAGTGAAGATATTCAATTTAATTCAGTTTATTTTGTATAGCCAAAAATCACAAATAAAACAATTGCCTCAGAGGGCTTTACAATCTGTACACATATGACATCCCTGTCCCGGGAACTCACATCAGATCAGGGAAAAACTCCTCCCAAAAAACAGAAGGAATATGAATATATATATATATATATATATATATATATATATATATATATATATATATATATGTATATGTATATGTATATATATATATATATATATATATATAGCTTCCACGAACTTGGAAACTGTCCCGTATAATTCATCATAATAATAAGTAAAGTTTCATTTGGTTTTGCAACCGTTTTTTATTCGGCTACATTGTGCCACTGAGTGAAGTACTTTCTTACCTTTGCATGGCTTATTACTGTCTTTTACCTGATATTCTCAAGAGAAGGGGGGAATTTGCAGCAGAAATATCTCACAAAAAACATTTCACCTTGCATTCTTTGGTACATATTTTATTTCAACGTTACGTATTCCTAGAATGTCTCAAAGGGGCACATTTACACAAGTACCTCCCATTGTGTATATAATGAAAGAAAAACCTTCAAATAATTCACATGCTTGTCAAACCGTCGTTTCATTTGGAGTTGTGAGGCTTCTAAACTTTTGTGAGGATTAGAGTTAGTCTGTAAACCATGTGTGGCTGGCCATGATAATTGTTTGTAAATCCTTGTTTGAGGGATTCTCCAGGTGACGAGTGCCCTTTCAGTGGGAGGACGCGCTGTTTGCAGTTGGTTTCACACTCTCCCCTCAGACTAGAGTTGAAAAGTTGAAAGTGTTCTTGTTTGGGTCATTTTTCACACAAACCAAGACAGACATCTGGACGGTGATTAACAGGGGAAAAAAGTTTATATTTCTGGCTCGTAGCCCACTCGTAGACGTGCCCCCACAAATACATGCATATCAGCGTGATCGTAAATGGAGACAGTGGCTTCACAGAAACTCTCCTTTCTCACTAACTGCACACACTAAACGCTGACTGTGAGCAGTGTCTTAACAGCACCGCTTGGTTACATTGATGTTTTAATTACTTGACTCATGAATGCTAATTATATCACTGCTTACTTAATTCCTGAAATGCCAATAGTAGCAACAAGAGTCCATTTCTATTCCCCAGGCTTCCATGGTGGGAAAAAAGAAAGATAAATCAATTATTTTTTTTAAATCTTATATATATATATATATATATATATATATATATATATATATATATATATATATATATATATATATATGCAATGATACACTGCAAATGAGAAAGTATTTGCTGCATTTTCACAGGTGCCTCATTTCATCTCGGTATTCTAATTCTGTGTTGTTTTTTGTGTGCCAGTCATCGTCTAAGAAGTGTCAATTTATTCAGTGGATTTTTGTCTGTTTTTGGAGTTGCACCTCATATGGCGCTTTATTTTGATGCAGATTGTTACTCGTGGTTTTCAGTTTTAAGGCATTGTGATGCGTTTTGTTTTTTAATGGCGGCGAGCCCTTCATGGTAGAATGAGTTGAGGGAGATGATCAATTATCACCCCGCCTTGGAGCTAATTAAAGGCCTCATCTCCCAGCTCATCGCTCTACTCAGCACTAACCGAACTTCTCTCAAGGACACGCGAAAGTGATGAAGGGCTCCGCTCGGAAACGTGTAAACAAAAGCAGCGGCGCGGAGCTGACAGGCTGCCGCATCCTTGTGAAGTGCAGCCCATCATCAGTATCTGTCTGTGCACCTGGGAAACTGCTGTTTCAATCCAACATTGGCTCCCTTCATGGCCCGGGGTCTCTTTTAACTCAATGATCCTACGAGCCAGCTTGCATATCTATCTATAGAATTTTGGATCAGAAGCCCAGGCAGTTGTTGTGCAGCCAACAGAGGCATCCGGCTCGACAGATTTCCTCTGTGCTTATTTTGCTGCATCCCTTCCATGCACCTTTTTTACAGAACCGTACAGCATATGAGAGTATACTGGAGGTGGGAAACCATTGGTGTCACCTCCAAGGTTATGTTTCTGATTGTTGGATGTGTGTTTGTTTGCTAGCATAGGTATTTAAATTTTTTTGTCAACCGGCCTTACAGTAGGTTGAATGGGGTCATTTATAAAGCACTTGTTATTTTAGTCCCAGAAGCAAAGTTTAAAACATTTAAAAGTCTTTGTGTTTAAATATGTTATTAGCCCACTTGAGTGCTTCATGTAGACATCAGCTGTTTGGCCCTTTTTTGCCCAAATCACATTTTTGATTTAAAGTAATAGTTTGACAGTTTGTGTATTTTCTTTCTCTCTAAGACTTTGCTGAGAAGATCGATACCAGGCTAATATACGTCAACGACTGGCAAAAGTTGTTTAGCATAGCTAAGCTTTATCTTAGCTCACATTTACCACTATTGTTTGTTTAATCCGGATGCAACCTTCTACATATGGAGCCAAACATATGAATCAAATTGTGATGTAAAAACATGACTGGTCTCAGCTTTGACAGCACAAAATAGGAGCCAGAGGAAGTCATGTAGTTGCTGGTCTTGGGTTGAAGATCAGACATTGTATTTCATTGTAGATGATACGTCACTTACCACGAATAGCAGTCCATACAAACGCAAAGACACTCCACCACAGGCTACGTCTGGCTTAATTTGTTGTGGAAAAGTTGTTCCTTTCATTTATCTTTTGCATGTGTAATGAGGAGATTGAACTTGAGATGGACTGCAGCGAGCGAAAGGCCTGAATTACGTCCTTGCCAGACATTCCTTCCAAACTACAGTCTTCCAGCGTGGTCAGATAAAACTTTTTTTTGCCTGCAGATCACGGTGCCTGAAGAGCATTGCTGAACTCTGCTCAGCGTCATTTCCCCACAACCTGAATATCTTCGCTTGGCCTTTCACCCAGGCACTCCAGACATCAGTGGAGCTTTATAAATGCATCCCACCGGCCTTTTACGCTCGCATCTCTGACAGTGATGGAAGAAATGTCAAGCACAGACGTCAATATCACCTGGGTCTGCGAGAGTGGTTTTCTTCAGGGAGCCAAAAAAAAATGGATGAAAACATCAGAGCCCATCATGTTTTATTATAGCAGCGCGTTTAAGTGCAGTTCTCTACCTTTCTGTGTCAGCCAGGCTGGTTAGGTTGCTAGCAGGGCCGACTGGATGTCAGAGTGGTGCGGGGTGTGCCCTTGTTGCTCTACAATTACACAAACCTGTGTTGGTGCTCTTTGGCTGAGTAAAAGTCATAGCGTTGGACATCATGGGATATTTTATTCCTCAGTAGATTTAAAATGAAGACTATTTTGCACCTGTGGCACTCCAAGTGGAATGCATTTTGGAAATAATGCATAGCCTCACCAGTAATGATTTTAGGTAATTTTCACCGCTGTGACAATGTCATACCCAGGTTGAAATAATCAACAGATTGGTGTGAAAGCTGTGTCGTAAATGCCTCTGATTTTGCAGCTGTTGTTTTTTAAATTGTGCTCAGTAGTGACAAATGTGTTACCGCAGAGTAGATAATTATTTTGACAATTATGACAAATTGCGTAAAATAAAGACAATGTGTTGCTGTCGCTACACTGAATCATACTGCAACAGTTAGGTGTAGACTTTGATATTGTTGGCGTGAAGTGGCAGGGATGATTTGGGGATTTTTTATTTTTACATTTTCAGTTTGACCCACTGTTCACTGAGCTGTCAAAGAATGCCATGCATTTCCTGCACTATTTTAACCATCTAAGACATTTTCTCAAAGTCACCCTGCTATTTAAAGACTACAAGATAATCAGGTTTAATTACTCACTGCTCATTATACAACAAATTGTTCATGTCATGCCAAACATACTTGATACTCTGTTTTTTTTAATGCTTTACTGTTCATGACCAAAGAGCACCACAATGGCTTCCTGCGACCCGACCAAGAATCCTGGAAGGGCGCTTTGAAAGGAAGGAAGGAGCACAGAGCCTAACATTGTACATGTTTAAGCCCCACCTCTGTGGGGCAGAATGAAGTCATCCTGTAGTGGAGGATATGCTGGAAGCCTTAATGTAATTGTTATTCAATTGAGCACCAGAAGGTTTGGCTTTTCATCAAGATATCATTTTGGTGAATCCATAAATCCTATTACATTTTTGTGATGGCACTGTAATCCAGCATAACTGGATGTAATAACTATTCATGGTTAGGTTTTATATACAACCATCTCGCCACATGCGCTTGGAAGTTATAGGTCTTAGAAAAGATGGCCTTTAGCCATTGTTTGCTTATTTTCTCCTTCCCCTCCATCTGGGAGCCTTCTTTCCACTCCCAATGGAGTCTGTTGTGTTTGTTGCTCGATTTGCTTTTTCTGGCTTTGCAGCGGAACATCAGTCACATGATTCTACCAGGTCACAATTAGCCTGCAGACTAGTGCTGCAGCCCTGGTCCCTGGGGAGTTGTAGACACGTGTGTGTGTGTGTGTGTGTGTGTGTGTGTGTGTGTGTGTGTGTGTGTGTGTGTGTGTGTGTGTGAGAGAGAGAGAATTGGCATTTTTTTTTTCTAAAATCAGTAGCTCTGCCCTCTAAACTATGCAAATTTTGGCTGTAACCAAATAGTTATTTTTACATCACAATACAGCATACTGTAGAGGTCATGGAGATCTGATTTCCCTTTTTTATCTCTCTCTGCGTGGGAGTGCAGGCTGTTGTTTTTGTGTCACACTGCAGGAGGCAGCCAGACTTCCGTCTTGCAAACAGAGCTGCCCTGTGATCTGACTGCTCACCAGGAAACTGAACACTTCCATTTCTTCTTAGTGATATTCCAGACTTTCATTTCATTCTGTGAATGAGAAACAAGTCCATGAAACAATGTAGTTGCAATGATGCTCTGCTGCTTTTTTATTTGCTACAGTTCAAATGAGCTGTTGTTGTGACAGGAACGCACATAGAGAAAGAAACCCTATCTGGAGTTGTTTGGTGGAAAATAAGGAATGGCTTGCTTGCTCTGGGATTAAGGAAGTTCTCCCATCCTGTCAGGAAGTGTTTACAACTTTGTGACATTCCCTTTTAACTTGACAAGTCTGTGCTCGCCCCTCTGTGTGTAGGCTGGCTGTTCTGGCTGCCGCTTGCTTGCTAAAATGTAACCAGGGTTAATGTTCTCGGCTGTTTAGACATGAGCAATCTAGATGTCGGAAATAGTGACAAATGGTGGCTGCACATAGCTGTTGCATGCGCCACCGAGGGCTGTTTGTGGCAACAGACTGATGATTGTGTGTGTGTGTGTGTCCCCCCCTAATATTGCCTCTCTAGCATATTGCTATCCTATGAGAGGTGGGAAGCCACATAGCAATGGCAGCGGTGTGGGACTCCACCCTGAGCGCTCACTCAATTGTCAGTGTAGGCGACGTTCAGGGGCCTCGGTGCATCCTCCCCACACGGAGGCTATCTGAGGCCGCAGAGCTTCCAGCCTCAATCAAGACGGCCTCACATCCAAATATGTAGCTTTAACAGCCCGACTGTGGCTTGTTTTTCTCCCTGCTTTCTAAATCACTCTCCCAAAATCAAAGCCTCCATCCCAGTGGATCTCCTCGTGTTGTTTCATGAAGCCCTAGTTTCCTAATTGTGTCAGTTTCCATCCTATAGGAGCTGTGGTAAACAATAATGTTTTCGCTTTTGCGTTGTGGTAGCAGCATCATGGGGGAGTGGAATGCATGTCCACAGTATGTATCAGCATGTTTGCTAACAACTTCATTATTCCTTTTTTCCTTTCAGCCGACTATACCTCATTCTCAAATAAAAAAAATAATAATACAATAATTGTAACTGTAGTGATGAGGAAAATTTGTGTAGCCCACGCCGAGTACAAATCGCTCATTCACAGGGGCGGGGGATTATCATATTTATAAAATACCAACATTCCATTGTAGCGCCTGCATTATTATAGACTCTTGTGCCGCACATGTAGCAGAAACACTGCCAATAAATCTATCACAGAGAGAAGGGGCAGAGGAAGGAAATTGGATTTTGTCAAGCGTGTCGACAAGTACTTAATCTTGAATATCTGTTGCATATTAAGAGCACCTTCAGAGGGTGCAGCCCATGGCCCCCTCCCCTTTCTCTACTGGGGGTCTTAAGTGGCTGTGTGGCGTGTGTTTCAATGAAGGAGGTCCTTAGGGACAAGTTGGGCTGCTTTTTGTGCTTCACTGCCTTGGGTGCTAAAGGAAGATGCAGTCGTTCATCAGAAGAGGAGGGCAGCAAGAGTGGGAATTTATTGAAAAGGTAATTTAGCAGTTTAAAAAGGAATGGACCCCCCGTCCATGCGGGGCACACAAGTGCAGTTTGGTTTAGTGTTGTTCTGATACTGAAGATGCCTGTTTTACACATCTTCTCACTTTACAGCTTTACAACATATTGACGGTACAGCGAGGGCATGTACAGCAGACCCATTAGCAGCTCATGTGGATGTTTTATGAGCAGTAATTCAAAACAATAGTTGTGCCCGTTGACCTTTTTCAAGGTCAAACGTCAGCTGAACAAATCCTGTCAGAAAAAGAGTTGAGCAACAACAATGCAAGAAGTTCATTTTGTCTTGAGGGCTGGAGCTATTGGGTTGTTCTGGGATGCCACAATGTAGTGTTCTTGGATGTTACATATGCTTTTAAGCAGATAATAACATCCACATGCACTACAAATGCAGATCCAGACATTATAGGAGGGATTCTGTTAAATCTCCTATTGATATTTACCAAAGTAATACCAAAGAGATGAGAGAGGCAAAACATCCGCAGTTGGTGAATCCAGAATGCTGCTCAGGGATGTTGAGAATACAGCGGTAGACACAGCTTATTTTCCCATTTAGGAAAAAGCTTTAATAGCAAAAGATATGAAAATATGATTAGCAGCATATTGTCTTCTCTGTTAATGTGATGCTGACTCATGACGCTACCTAGTTTTTGTGAGACAAGATATTGTATGTTCTATGTTACTAGAAGTTTTCCAGTAGGAAAGACCGCTATCGTGTTTATATCAAGTTTAAATGACATCTGAATCTGTCGTATTTGTAACTTCTTGAAGGTCTCAGGATTTTTTTGGTGTGAAATTTCTAGGAGTTCACCGTGATTGCCAGAGACCTCTTTCGTAATCATTTGTACAGACTGAATGTCTTTGGAAAGTCTGATTTGAACGATCCTTGACTAATGAAGACTAGATATCCTACTACCTCACTGATTGAGAGCTAGTCCACTAATTACTTTATTTTATTCATTTATCTATGCAACCCATGCACACACATACCTGATTTGTGAGTGCACATGTGCAGTGTTGTGACCCCAGTATACTGGACTATAGGTGCTGTGAAAGCCTCATAATGCCCAGCATCCCATACACACAGTGGTGATGTGTGGACTATCCAGCTGGACGTAATGTGTTTTTATGCCCATTTCCATTCAATCCTGTTATGGCTCCACTATTTTATGTATTGCTGAGTTTTTACCCACAAGTGTGGTGCAGGTTATCAGCGTCGCTGTCGCTGCATCTGGAAGCATTCCCATGCAAGTCATGATCAACAACAGGCTAAATCAGTTGTGCCAAAAGAACCGGCTTCACCCGGAAAGCCGCCCCACATGGGTAAGAGTGGAGAGATCTGAAGAACCAGCATTTAATGTGGTCTGAATCTGAAAGGGGATGGTGTGCAATACATAAGTGTGAGCCGTTCTTTGAACAGCACAGGGACACATGTGAAACGGATGGCTGAGCACATTGTTGTACAAAGGAGAATGCTAACCCTAACACACATGCAGTGGAGTATATGCTGCAGTTATATTCTCTACATTCTGATGTTGCTGTTATGGTGGTAGTACAGGAAGTCTTTTCACACGCCTTTGTCTGTTTTTCGACTAATCATCAGGTCATGCACGTTCTGAGGAGGTCTGTGCTTGCTTTAGTCTTGTTGTGAAGTCAGTATTTGTTTGCATTGATTCACAAGGACGAGCGTGCTTGCTAACACTGAATTGCTGCTCTTGAATGATTCTCCAATTAGCCTAAAAGCAAAGCAAATTAATATACCTGGAAATAAACAGAACTTTTTGCTCTCGGCGTGGGGACTGCGGTAGCTTGTGACTGATTGTGAAAAGGCGTCTTTATAGCAAATATAGTAATTTGATTAGCTGCCTCTGCAGACTCCTAAGTAGGCCTTTAGAGGAGGCACATCACTCTTCCAGGCTCGTAGAGGCTGGAGCTCAAGCAGTAGCCGTGTTTCTTTAGGAACGTTTCAATAAAGTTTCATTAATGTCAGGTCTGTATGGTGGGAAATGCAATCGTGCACTGTCTCTCCTTTGGAGGCGAAGCCAATTTTCCGTCTGCCTAATCTGTTTGGTCGAGCCCAGCAGGGCAGCGTCTTCACAAGGGGGCTTCAATGAATTGTAACCAGATTTGCGCTCTCTTTATAGAAACACAAAAGTATCTTATTGATAGTAACTGCATTATGTCAACAGAGAAGCTGTGATCATGCTTGCTTAAATATATTGCCTTGAGGGAGTGTTTCTTGCCAGTATGTTCTTTCTAGAAATCTGTTGCCAAGTTATCTTAGGATGACTACACACTGCACACATAGCGTTCATCCTATGTTTACAGACAAAGATAAAGTGGAGGAGCTATCAGCAGAGGCACTGCGGTGATGCTCAGCTTGCTGAGTTTGGGTTTTACATGAACGTTTGAACAGTTTTCCATCCAATAGGAGTAAACATACTTTATGCATGGCAGCTCAAAGATAAAATAAAAATAGTGTCCCCCTATCTTTTTGTCTTCTCTCACCCCACTTCTTTAAAGTGGCTTTATGTCCTCCCAATAGTGGCATGCTTTCTTTTTTTTGTCCCGCTAAAGAACAAAAGAGCAATAGCAGCAAAAAAAAACGCCTTTTGAAATGCCTTAATGCAATTGAGCTGCTAAGCACTGAGTTGTATTAGGTTATCAGTGGCTGAAATCCCTCGTGGTGTGAGACATAAATCACACACGTCAGCCCTCTTTTTTTCTTTCCCCCCCCCTCCTCTCATTCTACAGCCTGCTGACTTTTCTGGCAGTCTCAGGGGGGCTTCAACCTTGACTAGCCCGAGACGCGTTCAATCCTTCCTGGACAAGCCATGACATTAATATTATATTCCTGTCTGCACTCATTCAGCCAGAGTGAGATTAGTCTTTATTTTCCTCTATGTATGTCTAAAGGCGTTTATCTGCTAATCGCTGGGTGGAATTGCCTGGCTGGTACATTGCATTTGCTTCTGGTTGTTAATGGTTCTTAAGTGGACATGTGGCTGGCTTAAAATACGCAGACATAGAGAAATGTTGCAGCCTATTTTCAAATTATTATTATGACCAAATCTACTAAATTTCAACTATCTGGGCTTCTGAATTTTGAATTATATTGCTCCTGATTATCCGACGAGCCAGCCCAAACCCATTTTCTCTCCATTAGGAGTGCAGGAGGAAAATTGTGGCCGATATTTTCTCACTTCTAATGGAAGTCTGAGGCCAAATCGAATTGCAATCCTTCAAGGCCCAGCATCGTCAAGTTCTAGCATCGAAAGCCAAAATGGCAGGTGCCTGTTATCGTCCCCCTCCTTCGCTAATGTGTCCCCTCTGTTCCTGCTGATTTTGAAGTCGGCTTCATTGCCCGAGAGCTGCAGTGCATTTCAAGAAGTTGCTCTCTTCGTTTGCGAGCTGCCACAGCTCTCTGTCAGGTGTAAGACATGGCCAGCCTGGGATCTGAGCTGTGGAATGAAAGTAATTGAGAGTGTTCTCTCTCTCCATGCTGCACACCAGTGAAGGACCCAGCTACCACGGGGACATGGCCTAAGCCTCTGCGATGGCTTTGAGAGATTCATATAGGCTTACAGCGCGGCTTAGCAAAGACCTGATATATTGAGGCACTGCAGTCTTGTGCTGAGGGGGAATTTTGCTTTCATGACAAGTGTGGCTTGGCTGCAGTCCTGACACACCCTGGTATGCCACAAGGCAGATGGTGTGTCCCCAGGCGACGCTGCCGCTCTCTAGCACCCCTCCTGCTGTCGAGTAGCCATTAGTACACTGGGACAGGAAGGACACATTGGAGCAATTTGGAAATATTAACCACCTCCTCCACCCAAACATGAACTAGGCTGCAGGGGCTGCGTGATGGTGCCTTACAGAGACTGAGTCTGTTGATGGAGATAGTTGATGGTTCAAATCCTGAGATGCTCAGGAAGGACCTGTGTAGGCTAAACTTAATTACTCTGCTGCCTGCTAATGGGTGACAATATAATATTGCAGTTGTACACATTACAGCTTTGTGAAGGCATGACGCACTGGGAAGAACTGATACCCATGCAGCTGAGCAACTCCCCCTTCATAAAAATATACCTGGCAAACAAACAAGTCCTGTTAGTCACCTATATTACTGCAATGTGGAGCTATGTTGTAACACAATTGCCCAATAATTCTAAATTAAAGGGACAAAGCAAGAGGCAACATGAACAACTACTGTTTGTTTCATTTTTATTCAACAGTTGTCAGGCTGGTAACTGGTTTGCCATCAGCTTAAACGAAAATAAAATGTGACTGTCCCTGCTGACTGGAATAAGAACATGAGCCAGGTACTAAACCGAGCTTTGACTGCCCAACTGGGAGCTAAATACACACATGCCTGGAAAATGTAAATCCTTCTTTCTTTTTTTGTGTAGCTGTTTGATTACAAGCCTTTGCAACCTTATTTTGGACACGGCACAGGCACCGTAATTAAGATAGTCACATTGCTAGCAGCCCTATATGTTTTCCTTAAATCAGACCAACTGAATTTGAAGTGAGACATATTGATTTTTATAATTGACTATTGTCTTGACAGAATGTTTTAAGACTAAATAATGAAAAAGCACATTCTAAATACTGACTCAGCCTCTGCAAAGGTCATTTTTAAAGAGCGGCCAAGATCCACTTGTGACTGATTGCAGACTCCTGTTTTTCATTTAGAGCACCAGCTGATTTGATTCAGCCTGATTTTGATTGTTTGGGATTGCAAAAATGCACATATATTAGAGTTCAAGTGAAGTGTTTTACCTTATTTGCCCTCTAGAACCATGCCACTTCAGACATTACCAAAAAAATAAAAAAATAAACCACTAAAAAAATAAACCACTACCATAAATGGCAAAGATGTTGCATATCAGGCCCAAAACTAAAAGTGAAACTAAGCTTTGGTTCTTATCCATGAATGCATCCCTCTGTCTGTTTCAATCAGACATTTTCATCACACACCCTGCCCTTTATTTGTCCTCCATTATGTCAACAGGAAAGGCAAACGATGATGTCATATGTTTGGAGTGGCTCCACACGTAACTCAATAAGTTACTGCCATTATTTCCCGAAACATGTCCAAGCATCCTTTGGCTCTTGAAGGTGCATGAAGGCGGTAGAGTCTAAGGTGTGAGCTCTGCTAAAAACCTAACCTGCTAAACCTCACGGTGGGCAAATATCTTAGCCACTGCGGTCACCTAAAGCTGTTCGAGAGAATGTAAGAGGCAGCATTTGGAGTGTTTTATCACATTTGTGGGCTCTGGTCTCAAAGCTCGAGCCACTCTGCTACAGTATGTGGACTGCAGTGAAATAGGCTCTGGCCTTCATCCCTCCCATTTAGGTGATTCATATGTTTTTTTGGGGGGGTTTCTTGAGGGTTACTTACTCTTAGGCTTGGGCTGTGTTTGCAGTGACTGTATCTGAAGTGGATTTGGCACACGCTATGATGACTGATGGCTGAGTTTCTATGCAACAAGGTGTGAGGTAGTAATGATGACACTGTAGCTGGAGTGCATAATATGCTGAGGGTCTCTGGGGCAGCAAAGATGTTGCTAATCTGAATGGCTGAATTTCAATTACAACTTGTGAGTGAATTATGTATATTTCTGTGGCACAAAAAACAAACCAGGAAAATGTTTGCATTGGATTCCCCCCCCCCCCCCTGCTTGAAGCCACAGAAGCAAAACATTTGAGGAACCCATAATTATGCTGTGGCACAAGGAAAAAAAAGTTATTTTCCCCAAAACAGATGGAGAGGGAATATTGAGGAAGGTGGATTTAACACACCGTAGCTGCTATGAGAAACATCCGCGGTACTTACTTCCCTTGCTATTATTGCTAATCCATGTATAGTGGAGATGATTTGTGCAGGAATATACCAGCAAGCATTGCTCTGTCACTAAGCGGCTTACACATTATCCTGACTGAACTTTCAAGCATATAACAACTGGAAACTTTTCAAGACAACTTTCTTTTTTTTTGGTGCGTTAAATGATACTTGACCTCGATCGTGTGTGTGTGTGTGTGTGTGTGTGTGTGTGTGTGTGTGAGAGTCTCACGGGTGGCCTGCGTAATGGGTTTGCTTCTGGAAAAGCAAAACCCTCTGTGGCAAAGATGGACAGTGGTTGTTCTCAAGAAAGCGGGCGAGTAAGAGGCACAGCGTGGCGGGCACGAGGCTCGTTCCACCTCTGTCGGCCCCGCCCGACCCCGTCCGCCAGATGAGTGATGAGCTTGTTTTACAATGAGACCAAATCCCTCCCTCTTACACATGACTCATAGGGTGTACCAGTCATGTACGTGTTTACATGCTCGCTTCGGTGTCAGCATGAGCGTTTCCTTATTGGTTTGAAACCCATGACTAAAATGTTTCCAAGTAACCGAACAAGCGGTCGGTGCCCTTCTCCTCTGACCACTGATTGGCAGGACTAGACTGGACTAGACTGTCAGGAGCCACAACAGAGGAAAAAGTCCCCCAGTCACACCCGCTCCCTCATTATCCAAAGTCCAAGTGGACGGATGGCTCAGATGGTCGTCTTCCCTTTCAAAGGGTAGAGCTCTCCTTTTGAAGCGGTCTCCTGGTAGATGAAGCAAACATTTCAAGGAAACAAATATCCCCCCCAAGGCACTATAGACGCGGACTGCTGCTCCGCTCCCTAAAGGTTTGAGCCGTATTTCTGAGTCCCAGGACGTTCACCTAATTGCCATCTACTGCACAAAATGCTCAGCAAAAGAGCACGACTGCAATTAGCCATGGCTCACTGCCAGCTCGGCATAAATCTACCAAATAGTTTCTCCTCAGAAAGTTGAGCAGTTGCGGTCTTCTTTCCTCTTCTTCTTTCCTCTTCTTTTGAAATGTAGGCCTGTCGTATAATTAGGCCGACCGGCAGTAGCAGAGAGCGTGCTGTAAGGCTATAAGCTGAGGCATTGTGGTGGTGTGCTGAGGCATACGGAGGGTGGGGGGTTATTTATGTATGCATTTTTCCCTTTATGTTCCGGCCTCCCTCAGTGGATATCACTTGGTCCTGTCGTGTTCTGGGCCTCGGCAGTATCCGTCTTGCAACTCTCCTAACACTTACCCATGTTGTATTGTTTAACAGAGTAGCAAAATGAATTCCCTTCTTGATATTTAACTTTTTTCCCCCCTTTCTACCTCGATCTCACCTTTCCTTGTTTTGTTTTTCTTGTGCAGCCCATTATCCTTGAAGACTACGCGGACCCTTTCGATGCTGAGCAGGCTGGTGGAACTCAGACCAGTACGGAAAAGGTGACGACCGAGAACGATGGCTACATGGAGCCGTATGAGGCCCAGAAGATGATGGCAGGTAGATCAGTTTTTTGATTTCATGTCACCCCGCTGCCCCTGTCCACCTTCACACCTTCAGTAATGGCAGGATAAAGGATAAAGTACTTGATTTGTGTCTTAGCTATGATTTCATAATGTTTATCCTCGTGGAGCATTAATTAGTATGCAGTGTGATTTGGCCATATGTTTATTAATGAACAGGCTTCGATGGCCGAACGCAGGTTTACATGACGGGTGCAGCAGAGCAAAAATGACCTGTGTCACACGAACGATGTCAAAAGCAGATATTTTGCCTTCAGAAATCATACAAGACCATAAGTGATTTAAAAACACGCCTCAGTGGTCCAACGAAGAGAGAGTAGTTTTTTTTTTCAAAATGTTTTCCTCCTGCTAAACTGTGTGCATGTGGAGACGGCCAATTGCTGGGATTTCCAGGAAGGGACAACAATTGCTATGTGCTAACATAAGAATTAAAGCTGAACCACATTCTCCACACGGCTTTGTCACAGCGCTCATTCATTCTGTGGCGAGGTGAGCACAGCAGGGACAAAGAATGTGCAGAAAGAGAGGAGAGATGATGAACACTGTGTAGAAAACAAAACATGTGGCGGCTGTTTTCCTCTCCGAACCAGACTTTAGTACTAACGAAAGGAATGTTTTCATGGCTGTCAGACCTCAAGTGGCTGTTTCTGGAACTTTGATGAATACAAGTTATCAGTACACAGTCATACCATCTACAATATGCAGATACCTTTCGCCCTCCCTCACATGATACTGTGCTCTTATAGACACACACACACACACACACACACACACACACACACACACACACACACACACACACACACACACACACACACACACACACACTCTCACTCTCACTCACTCACTCACTCACTCACTCACTCACTCACTCACTCACTCACTCACTCACTCACTCACTCACACAAAGGCAGGACATGTCTCTGTCCCTCATTGGCAATTTTCTTTTAATGGGCCTCCAGACAATCTCTTGTTTTCATCTGTCTTACTGTTTTGACCTCTGGCCCAGTCAATGCTTCAGCTGAGTACAAAATCTGAAGATTTATCGCATCTCTCAGGTGGAGGAATCTTTTAAGAAAAGATAAATCTCAGCAAGGCCTTTGTGGTACTACTTGAATCTTGAATTGATTCCAGTTTTTTTTGGGGTGCTTTTTTACTTCAACTTGACAGTTCTTCATTTGACTCTTATTGACAAACTAAACTTTGCTGGCAGCAATTGTCTGTCTTCTTTTTTTTTCTTCCTTCTGGTTGCTCCTGTCTTTGAACCCTGAAGTGGAGTTGTTTTCAAGCTCCCTGCTTTTATCCATCATATCTATTGATTGCAACTTTTTGTCTGCTGTTTTGACTGAGCCGGCGGGGTGTTGTTTTAAATAGAGCTGTTAGTGGATTTTTTTGGCTCTACTGTCATCTTTTTAATATTCATACTCATCCAAGAACTTATTCCACGGATGAGTGTTTTCACAAGCACTAAATAATGCATTTCATTCGAACATTCTGACATTGATCGGAGGACTGGCATTATTTGAAAAAGGTACATTTAACAATATTTGATACGTTCACCTGCAAACAGAACAAGTTCGTGAAATGTCTCCAGAACAACTCTATCAATTGTGTGTAAGTAGCTCAGATGGGCTATATTGATGACTGAGTTTGAATGTATTATTAATCATGCTCATGGCACCCATAATACATAATAATGATCAGGGAAAATCTAAAAGTATAATTGTGGGAAAACTCAAATATTATGTTTCACTGGTTCATTATTTGTCGCACATGTAGTGCTGATTTTCTTTCAACATGTATGCATCCAGGCCAGAAATACAGAGCATGAATGCTCTTTTTCAGCAACACCGTCCTCCAAATACACACATTCACACGTGGCTGCTGCCCAGTTCAGCCCCACCAGTGCAGTTGGGGGTTAAGTGCCTTACCCAAGGGTACCCCAATGATGTAATGAGGGTCAGGCGCTGCTCTTTCACATTCTCTCACTGTCCAAGGCCAGATGCATGCACCGATACGGTCAGTATGCTGATGTGGATATAGAGTAATTGCTGCATCCCTCATTCTGACAGCATATTGGTCAGGCAGAACTGCCCACTCAGAATGTAGCTGGCCAAAAAGGAGAGAGAGGATCCATAGCAATGGGCTGCTGCACTGAAGCAAAGTAAGGACCAAACCGCTCATGAGATGCTAGCCTCTTGCATCTCTTTCTCTCTTTCTCACTCTGGCAATATTGCTCTCTTTCATCTCCTTCACTCACCAAGCAAGACAGTGTTTTTGTTCTCAATGACAAGCTGCACCGTTTCCTTCAGCTCTCAGACTGTTGCAGTGGCCGCAGCTTCCAACAACCTCTTCCCGGCATTTGCTTTCACAGATGGGTGCAGATGGACACAAAACTCCAAACCAGCCGAAACAACAGAAACTTTTCTATTTATGGTTGTCAGAGCAGGTTTTTAATTTACCACCAGCCAAATTCACATCATCTATATATAACGGTTAGTCTGCCTCCCCATAAAATGGGTTATAGCTGTCTCAACTTGTAAAATTCAAAGGTGTGTAACTGATAGTTTCTCCTGAGAAGTGTTTCCAATTAATTCTAAGAAGTATAGACTGAGAATAAATCAGACTGCCTGACGTTTTTAGTTTGTCTTCACGGACGACCTTTTCCATTTCAAGTTTCAACACAAGATTTACTTTGAGCTGCTGTCGGCTAGGATCTCACTTAACAGGCGCACTTGCACACCCTCACACACTGCTGTGCCAAATATGTTTTTTTATTTTATTTTTTCAAGATCAATCGCAGTAATTGAATACTACTATGGATATTTATAATTTCGTACATAAGAGGCTTGATATCAATCTTGAATATTAACTTGCGTAATCTCAGTTTGAAGCTCATATTCCATGTTTTCTGACACGTACGGAGCCATTTGTATGTCATAACCTCTTGGAAATGGACACCTCAGATGAGTATCTTTAGCTGAGTAATCACTTGTGGTTGTGCACTGCACTTAGCAAAGATTAGGGGATGACCAGACAGCCGGTACTCTATAAAGCAATATTGTGATTAAGCTGATTCTATGGAGTGAATATTTTCCACAACCCTCTCATTTACAGATACTTATCCAGAGAAAATTGTGGCAATTTTGTTTTGGAATCGCAGTGATGGAGTGTGTATGGCATATAGCCTCTATACGTATTGCCACTGTAGGTTACTGTAAATCTTTTGAATGCAAAGATTTTTCTTCCAAACCTAAAGGTTGATGAGCTCAATTTGTACAATGATGCAGCAGAAGGCACAGGTGCTTCCTGTACAAGCCTCTGAATAGCAGGTATGAGGTCAGGCTGTGCTCATATACTGATTTAGAAAAGGCTTTTCACATTCCTCTGCTCTCTCCCTTGCATTTTGCATGTTATGAGCCATTGCAGTCTCATGAGTTAAACAACCTGATGGGTTATTACGCTTTAGCGTCTATTCACTGCAGACAATGTGATCTCCAAGCTACAGGAAGGCTATTCATTTTCTCTAGAGAACAAAAGGCTTGTTGCACAAGAAAATCCAGTGGCCATAAACGGCCAATCAGATATCTGCGCGTCCTATTTCTGCTGCTGATGTCATTCCATTCACTGAAGTGTGAAATATGTAAGAAGCTCTTTAAAGTATTTCAAGGCGACATATCCCCTTTTAGTTTATTGTCTACAACAGAGGAAATTAATTTCAAGGCACACTGTTGTTGAAAGCCAACGGACCCAAATGAGATCGCTGCAAAAGATACAACAACAGTGTGTCTCACAGGATTTTTATGAGACTATGACTATGACCCTATGGGGGTCTGACAGCATGCTACCCCCGAAGAAAAGTTTGTACATTGTAAAGTTGGATGCATCAATATGGTGCACTCTGAGAGCAAAATGAAGAGGCTAGATTTTTGAACATCTTTGTGCTCTTGGAAACATTGTTGTGCCCTTGTTCTTGCAGTGGTGGAATGTTACGAAGTACATTTAGGTTACTCAAGTACTTATACAAATATTGAGGTACTTTGAGTATTTTACATTATATGTATTTAGTTTAGTTAGTATTAGTAAGTAACTTAGTATTTATTAGTTACCAGTTAAGCTGCTTTGCAGATTCAGATTGTTAATACAAAATATATATCAACTAATAAACTTGATGTATTATTAAGTAGTATAGCCTAATTATTAATTATATATTAAGTAGCTGACGTTAGCTCCACCTTTACCAGCTGCATCATTACAGTGATGAACACATTAATGAATCAATATTTATATAAATAAGTAAATTGGCCTACAGTACATGTGTTATTTTTATTTATTTTATTTTAAATGTAAGCGTGACATAATGAGTAGGCTATACTTTTAGGCTAAGAGTAGACCAATACTTTTGGTACTTTTAAGTATAATTTGGGACAAATACTTGCAGGACTTTTACATGCAACAGAGCACTGTGCTCCGGTAAATCATTGAATCATTAACACGTTGATTGTGCAGATATGAATGGTGATGACATGGCAAAAAAAGAGGGTGAGTGGGTGAGAACAAAGTGACCAAGTAAGCGGCTTGATTTATTATTATTCTTTACAAAAGGTCACATGTTTTTCAAGAAGTGTACAGTTGAATCATGTTGAAACCAGATGTGCTATTTTGAAGATACAATTATAATTCCTTGATTACACAACATTCACGCCGTAGACACACAAACACATACACTCGACCACATAGTGGGAGGTGTGTCAAGGCCTGAGGGGAAAAGTGCCACAGCCGTTTACATAACAGAGTATGCGCTCCTGCTGTTTGTGTGTGTCTGTGTGTTTTTAGAGTGCTTGTTGGCACTCACACCTGTGTGTGTGTGTGTGTGTGTGTGTGTGTGTGTGTGTGTGTGTGTGTGTGTGTGTGTGTGTGTGTGTGTGTGTGTGTGTGTGTGTGTGTGTGTGTGTGTGTGTGTGTGTGTGTGTGTGTTTTAACTGAAGCGGCTGGTGCTCGTGTGTGTGTGTGCGCTCCATTGCTCTCTCCCAAGAGCCATCCTTAGTGAGCTTGAGTCGACTGATTTATGGCCCTGCTGGAGGGGCATGTCACGACTTCCTTAACCTGAAAAGCCGGCCCCCGCGTAAGCTGCTCCACACTGACTGCGGGTCGAGGCTCCACCTGCAGTTATGAAAAGACATGTGCACAGCCACTCTGTCTTTACTCTCTAGTGTTTCCTGCATGTGTTTTCAGAGTGCCTCGAATGTTTGTCATGTCTACACGCGTCAGCGGCGGCATGTGCTATCATTGGTATCCATGTAAGTCTGTGTCAGCCTGAGAGAGGGCATTTCCCCCCTCATTGTGAGCTGATCGTTTGGCTTGTTGAATTCATGTATAGAAAATGTATATCTTGCATTTGGGTCCACGTCTTTGAATGTGTGCAATGTCTCGGCATTGCACACATTTATTTTGTATTACCTTTTGTCTCTTTCACACATAGAAATACCCACAGATATATTCTCACACACACACACACACACACGCACACGCACACACACACACACACACACACACACACACACACACACACACACACACACACACACACACACCTCAGTTGTCAGCATGGCCATTCCCTGCATACCTCGACACAAGCAGCAGCACCTTCTCACAAGAGGAGCCGGAAAAGAAAAGCTTGAATCAACTTTTGTCATGTTACTTTATCTGCTCCACTTGACTCCCACACACATTGTTGTAGCTGTTCAGACTTGCTACACTGACAAGTACAATGGGCTGGGCTAGTACTGCGGGGCAGGGTGTGCGTCAAGGCATTTCTCAATGAACAAGCTCTGGTCGTCATACTCTCCAATCAGCCAGGCAGGCAGACGACCATGTGAGAGTTTTCCCACAGTGCAGTGGGGGCATGTTGTGCAAACGGCTTGAATGACTGCTGAGCTCTCCCAAACAAACACACTGCAGTCCAGTCCACTTTCCAGTCCTCAAGCCATAGCTACGCCACTGCACCTGAAGTGTGTGTGTGTGTGTGTGTGTGTGTGTGTGTGTGTGTGTGTGTGTGTGTGTGTGGAGGGGTGTGTGGAGGGGTGTGAACGTGCGTGTGGGGTATCAGACAAAAATAAACCCTCCGGTGTGAAATACTTTACGGCAGTGGTAAATTTATTACACACAGTGTCAAAGTTGAAACCTCAATTTGTCCTCATCCCATCTTTCAGGTCTTGATCCGTCATTTAGCGGCAGCGGAGTTGTGCAACATGCCTGTGGGGCAGGACCTTGATGTTTTCCATAATAGTTGACTCATGGTAGATGGGTGTTCGCTATTCCTCTCTTTCTTTCTCTCTGCCTGAGAAATGTGCTGGGAAATGTCTCGGGGCACTGGCACCTCCTGCACCACACTCCCAATGATGTGGAGACGAGCAGTCAGTGCCAAGTGATGAGTCATTAGCAATGAAGTTGATTATTTCAATTACTCATGATAGTGTGGCGCTGAGCCTCCTGTTGGCTCCAAAGTCCAAATGCCAGGAACAAATTATACAAATTACCATACATGTTCAGAGGTGGGGACACCGGAAGAGGGATGACGAAGGGAAAGAGAAAGGGAAAGTATAGTAACATAAGACCAAAAGGTGGTGGAAAAAAATAACCATCTGAGAGACTGGCCAAGATTAAATCAGAAAAGTCAAGAGAGAGACCCAGAGGCGGAGGGAAAACAAAGCCATGTTACAGCAGCCGTGGGTTAGTTTATGGGGACAAGTAAAGAGTAAAGAACGGAGGCATGGTGTGCTGAATGGTTTCCATCTCCTCCTCACTCACTCACTCACAAGAGTGACAACTCACCCCAGGCGACGGCAGGTACATGTGGTGCTACATTTCTTGGCCTGTAACCCTGCTTTTATGGCCCAGAGCTGTGACTCAAGGCATATCCGGAGCATGCACCCACAGTGGCACTTCTCAAAAGTGCTTTTTTTTCCCCCTTTCTTTTTTGCTATTCTTGAGATCTGTGCTATTAGTATGTTACATTTGGTTTAATGTCTTGGTAGTATAGCAAACAATAACTGTGCAGTAATCCTCTCATTAAGCAGGGTTGTTTAATTACCTCAGCAACACATTTATGCATTACTCTCGCTTATTACAGGCAGCTTTAAATAGGCACAGACTGCAAGGCCAGTAGCTGAAAACTGGACAGGGAAGTGAATAATTAACACCTCCTCTTTCCTCTCGCGCCTCACATCATCTCCCTTTTTAAAGGGTATTTGGGTCCTTCGACCAGCTCGCCACTGCTCTTTTTCCAGCTCAAATGATGCTTTGCTAAAAATAACACCAACTTTCGATCTTGTCTTAAACTATCTACAGACAATGTTAGAGACAAAAAAAACATGGCCCCAAGTTTACAACTATTTACATAGCTACAATAATGTTATTTTTAAGATGTTCCATTCATTACAGGGTGTTTATGTATTTAACAGAAAACAGTCCACTGTTCCTCCACGTCTATGCCCCATTGGGTGGTTGCCACATTTAGTCAGAGGCACGCTCCCCACTTGTCACGTCTACATGATCCCATGAGAAATGACTGACAGTTATTACACACTGATCTGACAGGGTGGTACTGAGTACTGCAAAACCACTGCGCCACAGTGCCAGAGCTGGTGTCAGGTGGTCTTTTTATTTTATTTTTGGGCTTGGTGCTATTGTTGGAGTCCTATTATTTTAATGTTTAAAAATAATCTTATCCGCTAAATTTACAGTGTAATTAAGCAGAGCTAGTGAACAGAAAAGTAACGAGATCCCTCTGGAGTGATCCACAACTTTTGGAGCGGTGCTGCAGTTTAGTTTAGTTTGTTTGTAAGACAACTCTGTAATGTTAGCAAACAATGATTTATTTCAAGACTCTAAGTGCGATGATTTATGATGTAATTGTTAATTGTGGCAGGCAGGCCAAAGAGAGGAAACGTCTTTAATATACTATGTTCAGCGTAATGTGCAGCATAGTTTTTGCGGGTGAATAAAGAATTGTGGTCGCTATTGACAGTGAAATGGCTGGTTTTAAAAATAGTGGGTTTGTGCAGGATGTAACAATGCCGTGCAAGTGACGATTCTAGTGACAATCCTCTCAGATCAATCGGTGGTCTGCAGGGTTTTAACTTTGCCTTTCTTGTATCAACTCAGCTCGCCTGGAACTTCAACTGAGGTGGTACCAAAAAAGGCACCAGGTACTATCCACACAACTCTTGCTCATGGAAAACCAAAAGAAGAGCGAGTCGAGTTGAGTAGACCACACCATGCAGAGGAAATGCGGCATTAAAACCCCTAACGTCAGTGAGCACAGTTTTCCTGCTTTCCTTGGTTGTGACTCAGCATCACATCTCACCTCATTAACTGTTGTTGTGGGAGGAACTGAAAACCAGTCAAGACCTGACAAAGAACCACAAGTCGACTTTGTGTAATTGCTCTACTACCGTACGCAGCACCAATATCCACTTCAGAGAAAAGAGGTGTAACTTTGGGATGCTCAGTGGCCAGAACAAGAAGAATGAGGTTGTACTGCTGTCACTGCTTCGTTCTGCAAACCATTTCCTGGCTTCACTGATGGTTTAAAAAATAGTTTATTGTGTTTTTGTGGACAGATATACAGTGTAAAGGGTTATGTCTGTGTGTGTCTGTGTGTGTTTGTGTGTGTGTGGCCTACTGAATAGCGGCGTGAAGGGTAATTTGCCAAAGCTGAACAGCGGATGGTATAGGAGGTGGGAGGACAGGGAAAGAGCAGAAAGACTGACGACTTATTGATGAAATGCGAATCTACAGCTCCAGCCTGATAACCTCCCTCCCCCTCACTTAGTGATGAATGCTTCCTCGCACTGTAGCCAAGACTACTCTCATATGACTTTGGTGTCAATATATCTGACATTTCCACTTGATATTGTCACATGCCGTTCCGATGGGAGTACATCATTACATGTGCTGTTCATTTTTCTTTGTGTAAAATGTTATCTATCTTAAAAGAACCCAGATCTTTTTATGGTTTGCAAATGGCGAAAGCGCGACAGTCTCTGCCCCGGTCTCTCCATGATCTGGAGGCTTTGGGTTTTGCATTTTTCTAATAAAGTAGGTGAGTCCACAGAGACACACATGGACACAGAGACACAGAACAAGAAGCAGAACTGGATGAGGAAGTGCTGTGTATTGGCAGGAGCATTCCTTCTGGCCTCTGATATCCCACTGTGCCAGGCTGTGCCAAGTCAAGGATGGATAGGATGGCAGACCCACCATCCATCCGTTACAGCTGAATAGGTAGGGAGGGGTTGAAACGCGGGGGCGGGGCAGCCGCTCCTGCGCAGGTTGAAGGTGCTGAAGTCATTCATTTTTAAGGTAAGATTAATGACATCATTAATCCCTGTCCGGACCACTGCAGAGTAGGACTGGGCAGAATTCATACCCACTGCTGGCTACGCCGAGCCTGCAGCAGCGCACGCATGAGGTCTGGTAATGCGCATCCACAGATTGAGCCATATACAGCTGTAGTGCACACAGACACACTTTGGGGTCATCTGATATGTCAAGTATCCATTTAGTGTAAAGTGGCATTGGAACTTAAAGCTGTAGCTTGTATCTTTGTTGCATTTACTTGATGGGAGTTATTGGTCAGATTTTACTGGCTGGTGAGAGAGCGCAAGAGAGAGGGAGAGGGGCTGAGCGAAGGAGATAGAATGACAGACTTGGTGAATTAGTAATAGACATGGACATGGCTGGCACCAATCTGATTGCAGGCCTGTGTTTTTTTTGCGGTGGCTACAGTCAAGCTGGAGAGGAAATCTGGCCTGTTGACACTCTGCTGCGACGGAGGGCTTTTAGGTGCGAGTGTGCGAGTGGGCGGCTAGCACTCTGCAGCTGTTGAAAGACACGACAGGAACAGATGGGCACCAAAAAAAAAAAAACTCCCAGGGACACAAATGCACAATCCCCTGAATCCTACAGAACATACGAGTGAGCCAGCATGTCTAGTAGCGCGTGAGAGTAAGTCACAAACATGCTTCATTAAATTTGTTTCAAGTTGTCTCGGAAATTGTACATGCAGATCCAATGGCAGAATGTTTGCGGCTGTTCACCATTAAACTGTAAAATAAAGCAAAAACAATTGTGTCCATTGCGACTATGTGCTGTAAAGACTTTCTAAGAGGGGATACATCCAGTCTCAGAGCATGTGTTGAAGTAGACCTTCTATGTAACCTTACATCAGGATCAGCATCCCTCGATTCACCCGGTTAATCATAACGTGTGTGTGTGTGTGTGTGTGTGTGTGTGTGTGTGTGTGTGTGTGTGTGTGTGAAGAGGATGATATTGACTTGTAGAGACTGTTAAGTCAGTCTGACTCAGCCATGACACAATCTCTCCTTTGCCGCTCTGCTACTTTTACATGTAAAAAGCAAATTAGAAACCTGGTTATACATGACCAAGAAATCAGAAGGAAGCCAGCTGTAAAACGATTAGTCTATGTAAACGCACCAACTGTAAAACGGAAAGAGGCACAGAATTAGAGAACGACAGGCCGATTAATGTGTTTGCATGAAGGATATAGCGTCTGTTGGCGTGTGTGTTTTGAGGATGGTATCTCAAATTAAGAATTGTGAAATGATGCAGCAAAGTTCACCAAATGGGATCCTCAGTAGAGCAGACCTATTTTGTTCAAGATGTGAAGTGCAAACACATTTATTAACATGTCAGGATAAAAAAAAATGAAATGGCGAAGTTAGTCGCCAAAAGATGTCTCAATATCTGTTCAGGATTCACAGCTTGGTGCAGAATGGAAACAGGTAACGTTGATGTCTGAGTGATCCGAGGAGAGCGGCGTGTAACTACTGCTGCAGTGTGAGTAATATCGGCGGTGGAAGCCTGTTGACAACAGCGTAGGATGAGGAGGGTTTGAAGAGCCAGCAAGCGGGGATGAAGCCGTGATCTTCAAGCAGCGTTGCAACTTGCCACAGAACTTGCCTGAATGTTTCTCTCTCCATCTCTTGGATGTACCATTTTTACTTTCTCACCCTCTGTCTATCTCTATATGTTTTGATTCTATTCCTCATATTTCCTTTTTTGTCTTTATCATATCTTTATTTGCCTTTTTTCCCCTTTTAAAAAAAAAATCTTATCTTTGGCATTAATCACTGTTGCTTCACTTCTTCTTGTCTTCATTTATTTAATATATATTGAATCTCCTTTTCCCTCCATTCCTGTATCTGTCTTTCTCCACTGGGTTTCTCGTCCCCTCTATCAGTCTAGCCAGGAGGCAATAGTCTGGGACATTCCTGTTTTCGCTGTGATAGACTATGGACTAAGCTCTTTTATAGGAGCCTTGTTGTCTTGTAAAATAACCATGGGGTCTTTTCTCTCTCTCTGGGAACCAATTTATTGGTGACATTTATTCAGGATTGACCTTCTTTGGGTTTGTCTTCCAGATACACACAGCATTATCTCTCCTTGCAGGGTAATCCAACCATTATTGTAGCTTGATTTAAACATTTACCCTTTCCTTTTTCATGTCTGTATACATCTCCAAGCTACAATGAACACACATGTGCTATATCAATTAATGCCTTCACACCCAACTGTAATATTCACTCTTGTGTATCTGCTTGCTCACAAGCACACGCTGTCTGAGTTCCCTCCTTCACAGCTATAAAGGAATGCCATGCTTAAACTTGAGGGGACTAATTAATTAAAATAGTGAACTCGCACCATAAAGGCACAAGGGAGATTATAACCTTATCAGAGCATGTCGAGTGTGCTTTCCAAGATTTGAGATCCAATTAGCCAGATGGATGGTTCCAGCATAACACACTCTCCTGTGCGTTCCCTTCCAAGTGGCGTACTTTAAGCCTGACGGTGAACCAATCATGACGCTTCTGGATGTTGCCGCTGCCAAAATACTAGTGCGTTTAATCATTCAAATGAATAACTTTGCAGGAAGCAGTGGAAGAGAATAGCAAAACGTTTGTAGATCATTTTTCTGTATTATTAGTCCAACACTTTAGCACGTAAGAGAGGCCTTGAGAATCTTTGGCAGTAACTGTTGCTTCAACGAACATAAAACGGATATTCTTCTCTAAGGCAATCTGTGACCTTTTCCTCTCATTACTTATTCCATCAAGAGGATAATTACTCATTGGACAGGCTGATATTTTCCCTGGCAGGAAAAATACAGATGTGCGTATAGCTTAAATGTGGCTGCCTCTGTCTATATCTTTCTATCTCTCTATCACTCCCTCTGTCTCAAGCCCTTCTGTCTTTGTTTGCACCACATCTTATCAATCACAAAGTGTGATCGCCGGTGCGATGAGGTGAGGCGCTGGGCCTGCCTGGGGCCCGGCTGGTGGGTTTGGGTTGTAATGGGCTGATGCAGCCTGTTAATTTGATCCGGTGTGTGGCTGAGGAGCCTCATTAGGGACAGCAGCTCACAAAGGGATACTAGGCTTTCCATCACCGCCAGGATACCACTGGCAGGAGCAAAATGGGATGGAGGCGAGGGGAAAAGAAGGAAATGGAGGAGAAAGGCAGACCATTTGGAGGGAAGATGAAAATGAAGGAGAATAGGCTACAGCTCTGTCAGCACGAGAGTAGCATGGGTCAGTGGAGAAGGGAATGAGGACAGAGAGGAAGAGAGCACCAGGAAACTATCAACAGTAGACTAGAAATAGGCATCTAACCTTTTTTTTTTTATCGTGTAGTATGTAGGTTTTTTTTCCAGAATAGTTTTCCAACCATTTTAGATTGGAAAACATCGTTTGATATGAAAGTCAGAGTATAGTCAAGGCTGTCATTAATCCACTATTTTTGTTTTCGAATGCATCGCCGGCACAGAGAGTGAGCAGGGAGATTGAGAATTTGTGACAGGGGAAGAAACGGCCCGGGAATGCTATCAGCAGTCGACCAGAATGAAAAAGAAGACGGAGGTGGAGAAAGGGAGGGGAAGAGAGAGGGAGCAGAGAAACAAATAAGAGGACAGTGGGAGAAAAGAAGCAGAGAATGAGATAGTTCAGTGAGAGAGAGGTTCATTTCCATTCAAGCTTTGCATTTTCTCGCCTGCTGTGTGCATCGGTGTGGTCTCACTCTCGGCAGCACGGAGGGAGATGAGATGCGGCCACGGAGAGAGTGAATTATTAATGTAAAGATCTCCTTCTCCACTGAATCCAATAAGTTGCCGATAATTTGGCTGTCAGAAAGATTGGTGGGCTGGATGAGGGAAGCATGGTATAATATAGATCACGTGGCACCAGGAGTTCTCCTCCCTGGGTAATTGACTTGTACACAGTATTGACTTTCTGGTCATGGTGATTAAGGGAGCCCGAGCCAGACTGGAGCCCAGAGTCCGGCCCCTCGGAGTGGTCACTGGACCTCACAGCAAGCCTATCCTAACCTTTGTCCAGAGCACAGAGCAGTGGTTAACCCCAGCTCAGTCTTCTGGCAATACTGATGGCTGTATTGATGTGGAACAGTAGATGCTGAGAGCTACTAGAGGGCTGGCTGGACTGGTGTATTTTCTGCTCCTCTGGTAGCTCCTTTGTCTCTTTTTGCTGTCTTGCTCCGTCTTTCTCTTACACTCTCTGTCTGTATGCAGCTCTTACAAGGAATCAAGGCGTCAAAAATAATTGGCTGCTTTGGAAAAAGAAGACACATTTGGGTAGTTTGATATATTGCTACCCACAAACTTTTTTGCCGCTTGATTGATTTCCTTTTGACACGTCTTAAGAATCATAAGTCATACTTTTTTAATTCTCATTCATTGTGTGTATTCATTCAGATGTGGAGGGATAGTTTTATTTTTAAAACCAATGTATTTCTCTCAGTGGATGAACAGCAAGCATGTTGGGTTGTTTTATGCACTCATGGCTCACCTTTAAGTGTTGGCGGTGCACTAATAAAGAGAAGATGGGATAAAGGCTGATAGAAACAGATTTTATTGAAAGAGCAATGATGTTGTTAGAACATAAATATCAGCTTAGGTGCAAACAAATACCTACAATGTCGTGATCTACTAGAGACACTGAAGAGTCATTACACAAAACACTTGTTAATAGAAATTCACTGATTCATGTGTTGTTTTGTGGACCTTTTAGGAGATTTGCGTAAAACTTATTGCATATTTTGATGAAGACATACCCTTTCTTTTTCTTTTTTCTCTGCCTCTTTCATTTGCTATCCATCTCTCAACTGTCAGACTCTGTATTTCAGGGATGAGTCATGACTGGAATGACATGGCTGATGGTCTGAACTTAAAGCACAGAGGGAGATGGTGAGAGACAGAAAAATAGATAAACAAAATGTGGGGTGAAAGTAAGTCAGTGAGGGAAAGAGAGACTTCTGGTTTTCAGTGGAGTGTGAAGGTACCTAAGAGAAGCCCAGCAGTAGGTGACCTCTGTTGATATGGGACTTCAGGGGGTTATCACTGGGGATGAAGCACCGGCTGCCCGTCCTGGCCCTGGAGCCTCTGGTGGACAGTTGGGCTTTTTGATTGCACCGGTTCATGCCGTCTGAATACAGAACCAGTATTGATCTCGACAGGGAATAACAACCAAGAAGGACAGTGGCCCATCGGTCACAAATACAGTTTATTTTTTCTAGAAACCTTATATGTCACAATAGATGGCTGGTCAGTTTAGTGTTAAGTAATTTTGTATATATTGCCTACATTTGTGGATCATATTTTCAAGTTAACATTATTTGTGACCGTATCACAGCACTGTAAAGCTAAAGAAACATATACATCTTTTTTTTTTTAAGTATGGTTATGCCAATTAAAATAATGTTTTGGTTGTGTATATAGTGAAGCTCCAAAGTTCATCTTTGACCTTTAAAACACACACACACACACACACACACACACACACACACACACACACACACACACACACACACACACACACACACACACACACACACACACACACACACACACTTTCCAACATTTCTTTTAATCTCTTGGCATCCCTTGCTGTGAGTTACTGACACTCTTTGCTGAGTAATCAGGTCCACACACAGAGCGCACAGAAGATCTGAGTCACATAAATAATTGCATTTGTTTATGTTCTCAGAAACACTAATTCCATCTGTAATCTGTCACCATGAACTACTTTTAGAAGATGTGAAGGTGTGGAGGTTGACCGTCAGTGACTCATGCAAATCCATTAGAGGGGTTGAGATATGTTAGGTCAACCTGATAGAGCTTAAATTCAGTGTTTAAGCCTCTACTAACCAATGTCACATTGTTTGAAAATAGCTTGATGAGGTCATACGGTGATGATTTGTACATTAACCTGCTGTCCGCCAATGCAAATATTATTGTTGTTTTTAATCAAAGCCTAATACTAGAAAACCCAGATAATAACTGGAAAGTTTCAAGACTAAATTTAGCATATGAATACCCTCCAATCTGCTGTTACCGAAAATGGGCTTACATGGACAACTGGTGCAAATCCAATATTAGATGGATATAGCAGACACACATGGTAATGTAGATGGAGTGGAATTCAAAATGAAGAATGATCTAGTTTGCCAAAAGAAATATATATATAAAAACAATTATTTGAGAGAGCCATAGCGTGCCTCTCTGCAACACCACCAACAGACATGCACAAAATATCAAATATGGAATGTCCTGCATTAACGGCAAAGCATATTTGTATTGAGCGCTGTCAGCCTGTATTACATTCGGACCTGTGCTTGACTCAGTCACAGGTCGCCCTGACAAGCATCTAAAGCTTTGGGGGTGGAGGAGCCCAAGTGAGGAGATTGGCAATAAATATCGTAAAATCTCAACTAGTGACATTTCGGCTTTTCAGGCCTCGCTGACAGCCACAGGAAATCTTCCATCCTGTTAAGAGCGGCTTAACGCTGGGCCAGTCACCTCACCGGTCAGCTAGAACCAAAGAGGCACATCCAGTGCAGCATGTGTGGGGAAAAAAAATAACATCAAGAGCACAGGCATCAATTTGCATGTGCACACATCAGTGTATTTTGGGTAATGACTGCAGACAAGATGGCTGACAACATGTCTACATGTCCATACATATCGTCTTTTTTCACATGTGTCGCACCCTCTGTAATGACTACTGACAGCATATGGCCGTCTGTTTTGGGTTTGTCCCCTATGCACAGAGGAAGGAAACCTCTTCTCGCCGCTGTTCTCTTCAGGCAGCAATGTTATTATCAGGCCTCGGAGCTCATTAAGCCCAAGCAGATGTGGCAGATAAAGAGATGTGTTGCAATGCTTACACAAGGCAGCAGGTGAATTACAGAGGCGAGTGCTTCGTGTTGTAGTTGTGGTGATGGCAGTACTGGTATGTATGTAGCATTTTTGTCCATGTGCCTATCATGGACAAATGTGTGGCTGATGCTAGTCCTTGTTTCCCTCCTATAGTAAGAGAACTGTTTTTGAAAAAAGTTTGAATGTCCATTTTAACTGCTTTGCAGTATTGTTTTCCAATAACAGCTTTTGAAAATTCAGGGTCTTTCAGGGATTCATAAAACCCGTTATAGTTACTGAACTGTGTAGTAACAAAAGTAACGACGTTTCGGTACATAGACCTTCATCAGGTTACTTTTGATAAAGAACTTGCCTTTTTTCAGACTTTTGAGCACAAAATATACAAAATTACCAGAATAACGGTGCTTGAAGCTTATCGTATCCACAAACCATAATTGCCAAAATGAAAAGGCTATGTTATGTACACTGTCGCATATGCAGCATGGACAATGCTGCAATATTTCTGTGCACAGAGAATGATAGGTAAAGCCGCTCAAGTACGTCTTTTTAAATGGCATGAGCGGCGTGTAATTTCTTCCTGATGAAAAATGGATTCTGCAATGGAGTGCATTGGTAATTAAAGAGTAATTACATCATGACATCCAATGATTATTGCCTTGTGAATACAATCAATCACTTTGTTTACTCAGGACAATTCCAGTGCTTATTTTGCTTCTTGCACAGATTTTGTGGGGTGATTGGGACCATGTTATTATTCATGATGATAGCAGAGTACCTCAGTCATCAGAGCATAATGTGCATTTGATCACATTCAACATTTCAACGAGATAAGCAACCCAGGTTAATTTGAAAACCATTACGCTTTCCTTCGGAGCCTCTCAAGGTGACGCTTCAAAAATGAACCTCCTGACTTTTTGTATTCTTCCAGAGTGGATTCATTCCCAGCAGAGTGAAAACATTCAATGTCTGCCACTCTCAGAAATTGAGCGAGTCGGTTGCAGAAGTGAATGATGAACTGACTGCACTAAATTGCTCTATTATGTCCTTATGTTCTGTCCATATGCACCTATCTTTGCACTCGCTGACAAACAAAGTAGAGGCATCCATTACTTTCCACCCCTCTGCCTTGGGGTTGACCCTCTGCTGCCCCACACAAGACCACAGATGTCTGGCTAGATTTCTTCACGGTGCTCCTCTCAGCTCCCCCTCGGTGCTCCGTCAGCAAGCCCACATGTCACTGTCAGCGGGCTTCTCACATGGGCTTCCAGGCTGGGACACCAAGGCCATCAACACCTCCCTGGGGGCCCAGAGGTCACCCGCAGGCTAGCCGTGCCGGGTCAGGCCGGGCCAGTTGTGGGATTGAATGGAGGTGGATTGTGTCTCGAGGAGAAGGACTGACAAAGGAGCAGAAGTGCTGCCCTGATGAGTGTGTATGCTCTTCCCAGTTATCCTGGAGCCTGTTGGTCACCTCTTAATGGAACCCCTCGTAAAAGCAGGCATTGTGACTGTGTGCAATGTAGCGATGCTCTGTCTGTCCTCCTTTTTGTTCGAACCTGGCCGCTCAGCGGGCACTGGGACACCAGAACGAGCAGAGAACAGCTGGTCCATTCAGAGCAGACTGCTGCCCCGCAGGAAACCCTCACCCTCTCCTCTCAGCCCAGCTCATCAGCACCCACAAATGCACAGAGGAGACTTGGCTTGGTGTCTTCCTCTGCTCTCTCCCCTCTTCTTCTTTTTTTGCGGTCTTTGTGTCTCCTGGCTGCCTTCTCGGATTGGATTTAGTAAACAGAATGAACAGGACGGATAAAGCAGACTGAAGTAAACAACTTCAGTCAAAACGATTTTCAGCTGCTATCGACACAAAAAACTATGCCATGCATAGTAATTGTCATTCAAATGCAAGTATCACCTCACATTTATATGTGTGATTATTGCATATGGGCATGGTCTTGGCGCTATTCAGGCAGCTTCTGAAAATCGCTGAATTGAGAGGTTGAAGTTGTGGACAATGCTTCTTGTCTGTGTTGTTGTTAATTAGTCAGGCACTGTGTTCGCTCAGATTCTCTTCTCAAAGTGTGAAGTAATGAAGCAGGCTAATGTGATTACACTGATCAAACGAGAACAGAGACTAACGGCGAACTCCTTCTCATGTGGTTCTTGGAAACACAAAACATTTGGCCAAGGCAGTCGGACTTTCGGCTAATTTTCGGCCGCTTTCCCTCAGGTTGCGTGTGCTCATGCAAGTATTCAGGATAAAAATGCATATACAGTAATGCATGGGCTGTATTCACCACTATTTACTGCTCTCATTTTCTTTTTTCTTTTACCCTCAGACAGGTTTTACCCATACCAAAGTGCCCTTAAAGGCTCTCGCAGCTCTGCCAGTGCATTGATGTATAATGCTGGGATGAGTTTCTCAGAAAGGAAGCATACCAAGACTCCTTGGAGGTTATCTGAAGAGACCCTTACCCTCTTCAGCCTCTGCTTACTCGCCAATGCTCCCTCTGTGTTAAGAGGCAGAATTCAGCACAACAAAACACTTGAGCAGTAAAGCTTCTATACTTGGATTGCACCAGGTGGGTCATTTCCTATCCTGACTAGAGAAAGGCAGTGTGGAGTCTACAATGCCATCAGAATAACAATGGGCTCTTCTCGTGCTGTATTAGTCTTTCACACAGGGCGTGCTGCAAGTGATTACAATACCAAAGCCATCTCGAAAGGGCATCAAATAAACATGATAGTGCTGGTCAGCGGTGTTGAAGGGAGTAAATACCAAGAGAGATTTGATTTCAGAGATTCCGACTGCTTTTACAGAAATGGTGAGAAGGTAATGTGGAGGGTAAGACGAGAGGTTTTGAATCAAACATGGATGGTACGCCTAAAACCCAATTGACTGAGCTGCTAGCTAAGTTATTCTAAACACTAAGATTAGAATTTTGAAACACTAAGAAAAAAATGGCTTCATCGACCTGTGGCCTCTGGCACCCTTTTAGGGTAATTTTTGAAGCCGGCATTTCTGGATCTTGGTCACAGGTGAGAGTAATTTGAATCATCAGATTCCAAATAAATCGGTTCAGTAATCCTACAAGCATGGTGCCAGACTGTCGTGGTGAAGAAGTAGCGGAGTCTGAAGATGAAGCTCTTGATTTGCAATTGGATCTTTACTTTCCCTTAAGTCATTAACTTTGTATAATGATTGAAAAATTATGTAGCAGATACAAACCACCCTTTTTAAGAGAGATATGAACTCTGACCTCTGAAAGGAGCCAGGGAAATGGAAATGATCCAGTAGAGGTGGTTAGGGCATCTTTCAAGGAACCCCAGGCAAGTGCAACTGGGAGGAGACCTTATGGCAGACCCAGAATACAGTGAAGAGATTATGTATCCCATTTGGCCATTGCTTACCTTGGCATCCGTCATGTGGAGTTGGAGGAAGTTGTTAGGAAGAGGCGCTTCTGTGGTTTCTTTGCTTAGCCTGCTTCCACCTAAACCCGGATTGATACATGGATGTATACTAAACATTTTCTATCAGCTATTTTCTCTTTTTTAATTTAAGTTACTCCAGTACTCTAAAGGGTCTCTGTTGTGTAGCTAGAAAGTAGAAGGCATTTGTTATGCCTTTGCTTTCTCATTTGCAGCTCTGCCCCATTCACATACATCCGTTGGCAAAATATAACAGGCCTTTTCCTCAATACTTGAAAGATACATTTCATTTTTAGAGGCCTCCATCGAGACTCTCCTCATCTATAACTGGAAGTCGATGGGGATTGTTTGCTGTGAGTATTACGTTTATGCGTGCAGGTAGGGATTATTCAGGCCACTGCAGGCAAACAGTAAAGCCAATCTGTGTATGCTCTTCTGTAGGTGTGTGAACAGAGTGAATTATGCCTCATGAAATTAGCACATACATATGTCATAAAAAAAAAAAAAAAAGATTAAAAAATGTATTCTTACACTAGACAAAAGTTATGTGATGTTCGCCTGCTCATAGATAAGCCATCACAGGAATGCTTTTTGCACAGAAATCAAAAAGTTGTATGTGTCACTGCAGCACGGACATCTTAACCTATAATGCTGATCAGTACGCTGCAGTGTAATTGCAGTTTCATTTTGAGTAATTGGACAGGCTTTCTCGGAGCAGTGAATAATTGCCCAGCAGAAAATCCTGACGTGAGCAGTCCGCGGCCGTTCTCAGACGCGTCTGACCCAGTATTTCCAGCAGCGGCTGTGCACTCTGAGGTAGCAGACAGGGGGCTGCTGGGGGGGTTGGAAGAAGAGGAGGGAGTTTACCAACGCAGCAGTTTCACTTTTCGGAAACCTTGTGGCTTGCCTTTGTTCTCCATTTCTCATTCTAGCCTCTGTCCTGCTCCCTGAGGAGTTTTGTTATCACCTCCTAAATTTCTCAAAGTTTCTCTGCAGTCCCAGTCAGGCCCCCTTCTACTTCCACCTCCGCCAACTCTGCGGCCCCTCGGTGGAAACTGCAACTTCTTTAATGGATCTTTGAGGACTTGATGAGAGACAGGAGCCTGTGACGTCAGGTTGACTGACCGCGTGTTTACCTGCTGTCTCGCACAATTGCGGGAGCCGTGTGGAGGCGTGTGGCGACAGAGTGGCCATGTCTGTGAAGAAAGCGTGTGAATGGAGACGGAAGCGCCCTGCTTCCCTCCCACCCACACTCTCCATATCCTGACAAAGGAAAGCCACTCACTGGGTCAGACCATGCCAGACACTTGTGAGGATCGCCCCTCCTGCGCTGCGCTCCTTTTATTCCTCCCCGTCTCTCTTCCCTCTTTCCACTCTGTCTCTCTATTCCCGCTGCCACTTAGCCTCAGTGTTTGGAGGAGGATTGCATAAGAGCTGGACTGCTTTTCCTCCTGGCAAGCGAGGCAATTTAATTGAAAAGGAGAGCCGGAATGAAAACTCCCATTCCTTTTCAGGCCTCTGCTCTGTGAAAGCACCGAAGTGTACCAGGGGAAAGAAGACGAAATGTACAGAGGAGTCAGTGAAAAAAATAGGTCATGTTCGTAAAACAAAATGAAGAAGAGGGAGTCTGACATCCCGCTTGTCTCTGCACTACCTATAATGATCCTGGATTTGTTTTTTTACGCCCAGTTGAGTCTAACAAACTGGTCACGTGCAGAATACTTTTCTGTCCAGAGAAAAGGGAGGCGGTTTCTGCAATTGAGTGTAACAAAACAGTTGGCCTCTTGTGTACAGAATAATATAAAAGAGGTACTGAGCCATTCTTTTTTGTAATAAAATGATATTGCAGGAAACCTTAGGGGATGTGGTCTGTGAACTATGTGTTTTTGTATCGAGTTTATGTACACTTGTAGCAAGTCTTAAAGTGATAGATGGGTATCTGCTGGTTTTATACGTTTAAAAGACATATCTGTGTGTCACTGCACAAAGTAGAATTAGAGAGGAAAGCTATAGCTGTTGTATAGTGTTTTAAACTTAAAGCTTTAAATTAAAGCTTGTTCCCTTATTAACTTTATAGAAACTCCCCCTTTTAATTGTTTTGGTTGATTTTAATCTCTTAACACGATTGTGACTGGCCCACAGTCTCACATGTTTAACCCTGTGTGTGTGTGTGTGTGTGTGTGTGTGTGTGTGTGTGTGTGTGTGTGTGTGTGTGTGTGTGTGTGAGAAACAATCTCACACTGACAAAGGGCATGTGTGCTTTCTTGCACAAATAAACAGAACCTCTGTTTCTCCAGCTTCCTTTCCTCTGAGAGTATTAACCCGTTTGTCGGGGCTTCTCGCGCCTAAATCACGCTCCCTATTGTTGAGCCCCAATGCCCTGATCCTGATACCTTTGTCAGCATACTGATGGTGTTTACTAGTGGGATTGGTTGTCCACTGGTGTAGGTGAGACTGGATGAGATGGTTATCAGCGCTTTCGACCAAGCGAGGCATTGCCAATGCTGCAGATGCACTAAATCTTGTAGATGTACCCAAGAGACCTGAGTAAGTCTAAACCATGAGTGTGTGTGCTGCTTTCCACACAGCCGACCTCTCAATCTACAAACAACACTATGCAAACACTATATCCCTTTGGCTGATCATTTATTCATCAGAACTGAAGGCCTTACAGGGTTAAGAGCCAGAGAGTCAAAAGGCTTATCTGACTATTAATTGCCTCTGATCAGTAGTTGATGCATAATTGAAATGAGCTAAGGTGGTCCCTGGAAAGTGTTGAATCAGAGAGATGGGGTTGTAAATGGATCTGAATGCTTGCCTTGCTGAAATGTGGTGTACTACTTTAGTTCAGACGTGGAAGAGGCAAGTATCTGGAAGCTTTTATTCCATATTTCGAATGATCTTTGTCTTGCAGAAAATTGCTTCCTATTTGACAGGCAATAGCCGAGATATCCTTCAGTCTCAAAGCCACAATCTCACATCCACTTACTCCGACTCTAGTGCTGCTTGTGTTACAATGTGTATTCACCTCCCTGCATATATGGGCCTTCAGATTGATTCAACCTTGCTTCAGAACAAGCTTCAGGTGCGTGCTGAAGTTCACACGGGCCCTTCGGATGTGAGGCCGAGAGTCCCTTTGGCAAAGTCCCTCTCTGAACTGCAAATATGTCTCCATCTTTGCTGCGATTGGCAAGGCGAGATGTAATAGAACTGGGAATTGAAGAGTTGTTCCCTTGTACTCCAAATGGATGACAGTAGAGCATTCAGAGGTGGCGATGTGAGTATTGGTGTGTGAGTGAGGAAATAGAAAGTGTTTAGATATTTTAACTATAAATTAAAGATCATACATTTCAATTGATTAAATGAAGAAACGACTTGCATAATTTTGGTAGTTGAATTGTATAAATGTAGTCCCATGAAATTACACATGGGAAAGGTTAATCAAGGACTATTTGTAATAAATGCGACTTTGCCCCGGATAAGCAGAAATAAATGGATGGATATTTGTAATAATATGATATAAATCATGTCTCTGTGAAGGATGCACGTATAGCAATTTACATGGTTTTCTTGCATATAATATGGCTATTTTACTGTAGAAACATTGTCTTAATGTTGATTGTTCGTGTGTAGAAGCCTCTTAACTCGAGTGGATTCCCCTGCACAAGAGTCACCATCATACACATTTACATTGAATATTACTGGATGGCTGAAATTACCTTTCAGATGTGTTCATATAAAAAGTTGTTATCCTGTGGATGAATAATATCTCTAACCAGTAGAGAGCTATTGTTACTGCTGTTATTGTAACTCCACTTCCAGAATTGCAAACTGTATAACTGTCACCGAATAGCAATTAAAAATGGTTTATTGCCCAAACAATACATCTTACATAAGACAGAAAAGACAACAGCTCGAGGTTTTCTAAAGAAAGCCAACATTTGTTGTGGGATATAGGTAAACAAGCTTTGTATTACTTTAAATAGTCAACAATTGAATGTTTGCTCATTCTGCAGAGACGGCCACAATGACAGCATTCATTGGTCGCCTTTCCCTGTGTATTCTTAGATTCAGGTCATTAAAACATTTCATCATCAACCGAAACTAAATAAATGCTTACACATATCTTTTATTATTACTTACCATTTTTTACTTCACTAAGCCACACTACGATAAGCATTCCACTTCAGGTTAACTAATTATTTATCTTATGTCATTGTTTCAGCTTTCATCATGACTCGATGTCCTCTTGAAGCATCATACTCATTATGTCACGTCATGGCAAACATCACAGACATGTGAAGCTGTATTTGTATGGATAGAGCTGGAACAATGGCTTGCAGCTTAATCTGCACCTGAGGTAATGGATGCACTGACACACGGCTGAGTGCAAGGAGCATTCACCCCAAAAGTGAAAAAAATGTGCTATGCATTGCTTAAAATGTTATTGCCACCCTTATGTTCTGCTCCTGTTATCCAATTTGGAAAATGTAACCGGGGTGGATGACAGGGAACATTTTAATTAGACATTTTAATGAGCAATATTGTCAACAACAGTGACATGGACAGGCAAATGGTGAACACATATTGTTGATAACATTCGCCCGAATACAATACTGTAGATTAGAAGATCCGGTCCCATGGAGATTATTTTAATTTTTTTATCTTCAAGCCATATCTTATTTTGAAAATTGGGAAACATTTGAATTATTGTGAAAATGCTTCTACCTGCAGTGATTTCTGTCTTCATACGATGACCTTGAACCAGAGGTCAGCGGTGCAAGAAGAAGTGCCGTCATGCTATGATTAGATGCTTCTGACTCATTGAGGTGGTGTACCCCTCTCCCATCTGGCTTATTGTGTAGCAGCCACATCTTTGCCTCTGGATTGGCAGCTCTCCTTCACAGCTGTTTTATATTCATAGTTTGCCTTGCACAGCCCTGACCTGACCTTTCATGTTCGAAACATCGTCTGCGTCCCTGTTGTGGGGAAGCAACCCGCTGGTTTCTGTGCTGCTTGATGAACGCTGTTAGAACGGTGATCCCACATGGACATCGACGTACAATAGCAATCATATTAATAAAGAATAAGCACTGCAGATGTTCTAAATAAAGCACAGCGCGGTGTGTGTTTTCTCGTGCTGATTATTCCCCTAACTCTGCACCGCATTATGTTTATATGCATCTTAACAGGGGCGGAACTAATTTATTCCGAAGTAAAATACTTTCATAGAAACACAGCAGCAGCCAGTAAACAATAGACTCCAATGTAATCTGAGCTTCTGCTCAGTTGAAAATGAACTGGTCGGAAAGACATTGTTGTACTCATTTCAACAAAACAATGACAGACAAGACATATTAGTGGAAACACATGTGTTGTAGGGTGAATACAGTGACCTCCCAGGTCAGGGTTCCATTCCTGCTGGTGCATGGCAGCTTTCATATCACTCATCATGAAGTGAAAGCTGCCATTTCATCAGAGCCATGTGAAATGCTTTGTAATGACATCTTACTGCACTATGTCTCTACTGAATCAGTCTTATTTGGAAATGCAGGAACTAGAACAACTCCCTTCCAAACATAGAATGTCATATGGAAATAAGAGCAGTGTTGCCATATCTTGCAATGTGTGTGTATACCAGTTATGAATTTCTCAAGTACTTAAATAAACCTATAGACCACAGTCTGCCTGACTTGGTTATATGAAAAGGAAATACTACAGAAGTCAAGTGTAAATGAAGATCAGCCTGCAGACGTCATGACTTTTGTTAACATGCAGATAACTATATTGCCAATCTACACAACTGAAGTTGAATTTACTGTCCGCTAAATCCTGTGCTCTTTTGTGTCAACTCCCCCAAATCCAATGAGAAACAGTAGCAGCTGACATTACATACACAGTCCCACACAGGACTGTTCAAATCCAAAGCTTGAAGAGCACAGATACAGTACCGTATCGCTCCTTTCTGCACTTATCACTTTTCCCACATGCATTTCTTCAGACCCACTGCGGCATCACAGGTCCAGTATTATAGGTTTAGTGGCACCCTACGCATACCAGCTCACAGCAGGAACCCACCCTCCTGTTGCTGCTATAAGAATCCAACCCGTCACCTTTCAATTAGCAGCCATTCTTTCCATCTCCTTTGTCCACCTCCTGCTGGCACCATCTCCAGTACAGTTATACTGCAATTATGCTAACTGACAGACCCTGAAGCCCTGAATGTCACTCTAGATTTTTACAGCACACACCAATTCAGTCAAGACACATTTCATTTAAGTGTCCTGCATTTTACAGCCGTGCAAAGATACTTTAATCTGGTGGTGGTGGTGCGACTACTGACGGAATGCTAAACAAATGTAAGACGCTGTAATGAGATTGGTCTGCCTTCTGTGGGCGATTGGCTGTGGCATCAAATGACATTATAAAGAATAAAGGCATTACTATTGTCTGGGTGAGAGCAGGTGTAGTTGAGACATGGCACACGGTCAGCAATCTGAGGGGAAGATGTGTTTAAACGGCAGGAAAATGAGACATTGGGCAAACTCCGTGACTGCTGATGGTGTTAATCTGATCACTGTTTAGAGCCGTGATGGATGTGTTGTGGATTAAACCCATCTGGTTCCCTCTATTAAGAGGGCTATTATGAGGAATATTTCATGTTTGCTTTATTTCGCTTGTCATGGATTGAGAAACAGTGCATCACAGGTGCAACGTAGAATAACCAACTCTCCTATGAACCGCATACCCTGTTCTGCTTTCCTCTGAGCTCCGAGGATATTTGTAACCATTAGCTCTAACGCATTCTGCGCATTTTTTTTGTTGAAAAACATAATGTGATTATGGCATGAGAGGTGATTCACACATCTAGGGGTATGAAATTAGATCCATCTGTCACTAATTGCTGGAGTTTTATATGCAGCTTCATCTCAGGTTTAAAATTTTTTAATCTTCCCTACCCCCCGGGGTATTTCTGGATTATTGGTGAACTCCCAGGAAGTACAGCTCATTCAGTGATGATGTTCATTAGCAGTGCAATGGGAGGATGAGATGCGCGGCTGAGTGGCGAGCGACACGCCGCTGTTTGGCTAACTATCATGCTCCCGTCACTGTGCAAAGGATGACAGCAAAACCGAGACTAGCCGCAGTGCTAACAGTGCTGGGAATGTGAGGGAGCCATTCACGCGCACACACTTTTCCCTCTCTTTCCAGCTGTCTGGTCTTTGCTCTAATAGAAGAACTGGCTTGGCTTTTAAAAGCAGTCAATTAAGCTCTATTGAACGAAGGAAGGAACCTTACTTAATGAATGTCAGGAGACAAGTAATTATGACAATGTCTGGAGAATGTGACTCTTGCATTAAAATGAGCCGATTCAAACTGATTTATGTGATGGGGATATATTCGTCTTTAGCATGTTCCCATCTGTGGAGCATGACTTGTGAATGAAGATCAGGTGATTTACACAGTCTTTGTTCCAGCAGAGCAGGGGGGTAATTAGAGAGGCCACCTTTTAAGCAGAAGGTCACAGGTGACCGCTGCAAACATGAACTTGTTTTGCTGCTGGCTTAAACAGGACAGTAGAACAGTAAGAGTGTCTTCTTAGAAATGATCACATGTTAAAGTTGAAATGACCGTTTAACCATTTTAAAATAAAAGTGGATTCAGTCAAACTGAAGTTAGTGTTTTCATTAAAAAATATATATATATATATATTGAGTCCGCTTTTGGAGTGTTCTCTACTTCAGTAGTTCTTCATACCCTTCTTTTTTTTTTTTTTTTTTTTTTTTTTTTACCAATCCCTACATTGAGAATGTCTAGTCTGAAGTTTTATACAAACAAGGGAGAACTGCCTTCAATATTGGTCCATAGTTGCTCCTTCCCCTTCAAGTGCTCTGAAAACCAAAATGCCTGACTATTTTTATGTCAAAGAGCACATTACTTCTCTTGAATTCAAAGAACTGTCTTTCACATTGTTTAAACAAACTTGTGACATCAGTGGGACCGTAACTGCATTCGCAGCCAATGGTTTATACTAATGCCTTTCCTTACCTTTTACTCGCTCTCGCTCTCGCTCGCTCGTATTTAGTCTGTTTCTCCTGGCTGACTGTTGAACATGCGGAAAATTGCCCCTGGCCTATTTTCTGCTTCCTGTCTACTCCCTGAAGTCAGCAGAAGTGGACTTTATTTCACTGTGTTCCTTCTTAGCTCTACCTCGTATCTTGTCATCCCACTTTTCTCCATGAGGGGAGGGAAGGAAATATATTATTTTAATCATCTATTATCAAAAGACATCAGTTGGAGAGTAACTTTTTCCTCTGTTATCCACATCCATAAAATGTCTTGTCGTTTCTCTCTGTGTTTGTGATAATTCATATTCACATTTTTTCCCATAATTCCATAATTTGCGATTAAGAGGTTTGATTTCCTGGTGTTCTTAACTAGAGTAAGATCATATTGATGTTGATGCTTTCCAAAATCAGTGATGATGAACTTAACCCTAAAACACTAACGTTACAAATAGTAACACCATCACTAACGTCGGGTATATTTTACCCAATATAATGTACCTGATAAAGTATACTTCTAATCAATATATATTAAAATACAGCAATACAGGGCAAATTTAAGTACTCTTCTATTTTACCCTATAGAACAGAGGTGGGCAAACTACGGCCCGCGGGCCGGATACGGCCCGCCGAGTATTAATATACGGCCCGCCGAGTATTATAATTATTATAACATTAAAAATATATATTAAAAAAAAGTTATTAAAAAAATATATTAAAAAAAAGTTTTTTATTTTAAATAATTATAAGTTATAGTAAAGACCGCTGTAGCGCTTCTCCGTTCCCAAGTTCAGTTTCCCGAAGCACGATGACCACAACAGACCAGCGTTGATGTTTCTTCATGCTTATTTATTGCACAGCGCTCTTTTAGGCTTTTCGTGTGTGCAGCGGCTGTCATTCAGACGCTGTTGTGGGACTACGGATAATATTATGAACCCAGACACCACGGAGTTTGATGTTCCGACGTATGTGGAGTTTACACAACAAGTATAAAGCAGAACTGGTGGTTATTTCCAAGGTGGATGGCAGAATCGGTATCCGTTTTACGGAGATAAGACCGGCGCAGTTCCTGGAGGAGTCGGAGAAATTCACCGAGCTGTGTGCGGCTACGGATAATATTATGAACCCAAACACAAGGGTGTTTCATGTTCCGACATGTTTGGGACTTCCACAACAAGTATAAAGCAAAACTAGTGGTTATTTATTCCATAATCGATACCGGAAAAGACAGCTCTTTTTCACGGAGAGACCCGACGGCGATAAGCCACGCCCCCTTTGTCAAACACTCTCCATCCATCTGATACTGGCCCGGCCCGTTTTTTTTTAATTCAATGTGGCCCCTGAGCCAAAAAGTTTGCCCACCCCTGCTATAGAACCTCTCAGAAAACAAAAAAAAACTGTATCATGGGGGGACCCTAAAACAATGCTGAAAATCAGGTGAAAAATTAGGGAATCGTCAATGAAACATGATTAAAAATATAAATAATGGAACTATGAACTTGTTCTTTGGTCCACCCGTTCCTGGGACATGTGAACCTTGTTTTGTGAAGAAACAGTCTCCCTGCAATGGTAATGTCCACCCGACATTAATGTTCTAGGGTTAAAGATGACACCAACAACACTTGAGTTGAATCTGAATGGCGTACGTATGGAGTCCCTCCTTCAAGCTTTCATCGGACTCCCCTTCTGGTCATTAGTTTTGTTTGTAGATCACTGGAAGTTGGAGACGACCGTTGTTCCACTTAGCTAGAAGTCATCTCCCTCCTCCTGCCAGCCATCAGTGTTGTAAACACAGCAGCACTCCTTGCCAAAGCACTTTCACAGATGGCTCAATGAAGCAGTCTGCCTTGTTCCTGTTTATTCAGCATTGCTCATCCCCATAATGAAATAGCTTCATTACAGCAATTTGCACTCATTCAGCATTCTGGGAGAGCGTGCAGACACTCAAGTTTCACCGGTAAGTGTTGAGAAAATGAACCAGTCCCGCTTCTCTCAAAACAACATTCAGGTGGTACTGAAACCACGACGTAATGTGTTTGTCAGATTACATATTTAGTCAACCAGTGAGGATCATCCTCTCTGACAAACACTCAGATGTACATGTGTCCTTTCTGTTGTATTCTTAAAGAACCAGCTGAGACAAAATCCCTGACACGAGCACTGGAGGTGTATGTCACCATGGGGGCAGAGAAAGCTGATGTCCAAAAGGCCGAAGGGAAAAATTGCAGATTGCTTTTCCATGACCCTTGTCACACGGTTGCAGACACGCCATTTGCACAATGTCTCCTCAAAAGTTTAGCTGTTTTCAGCATGTGCCTCAGTGCTCAGAGTCCCATCCTTCCTTTGAAATACACGGGTTTATAAAGTGTTTCTCATCTCTGTGAGCACACTCTCTGGGTAGGGTAGCCTCCCTTTCCTCATACCTGTCAGCACAAAAGTTGCAAGAATCATGCAAGGACATCATTTAGAGACAATAAGACAAAGTGAAAAGTCTCTCTCTGGTTGTGTTAACCTTGTGAATATTTTGTGAGTCGTTTATTTGTCACTCAGCCTTGCTGCCAGGCTCAGGACCAAACGGCCGAACCCCTCCACCTCCCAGCCTCTGTAATCATCTCCAGGTCCGGTCAAACCGCTACCCGGTGACTCGATACTTCCTCTTATGAAAGTACAATGTGTGTCATTTCACGACGCTTCAAAGCACAGTGTGCCCGTGCCGCAATACACTCTTGTCAAAGGGAATACAATAGAAGAATAGTTTGAAGTGCAATCTTAAGCGTATAACAAAGTGAGTCATTCACTGACTTTCCCTCTCTAAATTGATCCATTGCTCTCCTTTCATTTCACCTGCACATTCTTTGCTGCTCTGCGGTACTAAATATAACTGAGCTGCATGAGCTTGAAGGTGGTTAAAGCATAAAATTCTAACTAATTTTCAACAGGTCATGTTCAGATTTATGTTTCCATGCTGAGCTTCCTCAGTATTTATAGCACCTGGAGACTCAACCACAATAGAGATTGGCTTATTTATTTCTGTATTTTTTTTCAAAAAAAATCTTTTCCAAATATCACCATCCCCAACCATGCACGTGTTTGCCCTGATCCTGCTTTCAACCCGAAATGATTTATTTCTTAAAGGTTGTTTGAGAATCCAGGCGTGTAAAAGATAATACTTCACATATCTCCCTTTCCTGTCCCTATAAACAACCAGGAGATTGGTTTGACAGGATGGCAAACCGGTCTGAGATAGGTTTTTCGTGACATTTGAGTATCCTTTGCTGTCCCTCGATGCCCCCCGTTACTTCTGCAAATATACTTTCTGTTGTGCTCGGGTGGGTGGTGCAGACGGGTTTTACAATCTGTATTTGAATATCATTAATTCATTCTCGAGTGGGCTCTGTTTCACAACATCGGAGGATCAGGATAGTCTTTGATCCCAGGGAGCGCAGTGAAGAGGCAGCCTGTCCACTGCGTGTCCACTATTGGAGGATCGGCAGTGTGTGCTTATTTTCTTATAGGATACATAGTATTGATATTTTTGTAGACAACATGTTTTTTTTTTCATCACATTCACAGATATCGGTCCGTTTCCGCCAGTGGAATTTACCAATTACACATTAACCGTGCTGTTTGGTGCAGATGGAGACGTCTAATAAACTCTGCTTAGTGCTTGGTTTATTGCATTCCGATAAACGTATTTTTGTCGAGGCATAATATTTCCAAACACCACTTTTCGACAGCTGGCGGATCTTTGGAAGCATCCTTGTAAAATGCTGACTATCACACTTTTATGTTTGTTTGTCAATATAAAAATAATTTAATCTGCTCCTTTTCAGTCAATACAAAATATACTGATACTGCTGAAATGACTGCAATATTGTGCACCAGCAATTCTAATCTTAAACTCACCATCTATAACACCTAAAATGTTCCATGGATAACCAAAAGTGCACACCCTAAGACATGGTCTGTTTGGTAGCGTTAAGACATTTTTTTTAATTTATATTCCCTCTAACTAGCTTCTCGATTGAGTCTTGTTTTGCAATTCTTGTGCCCTCAGAGGATCTTGGACTTCATTCTTGCTTGCCCCCATATGTTTTGCATTTGGGTGCAATATGATGGCATGTGGATGGGCATGAGGCCTTCCACAGTGTGGCAGATGGTGGATTATCCAAACAAGTAGACAAATTACCTCGGATTCCCCTCTGCGCCTGGACTCTGTTGAGAGCAGCAGTGGGCCCAGCAACCAGACCTGCCAACAGTGGGTCAGCTGGCACCGGGGGCCGCTCACTTCCTGGCATCTTCGTCTTCCCTCCATTTCCTTTCTTCCCCATTTTTTACTTTCAACTCTTACTCATTACTCTCTCACTTGGCAAAGTCTCAGTTAGCACAAACACAATCTTTGAGGGTTTTTGTTTCAACACAATTCTTTTTTTTTTTTTGTTTCCGTGAAGATTGTTCATGGATTTTATTTGAGGATGATTTAAAGCATGGTCTTCTCATTTTGATTGATTTTCATCTCCCTCTGTCGCTCCCTACAGGAAGCAGCACAATTACGACGAGAGGGCCAACAAATGGCCCATGTTCAACCAGAAGCTATTGTAGGAGAGACAATAAAAACAAGCTAGTCTTTTGCCATTAATTCTGCAGGCCTCCATTTTTAGGAGCGACTAATCTCATTTACCCGTAACTGTTCTATGAAGCCATGTGTCACCTTCCAGAAAATGTTCAGGGCACCTAATCTACTATTGTCATACAATAAACCTTGATGGTGACAAATTATGCTTTTAGGATGTGAGTCTTAAGTCGTAATAGTGATCAAATGCCTCTTTCCTAATTGAATTGCCCTGCAGGCATTACACGGTCCATGTCAGGACTGGAGCCAGGGGATGCTGAAGATTCTCGCCGCACTGTTCAAATAGACCCTGAATGGGTAATGAATGTTATTAATGAAGCCTGCTAATGCAAGCAGACAGCCATTCAAATATAACCGTTTCGAGGGAACAAAACCGTTAGGACAGAATAATCCCCATCATCCGCAACAACCGCATCATCTCTTTCATCCATCCATGTTTTTATTCATGAGTTCTTGGAGTCGTCAATATTCTCCAAACGCATCTGCCACTCCACTCCTTGTGTCCTATCAGGAATCGCTCGTGATCTGGCCCTGTTTCGTAGACTGCCAGTGGAAAGGTCAGCCATCATTTACCAACGGAGAATGAGTTTACTGGTGCCACATCCTCCACTACGTGTCCACAAGAATTTACACAATGCCAGTCCAGTACATGGAGCGCATGGTGATAAGACACTTACAACATCAGTATTGTCTGCAACACTGTGATTTAGAGGAATTAGCAGCAAACAAGCATAGCAAGCGATGAATCATGGCCTTGATGGAATGATCACACTGTGTACTCACAGAAACCGGCAATAATGTCCCTCCACAAACTTGTGTGTGTGTGTGTGACTGAAAGAAAAGTTCTGGAGAATCTGAGCCAAAAGAAATTGGCCCCTCCTGTTCCTGACAGGATTCTGGTAACTTCCTATGTCTCAGCAGGAAGTGCAAGGAGTCAGACTTCTCCGTCTTTCATCTCCACGCCCACAGCGCTGACTCGGTCTCGTCCATACGTTGCTTAGTAGGCCATCTTACACGCTGCCTTCTTGTTTGTTTGTCTTCATGCCTGTGTCTGTCTCACTTTTCTCACACACACACACACACACACACAGTATAGACTCTGAACATTCAGCATTAAGTAGAGACCCCACCCCATCCCCTCGAACATTTCTTCATCGACCTAATTTCCCGTCGGTTCCTTAGAGCCTCCTTCTCAGCACAAATATGTTTTATTCATTGGAGGAAACCGAGAAGCCAAGTTAGAATTACACTTGTCAGAGGTTAACAGCACAAGATTATGACTGTACGACATTCAGCCACCTCACCAGTGTGGAATCCGTTGTGTGCGCTCCCTGAAGAGAGCGAATGAGCAGCAGTAAGGTGGGAGGCAGCAGGTGCAAGAATGTGTCAGCAGCTCTGAGCGGGATGGGTCTTGTCAGCCCACCCTTGGCAAACTGCAGGGTGGAGGGGTGTGTGTGTAGTATTATTGCGGTAGTGTGACGTACATGTATGGGTGTGTGCACGGTTGTCTGTCCCTGGTATGCAACTTGTATATTGTACGGTCATTTGTACCAGTCATGTGTACACGTACCTTCAAGCCTCACATTCGTGTGTGTGAGCCAGCTGGTCTTTCTTTAACATAGTTTTGTTTGAGTGTAGTCGCCCACACAGCTGGAGGAGGAATCCAGAAACCTTCCATTTGCTGGTTCTCTCAACCGGCTGAATACCAGGCTAACAGCAGATATGCAGCCTTGTGAGGCCCTGACATGGTATTTTAGACCTCGGTAATGGATGGTTTTACTCTACAAAGTGGAGTTTTTTGTGTGTGTGTGTGTGTGTGTGTGTGTGTGTGTGTGTGTGTGTGTGTGTGACTAATTATGGTAGACAATGGGCGGTGCGGTATTCCTTTTCGTAAAGCATGACGTAGAGGGAGATGGCTTAAATCAACATTGGCATTCCTTTACGAAACATGCTCAGCAGCTGTTCATAACCGTGTGATAACGTGCTCCCTGCCTTAGTGGCAGAATGAGCTTCATCCTGCTCAACGGTCAGGCTCTTTGTGTTTTGCTTGCATCCACGTTTTGTGAAAGGGCTTTTGGCAATGAAGAAGGCATTCCTGCTGGGGTTGAAGGAGGCAGCCAGACCGCATGGAGGATGATTACACTCCTGAGGGAAACAGCGGATGCAGTGGGAGAATGGAACCTAGTTGGGCACATCAGTACTGCATGTTCACTGCCTGTGCTAGCTCCCTCACCTACTTTCAACCATAATACAACAATGTAATTGTGTGTCAGCTAGAAATGGCTGTTTCTTTTCCATCACATTACTTATGTAGTTGTTTTTTTTTAAGCCATCAAAGCCGACAGATTTCCTTACACATATTACATTTTCATTTTTGTTAATGATGCAGTGAAGCAAGCAATTCTCTTGACTTGGATTGTCCACTTCTGCTGCTACGTCAGTGCTGTGCCTTATAGTTTGGCACTCTAATTAACCTTCTGATGTGATTGTTTCCACAATGGCAGTAGCACGTTATTGGATCCGGGAAGGGGATGAGGCAAAGATTACTCACTCAGTAGCATCCATTTTTATTGGCATGAGTGTTTTTACGGGATTGCCATTGACTTTTAAATGCAGGGTACAAAGACACTCTTTGGGATATTGCCATGCAACTCCCGAGCCCGAATCCAGTCCATTGTAATGGCTATTATGCAACAGTGACACTGCCTTTCCTAAAACAGTGCGCTGGCAGAGATCCCTCTCAAAGCCGTAGTTTCATTAGTGGTGTTTTTTTTTGGGGGCACTCGGGCTATAAAAGTTGGTGGCATGCTGACCGATGTTTGGCAGAAGTTCCAGAGCGACCAGCAGTGCTGCTGTTGCTGCTGCTGGCGAGGTTAGTGGAGAAGCCCACGTGGCACGCTGCAGCCACATGTCTGGGGCCCAGCCAACACAGAGACGTCATAAAACTCAGGTATGCAGCCTTTGCTCAGCAGACACTGTCACGGTAATATTACTCTGTAATCCTTGTTCAGCTAATGAAGGCAGATGTGTTTGTCTTTCCCTAATATTATCTCGTAGAAGTTTTTTTGTTTAATTTTTACAAACTTTTTCAACCTTTTTTTTTTTATGTTAATATTTAGCTAATTGTTATTGTGATATAATGAGGTTATTATTGTGATTCCAGTTGCATATTATTATTAGTGCAAGGCCACTTTGCCCAACACAATCATATGAATATATTGAGATATTGATGAGTAGAGCAGGTATTAACTTTTTTGACAAATATGAGAGCGGATCTATAGCACATTACTATGTCATGCTTTCCAAATGGAAGAGTGGTGTAAATAAGCAGGACTGGCGGAAAGAGAAGACAGAAATCAGACTTCTGCTGCAGAGATATCATATTTCAAGAAGCAATCCCAGCGATCCCGGCCTTCAAAATTAAATATGCTAATGCAAATGACTTTTCCATTACAAGCTTATATTGGCATAGCAGTACATTTAACCTGAGGTCACTGTGGAATAAGCCAAAAATCTTTAACACTAATGCCCATGCACCATCAATCAGCAACCTCTAAACCAGTCCCGGTCTTGCAGTGTATAAACCACTGTATGTAATATCCCTCGTAACAAATGGCAGTACAGCGGGAGGTGTTAAAGGATTTGCTCATTAGCCAGTAATAGAACTAGCTTAGTCAAGGTTTACAATATATTGCAGCTTGCTTTTTCCTGGGTAATCAGTTTTGTTTACAAGAGCTCATTTTCTGCAGTGCGCCCTTGGGGTCGATTTGCATTCATTGTTCAGTCTTCTGGAGTTTTTGTTGTGTGGTCGACTCATTAAGGAAAATGAGACTGCCTTTATGGGACAGCTCTTTGTGGAGTGTGAATAAAGCAAATGTGTGGAAGTTTTGAGTAATGAAGTTCATGTCAGATGGAACTAATGTTTAAGTTTTGGTTCAAGCTGCCCATGATACACACACATTGCGAGCAGGATATGTGTTTAGTTTTTTTGTTCTTTGTTTTACATCACCGTAAGTACATCGCACTGAAGTACTTTTATAGTAAATCAGCCTCAGTTGTCCAAACAACATACATTCACAACCGTGTATAAACGTATTCCTTTCTTTTCAATCGAAATGAAATCCATTCTTTTTCCCTGCTGTCGTCTTACTCCTCAGGGACAGGTGCTCAGCAGTATTGATATATAAGCTCTCCCCATGAATTTCAAACCCTAACAGTGATTCGTGTGAATAGCTAATGAAATTTCAGAAATGCATCCCTTGGAAAAAGTATGCATCATCTTATGCAGTGTTGTCAAATATTGACTTAAATGCCAACAAGGGATCTCACATTTAGATTATGAAACTGCCAGGGGTAAGACGATGTAATAAAATAAAATGAATGACAACAGGACGGGTTTAATAAAAACAAAATTAAATACATGCCTGTCACATGCCTGCTGCAATATCTATGACAGGTTCATAGCCGGTGAACAAATGGAAGATAATACTCAGCATGTGCAGGATTTCCCTCCCTCGAAAAAGGATATGTTGAAACCTGTTTTTGCTACCCATTTGCAAAAGAATTTCATTACATGTTGATTTTTCTTTTACAGAAAGCAATAAAAACAAGCTTCTAAATGTTGTTAAAATCCTGCTCATCTATACATACAGGTTTTCAGCAGCTGCAATGTCTGAAAACTCCAGTAACACTTGCAGTATGAAGTGTGTCCTTTCTTCAGGGTCATCAGGATGACCTCTTCAGACTGTTTCCCCTCTCCTTACACCTTGGAAGTTGAGCCAAAACTCAATAGTGCATGTGTTCTCAGAGCTCCAATGGTGCTGAAGAAAATAATGCAAATGACCATCTGCTCCTCTGCGTTCGTTCCTCCAGACTGTTCTGTATAATGACAGGTCTGCACTCAAATGCACCTGCGTGGAGCTTGGTGAGCATATTTGTGCCAACTGGTTGGCATGTGGGTGAGACACATGACAAATGGAGGGGGGTCTGAATGAGGACTTTTTGTGTTCTCTATTTTGCTGACGGTTATGTAACATCTCTGTCTTGACACCCTGTTTTTTTTTTTTTTTTTTTAGATTAATGTGGTTGGGTTGCAAAGTAAAAAAATAAACTGCTGCATATATGCATATTTTCTGGCACCAATCCCAGTAGATAATGGCCTTCATGTGTATATGTCTGCTTACCTTAGTTTCGTTGGTAAAGTTGTAACGTTACAGCGAGGTCATATTCCATGTGCCTCCCCTGCATCGCGCCGTCTGCCCTGTCAGAGTGAATCAGGTTGGGCAGAGCTGAGAGGTCTGACTGGACTCCAGAAGCTTCTCTCTGGGCTGTCGGATGTCTGATCTAATGGAGGCTGAAGAGGACAGACAACACACACACACACACACACACACACACACACACACACACACACACACACACACACACACACACACACACACACACTCTCTCTCAGCACTTTAGACTTATATCGTGTGCAGCTCAATGGATACACAGAGACAGGGACCAGAGTGGACAGACATTGTTTAGACGCCGCAGAACAGGGGAGAAGTGTATCATCTTCATCATTTATAACACCGTAAGGCTTTCATGTTGTGCACATGAAGGTAAGCTGGAGTAAACAACAATAAAGCCTCAAGCTGTCGGCAGACACTTGTACAGTGGGTTTTAATTAGACTGTGGTTAATTGCAGTGTCTCATATCTGATAGTTGGACTGGAGGCAGTGGGTGTCAGACCATGGCAATGTCCATGTTGTGTGCAACGTATGAGGAACATGAAACGTGACAAACGTATAAATGACATCCATTCTCACAATCTGGAGTTGGAGCCACCGGTCCAGCTGCATATTCCATACCTTTTATAGAGGCATAGACATAGTTCTGCATTAAGATACACATAGTGTCTCTGTGTCATGGCCAAAGAAAAAACTCATCATTCATCCCCAGAGACATGCCTGAATTTCAAAATGCTTCATGTCCTTCATTCATTCTATTTATATTTCCATAACGAGGGTCAGGTCTTTGTTTACCATGGGATCACGGTGCCGCATTACCATATTTTGCAAAAGTATCTGTAACTTTAATCAAATGACGGTCGGCTGATGTTGCGTTTTGACTCAGATGTGCGGCAGCTGCTAGTAGAAATCTGTCAGTGTTCACTGACTCAACAGCACCTTTGCTCGGCATCCAGTTGAGGCTCAACCTCGCCTGTATTCAGTGTTTCCCATAGTTTAATCTGTTTGAGGTCATGTTGTTTTGTTCGCTCCGACGCCGGGTGACGAGGATCAGGTCACGTACAGTCGTGTAAACACGGTTAGCAGCTTAACGTGGTAATCCACCATTACTGTATTTACCCTCTTCCCCTGCTCATGTAGGGGGCGCCTACAGAGAGGCTGAACTCATCTGAAGGTCAAAACAGCACACGCGTAGAAATAGAGTGATGTCACTGCTGTGCAACTATTTGCATTGCCAGAGCCTAACTAATGCACGTTCCCCGAGGACATGCTCATCCCATGGACTGGATTGGTATACGGGTCACAATGGTACTCCAGCATAAGTAGGATAAAGGGAACAAATCAATACCAAGCGGCCCAGCGTCTCCCTATCTGCTTTCCTTTTAGCCCAGGAGATGCAACTGCTTTTTCTTTTCTTTTTTTGACATAATGAATATTTATGCTTCTCTATTGAACTAGTTACACATTTTTTCCTAATTTGCTGCAGCTTTATCCTCATTTTATGCTTGCTAACGAACCTTGACTTTGAAGTTCAGGAATATGAGTGGCAATATGCTTCTTCTTTTTTTTTTTTTTAAGTGCTCTTGGGGTGTATTTTTAAGAGCCTCTAGAGTTTAGACTTGCTGGCATATTACAAATAGTACAACTGAGGTCATACACAGTTCAGGCTGTGTAATGTTGCCACAAGAAAAGGATTTGCTGCTGTCCTCTGTTTGTAGCCCAGTTTGTGAGTAAAATATGTCAGCGTTTCAGCGCGCATCCATCTCCGCTAATGAGAGACAGCCCAAGGAGAGCACAATGACTGTCGGCTCCGCTCAGCGTGGAGGTGATGGAACTTAATTTCCCACCGATTTCTCGGCTGTGGTTTATTTCTGCGTTGTTGTGCTGCAGGGAGAGATTATCGGATTATCACACAATAAGGGAAAACGTTGGATAAAAAAGTATACGATTCTTCCTACTCGCAGCAAGGCCCCAATTTAAGTGCGCAGCTGTGTGTTGGCTTTGTTCGAAGCTGAGCTTTGCAGATGGCTGTTCAGGAAAACCAGGCAACAGGATGATGATGTTGTGCTGGTAGGGAACGATCAGGAGCGACTGAGAGTGTCACATTTGTAATATTAACAAAGACACCAAGACACTCAGGCGTTTTGAGAGCTAAAGTGCCAAAGTCTGTGGTTGGTTGCCATGAGTTCATACATGCATGACCTCTGCCTGACCCAGGTCTGTTTAATACCAAAACATGTGCTACAGTGCTCCTCTTGTGCCACAGATTGGCACAATATCACCTGCCTCAATTCCATTCTCCTTCCCACAGAGAGGAGCAGATGAGCAGTCCCGACATCCCCTGAGGGAATGTGAGCCAGTTGAAGGTTGAGGCAGCGAAGTGGTGGGGGTGCAAGTGGGTCTTTGCCGAAGGCCTGTCGCCATTAATGGGCTATTGCCCCCCTATGGGGTGGGGGCATTAAGTGACTATTCATCACAGCCACGTCCTCGTGTCATCAGACTTCCTTGTCCCCCTCCTCTGCGACCACACAGGCAGATTAGGCATTATGACAAGAGGCACTCACTGGCACGGCTTATTCGTCTTTCCTTCCCTTTCTCCTCTCCTCTGTTTATCTCCTCTCCTCTTCCCAGTTCCCTTCCCAGAACCAATCCCCTTCCCATGCTGTGTTCTCCTTCCAGCACAACCTGAACTCTGGGTGCACTCTCCTCTAATCCACCGCCAGTCTTATCTCGGCTCGCGAACAATAGTCACAGAGCAAGCGCGGCTCCGAGACGCAGCCTGCAGAAAAATAGCTCCACTCCCACAAGGCTCCGGGACCCTCTGCATCCAACAGCGTCTGCCAAGTAGCTTGTCACTGCTTCACATGAAGTCCTCCTCACTGTGCATCGAGAAAAGATTCTAGCATCTTTGTCCAAATGGAATTTATAATACCGCAGTACAATCAACGGCCACGGCGGATGACTAATCGCATCTGTACTTGTGACGCCTGGACATTATGCTGATCTACTGCTTGTGTATTTGTTTGTTCACTGCGGTGTTTTGTGAGTTAGCGGTGAGGGCTATTCTGTGATTCATGTAGGTAGATGGGCACCTTTCCAAGCCGCTGTCCCCATTCATCTCCTATTAATGAGCTTTCACCTCACTCCTAACGAGCTGTAATTGTGAGTGTGCCCCGCATAGGATCAATGCCACCGTCCATGCAGTGGCACTGCGGTGGAAAGGCATTTACATCGGTGAGGCAGCATCAAATCACAGGGAGTCCCTCAACGGTGTTACACCATCCCATGTTAAACAGCAAATCCATTTAATTACTCATCAGTGATGCCTGACTTTGTTAATTAGCAATCCTTTCAATGACAACAGGAAACTCAATTCCATCTCAAGGACGTCTGTCTGGTGGTTTCAACTTCTGTTTCTTAGCCGTGCTAGTGGCATGGCTCTCGGGATGGCAGTGTCGTTCTGTCTGTGTTCCCCTGGTCGACATGTGTGAAATATCTTGACAACTACTCAATGGATTGGCATCACATTTTGTGGATACATTCAAGGTTGCCAGACAATGTCATCAACAGGTTGACATTTTAGTTTTTTATTGAAATATATCAACAACTCTTGGGTGGATTTCTGGGACATGTAATACAGACATTCAAGGTCCCCACAGGCAAACATTGTAAAAATGTTTATCTACTGACCTTTTCATCTAGTGTCATCGTCATCTGATCAAATTTGTGTTTTTCCAATACTTTGGTTAAAACCCAAATATCTGCAAAGCTAATTACATTCCCAGTTGCTATTGACAGCTGACTAAACTAAGATGAGAAGATATAATTGTCATTGTGAGCATGTTAGCGTGCTGATTTGAGCATTTACCTCCAAAGCACTGTTGTACCTACTTACAGTCTTAAGGATAACTGATGTGTACATAAGTTTAGTTTGACTCTTCTCTTACTGAAAGCCAAAGACACAATCAACTATTATTACACCAATAACCAAGAAAACTACATTGAGGTGTCGCCACGTGAAAATTATTTGGAAAGCTCTTTCTGGTGTAATAAAGGTTATTGCACATAGAAGCAGTGGTCTGTAAGAACGGCACCTCAGTGACTGTAAGTCACCTAACAGTTATTTTCATCAGCAGTGAGCTTTCAAGTGATGTGTGTTCATTAGCTGCTGGATATGGAGCATCCTTCACTGCTCTGCATATTTATTATTCTTGCCACTCTCTCCTTGTGTCTGTGTCTCCCACTTTCTCTTCCCATCACTCTCCACGACTTCCTGTCGCAGTCTCTATGTTTATTTCTCCCTCTGTGACAAACTTGCGTCACACGCCTGTCTCTAATTTTCAATTTTTCCCCTCCCTTTTTCTATTCACTCGCTGTCGCCCTTTGTCTCATACATCACCATAGTCTCCCTCCGACTCTCACTCTCTGTGTCTCAGTTACTTTGTCTGGCTGACTTCCGTCATCACCCGCCTCCCTCTTGTTTTCTGCTTTGTTTATGGCGTCTCTTTAGACATACTCTCTTGCTCCAGTAGGGGAATGCATCTATATACATGTCAGCATGTTGTGGAAGATATTCTTCAGATTCTATTCCCTCAGGCCATCTGGGGGAACAGCAAATTAACACATACACGGGTGCACATACCCACACAGCCATGCCTTCACTCGGATATTACATGTGACTGGCTGCACGATCTTTAACTGGATTTAAAAGGATACACTTACATGGCTTCTTTGATAGAATGATAGATAGAGAGAGAGATTTCCTAACATTCATTCTCAAAGGTGACCCAGCTCTATTGGTCCGCTTACAGGAGCCTTTCACTATGTTTCATTTGAATGTTAAAAAGTATGGGTTCCAGCTGAAACCGTAGGCATTTATAAGAAAGCACAAACCAAACATAGTGCGGCAAATCCAAAAATACTCTCCTCTCTGGGCCAAGCATTAATAGACTGTCTGAGCTTTGGCTTCCAGGCTTCCCAAAAGTATACATATATGTGTGACAGGCAGGCAGAGGCCTTGGAGTGTACCCACCGCAAGCCTGGCACAGTGTGAGCCGGGAGGAAGTAGGAGACAGAGAGAACAAAGGCATGGCTGCTTTTGTTCTGTCTGCAGGAGGCTGATGGAGACACAGCAGTACACAAGCACACACACACCCCTTGCACATGGACAAACCTGTCATGTTCGCTGAGAGACATGCACGACTGTAAAAATCAAAGCGTTATAAATTGTCTCTAAACATCAAATCAAGTAAGGAATGTTGAAATGGTGCAAGCTGTGAAGAGAGACGTATGACAGAAGCGCACATGTTAATTAAATCCTTTTGTCTTTGCTGCTTTTGTTCCTTTAAAACACCACGAGACATGGAAATTAAGTCAAAATCGGGGTGAGATTTGAGCACAAAGCTGACAGGGTTGTTTTGTCTTTGCTTATCGCAACTGTTCTCCCAGAGGTCTTTGGGTAACAGTCTCCGGCGGGAGCCTCCTCGGCTCCATTCAATAAAGCGGAATGACACTCACCAGCAGGCCGCCACGGGTCAAGGAGTAAAACACCTTCTCTTGTCAGCCAGCTCTCATACTGACACACAATACCTGTGGGTAGCCCCCGATATAGCTTAAATCTCTGACTGCCGCCGCAAGATCAACCCTGTTCGCTCCTCACAGACCCGGGCAGTTAAAAAGAATGAAATCAAAGCAACGGAAAAGTCTAACTGCTACATATGAGCCCTGCTGCAGCGGCTTTGTTAATCATTTCTGTAGCCTTCATAAATGTGTGTCTCTGTCATGGAACAAGCTTGGCTGGGTCAGTGTAGTAGATTGCTAAATTTACTAAAATACCTTTTTGGCATCGGCATTCAGGAGCATCTCAGTGCCACAGCACAAGTTTAGTAATGAATGCTTTTGGATCAGAAATCATCTGCTATGTCATCGATCTGTTTTTAAAACACTTCATCGTGCAGAGTGTTTTACTATAATGTATACTTGGTTCTCACACACATATTTTGTCACACTCCTCAAATGGAAGGCTCTCCGCAGAGTTCCACCTCGTTGATAACCGAGCGCTATGAAGTGGCAATAGCTTCACAGGTTCAGGCTTTCTTTAAGAGTGACTGAGCTCAGGGAGCAGGCAGAGCAAATCCTTGAAGCCTGGGTATTTTTCTGGCCATTGTTTTCCTGGGGCGTGAAGTCAATCGCATTTAATCCTTCACAATCCTAGTGCACAAGAGATCCCCTCAATCAAATCCAGATATTCACTGTGCCTCTGCAAGCGCTTCGGACAGCACATTCTCTCTGCCTCAGTGAAGTGGGTGGGTGGCAGTCGACCATTGAGGCAGATAAATGGGTTTCCCCTTTACATATTTGAAGCTTTAGCCTTGCAATAAAAGCACAGTTATGCAATTGTTTGCTACTTTCGGGCAAATGCATTCACTTTTACTGGTTGCCAATAATGGAGAAGGACGACGAGTAAGGCGGGAGTGGTCCGGACGATGAGGGCTAGATGGCTCGGTCAGTCCTTTATGTGCAGCCGGATGCGGTTGGCAGGTTGGTTGCTGTTAATGTCTTTTTTATTTAATCCAGAGCTCTCTGCCTGCCCATGCACTGCCATGATAATATGCCCAGAGGGCTTCCATTGTAGTGAGTGTAACAGGAGCCCCCCTGGATATATTGCAAGGAACATGTTCCTCGCTTTCCTTTCAGATTTATCTCTCGAGTTCATGAACCAGAGATAAAAATGATAACGAAGACAGGATTTGTCACTTGTTTTAAAGCTTCTTCTCACTGCTGTTTTTTTTTGCTTGCATGAGGAAATCTGCATTCAACTGGCTGGTGCTTAACAGTTGTTTAATGACAGTTAGTATCCGTGTCTTTTCTCATTAGGAAAAAATGGCTTGTAGCTCGAATGCAGCTGTTTGGTTTTCAGCAGTACGAAAAAAAGATGTGTTGGGGCCCCCCCCCCCAACACATCTTTTTTTCGTGGCACTAAACAGATGGTTATGGTCAGTGCTGCTGCTGCAACATGACTTTTGAAACCCTGTGGAGTGTGGCACATTTTCCCGATGTTTAACCGTTTCCTAAAAAACCTTTAGCACAACTTTTGGAGCAAAAAAATATTTTTGGCTGAACAAATGGTCTTGAAATATCTCCTCTCCCTCCCCTTGTAAAATACTGGGGAAATGAAAATATTGCAATCATTTCAGGGGTATGAATGCAGGAGTTGTAAAGACCAAGTAGGCAAAGGGCAAAAAAGCATAAGAGAGGAAGTGCAGCATCTGGACAGGAACTCAGTCATCCGGGGAGGGGGAGGTATGAGGTACATCAAGGGAGGGTGTGGTGACTGACCTCTGACCCTTAACAGAGGGTAGAGGTCAAAGACAAAAAGATAGTCTGCAGCTGTGTTGAAACATGCAACCCCACTGCCATGCCAATCACTGTAATTTGCCTAGACTGATGTGTCCCCACCCAGCTTACCAAGCGTGCCTTAACAGGAGCTGACAGCGAAAAAGAAAATAGTGGAGGATGGAAGGAAACAAGGAAACGAGGTTGGAAGGAAGAAGGTCAACGTGGCGGCTATCTGCACACACACAAGGCCTCATTCCTGGGGGGGTCTCAATCCACTGCAGCAGTTTATCGAAGGCAACGTGCCTCCAATTAAAGGGTTCTTCCCCAAGATTTACTCACCACCAGTAATACCCTCCTCCCAGCCCACTCTAATCAGGCGGCCCCCCTTTGCTTCTTCCACCCCCTTCTAGAGCTATTTGTTCTCCTGCAGGGGAGGTAGGACCTAATCATGCCAGGATCTCGTAGTACCAAGTCTTTTAACTGCTAGATCAAAGAGTGTGAGTTTGCCTAATGCAGGATTACGCTGAGATACGGGACCAGGCAGCCTCACCTCCACCCCTCCGCTTCCACCACCACCGGCGGGTAGCTCCATTAGGCTCAACGCATTGCTCATTTTTCCGCAAGAGCTCCCTTGGGCTAAGAGGCAATTATGCAGTAGTGTGGCATAATATTTCATTCTCTTCACATTGCATTACTCTATGGTGATGCTGGCCACTAACAGCTTCATGTGGCCCAGGAGGAAGGGTGCAGGCTGCTAACAACTTCATATGAGTAGAGGGAGACTGGTGAGAGGAGGCGGAGGCGGAGGAAAGAGGAGATGAGGAGAGTTCTCAAGGGCACAATGCTTCATTAGGAGTCAGGTCTGTTTCACCTACTTAAAAAAAGAAAGGTTTTGCTTGCATCCTAGTGTAGGTCAGGTGATGTTAGGTAGGTTTATAACATAGATGGAAAAAGAAAAACATGCACTGTATTTATAATTCTTAACGTACCTAAAATGTGTATAAAGTAAGTAATATTCAGGAAACGGTTTCAAACGTTGAAGTATATGCTGTTTTCTGAAATGTTTGGCACCGCTTTACTTTATATTTCTCAGTAATGTGGTTCTTCACAGCCTCTTTGAAATGTTTGAGATAAACCTGGCTGCTATATGCGATTAAATATCTCAAACAGCGGCCAGGCATCCTTCATGGCAGTGTCAGCCTTATTCCGTATTTTATCTTCATGCAGAAAGTATGGACACATGAAATGACACATGACTACAGACAAACCGTAGATGTTGACATTTTCCAGGAAGTGTTTACTGGTGCATCTACCAAGGAGCCGCTCTGCATTGTGTGAAGAATGCACAAGGTGAAATGACATCATACCCTCATTTATTTTTGCCCAACCACTGTATCGATGGCCGAAGAGCAATACCTCCTATCTGAAAAATGCACTTTTTTGTGAATACAAAAGAAAACTTGGTTTCTTGCAGAATGCTATTTATTAAGGATACCCAATACAAAAATAAAATAAATTTAATAAAACGTCCAGATATGAGGGTTTTCCCCACTTTTCCTGGATCATTTTGCAGATAGGAGGTTTTGCACTTTGGCCATCGATATGTCCATCTCAGGTTTCTAAAACCAAATATAAATCGTCCATCTTGAGGAATTAAGTGTGCCGATGCTTGCTGGTGGTCAGTCAGTTGGTCTGTCAGAGTGGACAACAGTTTTTTTTAACCTCACCCTCAGGTCAAACATTTTTTAACACAGCATATTAACACTGAGTTAAGACATCTTGGGATTTGGAGGACTATTTTTTTCTGGTATGAAATGACAGGGTATATGCTGATTTTAAGAAAATCATAATAATACTAAAATTAAATGTAAATGCAGATTCACCAGCTATTGATAAAAGAGACATTATATGCTGAGTATGTCGTTTATAGTTTTTCGGGGGACACGGAGGTACCAAGGTGAGAAAGGAAATTGGGGCTGTCTCTGTTCTGACAGAGCAGGTATGTGCAGCCTGGGGCAAGGTTGTTCAGAACCGTTGTGTGATTTTGCTGTACTCGGGGAGGTTACACTGTGTGCTTTTTGCAGGTGCTCAGCCCCCCAGGCCCCCCTATCCTCCCCTTATTTCAACACTCTCTTCTGCTTCCCACTTCTGTTATCAGTTCAGCAACAGCAAACCATCACCCTCATTCACCACCACATGTAAGGGGCCCCTTCTATACCACTCGCACATCCCATCAACATGCAGATAGTCTTTCTTCCTGATCATCGCTGGTGGGGGATTCACATTTGAGTTATAAAATGAGGATGGGAGTTGCCCTGCATACATTTATGTTAATGATAGGCCTGTGAACTCAGTACATGTAGCACCTGTATCCATCTCATATCAGTGCCTTGCTTACTGTTGTTAGGATGCTTTGAGGCTGCAGTTTGACTGCAATGCATCCAGCTACCTTATACAAAATAAACCTAGGTTGTTGAGGCAGTGCAACACTGGACAACTTCAGTGGACGATTCATTTCCTCAGCACAAGAATGTACCAACATTATGAGCCTTGTGTACCTTTCTTCCCCAATTGTCCGTTTCTTCTACAATGATCAGAAATTGTGCATTACCAGCCATAATAAATGACAGGGTTTACCGGGTTTACAGCTTCTTCCTCATTTAAAGATGGAGCAAAATAGATGGACCCTTTTAGTCTGATAGGCAATGTTATTAGTGCCCTTTAACCTGCAAACTGTCATTGGCTGTGAATTCAGCCATATAACAAGAATGCAAGTAGCTCAAACTGTGACCATGAGGCTGTTTTTGTCTCTCAGTCAAATTAGTTGAAATATCGCTACACATGTCAGGCCTTACAAAATGTATTGCTTTAGTGTTTTGTAATTGCATATACCGTCATAAATCCTCATTTCTCGTATGCAGACGGTGTTCTGCCCCATGGAGCCGTTTTCATCTATAAAACTTTATCACAGAAACCCGGCATTAACGACCAGCCTTTCTCCTTGTTTGTAGAAATACGATCCGGTGGGCGAGGACCTAAGGAAGGGCTGGTGAGGCAGCTGCCCCTGTACGACACGCCATATGAGCCAGCCGAGAACGGCGGAGACTCTGACCCTGAGCACTCGCGCTGCCCCAGAGAAAGCCGGCTGCCCCAGGATGATGAGCGACCCCCCGAGGAGTATGACCAGCCCTGGGAATGGAAGAAAGAGAGGATTTCCAAAGCATTTGCAGGTACGGCAATAAGCACCTACATACATGTAATATGACACAAGGAGAAGTAGCTAAACATCAGTAACATACTGCGTAGCATTAAAGGAGTTTTGTGGAAAAAATACACAACCTCCACGCGTTGCGCTTTCTTGTCAAATCAATATAAAAGTACAACAACATTTTCAAGAGGCAATCCCAAAGATTTTCATTTGAAATATTGCCATCGCAACACAATAGTGATTTAGCCTATGGCACCCTGATAAAAGTATTGCATTATTTGTATATTTGGGTGTCTGTGGCAACATTCATGGACAAAAAGCAAAATGACAGTTTTTCTTCATTCTGTACACACACAAAATCGAAATACGCACAGTTCTGAGAACTTGAAGCTCATGTATCAACAGAAAGACTCCAGACTGCTAAACTCTAAGCACAATTGCATTGTTTGACTCAAATAGAAAATATTAAATCACCACAAGTGAAATCTTAGGGATTGCCACTTTAACAAAATAAAATGTCCTGTTAGTCCTGATGTCAAAAGCTCAAACAGTGAAAACTAATCCAGTTTAGAAATGACTGCTTCTAAATTCCACGCTTTTAACTCTGAAACTGTTTCTCTTCTGCTCTACTAACCCAGGTATCTGTCTTTTCCAGCTCTAACACATTTGAATTTGGCTTCTGTCAGGGTGGTGAGGGTTGCTGCTGCTTTAAACTCTCTGTTAACGCTTCTTTCTTCCCTCCTCTGTTAAAGCACCCGCTAAGTTCACTTGCTGGTGTCCAGTCTATTATGTGCTGTTTTTGATCCAAGTGCAGCCTGTTTAAGCTAAAATGATACCTATGCTGCTCAGGGGGGCATGATTGGTTGTGCAGTTGCATGTAGGGGCAGGTAGTTGTTGTGGTGTGGAAGCTTCAGCATGGCTGACACAGCCATAACATCAAACAGGGCTGTTCCTGGGAAGAATATGGCTTTGGAATATGAAAAATGCACCCCAAATTGAAAGAAAAAAATGCCAAGCCTCTTACCTGATATGATAATAGAAAATCAGCAACCCATAACTCTATTTTTCATCGCCCCTTTTCTCTTTATATTTTTTCTTTTTTATCCTTGAACAGCTCTGCTTTGTTATGACTGCATTAGCTACGAGGGTTCTGTAAGTGGCACTGGATCAGGTCCCCCCGGAGGAAAGGACTGCACTTCTAAATCCCTCACAGGTACCATTGGAGACGGGGCTGGGGAGTGTCTCTTGTTTGTCTTTATATTCTTTTAGACTTAGACTTTGATGCCTGAACCATATGCGTTACCTTGAATCTTGCAATTTCATTGATTTATTTCTTAAATCCGCAGCACACAAGTTAACAATTGTCCTTTAGAATGAATGTTATAAATATGTTTTGCAGATGTTTAGCGAGTGTAATAGATTGGCTATGCAGAAATGGTTATGTAAGCCCAAACAATTAAATCTACTTGTTTGTTGAGAAAATGTCATCCACTTCAAATGCAAATCACCTTGATTTAGAATGACATTATCAGGACGCCACTTGTGTGATTGCTTAATGCTTGAAGTGGACAAAAAAAAGGCACAGCCAATAGTCTTCAATTCAGCCTTCCAGTGTGCACACGAGTGTATAAATGCAGTCACATTTCTGGGTACTCAGAAGTAGGGGTGACGGGTGAAGTGTGGTAATCTATGTCGTCTCCTCCACCTCTAATGGTGCTGTGGAACCAGAATAATGAACACTCTGGCTGAACGATTTTGAAAAATATATATAATTGACTGAAATTGGAATTGCAATATTAGAGGAAATCGTTACATAACTATTATCCTTTTCATTGAAAAACATGTTAACATTATTATGGTATGATTTCTGCAGGGGATCTGTACAAATCAAAGATGGTATCTGTAGGCCATCTCTGCAGCATGACAATATTGAATGTAAAACGCTATTTTGACATTTAAAACATATTTAGCTTATTACATTTTTTTTTATTGTAATTGGCTACATTGCGATTAATTGTGCAGCCTTAATTAACACTGCGGTTAGAAGAATACTGAAATGCTGTTTTTACTTACATGAGGTTGTTCTGCACAAAAACATTACTCTTGCCTCAGCATGACTAATTCATCAATAGATGAACCCTTTCTTTTTTTAATTACAGCTGAATGAAAGAAGCCATTATAAATATGCATGGCCCTGGAGTCTTATTCTGGATACAGTTGGGAAAATACATTGCTAAGTTTGTGATTAGTTGTTCACACTTGGAAGAGTAATTTCACTTTATCGAAGTGTAAATGTAATCTCACAGAGCAATATAAAAATTATCGATATTTTCTTCATAATGATTTGATCGTATTCCAGTTTATTTTCCATACTTTTATTTTCATTTCCATGTATTCCTCTATTGTATTGCTCTTCTCTTTGCTTTTGGAACACTGCATTGCATTTATAGAATTTCAATAAAGCACAATTGATTAGAAGTAGAGACGATGCGAGAGATTAAGCCCTGTTGGTGTTTTTTATGTTGATGGGAAGTTACAAATCTTCGTGAGACATCTGAAGGCAGGTCATACGATGTTGCATGTTAAAATGAAAGCACACTCTAAAGCCCAATTCACATAGTTGCGGTGAATAGTTCATATACACCTGTAAAGAAAAGTCAAGTCAAGGCAGTTTGGGGATATTAATGATTATTTTATTTTTTTACAACTGCTCTTTCTCTGTGACAGAATTGTGGGAAATAGCTGCACTTCGATGTCCAAAATCACAATAATAGAATAATAGAACAACTTCAAGGACACGAGAGCACCCACAGTGAATGTATTTGTATATAAGGACATTTTTTATTTCCAGCTTGTCTATGTTTGAAGATGTTAATGTTCCACTTTTCACTGAGTTGCTAGCAGACAAGGTGAGCCGTAGTGACAGCAGCAGCATGGAAGAGTGTGGAGAAACGGATCAGGTGCTGAGTTGGGCCTCGCTGTAGTATGTAATATGTTTTAGTGTGTGTGAACTCTCTTATGTGACATTACATGGTAGCAAGCTCATCAATCTCATTTGTGGAAGAAGAAAAAGGCTTGAGGGAGTATTTAGTGCATACCTACAGGTCAGGAGCGTACCACTCAGTACCAACCTACTGTACCTCATTAGAGCTACTACAGGGAACTTTTATTTTGTGTTGATTTTGGCGGAGCCTGTTCACGAAAGCAGTAGAGTTCTGAGCACCCTAATCCCTTTGGACAACCTCTCATTTGACTGCTGCTGCAGGGTCTGACAGTCGCCCCGCTCAGACCTGGTTCTTTCATCTGATTTCACATGGAATCCGACCTGATGGCATCGATGACAAGCATTAAGGATAACTATATAGTAATATACAATCTCCTCGCTGATTGTCTTGTTCACTTATGTTGGTCATATAGAGGCATCATAATTCAATTGAGACTGTTTCATCATCAGTTAAAAGTTCCTCACAGCAGCTTGAAAAATAGTATAATTACTTGAAAAAAAGGTGAGAGATGTTTGCCTAGTTTTGAAGACTTTCAAACTTAGTAATATCACAAATTGCATGTTCAGATGGACATAGTTCTGACAGGCAGAGCAGGTTCTGTGCATGTACATATCATATGTCTTGTCTATTCTTTTATCATCATTCATTTTCCTAATTGTTTTGTCACCTAATTTCTGTTTCCTGTTTACTTTTGTGTATTCTAGGCACTGAGATCTTCATAGGAGTCACGCTGCTCTGCTTCTGCCAGTGATTAGTTAAATAAGGGATGCTGCATTCTTAATCACTTTCTTCCTCTCCCTCATTATTTTTCTGTCAAGCAGCACTCAGAAGTTTGTGTAAGGCGCTATTTACTAACACATCCCTCTTTCAACTCCCCTTCTACAGACAGCGTCCCTCTTTTGATGATGATTAATTTAATTTCCATTGGATGTCAAAGTGTGTCGGCTGGCAATTGGAGAGATACGTCTTTAAGTTGTCTTTCAAAGGCGAAAGCTGCAGTCCCAAAAAGTCCTTTGATTCGTTGCTTGTCTTCAGTCTGCGTTATGTTTTATTCACGCAGAAATAATTCCCCACTATTTGGAAGACAGAAAAAAAGAGGAATGATGAGAAAGAGGTCTTTGGGACAAGCCGTGTCAACACAGGCTTGTATCTCTTGCAGGTTTCAGTGTAGACCGGCCTTGCATCCAGACATCAAGGGGCTTAGAGAAAGTTTCCCACCTTTCAAGGCTTGAACATGTGTGCCTGCGCCCGAGGCTCTGATCTTTGCAACCAGCTTACCTCAATAGTCAAGAAATTATACACTGCTTCACTATTTAAGTCCATTTGTGAGCCAGTTCTTTCGGCCTGTCTACAAACATCTTAGAGCCTGCTGTGAGATTTTACCAGGTTACCCTGCTGTTAAACATATATATATATATATGGTGGAAACTGCAAATCCTAATGACTGTTTCACAACACCAATTTTCCAAAGCCATCAACACTTAAAAAACTTTGGTATCATATTTGGCAGAGTTGCATTGTCTTGCAAAGGTCTACTTGGGGTTTTTGAAAGTTTAGATTGGAATCAGGAGGTCATGGGTTTACTGTAAATTAAAGCTTGAGATGGACATGTTTCCTAAAGTAGTTGTGGAATCCATGTTGGGATTATATTTCGTGGCTGATTATGCGTTTTTACTTTTAGTAGTTGCACCTGTAACTAGATATTTCTGGTCAGGGTCATGTGGGTTTGATGGTATCAGCATTATCAGAGGGACATTTCCTGAACCTTCTTTAGGTGCTTTAGGATAGTCACGATAGAGTATGTGGGGGAAAAGCTTGATGTGAATTTGCTTTGCTACAAAAGTGCAGTTTTAAGGCTACAAAAACAATTCAAAAAAGGTTTATGCATATTAACATTTATTGACAATATGTCATATCATATAAATGATCAAGGACAATGTAAACACATTGAATATACCACCATTTGTGAAGCTAAAGGCAAATGTTATATCTACTAAACTGCACATTGTAAATATCCATTTGCTTTTGCAAAGCAACTTTGTGAAATACTGCAGATGATTTATACAGAGGATGAATACACAATATTGCAACAATTTGTGTAGCCTTTATTTCCGTCCAATGCTTGTTAGGGTGTTGTAGATAACACGGGTAAAATGGAGAATTTTTAACAAGCTCCATACAGGCGATGTTGCTGTGTCCTCAGAGGTCAGGTTTTGAGGTAGTATGTAAAAATGTTCTGATGTTGCCATTTCAGGCCTCATTCAAGCACTTCTGTGCGCAGATGGCCCGTTTCAGGTCAGCCTAACTATAGCTCCCTGTGTTGTTAGGTTTCTAGAGGGCAATTTTCCTCAGGTATATTGCTATAGTTGCTAAAACACTTCACAGCCATGGAATATCAATGACTAATGATTCACAGTTTGGATTTTGGAGGCATTTTCTGCAGTCATCAAAACCTTCACCGTTTATTTTCCAGCAGTTTCACGGGAAATGAAAGCGTTTGCAAACAAAGAATGAACAGATCATGACAAAAGATACACAGCCTTACTAAACCGTGGAGTGGGTGTAAAAAAGAAATAGGAGGGTGGATTAAATGAGTACCAAATACTGCCTACACCCGCCCACCACGGTGTAACACGGTTCGCTATCTGCATAAAAGACTATTTGTCTCCATTAATGATGGAGGAAGGAGAGCAGATTAATGCTCCCTGCTGCAGCCCTTTTTCCTCCTCTGTCCGTACCGCTGCCTGCATGCTCGCTCGCCTCTTCACAACACTTGGTTTGGTGTTATTATTCACTGTTGGACTATCTCCTGACAGGTCTGCAATGGAATGTAAATGCCCTGCCTTGTTAGAGTGTTGGGGGGCTGTGTACTTGCGGTTTGCTTAATCACTCATCATCGCGGACCCCCCTACATACATACATATACACACACACTCTAGACTATACCCTCACCACAGCCTCTTTGCTGTCTCCCTCATGGCTGCTAACTTGGTGATGGATGAGACCACAGGTGAAGAGTGAGGAATACACGTTAGAATTTGAACATATGAAGAAGCCTGCACGTGAGAGCGAGAGTAAAGTATCCGCCAGTGTAAGCTTGTACGTACGCTTTGACTCTGCATATGACACGCTGGCTCACACACCCAGACATGGTCACGCCGCCATTGGAAATCTGAGCCTCGTCACAGCAGGAGCGGGATTGAGAGCAATTGTCACCTAATCTCCTTGCCCTCTGTTACCTGCTACTAACTCCTTTCACTTGGCTCCTGGCCAGCGGGGTGCCGCGCTTTTAACACGGAAGATAAGAGAAGGCGCTGTCGCTTGCTCCCCAAGGCCTTGGGGAGCTTTATGTTTTTTTAATGAATCTTCATGGGCTAAACGACCCAGAAACCTAAGGCTCAAGTCTAATGTCCTAAAATAAATAATTTATTCCGTTACAGTCCTGCGCGGGTTATTTGCACCTGGGTTAAAGCCCGCTGTTTTGTGGGTGACACGGCTCTGTTTCTCTATGCTTGGCAGGTCTAGTTTCCCCCGCGCTGTCTCTTACTCCTCAGCTCGATCTCGTCCTCCCGGCCTCTGCAGCAACACCCTGCCGTTAACCTTCCTGACAGCGCTCTTTCATGGGTCTCAAATGTGTCTTGGCCTCTTTTCACTGAGCGCTGCCACAGGTCTTATCTTCACTCACACACATTGGCCACACACACAACAGCACTGTAAACCTCCCTCACAAAGTACGGCAGCAGCGCTCCTACAGAGAGCCCCCGTAGAAGCTCCTGCTGGCCGGCCATCACGAACGCATCTCTTCCTGCTCTTTCCCGATAGAAGAACAGGGAAAAGGCCTTGCTGCTTTCATTTTTAATGCCAAAGCAGATCTGCGCTTTGAAAGAGAGCCAGACCGTATAATGTGACGGATACAGTTATGGGTGGAATCGTGAGGTGGCATTTCAGTTCCCCCGGAGCATTACACAGTTGTTATCTATGATGATTTGGGTGTCGATGGAACAAACACGCCTTCAGAACAGGCTGGTTTTGTTTCCAAGCGCTTCTGCTTATAATGTGCGGCATAAACATTGCAATCTTCCAGCTTGTTTTGAATATGCATGCAATTAGCCAACCAAATTAAGCAGAACTAAATTAAATGCCGTTGGTGGAAACAAGCATAGATGCTGATTTATGGTGCTGCACTGTTTACAGCGATGAAGTGCTATGGGCTAATGAAAAGCCTGGGTAAACAAATACCTGGCCTTAAAGATAGATCTGCTCCTGGGAGAACGAAGGGAAGGTAAACACACATAAAAAGGGCACTTGTCCATTGTTCAAGTATTCCCTGGTTCTTTTGATGAACTGTAGTCAACATACAGGCTTTGAAACAATTATTCAGCCGCAGCGTTTACAGCACACAAGCTTACTGAATGCCAACCCCCAGACTGGTGCTCAACCTGGCGGTGTCCAGTCTGAGTGACATCCTGCCAACATCACACGTTTCCAAAGCAAGCAGGACACGCACGTTTTGAAATGTTCCTACTTAAAGTCTGAACATGGCCACTTTTGTGTGCTTAACTCATATGGCCTCTGTCGATTTAGAATTGTTAATAGCCTCTATTCCTATGTCAACACTAGGCCGTGTGTACTAATGTGGATTATGCAGATCAGAAACGGCATATTGATCCAAATGCAGTCAGATGAGATGACAAAGATGTCGTACTCTTTGGCTTTGTTAACGTATTCCCTCAGAAATAGTCTTCATTCGTTGTGTCTTCTGTGTCTTTTCGAGAAAACTAAAACACAGACACTTCTAGCAATAATTACAATAACCCTAGCCGAATTGTATTCAAAAATCGTAAATTTTGACATTTCTGTGTTATGCTACAAAGTCTTTGCATGAAGTGATTTACAGTGAGCAGGCTGACCACTTTAGATTAAAGTACTTAATGAACCAATGAACAAAAAGAAAGTCACATGACTTAGACATTATATTGTTATTTTATTTTCTACCTGATATTCACCTTCGGTCTCTAAAGCACTTAACCTGTACCATCCACTGACATAAGAGAAAATCTGCATCAGCCAATACAGCTAGCTGTACACAGGTTGATGTGGTGAGCCTTGAAGATTGATGTTTGAATCGGCCCTAGTGAGCTGCTGTTGCCACCTCAGTCCAGAACTTGAATTTGTCACTGAAGAATGCTACAAAGTGTAAAGATGCACTCATCCATGCGACAATAGATGGCATCTAGAGTCAAGGATGATTCAAGGCCTTGGGGCCAGCAGTATTTTTAAATGTGTTACAAGGTGAAGGAGATTCCAGTCACCCAGAGTAAAAAAAAAAAAAAGAGACGAAACAGTCGGCTATTGAATCAGCCTGCCTTACTTTTCACAGTGCTAAATGCTATTATTCAGCTGTGCAACCAAGCGCATCTGAGCCACACTCGCCAAAATCGGCTCACAGTGAGGCTGCAGAGTGGAGGCAGCCTTCTGCTCCCCAAACAATTACATGCTAATCTGCAATGTGAAATGAGTATTAGGCTTTTAATCTCATGGGAAGAGAGTCCCCTACTTCATCCCAAAGTAGTAGAAGTTACATTATCTCCCGGAGTTTCTGACCTTCTGTCTTCATTCCCCACCCTCCAGTCCCACTGGTCCACCACCCAGCATCCCTCCCATCAGGGTAGACATCAAGCAGCTCCTCCTTCCAGCCACCTCTCTCGATTAGCCCCCTATTTAATTGCTTGTCGGATTGAATGTTCTCCAGTTTCTCCCATACATTCAGCCCGCAGATATTCTTTCTCATTAGCATGTCCTGTACCACCGCCACTGTAATTCCTTGCAGGATGGAGGACAGACGAGTTCCTAACATTATGCTCTTCCTCCCACTGAAAACCAGCTTGTCTACCAGCCAATACAACGCAGTGCCATACTCATGGTTATGTATACAGCTGCATTATTTTCCTCTTAGATAAAGTAGCACTTAGTCAACTCCCTTTTAGATGAGGGGTGTTACTACAAATCTAAATGTGCATCTAACTCTGATGAAATATACTTGCTGTTATTACTAAATACTGACTGAATAGGAATCTCTAATTAGAAGTTATTCACATGTTGTACATGTTGCAGCTGATGATTTCAGAGTGTGTTGATAGACATATATGTAGGCTATAACTGAAAGTTGTTTTTTTTGCCAATTTTATCCCATAGTTTCATTTAATACTTGTAATTTAATAAAGAATGGGAGTTTTTGGCATTTACTTCTTCTAAAGTTAAATTGGGCTGACGGTCATCTCGCCACTTATTTTATCGTTAGTTTAGTTATATTTCCCCTTTTTTTTTAATCTTGTATGTACTTTTGTTTCTGTGAGTTTGTGCTTCTCAATAGTGTCTCTTTTTGGGCTATACCTGCAGTGTTTCTTCTTTCTGCACCTTTGGCAAGCTGATAGGAACTTTCGCTGTTTTTGAAGCTTCTCAATTCTTGGCTAAGGGCGTTGTCCGACATTAGTAGTTCATTTCTAATGATTTAATGAAATCACACACATTTTTGTCCCTTGTACTTACGTCCATCTACTGCGGTAACATCTCCTGCACCATGGACAGTGAATTTAAAATGTTGAAGATCTGTGTTTGACAATTAAATTAAAAAGAGTCATAGAACATTCTTAACGTCTGGAGGAACACATGGTGTTTTTCGAAAGCTACAATTGCTGGACTACGTTTCTTTGTTAGCCTTGGTTTCTAACGCTATCTTTTTCTTGGCTATCTTCAGCTATTTGACAAGTGGCCCTTGCTCAGTGACATATGTGCTTTTGCAAGGGTGCTCCATTTAGCCTGGTGCTACCCAGGCTGGACAGAAGGAATACATTATTTAAGGGGCAAAGCCCGGGGAGAATCCACGGTCAGGATGGATGCTCTGAGATGCATTCCAGTGAAAGATATTGTCTGCAGTGTTGTTTATCTTAATATAGAGGCCTTAGTATTTTTTTCAAACTCAGCACAAAGACTAAGAGCAGAGTGTATGCTGATGCACTGTATCAATGACTATCTGCTGTAGCTGAGCTCAAGGCAGTTTTATATATTATAGCCTTCACATTTTAGGTGCAACGTTAAATTATTTGGGCCAGCCTCTGAGCTAAAGTATGTCATACAGCATGTGATGCATTCATTATTGTAAAAGTCGGGATCGAGAACTTTGCCTTGCCATGTTTCTACTGTATCTCTGGTGAGATTTAAGTTCGTCATTGTGGGTTCCAGTCTGGATTGTGAAGATTGTTGAGTGAGAGCCAATGGAGAGGGGAAGAGAGGCCAGAGAGCCCGACTTGTCATGTAGGGTTGGGGTTTAATAGCGTTTTATAGAAACTAAATCCAAATCCCTTATCGCAGCTGAGCGTTTGTAAGTAACCTTTGACCGTGGTTCTTTAGAAATCCAGGAATTTTAAATGACCTGAAACCAAATCCAATATAGCACCCGCTATCAGAACCCAACCCTATTTACTGGTAAACTAACTTCACTTCTTTTTCAGTCCTGTTGTATCCCTTTCAGCTACTGCTGATTCTTGGATCACAGTGTACAATGGCTCTTGACCACAATGCTGGCATCTTCTGCCTTAATCTATTTTTCACTTACCGCTTCTTCCTTTTCTCCTTTTTCTTCCCTGTTTCCTGTCATTACTTACCTTTTCTCACTCCCTTTGTTGTTGTCCATTTATGCCTCTCTTCACTGTCCTCTCCTTCCCTCCTCTGGTGACTTGGTCGACACTTGCAGTAGAGATTAAAGTGATCAAGGACCTACCGTGGCCCCCTCCTGTGGGGCAGCTCAACACCAGCCCTCCCCTGGTGGAGGAGCTGGAGTCTCCCTCCCAGACTGCTCAGCCCTCGCCAGGACAGACGAGCTGTGACCAGCACCACCATGGTGGGTGTTGTCCGGCGTCTCTCCCCTCAATTACCCCCCATTTCCATCCGTCAGTCCATTAATCCATCATCCACCCGTCTAACCCCTTCAATGTGGTGACATCACTATTTGTTTATCTGATTTGTATTAAGGAACAGTTTGAGTAGTGAAGCTTGTGCATGATTTTACTAAACAAGTTGCATTTAAGTCTGATTTGTTGCATATCTGCACTTTTACACACCCATTTCTGTGGATGCTCTGAAATTTAAGGAGGACATTTAGAAATATAACTAACCAAGCACATAGCTGGCTACCAAACTGTAACCTGTTCAGCACCGCCCACTGTTTCGCCTCTATCGTCCGTATGAAACATCCCAGCAGTTCAGACAGGCAGGGATTATGTGAACATGTCGGCTTCCACTTAACTGGTCAGTGATGACTTACTGACATCTTTAGACGCACTGTGTGATATGACTTTAGGTAGCAGCTCAGTAATTACTGCACTTGTCCATCTGGATTACATGTGGCAGAAAATCACTCATTCTTGTGCAGGTTTTAGGGCTGAAGGCTCATTAGTTTTAATTGTACTAAACTGCCTTCTGCATGCATAATTGACATTCGCTGTGACCCCCATTTCCTCTTGTCAACATACTCATAACCGTCCCAGATGTCCCTCTGGCCCGCTGTTCTCTACAACTCATTTGAGTCAATGTCCCTTCTTGACCAGAGTCTCTTCACCTCAGGTTTTGCCATATTTACCATCTTACCAAACACAATGGTCAAGTAATCATCTATTTTCAACTGATAAAGCCCTTAGTTGGATTTGTGAAGCCCTTCCGCAGACTCACACTCTTGACTGCTGTAATTACCAGGGGAAAAGAGGGCCGTGTAGCAGAACTAATGCCAAGAATGGGATTTCCCCTGGCAAAGTGGGAAGACTTAGAGTGAGACCATGTAAGAGGACACCGCTGTGTGCTATAGGCGAGGACAGGGTAAGGAGTTGATTTATATCCATAAATCCATGGGAAAGGTTCTGGTTCCCTCTGTGATGTCAGTGGGTTTAAGATTGGCGTCCAGCTGTAAAGTGATCCTCTCTCTGTCTGGGCCAGTATGGCCCCACTCTACATCTTTGGGGTCAAAGGCCGCTGTGGCAGACAGAGGGGGGTAATGGCCTCTGCGACCCCTGTGAATACAGTTACAATGCACTCTCTTGACCTCGGCATACAGGCAGACCCTCAGTCACACACCAATACATTAGTCATCTGTTATACACAGGAATGTTTACATGCTCCCGACCGGCTCAGCCAGGGCTAAGTGCTCAGAGTCTGTATGTGTCTGTAAAGGCTAGTGTGGCTTGCTCTCATATAGACCAAGAATAAACAATATCCATTACAGTTCAGGGAAATCTGACTTATTTGTCCAACCTCATTATCTAAACTTTAATGTGGCTTGACAGAACAGATATCACATCTACATATAAATGGAAGGCACTTTTCTCTGCGCATAATGAAGAAATGTTCCTTTCTTTTCTTTTTACATGATTTAGATATCCCACATTTTGAAGCATTTGTATCACCTTCTCCTTCCTCAAATCTAAGAAGACTTTAAAAGAAAAAACAGAGCAATTAAAATATATCCAGATTTAATTTCAAGTAGATCCACTGACACTTTGGAGCGTCTTTCCTTTGTCTTGGAAAAACCTAATGAGAGTTTCATTTTTGGATTTATGTAAAAGAAGAAAGCATATTCCTAGATGGTTGAATCATCAGAGACTAACTTCTGGATTCGGCAGCGAGCAGCTCTAAAAATATATTATTAAAAGCGTCCAACAAATCATTATTGGAGTTCCTGATGCACATAATTAATATCAACCTAAAAGTAAGTGATTTTTAAACCTGCCAGTTCCTGGGGTATCACCACGCTGAGCACAATTTTCAGTGTGCAGTGCATTCTAATGAGATGCAGACCTGGTAATCAATTCACACGTCCTGGTTGGAAAAGTACATTTTCACATCACAATACAGCAGTCGATGGCACACTTTACCCCTCAGACTAGTCATCCTTTTTTGATAGGAGTGCCATTAGTAAATGAGAATGAATTATCCAGCCTAATGAGAGAGATTTGCTCAGGAATGTGTGCAGAGGGAAGGGGTATTGTCGGGTCTGTTCATAAGCCTCATGTACATTATTGTAACTACGTTTTTGGTGTTTCTCTTACTTTATGTTTTTTAATATTGTGGCCTTGAAAAGTTTACCCTTCCATTTTATAGCGTTTCCTTATTTAAGATGCTTTTTTTGTGATGTTTGACTGTCACTATAAATGTCTCTCCACGTTCTTAAGGCATTATTTTGTCTTGTGCTGTGCTGAATTCCATTGCAGCGCTTCACGTTATGGATTGGTCGGAGTGTAATCACGGAAATGTCTCTTTGACCTCTGTGTTTATCTGTGTCCTCTCCCTCCTCAGCCCCTCCGTGTTTTATAGAGCCCTCTAAAGGAAGCCATGTGTTTGAAGGGGGCAGGTCCTTAAGCCATCAGTCACCATCTGACTGACAGTTCAATCTGATACACAGATTCCATTTGCGGTGCCTTACAAGCAACAATACTGATAACACACATATGCCCCTGCACATTTACGTGCGTGCCTTTTTGTGTGTGGGTGTGTGTGCGTGTGCGTGTGCGTGTGCGTGTGCGCATGTGCGTTCACCTTCTCGTCGGGTTTTGTTTTCCTCTGGGCCAATCCTCTCGTCAATCTCCTGTCCCTCATGTCTCAGACTCTGTGCTCCGGAGAATGAAAGGGGAATGAGTTTTGCTAACTCGCATTGATATTCAGCCTTAAAACTGAATTCTACAACAACTAGACGCTGTTGTGTTTATGAGATGGCTGGCAATCAAAGAAGACATGGGTTCATTCACTGTTGAGCAAATAAAATGAAAGCTTTAGTTTAGTTTGGAGGCTCCCCCTTCAGGGTAATACTCTTCTTGTAACGCTGCACTCTGCCTGTGGAAAAGACTCGGCTCTGACAGGGAAGGTTGATGGGGTGAGCTCCTCTGACAATAGCCACTCAGCCCTCTATAGGGGATGGAGGAAAACATGTTTAATCAAGGTCATATAAGGCACTGATTGTGTTGAATCTGGGAAAGAGTAGGAATTAGTGGGGCTGCCGGGAGGATTTAAAATGGGAAGCGCTGAGGTCAGGCGGATGGCTGAGTGGGCTGTAGATACACTGAAAGATGGACTGTGTAGGAAAACCAAGATGGCAACATTCATCATTATTTCACCACCTTTTCCAGCTTCAAATGATAAGATTCCTGAAAATAACCTATTAAGTCCAAGTGCATATTTTACCCACGTTGTATATGGACATATAAACTACATAGGTTATGTTAGGCCAGGGGACTATTGCGGCTGGAGGTCTCAGCCACGTCTGTCTTTATCAATAATGCAATACACATATGTGCCACCTCATGGCCTTTTCTTCTTTTTTTTTACAATTTTGTTGCAGGATCAGACATATCTAGTGACTGATAGTGCTGCATTAGGGTCATCACAGTGGAGATAACAGATCAAAGCTGTGACTGCTTTTTCTCTATGAGACGGGCAGACATTCCTCCACAGCCAATTTCCCATGATCTGTTTCTCTCCATGACAAACAAAAACACAGAGACCAAGAGAGACAGGATTGGAGTGTGTGAGATGGAAAGATCAAAAGAAAAGGTGAGGGGCTCAGAAAAAGAGGACGGGCCGGACATATGCACAGGAAGAGAGAAATTGAAAGCGAAAGACGGAGTGAGAGCGCAATTGGCTGCGTCTTCATGTTGTGATCTGTCAGTGTTGACGGGGATGAGCGGAGCAAACGGTCAGTTTCCATGGAAACGCTATTTCTCACCCTTACACGTATACTGTATGTTCATCCTACCTGCACTGTATTCCCAGCAGTCGGCATGTGGTTCAAATGGACCGTGTGGAAAAAGTAGAGAACTAATGATGTCTTCCATGTGGACTTGTGGGCAACACAGAAACATCATTTGACTGCCTGTAGTCTGACCATCCGGCCCAGAGGAAGAGAAGCTACAGCTCAGTCTTCCACGGGTCTGAGGTTAGAGCCACAGTTTACCCAGCCGTCATGCAACAGTACAATTTGGCTGTCATTTTAAGACTCGGCCAAAGCCCCATAATGAACAGAAGTGCAGAGGCCAAGATAGCAACGGTAGGCAGAGTCATTTGCAATAATCATTTCCATGAGTTTATGTAAAGGGAAATGCATCAGTGAGTTGAAGGCCAGCGAGTTTAACCTGAAGTTGAGCAGGAGATGAAGGGGAGCACCTGGTGGTCGGAGCTGAAACTGCAGCACTCTCTCAATATTCTTACCTGCTGTTTGCTCATATTCCGTCACAGGCATTGGTGGAATAAATACTACTACAGCAACAAGTTGAAGGTGCTCAATTTATTGCATCTCTACTTGCATCAACAAATTAAGTAAAAGGACAATAGTATCAGGACAATATACTTAAGGTCTCAAAAGTAAAAGTACTTGTGTCACAAGATAAATCTGAGGGGTGGTGAGAGGACTAATGGAGTAGGAACGTTCAACAAGGGCCCCCAACCAGGACATATAATCTATAAAAGCTCACAAGCTACAGTTGGTAACTGCTGGTTTCATCTATAACAATTTATTGCATTTTGGAAACCGCTCGTATGTTTTTATGTGAAATCTGAAGCTGAAAAGTAACTGGTAACCATAGCTGTTACGTTTTGTGGAGTAAAAAGTACAATATTTCTGTCATGCGGTTCAGGTGTAAAGACTTGAGTAACACCAATATTAGCAAAACCTATGGATGCAGCATGAGTACAGGTGTACTGTCTAAATAGAAAGTTGGTGATTTTATTGATCCAGTCAAAAACACTACGTAACTCTCTTTGAATTATATTCATCTCTCTCAATGAATGGTGCTACTCGAGAGTTATTGTTACTCCAACACACTGTGAATGGTAAAGAAAAACATTACAGTGTGTTGGCTCTGGAGACAGCATGTCAACAACAATAAAATAAAGAATGTATTATTACATTTACAGTACCTACATACAGTGCTCGGTTTTCCTGTTCAGCCTTACTTAGGGGTGCCCACGAGCTCAATCAAATTTGTCGACATGGTGTTGTCTCGTGTAGCCTAAATTGATTGATGGATACTGTCAACTGTACAGTGCCTGGCTGTCTGTACAGTACCTGCCGTGTTCAGTCCAGGTAATTAAACTCTAGACTAGACACAGGACGGAGGCAATGGCTGGGAGTTTCATACTACGTTAACTCCTTCCATCAAAGGCCCAGCTATGTGTTGATCTTACACATTTCAGCCGCCAACAATCTCCAGCTGAAGCTCATCATATAGTTGCCGCTGTCATTGCTTGAGAAGCGTGTCAGTGGCTCTAAAAGCCATGGGGCCTATGACATCAATCATAGTGATGGATGACGGAGGGAAAATGGCGAAAACACACATGTAGATACACACAGATGACCACACTGCGACTCCAACCTCCGTAACCCGCCTAACAGAAGGGAGAACTCACTTTCATTCGGCCTTGTGGACATTATCGTCTTTTTTGTTCTCATGTTAGCTTTTGCAAATAACAGTAAACGTTTTTTCCGCGTCCTGATTGGCTGTGAAGTTGCTCAGTGACCTTCAGCAGTCACGTCATGAGTACGGGTCACCGCCAGCCCCCACATGCCATCAAACACTTCCCTGAGAAGTTGCCACGGCAGCTTAACGTGCCCACAGTTGACCGTGAGAGTTTTGAGAAGCCAGTTTAATGTTTAACCTGCAGTACCTGTGCGTGGGACTTTTGCATGACTTTTCCAGGTGGGCTTGTTTGCATGGCTGTGCACATTTGTTTGTGTGTAGTTAAAGAGTGTACGCGTACGCACATACTCTAATATATGCGAGTGTATTTACAGATGTGTGTGGCTGTTTGATTGGTTTGGGGGAAGTTTGCCTCTGTGTGTATTTTGTGGGATGTGTGCACAGTGTGGCAGGATTGATTTATGCCTCCACCCCCATGTGTACACGTCCTTCAGTTGGAGGAGTGACACAAAGTGACATTGTGTGTGTGTGTGTGTGTGTGTGTGTGTGTGTGTGTGTGTGTGTGTGTGTGTGTGTGTGTGTAAAAGCACAACCTGGATTCCTGTTCACACACACCCCCATTGCTATGTTCAAGTTTAGTAGATATATTTAACAGCAATTTACATCATAACTATTCTCAACTTTCTACTCCCTGTTTTTAAGCACACCAGCTTTCCAAGTGACCTTAACCTGAACGCTAGATGAGGTATACATATACTGTACATGCATATTCTTCGAGAATAAAATGCTTCAGCTGTTGCATTTTTCTTTATTACAGTCCAGTTTGACGCCATGGAGAAGTCTCGAATGTCGCCGACCAAGGAGGGGAAAACACGCCCGCTGCAGCGACACTCCAGCAGCTGTCTGGTCAACACCAAAATGTCTTCACTGGACCACTGCGGCTCCTCTCTCGGGGAGCGAATTGACCCCACCATGCCCCTGGAGAGCCAGTTGTGAGTCAGATCACGGTGTCGCTTTGTTATGACTGCATTTTGTTTCAAATACACCCCTTTGGCCGTTCGTGAGCAGATTTGACCCGTGTTGTTTCATTTCATTTGTCCCATTTGTTCTTCTTCTCCATCATCCCTATTTCCTTTCTGTTCACTGTAGCTGGTACCATGGAGCGATCAGCCGAACAGATGCAGAGTCTCTGCTCAGGCTGTGTAAGGAGGCCAGCTACCTGGTGAGAAACAGCGAGACCAGCAAGAACGACTACTCCCTCTCCCTTAAGTAAGGACAACATTTTGCTTTCCTTTGTTTAACACTCCCCAAACCGTACTGAGATAAGATTAGATTGTAATAAAGGTGAAGTTTTTATCAGACACACATAGAGCCAGACGTGCAGCTACACATGCTTACTGGTGCCCATTGTGGATGATTCCAATGTCTGTCACAAAGGTCCTTGTATACCTGTGCTCAAATAGTCCGCTGACTCTGCCTTTTCAATATGGTAATGATTGTCACCTTTCAGACCTCTATCTCCCACTTACATCCTCCCCATCCCTTGTCCTCCACCTCCCCCCGGGAACCCCTCTGACCTCTCCCTGTCGGCACCTTGATTTGCTGATGTCATGCCCACAATACAGTTAATGTTGCCCTTCATCAGCGACCCCTGATCCCTGCCACATCCAGTAGAGGGTTTGAAGAAGCCGCTATGATTGGTTCAGTCAAGTCTGACATTTGGGCGAGGTTGCTATGGTTTGAAAGCCCGCGTCGGAGCCACATCCCATTCTTTTCACATGAATGTGTGCCTTTGGCGGGTTGAATGATTTTCAAGTACCAGGTGTCAGAATCATAACCACTAATTTATAGACATCTGAAAATTCAACTTTGATACATTTGCTTCAGTCATCCGCTTTAAAATCTTAGTATCTGACGGATAGTTTTTTCACTTTACTTTACTTTGTATAAAGTCCGTCTCACATTTCCAGGCAGGCTCAACTGTCTGACATTTAGAAAAATCTCCATAGCTCCATGACGACCTTCAGATGACATAAAACTATAATATGCTCAGAGACGTTGATTAGCCTTCGTTATTACGGCAGGGCTCATCTCGCTGGAGGCTTATATTTCTTGGCAGGGAAACATAATGCTTTCAATGTTTTTCTTCATTCTTTTTATGCTACTGTAGCTGAATGTCTAGCTTCCTGTCTCGGAGACCGATCATCTGTTTATGCTTGTTTGTTTTTCTGCCTTACTCGTTTAAAAAAAAGAAGCAAAACTTACTGAATGCTGAGCTACCGACTTGCAACAATACAGTGTTTCAGACAAGATACATGCAAACATGTAAAAGACATTAAACAAGCGTACAGTGCAGTATTTCAAACAACATACAGTACAAGCAGATGTTAAAACACAGTGTCCAGATTCCTAAGTCGAGGAAGACAGACCGGCGGAAACAGACCTCGTTAAGGAAGCAATTACAATCTCCAATTGAATTAGCCTACAAACCCTCCACTAAATGTTTGAATATTCTAATTGTGATCTGCCTATCTAGTTGCAAATCTGTCTGCATGCGGTTTCAGGCCACGGGGAGAGAAAGTAGAACCCTGTTTGCCCATTTCAGTGCGAGCCTTCGGGCCAGACAGCAAGAGGGTATCATTTGAGCACAAACAATAATTGCTAGTTATAGATTACTAGATATACCCACACAGATAATAGGGGAGCAGACAAAGGATGAACAGACATATAAGTGGACTCGACCCAAACCTACCATGTACTGTAGATAGAACAAAACGTTGTTCCTATATAGGAGGGCATTGACATAGAGAGTGATAATGCAGGGTGTGAATTTGCTTTATGCACTTCTCATTGCACCAGTTCACTTTTGGAGCATAAACCGAGAGTGATATATTTTTTGTTAAACTAGAGAGAATGAATCCCCCCCCCATCTCTCTAATATGGTGCACAAGATTACCTAATGCTGGAGGCTTTATCTCACCAAATTCCATTTCTGATTGGTAGAGTCTTCGAAAATATTGAGTGTAAGTTTTGAGGGATGAAGAAAGCACTGGAAAAGTGCTGAAACCTATACGGCTGACTATTTTGTTCCCATATTAAAGTCAACCGGGCAATAATAAGAGCAAGTATTTTAGCTTTAACAAGAAGGCCACTCACAGGCTGTTTCCAGCAGTGAAAAACAATGTGTGTATCTGCCTTGTGATGCGGATCTGCTCCAAGAGCTTTTGGGTGTTTCCTCGGCCCATTGTTCCTCCGAGTTTCATGAAAACCAGGCCATTAATTCTTCGGAATTCTTCTGCCAAACAGACTGAACCGAAAACCTTGAAATTTGCAGGAGAAAGTTGTCAAAAACATTAATATAGAATGTTTCTTGAAGCTTTGCGCTTCTGTGTGTGAAGACTTTCATGTGTATATTTGTGCAAGTCAGCTCCAGGCTGTCACACAATGTCATATCGTCTGCCTTTGGCATCAATCGGATCAAGCCTAGAAAACAGCAGGCTGATTGGTAGGACTGATAGGTGGCACCATACTGCAGGCAGAGGTGACTCTGAGTTCAGGCTGCTCACACAAGCCCGTCTTCCCCGCTGCCACTGAAAATGAGTCAAACCCCAAGGTGAGGATCCTCCATGTCTGAGGTTGCTGAAAAATGTATAAGGCCATGAGGTGGCACATATGTGTATTGCATTATTGATAAAGACAGACGTGGCTGAGACCTCCAGCCTCAAGAGGCTGGAGGCCCCTGGCCTAACGGAAAGCATTTTCTGTCTATTTTGTCCTCCTGACCCCTTTTTTCTGTTCACCTGCCCCTCTCCCCTTACCGCTGCTTTTCTTTCTCTTTCTCTCTCTCTCTCTCTCTCTCTCTCTCTCTCTCTCTCTCTCTCTCTCTCTCTCTCTCTCTCTCTCTGTGGAGAGAAACCCTTGTAGGTGTTTGAAACACATTAAACCCTTCACAAGTCTGTCAGAGCACAGTGTCATTCTGTTTCTCACCTCGCGAGAGAGCTCTGCACAGCATGTTTCCACTGGCTGAGAATACAAAGATAGTGAAAGAAGAAAATCTATCCAGCAGAATCAGTTTGGTGCCACAGCACAGACAGAGGGGAACTAAATTGTCAATTGAAAAAACAACCAAGAAGTCTTTGCATCTGTAATTTAAACACATCATGCTTTTATGGTGTCTTTTTGATTTTGTTTCCACAGAAAAGATGATATTTCCTCTGTGTGCACAGACAAGACAAATAACTAGAGGACAAAATAAATATTGAATCTGACTTTTTACAGTTTATATAACTAATTGAAGCTTTTCATCAACCGGTTTGTGATTTTGTTTCTTAAACTTATTCGCCTGCTATACACCACTAGCCTTTTCCTTTTTTCATCAATTGTGTATTACAGAATGGTTAGGCTCCTCCCAGATAGACTCATTCAATTTGAGCTCATATGAAATAATAGGCGGACAGGATATCTAATGTCCAGTAATGCTTAAAAAGGTCATTGCGTCTGCCAATGATCATTATCTTTTGGCAGATGACTTTGCCTTTTCTGGTGCCACAGATTCATAACACTGGGAGCATCCTCCATGGAGCAATCCAATATGTTGAAGGTGGAGATAAGCTGCCAGGCTGTTCCTGTTCCGAAGACTACAGGGTTCAAATCAAAGTCATAAACCTCAATAAATATAGAAGGCAGACCTCCCCACTGAGATTAATCCTGATTACACAACAAAAACCCGCAAACACAGGGATATGATAACACCACAAAGAATAGCCCCGCCATATTGCTCTGTTGTCCTCTTTAGGACTGTAACGTGATGAGCAGCCCTGAGCACTGACTGTAGAATCAGTTGGGAATCTAAAAATGAAGCTATTGATGTGTTTTCCCTTTTAAGTGTGGCTCTATGTAACCTAACGCCGGTCTCCCAGCGCTCCACATGAACAGTCATCTAATGCACTTTTCTGGGAAGATTTTTTTATTTTATATTTTTTAAATGCGCTCTCCTGGCACCACTTGCAGAATGGTTGAACTGTAGAGACCTGTGACGGCTCTCCTCCAATCATGATGAACTTGTTAATGACATGAATAAATATTGAGGCCAGAAGCGACAGAGGTTTATGGAGACGTCTGATAGTTGTGTTTACTTCAGTTGTATAGCCCAGCAAGCCTGCAGCTTTCTACCTCAGCTCACCGCTAAAAAATTGATATGAGCCGTTCTGTGAAATATTCTCCATCATCTGCCATATATGTAGGATTCCAAAACCTCCGAGATCTTTATTTTCGTAATAATAATCGTAATCACACTAATACTAGAAAAAAGATTGGTCTGATCTGTTGACATAACCTCACAGGACGAAATCTCCATTTATCGGTTTACATGTATTCTTCTTCTTGATGGATGTCCCTGTATTGAACCCTGCACACTCTTAGCGGTTTTCCACTTCAGTGTTATCTCTTTCTCGCTCTGCATCCGCAGGCTTTACACATGCAATTACGAGATAAGTAGAGAATAGACTCGCCCTACGTAGAAGGTGCCGAAAGCCTAATTCTTGCTCCTGTTCATCACAGATAATGGGTATATTTACAGTGGGAATATATTCAATGACCTCAAGAATTACATCAGTTGCATTGTTTGTCTGCCTGACTATCCATGAACCCATGAGTAATCAGAACAGAAGAACATACACAAGGTTGTAAACTTCAACACTCTTGACCACCCTGTTTTCACTGTGTCTTATCAAAACAGAGGTGCGTGCTTATGCCTGTTTGTCAGAAGTTCCTTGTTGTGTTGATAGAATAAATACTATCTCGACTTAACACCTTGTACACACTTATCCTGTGTGTGCACGGTCCTCACAAGAGTCTGTTATTATCTTCCTACTTTCCATTGTTTTGCATTTCAGCAACAGGGGTTCCATTTCAGATTAGGGAAGGAACAGATATGAAGTAGAATAGGTGGGAGTTTAGTGAGCTGGAAAGAACTGGTGCACATTATGTTGATAATGGGCCATAATGCCCACTTGCAGCAAGGAGTGCATAGTATTTGAGCCTAAAGCAATCATAACATGAGCTGCTGATTGAAAAAGCTATTATGCTAATGAATTTGTGTAAAGACAGATGATCAAAACACTATATTTACAGCAGGATGTAGGCACCATTAGTTTTGTATCAGTTCCTTGCTAAAGCTTACTGTTGCATAGCTTAACTCCGAAAAAGTAATTTTCTATTTTAAAGCAGAAGATTACTGGTAAACCGTAAAATGTATTGATCGAAGGCCCCTAGAAACGCACAGGGAGCTTTTAATTTGCTGTGTATTTATTGCTGTAGCTTGAGTGATCTATCCTGGGGGTTCATTGGCCTCATCCTTATGCTCTGCATGGGAAACTCAGCACCTCAAGCAACCTGCCTTTTAGGCTCTTCCCCAGACAGCTCCAAAGTTATCAGAGGTAATCCAGCTTTCAGAACACCGTCACGTACTGTAGGGAGCAACAACTGTGGGAGTAAATGAGAAAGTAGCTGCCAAGGAGGGGCGATCTGTCGAGTTCCCCACATAGCAGGCTTCTGACATTCTTTTCTCTTTAAATTGTTTTTTAGGCTTGCTTTTAGTCGTCATGGCTCTAGGCGCGACAGTGAGGATGGGTTGGTCCACTACTTTGGTCTAATCTGGTACAGATATCTATGGTTCCCACAGGATGAATCCTCATGACTTTATTGATGCCTTCACCTGTCATGTTGTGCACCAGCAGCTCATAGTTGTACCTTCACTACAAATACAAAGAGAAATAATTGATCCTCTTTGCTGTTCGAGGTGTCTTGTCAAAAGTTTTAAAGAAGTCCCTTTTTGTTATGGTTTATGGGGGAAATACTTTTTTGGTATTTTTCAGTTGTAGTACCACGAGTACAACATTCATCCATGACGCTGACATCAGCATTTAGTGTTGCCATAGTCTCTTAGTCTTGTACACAAATGGCTTATTTCAGTGGAAACTGCCACTTCAGAAAACATAATGTATAATGCAGACTCTTGGTCTTGTTTTTTATCAAACTAATAACGTATTTTCTCTCCCTCTATTTTGTGTTCTTCTGTCCCCCAGGAGCAGCCAGGGCTTTATGCACATGAAGCTGTCGCGGACGAAAGAGAACAAGTACATCCTGGGCCAGAACGGCTGCCCTTTTGACAGCGTGCCCGAGATCATCCATTTCTACTCCAGCCGGAAATTGCCCATCAAGGGTGCCGAACACATGTCCCTGCTCTACCCTGTGGCCATCAGGACACTATAGTGCTCTGGGTCACCTGCAGGCGTCGTTCCCTGTGGTACCTGCTGGGCCACCCTGTGGCTCCACGCTTCCGGTCCCTCTGGACAGAACCCAGGAGGCTCATGGGAAAGATAAACAGCGGCATCCCAAAACTGCTGATCCTGACTCACCTTACTGGCCGACGGATTCCCGACCTGTTTTGAAGGCCTACTGCGTACTATCTTTCACATACAGACTCAAAGTAGCAGAAGTCTTTATTATTTTAATCTATTTTATTTATGACAGACACCCACTTCATGGCATCACAGACTGATTATCTGATAAACATCATTTCATTGATTCTTGAGCTGATTTCCCTTAGCACTTAACACTCAAATAAATAGAAAGGTACAACATTGTAACATTTGTCACTGGGGTGTACCTTTTATCAAGAAAATTACCTTTTTCTTAAGAATACACATCATGAGAAACTTTGCCCATTTGGTGAGGCTCTGTGGATACTGTAATTGTTTGTAAGGGGGCTTGAAGATTATAAGCGGCGTGTAAGGGAAGCCACATTTATGAGGCATGTTGAGGGATATTGTCCACATGGGCCCCATACAGTGGTCAGGATATTGAATAAACTGGCCTTCTGTGAATGGTGATTCCCCAGCTGCGTGGAAATAGCAGGTATGTGAGCACTGCAGACTGATCTCTCTATCTTGTCATAGTGCATGCTGTCTGCTATCCATCACTGAGTGGGTGTATCACACCAATGACAGTGTAAGTACCATAGTGGTGAGACAGGCAGGAGATCATGATGGATGGGTCAACCCATCTGACATAGTACAATTGGCTGAGGCTGGAGACCAGAGCCTGTCCAAATGGACCAAATTGGCCCCGCTCCCCCTCCCCTTAAAATGGCTTTGCATCGGGAGAATGAAATATGCCTGCATTGTCTACCTCAGAAAATCAATTTCATTCGCCCATGTGCAGATCAATAGGTACAATGGGATTGCAGACATCTATCTGCTCTCCCTTCAACATTCCCGATTGACTTAAAATTGCATCATCGGTTTTAGGAATACGTTTTTTGAGTACAGATTAGCCACGTTTTTTTTAATTTTATGAAAGAAAAAAAAATCTGCAATTGTATGTATAGTCACTAATATGATACTGTGTGATGTTGGTAACAAATGTTTGGTTAATGCCTTATAATGCATGGATCAAAATCAGTCCGCTAGATCAACTGATTTCCAGTTCTGCTTTTAACAATTGTTCTGTGACTGTAATTTATTTGGGGGTAATTATCACTGATGTGTTACTCATTAGTGATGGACCGCCGGCCCCCTCTCCCTCATTGTTCTGTGCCGATGTGATCGTGTTTTTTGGGACTACTCCAGCCTCTTTTACTGTGGTGCTTTGCATTTATGTTGTTTCAAGTGGTGCGAAATGCACGTTTGCCCAAGTGGCCCGACTCGGGGACACGAGTCACGGCGTCCCCTGACTATCGGGATGGTCAGGCCTCACGTGAGAGACAATTGCATATTGTCCCCCGGACCAATCACAGAGCAGCCTGTTTAAACCGGAAATACACCTCCCTGTCATGCTTCCACTTTGCATTGACGTCTCTCCATCATCTACCCTTTACTACCAGATGTGCATACATGTGTGGCTGCGAGTGAGTATGCATGTGTTCAACACGTTCCACATGTGTACAAGATGTGTATGCATATGAGAATGTGTGCACAGAGTTTCTGACTTCCAGTGTGTATTTTTACTCTGCTGGTACAAACTGGTGACAGCCCTTGCTTGAACCTCTTTAGTTGTTCAGCACCTTTCTTTTTCTCCCCTGACCTCAAGAAACTATAACTCAGCGCCATGATTTATTAATATTCCTTTCTTCTTGTATTTTCTCATTAACCAGATTTTATTTCAGCAACTCCTAGGACTGACATGGCTGTCTTGTTGCCGGCTCTCCGCAGTTTATTGTAAGACAACCAATAACAGTTCAGCCCACAGCATATGACACTGCTGACCAATTACACCCAGAAGAAGCTGAGTAATGGGAGTGCCTAAATGCTTGTCTCTTCAGAGGAAACCATTGTCAGTCTTATGAGTTGCAAATTATGTGGTTTAATGAACAAATCCTTGTAAAAATAGATATTTTTGGTGGGGGGGCTTAGGTCCAAGTGGAAAATGACTGACGCTAAGAATTAGAAACTGATTAAGCGAGCATGACCACTGTATGTACAAAACAAATACATTTTGGCTTTGACTATATCTCCGCTGTGTGCTATGCAACTATGAACTGCAGTCATTGAAGGGAAAATGATTGGAGTGTGTGCCTCCACCAAATGCTTATGACAAATGTGATGGTACAAAATGTCCACAAGGAAGGGATGTTATCGGCAGAATGACCTGATTAGGTAATGAGAATAATTAGCAGAAAGTTGGATGTATACAGACGTTTATTTTGTTGGTGCATTAGATAAGTATGTCAAATAAGGGTGTCTGTTCATGTGGTAATGCAACCTCTGCAGCTTTATTAAGGAACAGTATGTTATTGAAGTGGACCTATGTATTTCCTTGAGAGAAGATATCCTAAGAAGAAGTGCAAATTAAATAAACTATAAGTGTGATGTATCCTTTATGTTCCGAATGTTCCCTGTTTAAGAGATCAAATGTTGACAGTAGAGGCTCTTTATTTAGTTACTGCTGCTGATGAGTATTACTCTCTCATAGGAATGAGCCTGCGTATGACAGCCGCACTGTCTAGAGAGAGGCCTTAGCTTTGGAGAAAGGGAAAATTAAAATAAGGGGGAGACAGAGGGGAGGGCGTCCTGGCAGGGGGAGGGACTTGCTGCAATCAGCAGACACACTCTTTACATTAGTATATTTCAACCGTGAGAGCCTGAAAGAGCCCTTCTCCTCCCTCAGAAGTGTCTTAAAGTTTGTGTGTGCGCGTGTTCACACAATTGTGCATGCATGAAGCAGTGTGTGTGTGTGTGTGTGTGTGTGTGTGTGTGTGTGTGTGTGTGTGTGTGTGTGTGTGTGTGTGTGTGCACTGGTGGAAGCAACCAACATCAGCCATTGACTTGCCCCGTGTGTCTCTTGTGAATCACTTTACCGTGGTAAAGTGGCATGTATGAGTTTCCTTGGTGTACATTTTCGTGCCGCGTGTGTATGCACTACTATAACATATCTCTGTACAGTCCCTCATGGCCAAATGTATATACTGAATGTATTGTAGGGGGACATGGAGGCATCAAGGTTCAAAATAAATAAAATTGGGTTTATGAGTTAATGTGTGATATAATGTTTCAGTGATCTTTTTTTTTTCCAACCACATAATTATTTCGCAAGGGAAAAGCCCCTTTCTGGATCTTCACCATCGCCCGTTACCATGGTGAAGCCTTTTGTCGAGTAGTGGAGAGCGACCATTGTTTGAGTCAAGGACAGAAAGCAGGAGCTATTATGAAGCCAGTGCTCTTGCACTTGTTGTCCTCTATTGATCCACTTTGGAGCACAGACCTGTAATATTGTTTTTTCATTCGGTTGTTCGTCCCAGAAGCATTGGCTTGATGTGTATCTGTCCAAGGCTCGTCCACATTCCCTCCAGTGCAATTAGGTTCTCTGCTTTTAGCAATCACACTTCTGGCTATTTTTTTCAATAAATATGTTTATGTCAGCATTTTTATGAATGCAAGCTATATTTTGTCTGCGTTGTAAATTGAATGAAGTTTAAATCATATGATTCTTGGCATTTGTAGAAAGTCTTTGCCTCCAAGAAACAGATTTAGAGGGCATTTCAACCAATAGGAGACGGAAACGTAGTGTTGATTTCCAATAGTAACACATTATGTCCTAATAGTTTTCTAAGACATTTCCCAGAAGGACCCTCTGCTTTGGTATTAATTATAGGAAAAAATGAAACATGTTTGAGTCGAATTTAAACCAAAGTTATATTTATTTCACAAGAATTTAATGTTGAAAACGTAATGTTCTTTGTTCGTTGACTTACATGTAGACACATTTTCCATTTTTTGCGCATGTTCAGATGAAAAAGACCATCTGGGTCCTGTAGCAGTTATTTTTAATTAAATGACTGTCTATTATAGCTGAATTACAGGGAAATACCAGATCACATACCAAATCCATGTTGTATAGATGTTTTCTACTACAACAGCAATCTAGTTGATTGTCTTAATTGTTTTATTTTATTTACCTCTATTGAATTTCCCATGCACAAGCTTTACTTTTTGCACTGCATTCTTTTCTGATTGTGGTCAGCCAGACATCCCTATGATACTTACAAGCTGTCACACTTTCCAGTGTGGACGTTGTCTCTGTGGCTCTGACAGTGAAACTGCATGTGTCTGCATGCAGTAATGAACATTTTTATGGTAATGAGGGAAGCGATTGATGTTATTGCACCATTTTGCTTGTTTTTGGCCACTTTTCTTTGGAAATGGCCATGTAAATTTCCACATAAAAAAAGTATGCAAAAAGAGAATTAGTAACTTTATATCAGCACTGTCTACCAACATGCACATGTACTGAATTATTAATAAATTCAAAATGGCATTTTAGATTCAGTAGTTGATTTTCCTCATATCACCCATCTTCAGACAAAACAAGGAGTGAAGTTGTTATTTCCGATTTCTCCCGGTGATTTGTTCATGATCTTTGCCTCTCCCTCTCCTGCCGCTCTGTTCTCCTCCAGAGAAGCTCCATCAAGGGTTAAAGCACCTGGGATGAAATGCATCAAAGACGCCTTTGTGGACAAAGAGAAGGGGAAGAATAAAAGCATGGCTTGAAAGCAGTGAATGGCCGCCAAGGGGATAAAACAGCCTTGTGTCCATCAGAAGCTCATTTCATATTCCATTCAGTCACGCCAGGCAGAAAGCAATCTCAGGTAACAGACCTTATGTTAATAACGCATGAGTTGCCTTTCTTTCAAAAAGACAAAAGCGGATGGAGGGCATTATACCAACTCCATCCTTCCCACCTGCCCTGGCACATCGGAGGATTGCTTCTGGAGAGAAGTGTTGGTATTGTTCTGCTCGTCTGTGAGGCCTTGATTAGAGGAGCTTTGACACCATTTCAAAAGGTCTGCTGTTGATGATTTCTATTGGCTTAACATACTGCCTATGATGACGTGGTGCCAAACCTTGCTCATTACCTGAATCCCAGGTCACTGTGAGAGTAATTGGGCTGATTTGGGCCAGCTTCAAAGCTCCAGGCTTGATTCATTAAGAAGACAACTTTCCACCGGTTGTTGAAGGCATTTCCTGTTTCCATCCACCACAGTGCCATTGTGATACCATTTACACATGGAAATAACACAAAGAGAAAGTCTCACAAACTTTGAGGAATAATTGTTGTATATTGAATATTTTTCATACCTGATATTTTAGTGTCTTCTATCTAAATTTGCTTGCTGCTGCCACAGAAACGTCCCTTTAATAAAGTATACCTCTATCTCTATCTAATCTAATGTGACTCTTCACAACTTTGACCATGCACTGAAAAGTCTTGTGAAAAGGGACTGCATTTATCTTAAAAATAATTAGTCGGTACCTTTGTAATAGAGAGAGAGAGAAATTGTTTTACATTATTTCTAAGATCTTCAAATTTGGTCGTTACTCTTATAATTTATTGGAATACATATACTCTAGATGTTTTTTTGAATAGCCAGGTCTTACATTGATGAAGATGTTACAAAAGAGTTGAGGTGCAAACAATACTTCAGTTCGTATATATAGTGTGATAACATTTCAGTTCTCTCATGACCAAAGGGTGGATATGGAGGATGTAATATCAGGCAAGGCCCTGGGAGATTACCTATAGTCAATACTACTCTCTCAGTTGACAACAAAACAGACCTAAATATGGTGTGCAATACCAGCTTTTTTTATACGAATATGTGTGACGCCATTTCAGAGTGTTTCCATGACAACTTCACGTGAATTTTCAGAGTTAATCGTTTAGAATCTCTTGAAAGCTGCAGTTGTGAGGCTTATGATGGCAGTCGATGCATAAACATGGTAAACAGACACAAACCACGACTGTAAATGCAACACATACAACAGCTGACTTCACAGCTTACGAGCAACAGAAGGACAGAAGAAGTCTTCATGGAAATCAATGGGAAGACTATTCAACATCACTCCTGCTTGGTTACTTTTTCATTTTCTAGAAAGGCAAGGACATTTTTGTTCACCATTGTTTTGTTGAAACTATGACACAGTTTCTTTCAGCACAGTGGAAATGCTGTATTTTTAAAATACCCCGGGAGGCAGTTGGAGGAGGAAATTGCCCGCAGGTGTGCATGCATATAAAACGGTAATGGGGACAGACGGACACAAAGCGCTGTTTGGGTGCTGTGCTCATGAAAGGGCAATCCGCTGATTGAGCTGTCACATTCACAGATGCAGTAATAAAACTAAACCGGGCAATTACTGTAGATGGAGAACAACAGATAGCAGAGGGGGGCATGCAATATGTCCTCCCCTAAAATACCCTAATGGGAGACAACGAGACAAAGCAAATGTAGTCTTCTGTAATAAGGCTGGGGGGAGGGGGGCTCTGCTAATGTTAAGAATGCTCTGACAAGCACATAAACATCCCAGTGGATGTTAATGAAGCCATCACCTTATCTGCACAACTTGGTATGTTACTGGCTGTCTCAGCGTGATGCCCTCTTTGCACAACGAAAGCCCACAACTACAAATAAAGCAACCATTTATCACAAACTGTTGAACAGAGGGCACATCACGAGCGGGATTTGAAATTTAGGAAAGTAAGAAAGAGCAAAATAAACCAGCACAATGTCTACTAGGATGACTTATGAAGTCATGTCTGGATAGAAGTAAACTACTGCATTGCCACCTAGTGTACAAATGGATGAATTACATAGGTTTGGCATAAACCTATGTATGATTGTTTTGAGGTACACATTGTAATACTGCAATCCGGTATTTATTTTTTACGATATGTTAGTAAACAAATGAGAAAAAAAAATGGAATCTGAGCAGGGGCAGGGTGACCTTATAGTAGCACACCTGGATTTCAACAGTCAAACTGACTGGACCAATGCGATACATTGCAATCAATGCCACCTATTAAACAGGAAGACAGGAGTTGAGGAGGTAAGCATGATTACATTTATTATACATCCAGTCCCATCAACAAGAGAAAGCTGCCTTGAACTTTGTGGAACTCAGATATGATACTGTATGTAAATTAGGGAAACAGGGTCATAATAAAAAATACTGTATGTCTAAAGCAATCATGTCTCATGTCTGGGCAGCCGGATGATAAACTTTTTTCCTGCCCTCTCTCCTTTATACGGGGGGTACGGGCTCAGAGCCCTGGGCCTCCAGCAAATATGAGCTCCAAGGCCGACTGGATGTCACCATCTGTGGCCTGCAGCGCCCTCAGCATCAGATCCTCATCCTGGATCCCCATGTCCCTGAGCTGCTGCATTTGGGACTGCCAGCGGCCCTAGCAAAACAAAAACACATTCGCTGAATAAGTATTTTATCCAAAGACCTGCCTCGTTTTAGCTCTGCATTAATTAATTACCGCTGCAGTGTTTACCTACACTTCCACCACTGAGGACAAAAGGGCCAGTTATGATTTAAATATGATTTGATATATCAAAGTATATTTCCCCAATTAATTGTATGTGTGGGGTTTAGTCTGAGTTGACGGCCTCACTTGTAGAGCAGACATGTTGGAGGCTTGCAGGGCTTGCTGGAGAGCCTGGCTGAAGAGATCGTTACTGACTGGGGTCCCTGCTGGCATCGGGGTTACGCCACTGGAGGGGTCCACCTGTATCAAATACAGAGAAGAAAAACAAAAGATAAATATATTAATCTGCAAAGATTTGTCAGAACCGGTTTTCAATACGTATAAACATCTTTAAAGTGCAACAGTTTTTACCATAAGCAAGGTCAACATTGGTTCAGTAGCTATACTGAAAAATACACGCGGGTCTTTTTCTAAATGTAAATACACGTCACCTGGCTTGAAGTTGTCGGGGTGACTGCGCTGCTGTCAGGAGTGCTGGCGAGGGCCAAAGCCGTCGCCAGCTCGCTCTGCGTTATTGGCCGAGGGCCTGTCGCTCCACTGTGGCTCAGAGACACTGGTCGCATTCCCGCCGAGCCTCCTGCTCTGTTGGAGGGACCTGCTGGGCTCCCCTGTTACACACATGTAGACACACAGAGATAGCCCCATAGCATCGTCAGTTCTCACTCACACGATATCTGGTGTTGAGTATCGAGCAGAGTGACTCACGGACTGGAAATCGTCCTCATCGTCAGACATGCCCTCGAACATGAAGCCCCCTGCCAGATAAAAAGAACATTGAAAGTGAAAACCCTTGATTAAAAAAGGGACGACACCAGAGCGCAAGTAGATTTTTGCCTGTTTTTATTGCGCGATCGTGCTTCCTCACCTGGCATATCACTGTAGGAACTGGCAGAGACATTGCGAGAAGAGCTGGCACTGGACTGAGGGGGTATGCTGCCTGCCACGGAGTGCAGGACCAGGATGATGGCATTGACGAGGGCCGGGTGTGAACTGATCAATCTGCAAAACGGACAGAAGAACTTGGATGTGAATTCAAATTACCTTCCACATGCGCGCCTGAGCTGTACTCCCTTATTATGCGTCACATCAGAGCAAATAACAAAGACAAGCCCTACTCACATATCCAGCATGTTGGGGTCTGTGAACTGCACAAAGAGATCTTTATCCTGGAGCACGCCTGAACACAAAAGGGCGTTAGGGGAAATGTTACCATTTGCATGGTACAAAGAGATGGCAGAACGATATGAAGAAAACCTTTGCAGGTCTTACCGAGAGCAACTGGGTCTGACCGAAGTCCTGGTGTCGCCACGATGATCTGATCCAAAGACTCTTTATTAGTCAGCATTTTATACACCTACGTGTGGGGACAGGCAGTTCGGCCCATTTGTAAATGTAGCAGCAGAAATAAAAAAGGGAAAGTAACAGAAATCTAGGTACTGTAGAATAGTTGCAGGAATAGTAGTGGCAGTAATTGTTCAGATAGTCAAACAACACTAAATTAACAATATGTTAGTTATACTTATTTAACATTATTCATGATTTGTGTGCATTGCAGATGTGACTTAAGGTGGAATGAGGAACTCGCTTGAGGCGATCCTGATACACACTATAGTACAGGTATTATCTACAGATCATTGGATAGAGATATACCAACCGTTTGTTTTTAGAACCAGTTCTGTGTCACTCGGCAAGTACAATACGGCCATGACAGATCAGAATACGCTATAGCTGCTGTTGGGGACCTTAAAAGATCAATTGAGTCCTGTTTTGTGATTTGAAAGGTTTGACAACTGATCCCATCTGGTGCTGACAAGTATTTCCATCCACATCTGTGCCAATATCCATGGATCAATATCAATACAATGAGAAGCTCGTACTGTATACGTTTACGTCAGAGAAATACGCACAGTCTCATCTGAACTGTCCCTCTATCACACATTTTGTTTTTCTAAATCTGTTTGTGCCTCGTAGGTTCACGCCATGGAACGCTACCAGTCTAGAATAGTTAAACCTGTTCCTGTGGAAGGGAATTTTCAACCAGCCCGTAGCGGCCCAGGGTCCTGTTCACACGTACACTTAAATACATCTTGGGTGATCCAATCGGAGGTAAACGGTGGTGAACACGGGTGTCTGCACCCTACGGACTGTGGAGGAAAATCCAAATCACCCAAGACAAATAGTCTCCAGGTCAAGGATGTGTGCGTCCAAAATGTATAGTACAAACAAATCAATGCATTCCTGCATTTGGCAGTGAAGGACAACCTATTTACCTATTAATTAACGTTGTACTGTGTGTGAGGCAGGACAGAGCTACCAGACCCTACTGGATACAGTTTAGTGCCAACGCCAGATAACTCAGACAGGTTTAGATTGAAGAAAGAATGACCTCATTATAACCCTTCTCTAGCGTTATGGACACTTGCAAATGTGTGAATATGTAACGGTCCCTGTTTTCCTACTTAAAGATAATTAAATTAGAAGAGAAGTTAAATCTGATCACAAGAGGTCAATCAGGGCGCTCACCGTTCATAATATATTGTAAAGTCAGCTCTGATTGTATCTGCATAGAAGAAAACAAATATACACAAGGCCTAAACCTATGCCATTCAGTTGGAACAGAAGGCTGATAAATTTAACCAAAGACTGTCGAAAAATGAAGATAGTTATTAATACACATATCTACTACCTCTGTTCTAAAATTAAGCACCTATAGATCAAATGGGACACAATTTAAACTTTTTGGACCAGATTTTGGAGGGGGGCAGCATGCTGTGCCCATGTGTGTGTTTTCTACTCACTGAGTCTCTGTAGGCAGAGTTTAGAGAGTGAAGAGCAGCATGAAACACCCTGAACTCCCTGGCTGCAGTTGCTCTGTTTACAGGCTCTAGAAAAGAAACACACACAAACAGATTCAGACCTTTTAGTTTTTATTAACAATACAGCTTAAACACAATGTATTGTAATACTGAAATGACAAACATAAATACCTGAATGGCCCTCTTGCTCTGGCCAAGTCTTTTTGAGGATGTGTAAGGTGGATCCTGATGGAATCCCACAGGCATCCAGAGTCAAGTCGTCCTTAAGTTTCCGCCCGCAGTGGACCAGCTCTGATACGAGACATGAACAGAGATAGAACATGTAAGGACAAATGACAATGTGTATGCAACAAACAACTAAAGCACACAAACAATTTAAAAAAAACATTTGATTAACAGCTGATTTATTATGTTCAAACGCTACAGCTGTAACACACCTATTAGTTCGGGATCTGGGATGGAGTCTGGGATCTGTGCTGCAACAAGTTGTTTTACAGTAGCGATCCTGTATCCTCCAGGTGGAACATCTCCTGGCATCATGTCCGGGAAGTGGAAGGTGGATTTGGGCTGATTCACCAGTTTCAAGGACAGGTGCCAGTCTGAAGAAGCCATCTCTATCTGTTTTTCACAAACAGAGCCTAACCTCAACATGGTGTACAGATGTAATCAGTAATTACTGGTGTAAGACTGAGGTAGCTAAAAGTAAAAATGCATATAATTATTTCACCGTTCATTTTAAGATATATCAGATAAAAAATAATGATACTTCTATCTTTGTTCAGTACCGCATACTAAAGAAAATAAGCGTTAGACGAATAACACAACGATTATTTTAGAGGAGGGACTCGGGACAAAACGCATTATCACCTCATTTATATTTTTTGGGGAGGATTTTAACATGAAAAGTGACGTTAGCAGACCTTCCCAACCGGTTAGCTGCTTAGCTTTGCTATATAACAAAAAGAAGCCGATTCGCTAAATGAAACATTAGCTATTCGTAAAGTAAGCCTGCTAAATAACAATTGCTTCATACAATCAAAAGCACGTCAAACACCAACCCCACGACAACAACTCCTGTATTTGGAGAGAACAGCGCACTCACTCACCATTTTATTGTTGACACTCGAGTCACTTCCGGGTTTTAGTCACGTGGGCACGTTGCGTTTATACCACTGGTCTAACCCCGTTTTTTTTTATTCCCCCCACACATCCGAGTTCCAAACCAAGGAGTTTTTACTTCTCCCTGTCCTCTATTGTATTTTTAGACCATTGGCAATCTTAAATTCTCACCCCTTTCCCTCTCTCTCTTGCGCACACACACACACACACACACACACACACACACACACACACAAAAATAAAACTGTTACGCCAATTTAAATCACTGCCCCGGCATTTTAGATTTTGTTTTAATAAGAGTGAAATATCACAAAGTTCCCACTTCATTTTCATGTTGCATATCCAAGATTTTTTTTAAGTCAGCATGTCTTGGGCAAACGTGATTCCAGACAGTAATTGTATGGGCATCATGTCTCATTGTAGGCCAATCTGACTAAATGCAGGTAAATCTGTGCGTTTCTTAAACTGCATGATACGTTTAAGGACCATATGATAAGTCAATATACAACTTCTCCAGTATTAAAAAAAAAACGAGTTTTAGCTGAGTGTGTTTCAAAGCGAGCATTTGTAATAGAGTACAGTTCACTGTATTGTGGTAGGAAAACGAGGGAGACGTCGGTGTGTTAACAAACGGTTAACTGGGGGGGTCGGGACTCACGAGTCAGTTTTCTCCCCTCGGCATGACATCACCGCCGGACAAAGCAGCAAGGAGGGGTTTCTGAGGAGAACCGTCCCAAAGCAATGGAACAAACCCACACACTCTGAAAAGACACCCAGAAGCTTTTATCCGCCGTCAAGACAAAGTAGGAGCACGCCGGTGTTACCGATTAACTGGTTTTTGAATTAACTGGTTTATGTTCGCGTGCGTGAGGCAGATGTGTCGTAGGAGTGGCCTCTCAGGACCCGTGTTGACTAACTAGGAAATACACATTTCGATTGCATAGCCTCTCTGTCACATTCTTCTTAGTGTATCTTTGTAAAGAATATAAACGGAACAGTTTACTGTAAAATGCCCTACCTGTCCGTGAGGCTGTGCGCGGACAAGAGTGAACGAAAAAGTAGGTGACTCTGTTGATGCCTGTTCAATATGCTACTAACGTCAATAAAAACTAGATAAAACGCTCTTGTTGTCCGTCTGATATTTAAGTCATACATTGTTAACAGACGTCAAGTCGATATGAGACGAGTTTACTCTTCATACAGTGTGTAAGTGAAACGTGAAACGTGTTTCCACCCAGATATATCGCTACTGTCAGCTGTGGGAAACTGTGATCGCTCAGATTAATTTGTGACAACACTGTGCTGTCTCACATCGCTAATGTTTTGTATTAAAGACTACGGACATGCATAGCTATCATCATAACAACATCCTACCCTGTGCAGCACGCATTCATCCAGATTAAACATGACTGTTAACTCATTGTTTTACGATAAGGACCTAGCGCACATTGAATAACTACAGGAGTTAGCGCGTCTCTTGAAACATTACGATGGAGCGGTTTGCTGCAGCATTCATTTAGGATTTACGACAGCATTGGCACGAAACGGTATCCATCTTCATTACGAAAATATCACTTGTTGACTGTCTAAAAAATCAAATCAAAACAAAGTTGCGACTCCAGGCAAGAATCGAACAGCTGAACGTGTACATGCTTTACTCCCGTGTCCCCTGAACTACCACTGAGCTATCGTGAGAACATAATAATATTGAGCACTATTAGGATTAAATTGACATTAGTACATATATCCCTAATAACCACCATCAACTGCGTTTCCCTCTGGCACATCAACGTTAATGCACGTGTGCTGCCTATGCAATCACGTATTTGATGCCGATGGGTCTAAATGATTTAAGAAGAAAAGGCAGCAGGTGTTCGAATATATTCTACTATAGACTATATTCCAAGGTTACTACATGCCTCATTTGTAAAAGTTCAAGTTTTATTATTGTGAAGTATTTTCTAATGTGCACATCATATCCTTTGTACTTTCACCCAGTATCAACTCATGATAGCTCAGTGGTAGTTCAGGGGACACTAAGGGAGTAAAGCATGTACACGTTCAGCTGTTCGATTCTTGCCTGGATTCGCAACTTTGTTTTAATTTTATTTTTTAGACAGTCAACAAGTGATATTTTCGTAATGAAGATGGATACCGTTTCGTGCCAATGCTGTTGTAAATCCTAAATGAATGCTGCAGCAAACCGCTCCATCGTAATGTTTCAAGAGACGCGCTAACTCCTGTAGTTATTCAATGTGCGCTAGGACCTTATCGTAAAACAATGAGTTAACAGTCATGTTTAATCTGGATGAATGCGTGCTGCACAGGGTAGGATGTTGTTATGATGATAGCGATGCATGTCCGTAGTCTTTAATACAAAACATTAGCGATGTGAGACAGCACAGTGTTGTCACAAGTTAATCTGAGCGATCACAGTTTCCCACAGCTGACAGTAGCGATATATCTGGGTGGAAACACGTTTCACATACACACTGTATGAAGAGTAAACTCGTCTCATATCGACTTGACGTCTGTTAACAATGTATGACTTAAATATCAGACGGACAACAAGAGCGTTTTATCTAGTTTTTATTGACGTTAGTAGCATATTGAACAGGCATCAACAGAGTCACCTACTTTTTCGTTCACTCTTGTCCGCGCACAGCCTCACGGACAGGTAGGGCATTTTACAGTAAACTGTTCCGTTTATATTCTTTACAAAGATACACTAAGAAGAATGTGACAGAGAGGCTATGCAATCGAAATGTGTATTTCCTAGTTAGTCAACACGGGTCCTGAGAGGCCACTCCTACGACACATCTGCCTCACGCACGCGAACATAAACCAGTTAATTCAAAAACCAGTTAATCGGTAACACCGGCAGCACCATTTCTGTAGCGCTTCGTTGTGAGAAGGAATGAACTACTCTGGGAAATAACATCGGCTGTGCCGCACAGAGAACAGAGTCCCCGCCGCTGGATGGTTGGTGCTTTCTAAGTTTCGCCCTCCTAACATGGTAAGCCGCAAATGTGTTTGAGAGCAGAGCCCAAGCTAACAGAGAGGTTGTCATATCTAGGCGAGTGAATAAGAATAACTTTGAACTTTGGTTATTTCTCAAAGACGCTCAACAGCTGGCGGGGAGCAGAAGAACCCCGTGAACTCAGTGAAGGAAAAAAAAAAACTGGTGCACATAGTTGGCTCCATTCATTGGCTATGTGTCATGGCTGCTATTTTGTTGGTAGTTTTTGCTAAGCTACACTGTAGGTATACAGTTACACAGATGGCGCTAATAACGTCTGTGAATGAAGCCGACAGCGCCCCCGTTCGACAGAAAGTCAGCACTGCAATCAATCTGTGCAACGGCAGCTTCCACGACTCAAAATGGGGACATACGAGGAACATTATACGTTCACATTTGGGCCTTTTCCCCTTAGCACATTATTTGCATAAATATGCATGAGATATATCTGTACAAAACACTATATTATGAAGCAGAGTGTCCTGCTCCTTGTCCGGATTGAAGATGCATCATGTAAAACCTCAAAAACAACCTTTAACACTGCAAAATAGGATTTCAGCTCCAATCTCTAAACATGACATTTTACCATCAAATAGAATGATTACAAATATATTTTTTGTGACTATATGATCTCATCAGAAATGCATAATATGTTTGTTAAAATACACATTTTAGTCGTGTCCTCAGGTTTACTAATTGTCCTCAGGCCTATCCCTCTAAAATTTTAGGACGTCACAGAAGTCACATGATCAACAGGAAGTAGCATAATTTAGGGGCTCCTGAAGACTAGAAGCAAGATCTATCACTCCATTTTCTGTTTTTTTTTTATCACATTGTAAATATGATTGAGCATGTCAATCTCAAAGTGCAGTCCTGTTCCCAAAATTATTTCTTGAAGTTATGATGTTTTTTGTTTTTTTTAAAGATAGTCATGATGAATCATTTAGAGGTGCTAAGTAAATTTCCCCACTGCGAGACAAATAAATACTTAGCTTATCGTTTCTTAAGTGTGCTCACGCAGCATGTCATGTGGCTACTTTTCATGTATTTGTGCTAAAAACTCAATTCAGTTACTTTATAAACCCTCATTCGGCCAGTGAAAAAACTTAGTCCATACACCTAAACGTATGAATTTGAAAAACATATATAAGTATTATTTCTGCTCTCTCTCTCTCTCTCTCTCTTTCTCTTTCTGTTTTGGGATTAAATAAACTGTATCAGAATAAGGTCGGGGACAGTAGTTCCCAACCTGAAGTTCAAGACCCAACAAGTGGTCTCAAGACAAATCTAAAAGGTCAATACATAATTAACAGAATAGAGAAGTGTAGATTACATATAAAATACGTATTTCCGCTCCACTGAACTAAATGCTTATTTATTCCATCACAAACAGAAAAGGTTGGGAACCGTGAGGATAGGAGATGCTGTACTCTAGCCTGCAATGAGGACCTTGCTTGGCCTCATGCTGCCCTTATCACACATGATAGTGCAGCTGTGGTCTGCTGGCAGGTGCAGCTTCCTGTGGAATGTGTGAGGATGTTGTATTTGCCGTTCAGACTTGTGCAGGAAATGATTTCTGACATAGTGGAGAGATAATTATGTTACTTGACACGGTACACAATGCTCTTTCACTTTTTGTGTGTGTGTGTGTGCCAGGGATGTGATTGCATTGCATTTTGACAGTTCATAGTATTATTTGATCTCCATATTAATACACATATATGTGAAGCTGCCATAAGATAAAGGTTACTCTAAATTGGCTCCTGTGAAAGTAGGATGTTGGAGTATTTTGTCACATTGTATCCTGATCCCATACCATTTTCTGGTCTAGTGAAGACACATAGGCCCAGCTCCATCTTCCTCAGTTGTATACGTATCAGTGGGATACAAGTATGAAGTATGATACTGCATTCTCGTCTGTTATTGGATTGCTGTATGACACCTCTGGATGGCCGAGTCCCCAGTGTGGATGGTATATTTGAGTGTCAGTAGTTAAAAAGAAAGTTGTCAAGTAAAACTTTCAGACAACGTCTGACCCATAAAGCTTTCTTGAAGTTTATGGTGCTCTTCTTTCCTTATAGTTTGACAAGCTAATGTATAATTTGACTAATTGACTTGACTACTATGGGGAACATTTCCCTCCATGAAGTGAATTCAGTCACCCGAGGGGCTTGCTAAATTCAACCCCACCGCTGCCATATGGATTTGAAAGGCTCACTTGCATCCCATGATGCGGTCCTTTATGGAACCGGTGTCTTCCAAGTTGGAAATGTCCCCATAGCCGAGGGTTGAATGGTTCCCAATGGTTTGAGGAGCTTGGCAATGGTGCAAGCCATATGCCAATGAGACATTTGAGCAGAAGGTCAGTCCGATTCATTATATTAATAGTGTTTAAGAATGGCCTTGACATCGAAGAAAAAAGTGGAATCAAGAACAGTAGTGTCAGTAAAAAGACAAACTGTCAGATTTCTCGAAAGAATACTGCAATGGTACAGTGACCGTGGCGAAATAGTAAATCTTAATGTTCTGTGATACTTCAGTCATTTCTCTTTCCTTTGACCTCAGTAAGAAGCTTAATAATCCTTAGCATAGTTTCCAAATGAAATACACTGGTGATTATGGTTTAAAAGCTGCCGACCAATCACTAAAGGATATTCAAGACATTCCGACTGTAAAGCTTCTTCTTTTCCATTTTAATGGTCTACACCTTAGAGAGCACCATTATTAGTTAATTTCTTGAACAGCATTGGAATCTGAATAAAGAACCAGCAATATTTTTGATATGTTGGTGCGATATAGTGATGGATAACATAGCTTTAAAAAAATACCACTTTCAATAATCATAAACTTCAAGTGTATTGTCTCATTATATTCAAGTGTGGTCAGCTTGTTTTGATCCCTGACATTGAAGTGAATCGTTAAAGTTGAACCGTTAAATGAAAGGAAGAATACAGTGCTTACTTGCTGGCATGGGGTCAGTAAAGTGCTTGAGTCATTCAGTAAAATTCCCCTTGATGGCTTACTGGTGTCTGGACAACACAGTCAGAGTCAGACTGGTTTGGTGCGTTGGCACATTTCAGTCCATGCTGTCCTTAGGACACGGAACAGATATATTTACAGTAATCTCTCCCCTTCTGGTCTTTTCTTCACTGAATATTTATGCACATTTTCAAATGCCTGTGCAGTGATCAACCCATATTCTCTCCCTCTGAGGGTAAATATCTTGGGAGATTCAGATAGTGTTACAAGCGTCTCTGTTGGGTTGGTCTCTGGGCAAGCTAATGTCTTCTGAAAAGTCCAGAGAGCAAATGGCGAGTGTTCTTTTATGGAAACTTAGTGATGAAGCTGCACTCCTGCCCACATCCTCTCTGCTGAAGCCATAAATGGAAAACGTTTTGGTTCAGCCGGAGGTGGAGCTGCAGCTGACATCAATATAATCATTAATAATAAAACGCCCCAACTGATCTGAAAGCGGCCTTTCGCAACTTCAACATGTTTCTCTTTGTCCAAAACGTGGAAAAACAAAGAACTGAACAGGATAGAAACTGTTACATTCTCTGGATGGCTGGTACCTTCATTTATTTGTAAAGAACAGATTGTTTTCTTCATATTTATGGAATACCTTGCCGTCTGGTTGACTCACCATCATTTCAGATACTTGGCTCTGACCCTGTGACACTGGACACTGAGATTAATAGAAGCGATTGTCACATTTTTCTATAAACTAACAAATTTGCCACCATAATAATTTGAAAGCTTTTATCAAGCGTGATATTCCTCATCCCGCTTTCACGGCCTCTCAGGGCACAGACACGTGGTTCCAGGATGTTTATAGAGGAACTGAGAATAAAGTCTGACAGGAAGACATGGATAATTTACCACAAGGAAATGAGTTTTAAAAAAAATACAGAAAGGAAGCAGAACCATGTGCTCTAGTGCTAAGAAATGTTGTCACACCAACTCGATTATTACTCACATTCTTTTCTGTTTAAATATGTCTCGCACATTATAACCCAACACAGATATCTGGAGAAGATATCCAGGGACTCTAATGGCCCGTATAATCTTTCTAGATATGTTCATTGGTGGGTTTAGATCAATGAAGCAGAAATACCCCATTTGCTTAAAACGCTGAATTTGTTTTTTATATCTTCCCTTCTCTGTTTTTGCCTTCCTCCTTCTTTGTACTCAACACACTTTCATCCAATTCATTCTGTGATCCATCCATGTACAGTGTCTCTCTCTCGCTTTGAGATATTCATACTAATTGGGTGTTTTTCAAATCACAAGCTATTTGTTTTGTGCTATTTTATTATGTATAATAAAAAGAAAATCCTATTGAGTTCGGTATGTGGAAGACATATAGTCCACAGATCATACACCAAAAGACACAACAAGCAAACATGGACACCGTGACACTGGAGCAGTGAATTTCCTTACTGTTGTTCTACCCAAGCATTTATAATTGTTGATTGTTGGCTTACTATCAAAAAACTCCAGTTTTAATCTAAAATAGATTAGTAGTAGTTTTTGTCTCAACATATAGTGACCTCTATACCATTCTCAAGGAGAATGATATATGTTTGTCTGAGCACTTTTATCTTATCTTATACTTAATTTAATACTCATTGCACTGTTGTTGTTGTTGTTGTCGTTGATTGTTGTTTGTCTCGTCTAACGTCTCATGTCTAATGTTTATGCACCTTCCGGCAAAAAAAATTCCTCGTTTGTGTTAACATTCCTGGCAAATAAACGGTTTCTGATTCTGATTCTGATCTCATAAATATTTCATGTGTGGTAGAGTTGAAGTAGACGGGGATAGGATAGTTTTGTCGGCCTCTTCTCACTCTTAAAGTAGTGTTTTCCCCCGAGAAAGCAAAGCGAATGACTCAGCTGTTTCCTGTCAACTTTGGAAGTTCCCTTTTGTCATCACAGCTCCACTCCTTCTGAAAGACAAAAGCCTTGAGCAAACCAGAGAAAGGGCTGAAATGATCCAATTCAGATACATTTGTTAATCTAAAATAAATGATTTGACTTCATGTAAAATGTTTATCTTAAACTCCACCCACTTGAGAGACTAAGCAAGCTGAAACAAAGACATAGACAACTCTTTCATGTCTCACTTCTTAATCAGCCTTCTATCCACTTCTAGTCTTATATTGCAGTGCTATTGTGTTCCATGTTATGCAATCTTCCACCTCCTCAGACGTCTGTGTTTCTTTCTCCCTGCAGCGCTGTGTCTGAAGAAGTTGACCCGCGGTTCGACTCCACCCTGGTAGACCATGCTGTCCCTCCTGCTTCCCGCAATGCTGGCCATCCAAGCTATGGGTGGGTGACGCCTCTACCTCTGCCCTGCCATTAGATCAGAGTCACCGCACTGTGAAATGCCAGTGCCTGTTAATAAACAATATGCCCTGCAGGGCCGATTAGTTTTCCCCCTTCAAAGGCTTCGCTGGGCAAAACAACAGTTTAATTGAGGCTACCCCCAACAATACTGTACCAATACTTTAAAAGTTATAAACCCCATGACATGTTGACAAAGAACATATTCTTACTTATATAGACATTCTGCCTCAGGGAGTAAAACAATTAAATGTTTCATTTCTAAGTTGAGTTTATACAGGGTTACAACAGTGTGTGTGTTTTATATATTTTTGTGATAATTCAGCTTGTAAAACAGAATAGCTTTGACCTTTTTCCAGACAGGTGACGAATTCAGCTCGGGGCTCGCCCTCGATGAAATGTGCTAAAAGTGCAGTTTTTCTGCTGTGACTCAGGGAGTGCGGAGTGTGGAAGTCATCCTCTTTTATTTATAACACTGCGTTGATGTAGCAACTGAGGATTCATAACTCTCTCACTCAACAAAAGTTTTACTTCAGTGGAAATGGTGCTCGAAGAAAAACTTGAGTCATCATAAAAGAGAGACAAATAGCCTGTGCAGGCCTGATAACGTCTCAAGACACGGTGAATAAAAGAAGGGAATTGGGAATGTCAAAAGAGGGATCGACAGTGCATATATTTCAACACCAACCTTTTCCCAGTCGGTGTGTAGGCTGACACATAATGTAAATTAAAATCTTATAGCAAATGCTATTCCTTTTTATATTAATGACTCACCTGAATAAGAAGAAGGATGTCAGCTCTGGAAGTTTTTTTCTTTCTACATGCCAAAACTGAACTCCACATACTAGATACTACAAACTACCCACAAAATTCACAAATAACTTTAAATGTCCAAAACACCTATTTTTCGCCTCTTCTGCTCTCTGGTTGAGCTGACACAACCTCCTATCAGCCATCAGTGGCACATTTCAATCTTGACTCAGTGGACATAAGTGTCTTCAGTGGTTCATTAGGAACCTATTCTCTCCCAGCACAAATGGGCCTGCGGCCTGCTCATTACTGGCTATGTGGCATCCGCAAACTCGCTCCTCTCACCGGGAGGGAAGAAGAGGAGGAGGAGGAGGTGTCGGGGAATGATGGAGCTCTTTAACTCACGGGTAATGGGCTATTGTAGCTCACACAATGATTCAGTTTCCCTCTGCTAACTGGAGCACTAAGTGAATTAGCTGGAGTCTAGTTTGATGCTACCGCCTGCACACATGTGACATTGTGTGATGACACAAAAACACTACTTGCTTTGTGGAGCTTATTTTACTTTGTGTCATTTCCACCAGCTTTGAAGAGTTTCAGGTACATTTCAGATCAAAGCAGACCAAAACAATCCAACTTAATTTTTCATTCTGTGTTAATTGATGTTTGGAGTGCGGTGACACGAACTTGATCACATTGTGGGCAGACAAATTAAGGCAGTCTTATTTTCTTTAACCTGTATATGACAACAGTAATTATCTGGGTAATTAATTAAAGGTCAATTTGGTTGCCTTTGATTTATTAACAGCCATGTTTTGCTGCTGTTGGCCACCCAAACAGAAACCCTACAGACGTGTGTGTGTGTGTGTGTGTGTGTGCGTGCGCGTGCGTGTGCGTGCGTGCGCGTGCGCGCGCGCCTGTCGATTATGATTCAGGGTCTCCCAGGTCTCCAGGTCCCTCCCTGGGATTACTGGCTGTAATCTTCCCTGTGTTCAGTCGGGTCATTGCTCAATAACTCCTGTAAGTGCCCATATCAGTAGACCCGATTACACCTTGTGGTCTCTGGCAACACACTTCCTATCATGAGAACAGTGTTTGTGGAGGAAAAACACAAGGACAAGCACACAATAACACTGTCATCCCAACGCAAGCAACATTGTCTCTGTAGCTCCCGGCTGCATCCTGACTCGGTAGTCAGATGATGGATCATTCTCTGTGAAACCTCTCCCTGATGTTGCTCATACAGCAACGCACAGCTGTTGTGTCACTGCAGCAGCGAAGAGGCTCGCCTGTAAGGGGTTGTTGCGTTTGTGCTGAAATGCACTATTGAGGATTGTATTGAGTACAAGAACAACGCTCAATCTCCAGCCCAGTCTGGCTTTGACCCTTGACCCTGCTGCTTGCTCATAATGACTTTGGTTTATTTCTTACCGCACTCATTATATAACCCAGAGTGGTTACAAATGTCAGTAAAATGTGTGAAATGCCATTGCATATGTACAGTAATGACTGAACAAGTAGCTGGGTACAGTAGCCTCCTTGGCTCTCTCCAGCGCTGCACACAGCCAGTGGCAGAGCTGACAGGAGGCCGTCGAGCTAATTGCTCGTTGTTGTCAGTCTCTGTTCAGTTGGTGCAGCTGCTGGGCTGCCAGAGCACCCAAACAATGAAAGTGAAATTGTATTTCACGCAAATGCAAAAAAACAAAAACGGAACGCTGACCCAATTTCACTCCCAGCGATGGGAGCTGTAAGGTAATTCAAATTAATTAGCATAATTGGATAGATTGCATCAAGCGTAGTAGTCAGCAGGCGCACATTATGGCAAGGGCTCCGGAGCGTGAAAATAGACCCACTCACGCCTGCATCTCTGGTGTACTTTTTAAAGGTCTGCTAACTACGAATGCCCTCTCCCTGTCCTCCTTTTTTCTCTTCACAGCAATTGATTCTGCAGAGAGAGGAGAGAGGGGGACACTTTAGCGTGTGCAGAAATTCAATTTAGGGTTATTACCCCATATCTGTGATGTTCTGGCTAATTTGATTGCGTCCGAGTGAAGTATCCTTTTAAAAACAATCGAGGACAGGCTCAACAAAGATTGGTTTCGCCGCAATGCATACATAATGACCGGTCTCTGGTGGCTCGCCTCTTGTCTCACCGTTTCCCAGCTCTACTTTTCTCACAGTGCGCTCATTGAAACCGAGTGCATTACCCAACAAGCGCCTCATGATTATTTCAACAAGTCCTGAAAATTCCGCCTCGTGGGATCGTTAAAACATTGATACGGTTAATATGCCGAGATTGCATTTCTGGAGGGGGGAGAGGGGCCCCGGAGCCATATGCGGGTTCTGCTGTAGTGCGTAGTGGGCTGTGATGAATGGGTTGAACGGATGCTGATCTGTGCTTGGAAGGCATCACAGCCGCTGACTCGCTGAGAAAGCACCACGGCAGCTGACACAGGGAGACACCCACCTCCAGGGTGTTGCCTCGGTGGCTGTGGCGGCGGTGATGTCAGGCACTGGGGGGGGGGGGGGGCTCTGTCATCGAGACGACGCACAGCTGGCAACAAACTGACCCAATGCATAACCTCGCATCGCTCCTGGTGCATGAAACCATGAATCAGCAAAGGATGTGAACCCGTGAAAGAGCTAAAAGAAATATTTCACAAGACAGCAGATGGAAAACTCCTGTCTCATCAGAGGGATCAGAAAGAAAGAAAAAAGATTCCTCATCAACTCTTTCTGGCTCTTCTGCAATGATGACCATATTGTGTATGTATGCCATTAAGAGTAATTTAATTGGATTACATTTATTTTGCATAACCCATATCACAAATTACAATTTTGCCTCGGAGGGCTTTACAATCTGTATACGTACAACATCCTCTGTCATCTGACCTCACATAAAGGGAAGAAACCTTAAGGAGAGCAACAGAGGACGATCCCTCTCCCAGGATGGACATAAGTGCAATGGATGTCATGGGTACAGAATGTGGACAAAATTAGCTGCACTCAGGTCAGATCTGACATCATGACCCTCCTGCGACCTTGCGATGCTTCATTTTCGCACCACACCGCTCCTCCCCTTTCCGTCACTGGCCTCCCGCTCATCAAAGGCTCTCTTGTCTCTCAGGTTTTAGGCCCGACACTTGTCCTTATCTTCCCACTGTTCTTCAGCCGGCCATGTTATCTGACTGCCGGAGCCCATTAACAGGTTATTGACGGGAAATGAGATGGCATACATCTATGAAGGAAGCAAGACAGAGGGAGCAGAGAGAGGGAGCGAGAAATGAAGCGAGGAAAAAAATAAAAGCCCAAAAGTGAGTCCCATCTTGATTTATGACATTGCTGAAAATAAGCAAGGGAGAGTCCTTGTCTTCCCTATCTGCCATCACCTGTACCTCTCCCAGAGTGAGGGCACTCGCACTCCATGATGAGTTCCTCGAGCAAAAATGGGGGAGGAAGAGATTATGTTCAGAGCTTAATGTTGAAAGTGACCTCTTTACACCGCAGAAGGCTTGAAGTCTCACTTAATCTCATCCATAGTGTGCCTCTTCTAACTGAGGTGCCATTTTGAAAAGAAAAAAAACCCTGCTCAAGACACAGGCTTTTTTTTCCTTCAGATTGCTAATTTCGGACCAAATCATGCACACTATGCACACACTCCCATCGCTCGGTTAATGTTTTCCAGATGCACATTTTTTTCCCGAATGGGAGTATTATGGATATGTACATCAGCTCCTGACAGCATGAAATCAAAGGCTAGCTTTCCCCTCATACTTTTACAGGGATTGGTTATATCATAAGAATAATCTGTTTGAAAGGGCTCACAGATCCTTTGAGCAAAAATCCTTTGATGTTCAGGTGGTGCAAAATGGCCAGAGTGAAAATGTGTTGAGCTGCAGTTGCATTCTTTACCAGAGGGGGGCGGTGTTGTAAAGGCATATCTCTCCTGCTTGTCTTAGTCCGACTGAACCCTACTGTCATTGCAGTGTGTTAGTATTGCACCTGTTTACTTTGCTGTGTCAATATTGCCCCCTCCAGTGCTCGTGCTCAATTTTCTTTGTGTGTGTGTGTGTGTGTGTGTGTGTGTGTGTGTGTGTGTGTGTGTGTGTGAAATTCTAGTTATTCTTCCTTCCATGTCACAGGGTTTAAGCGAGACCCTTTTAAACATGTGTACTCATTGTATTTAACAAATGCCGCCACTGATTGGGTGAACTGTATGTTATTGAGTCACCATTCTTACCTTGATGTGGAGAGGCTGCGGGGCGCTAATCTTTGTGAGTGAAGTTGTAGAGGAAATAAGGATACAGGGAAAGTTTTGTTTTAAAATTGTTCTGCATTATGTTTTAATGCTTTTATGTGAAGCACTTTGAATCGCCTTGTTGTTGAAATGTGCTATACAAATAAACTTGCCTTGCCTTGGAAGGCCATGAGTTTAGTATTTCTTTGCATGTTAAAATGTCTCCATGTGTTCTGGACATCAGTATATGAATCACATCTGAAGTCAGTGAATTTTGAAAATAATCCTTGCAGATAGCTGTAGAAATTACTAACTTGAATCGATCTACTTACCTATTGTGTGTGTGTGTGTGTGTGTGTGTGTGTGTGTGTGTGTGTGTGTGTGTGTGTGTGTGTGTGTGTGTGTGTGTGTGTGTGTGTGTGTGTGTGGACCTGTGTACTAGTGCTGCGTACAAGTGTGTTTTTGTTTATTTGGCTGTTGCCGGTCATGCTGATGGGAACCTCTCTGCTCCAGAGCAGCTTTGTAACAGCATCTCTGTTGTAGTGTCAGAGTACCTCGTGTCCAATTCCTCAGACAGTGTGTTGCTGTGGAGCTGTCAGGAGTCATGCAGGTGTGGAATATCAATGCCTTCTCTGGCCTGTGGTGTCTGTTTCTGCATGAAAAGTGTGTGTGTGTCTACGACTGTATATCGTTCAGAGTTTGTTGGTACTGATACCACTGATACTGCTGTTATAAGCCAATGCTAACTCATACTTGCACTTTTCTTGCAATGTTTAATTACTTCTTGTTACTGCTTCAACGCAAAGTGCAAAGCTGTTCCTCTCAAATTGTTAAGTCAGTAAACAAAGGCAGAACTGAAATAACCCTAATTTAACTCGCACAGAACTGATCATTTCCAGCTGGAGCACGATTCTTTTTTTTTTTTTTTTTTCCCAGAAGGGATAAGCTGATAGAGTTTTGCAATGATCAACAGTTTGATACAATTCACTACCACTGGAGCATGTTGTGGCTTTAGCTGAGCGAGGATATAAATTAGGGATGATCAAAGGAATAATTTCAGCCTCTGAGAAAGACTTTATCTCAAGTCCTCTCTATTGAATTGCTTTAATTTGAGTATTTTGGGCTTGAAATGTGGTCATAGAAAGTTGATTTTCATGTCAGCTAACGTATTCTAAATGTAACCAGTTTCCACTGGGGGGGGAGCAACAAGCAACCATTAAAACGCTTGCAGCATTATCCACCTCTCCGCTGTCCATTTATGTCCTGAGTATGTTCCAACCAGTCATATTACTGCCAAACCCCTAAATGCACAGTTTTCCAACTCACTACCGTCGCCCCCGAGCTCATAACATTTATTCTTTCATACTTACATTTTGTTGTCAATCTCTGTGTCCATTGGAATTGTTAGTGTGTTTATGCAATACGCTGTGAGGAGACGTGAGAGAAAATACGTGCTTTTGGTTGACTTATGTGTGGGTCTGCAGGATAAGAAGTCAGAAACATTCTGTGTAAAATGGGTAAATGCAATAAGGATGCAGCTCTCTGTACATTCTGCTGTGCCACACATTTGCCTGCCTGCAGTGACACATTTGCGAGTGAGGGACAAGACGAAAGTGAGTGACTTTCCAGTAACCGGTCCACACTTTAGAAAGTCTTATTTACAATATTGTAATCGTGGCTGAATCTGTAGTTACTTTGTGGTCCGTACATTCATATCTTACCTGGATCTTTGCTTCTGAGCATTACACATGAGCCTATGTTCATTTGTTTAATTTTACCACATTTTATATGCGTCCATCTTTGTTTTTGTTGAGTACCTTTCCATCTTTCCTGATGTGCATGGTATCAGCACAATAAGTCAGAGTTGTACAATGTATAAAGCTGCTGAAAACCCAGAATACAATAATAACCCAGGCATATATTAAAATGTACACAACTATTTAGGAAAAATGTACTGTAATACAAACACAATACAAATTCAGCAGAATCCATGTAAAAAGATTGATCCTAACTCCTTTCATTGAACATGTACCATGTCTTTCGCTGAAAATATTAATATTTAAAAGTTCTATGATATATGTACAATGAATAAAACATCAATGAATTGACAGACTTACAGATATTTGATTGGTTGCTAATGAATATGCTAGTGTCCCAGTAGGCTTTGCCACAATACAAGTGCCCCAGAATGAGCATTTAATGGCAGGTAGCCGTTATGGAGTCGTTATTACTACAGCTCTCTTGCTGTGTTAAAATGTCTGCCCTGAAAAAGGCCTGCTAATGGTCACAGCTTAAGTGTGCTCGGTAAGGAGGCACTGACCTACATACCTTATCACTTAGTTTACGTCATGTCGGGTCCATACAGTAGCTACTCAGTTTCCGTATGTCATTATTTTTGTGAAATACAGAGAATCTGAGCTGCACCTGAGCTTTAGATATCATCTGTTTGGGTTAGATTAAAGTTTGCGCAATTGTAAAACCATTTGATTTGTCTTTATTTAAAGTGTGCACATGATGTCGGTCAAATAACTGCAGAGATTGACAGCTGAGGGTGAATAATCTCAGTCCAGTTCTCTGATTCTGTGCACATACTGTAATTTTAAGTGCTTATGCACTCACCTATTCTATCAGATACCTATGTATTTGCTAGGATGATGTGAGTTTATTTACCCACAGCCTCGTGAGTCACACTGCAAGCACCCTCCCCTATAAAAGCTGTGATCCTCCTATTTGCTGTCTGCTTGCATCCTACGCTGTCTCTGTCTCACACTCAGCCCCCATGCTCTCACCCCACTTTCCCAGCTTGCGTCAGTTCACGATACAAATAACACGTAGAGGCAAATCCAGCAACACCCATGCAACGCAGACCCGGGGAAAGCAAGATGGAAGGAGGTTTGATGGTGACAAGGTGGTGTGTGGTCTTGAAAGTATAATGGAGAGCAGTGTGAAGATCACTTGCAGCCTTTTCTAGCCAGCCTTCTGCCTCGCTGCTAAGCGGGGCCCGTTGCCAGCGCTCGCTAAGGCTGTAATGAGTTTATTTCATGTCGGCTGTGAAAGTGCCCGTCTCTGTCTCGCAGGCACTCAAACAGAGCTGAGGCCCATAAACACAAAGTGCAGTGTGTAAATCCCCACAGCCTGACGTCTCCCAGCCTGCCCTCTATGGCTTCTGAGCATCTCTTTATCGGGAGGGAGAGGTGAGATCCCCACTTACCCCTGAGAAGACACCGCGGGCCTGGCTACAAGGTGCTGCCCGGCCCCTCTCACTGAAGACCACTCGTGTAGTAATCTTTAACCTCCACTACTCACACTTGTCTCTTTGGAGAATGCATGTGTTTTCATGTCGAGAGCAGACCTGAGGAGAGACGATCAAACACGCGGCTGCTACACGGAGCATTCTGTTAACGGCAGCAGATCAAAAACAGCCAAGTGCACAGTGATTCACTTTGGCTTGTGGTATTTCACCTCTGACGAATAGGACATCAGATGTGCGCTTTCCATGACGTCAGCTGACCTAGCTTGCCCTCCTCTCCTGTCCAATCCCTTCGATGCGTTGCAAAATGCTCCCCTTGAATTCTCTCTCCAAGTGCAGATCGGTCTCTACACAAGGTCCCTGTGTAGAGCTGTGTGCTCGCAGGGCCTTGGGAGCATGTGGTAGGTCACTGGTTAAAGAAGCAGTGAGTGAAGCGATGTGGAATTAGAAAGGGGAGTTTCTATCTCTTTCTCCTCTCTGACATGGCTTTGGTCTGTGTTGAGGGATTAGTGTGTGAGGCTCCACCACAGTCTCTCCCTTGGCTTGTTTCCAGATATTATCTTTAAGTGTGAGGTCGACGCGCGCCTCTCTTTCTCTCGGTTTCCCTCCCTTCCCCTCCCCCTCCCCCTTCCTGTACGAACTCAGTGGTGTGAGTCATCCCAGGCTGCTCGGGGAGGGATTTAATTGCTCTCTCTCCTACTCCTTCAACATGCACGTCTAAGAGAGGGCTGTCACTGACCCTCCGATCTGACAAAAAACACCAGCGACCTATTAATTACCGCAAAGGTTGGGCAACCTCCAAAGACAGCATAAATACACACTTTGGAAATTTGCTCGGTTATCCCTTTTGATGGCGGCACATTGCCGCCCGCTCCTCTCATGCTTTGCCCTGATAACTCTTCTGGATGGTTTGTCGTGCTGTAGCCCAGTGGAGTGAATGTGGGCACAATACGGGCGATAGAATACCCCCGCAGCACCAAGAGAGCTTTTGTAAAAACCTCTACTGTTGCCGCCATGGGGGTCAGATACGTAATTGTTGTGTGGCTGGCACCCGGTTGGTGTGGAGCAGTGGCGGTGCGTCAATAGAGGGCGCTAGGGCGCCGCCCCTCTTAAAATTTTGCGATGAAAAAAAAAAAGAAGAAAAAAAAAAAATAATATATATTGTCAAAAAACATTATATACCAAATCATTTAAATAAGAAATATACCGTGTTGACGAGCTAAATGTGTGTGGGAGACCGTAAGCCCCTGTCAACAACCACTTAAGATATACCAAATATAATATATCGCCATTCATCATCACTGAGAAAAGCCCCTCCCCCCTTTAGGGGCGCCGGCCAAATGTGAGTCTATGGCAGCGAACAAACATTTCACCCTCGTTGCGGCAAGGACAGCTTCTCATTGGCGGATGAAACGTGAATCTTCGGGCGCACAAATCTGCGCCCTAGCCAATGACATCGTTTCTTATTGCAACGTGGTTGGACTATTCGTCGAATCAGAGACCTTTATCATTCCCTCACATCCCATATAGCTCCCACGTAGCTACGCGAGCAACACAGCTAGCAGAGACTTTGATTATGTTAGTATGGCGACTGAAAACTCTGTGGTATCTCTATGCGAAACACCTTTCAATCCACGATCAGATGTTGACAAGAAGAGGCTGAAAGAGTTGGGACCCAAACGTCCGGATTTAAAAAGTCAGCAGCAAAGGACGTACACCCGGAGCTTCTCCTCAAGCTACATGCTAACCGGAGCTGCTAGCTGGAGGCTCAGTGTGCAGCAGCTCTGAGCAGCCGAGGAAGCGCCGGGCTGTGAAGGAAGATGAGCTTGGACGGATTGCTGCAGAGGTGAGTGTCAAAATCAGCAGATGCCTGTGTTAGAGTTTAATGTTTTATCTTTCCCACAGCAGAACACATGTTGGACATTGTTAGATTTGGGTGGATATCATATCAGACTATAACTGATCTAAAATACCAATTCAACCCTCAGCAAGTGTGTGTGTGTGTGTGTGTGTGTGTGTGTGTGTGTGTGTGTGTGTGTGTGTGTGTGTCATAGCTCCAGGCTACAGCCATCAAGGTGGCTCCTGGCCTTTTGTCTATGTTGATGAGCCATCAAGACACACAAAACATAGTTTTTTGTCTGTAGTATGAAGCCTGTTTGTAGTAGATATTTCCCCACAACTTATCTTACTGTCTCTCTCTCTATATATTTATCTGTAGGTTATTGACACCATACTTGGACACACCAGGGAACGCTTTGCCTTCAAAGACCACCTCATCAGTGCCACCTTACTGCAGGGCCCCCAGTTTGAATGCGACGTCAATGTATTCCCTGAAGTTGCTCTGGTCACCACATTGAATGTTTCTTAAACCATTCTGCTCTGAACCTCTCATGCCCAAAGTTACAGTTTGTTGATAGTTGTTATTGGACAGTGTTGAGCACTGTGTTTTCTTGAAATAAAAATTTGTTTTTTAGAATATTCTACTCAAAACCTCTTTTCTTCTCATTGTGGAGTGCTATTTAAACCGCGCCGCCCAACTGTGCCCCCCCAAAAAAAAAATTCACCAGCCGCCACTGGTGTGGAGGCTTTGATTTGCCCCAGGTCAAAATTGCAGAGCATCATTTTTCTCAAAAAAGTAATTCCCCATGAATGTTTCCTCCATGTATCCTGCTTCCATTTTTATGGGAACCAATAATTGAGGAGGAAAAAACAATGTCTTAAAAAGGCTCCGTCACCTAAATGTTTGTATACCATGACTATTAAATGATTTTGTTAAAAAAAAAAATGCTCTTTTCACTCTGACAGGCAGAGCAGTTTGGGTCCCGACACCTTGTTTTAGATGGGACATTCATGTGGTATTTGTATAGCAATCCGTGCATTTTTCTGTTCCACTTTCTGCCTTTGTGAAGTTGGCCAGTAGGTGGCAGTGTTCCTGCAGACAAGCAGGTTGTTTGTGGAGTGATGTAGAGGGCTATCTAGCTGGGAATGGCTGAATGTGATTGAAAAAAGGTCTCCCTTGACTTAGCAATACGCCGTCATATAGGAACCTTCTTAGATGAAAGACTTGTTTGTTGTTAATATGAGAAGGAGTCAGTCAAATCTCCTCGGCAGCAATTCAACATCAAAGCCGGCTGTGTGATCGACAGAGCTCAAAAAGGGTCGAGGAGGCTAAAAGGCCACTGTGATTATAACAATTAGAGAGGCTGAGCATAAAGTAGAGTGTATTGCTCCAGGGGCCGGCTGGCTTTTTGTCTCCCTTGTGATACTGATGAGTGTCTCCGAGATGTATAAGAGCAGGCAGAGATCAATGGAGAATGCTGACTCTTGAGAATACTATGGATGTACTCTGGACTGCCTGAGATGGCTACTAATTCAGAATGATTATGCAGTGTACTCTTTGCTCTTGGTCTAGACAAACAACACACACACACACACACACACACACACACACACACACACACACACAAACAAATGCATACGCACAGATGCACAGAAAAATGTGTTTGGAGAGAGGCAGAGGCACTTTTTATTCCCACGAAGGCACACACTCCAGCATTTTTACTGAAGTTATACCACCCCCCACCCCAACATGTGTTTTTTTTTTTTTTACATTTATCTAACAATTTCACTAAAGCTATACAGATGTTGGTGCTTTCATTGCTGAGTTTCAGCACACTGAGCCATCGCCAGGAGGCAAAGCCTGTAGGAACGCAAACAAAGTCCTAATGCTTACCGCCAGATCCCTCCTCTTCTTACCCTGCGCCTTCATCCTGTCTCACCTGCTCCGCACAAACATGCTGCACAAACAGAGTGGAAGTTTCTGAAGCAGTCACAGCATATATTTTCAAAATACTGCATTGATTTCTTTTCTTTTTTAGGTATTCAAATATGCCACATTTGAACACAGCACACTGAATGAATGCTGTATGTTTATACTAGACCTGGGCAAAATGGTATTTACTAATGCTATTTATTGTCTATTTTAGACCACCAAGTTGAAAAAGTCAGACTTGAGTGTATTCATTATTTTTTGATGTCACAGTTTTCCGGACATTTTCTATCAGGCAGCAAAACATGCCCCTCTCACAGTAAATAAAAACACAATTATTCTGTTATTCAACTCAAGGATTCATCTTTTAATTAACATGACTCATATGCCCCACCTCCTCTCTTCTAGCTGTGATGGAAGTGCAAGTCCCGGAGCAGCCATTAGTTGCGCTGTACGGCAGCGATGCCACCCTCAACTGTACCTTCAGTCACGCCAACCCCTTCAACTTGTCTGATCTGAGCGTCTTCTGGCAGCTGACAGACACCAAGCGCAGTGTGCACGCGTACTGGGAGGGACGCGACCAGCTGGCGGACCAGGCCGAGAGATTCGCCAACCGTACCAGCCTATTCCCTGCTCAGCTGGGCCTCGGCAACGCTTCGCTCCTGCTCAGCAGGGTGGTGGTGGCGGATGAAGGCAGCTATACCTGCTTCGTCAGGGTGCAGGACTACGGCAGCGCTGCTTTGCTGCTGCAGGTGGCCGGTGAGTCCAGCTGTGACGTCCATGACACGTGTAGAACAAGATCGACATGCACACGGTCACTCATGACCAGTGGCATATAGAACATGGATTCACGCATTCACAAATTATCTTTCACAAGTCATTTTATTAAGCAAAAAAAGTCACAAAACAGGCCACCTTAAGCTCATATTTACATTTCTCAAGAAATCCTGTTATTTTATAGATGAATTGAACAATAAAGAAAAATTATTCAGAGATGAATTGATGATAAGATAATTACTTACAGCCCAAGTGTATTTATTTGAATTTGTTTGTATTAATTCCCTTTTGTTGAAAGGAACATTCAAGAAATTTAGTATAGCACTTTCATAAAGTTAGGGTATTCATAAGAGACAAATTAAAAAAATATAAGCCCTTAAATCTTGACCTTTAGTCAGTGATGTAGTTTTGCTTCTCCTGCCTGGTAGCAACCCATATCTTTTAATCTCCACACCCCCAGATTGTAATGCTGGCTGTCTTTTTCTACAAGCCTAAGCATTAGTTAACTCGCATAAAAACATAATACAGACACACACAGGTTTATTGTTTTAATGTTCTTTTATTGCCTGTTTGTGTCGTAGTTTCACTTTACACTTGAATTGATTGTATTAAAAGGGATTTGATCTCAGCACTTATACAGACGTACTAATAGTATGCAGTAAAATGCAATATACAATTACGTATGGAGATGGTGATTCATGATAATTTCCTCTCCTCTCCACGAGTAGGTGATAAATAGTTTCCTCAGGTCTGTTGAGCAGTGTTTTTGGTCAATAAGCACTGTTTGTGGTCAGGTCATGGTCAATATCTGCTGACTTTGATTATTAGCTGTTGTTACGGTCAATCAGCCATCACAAACATCTTCTCTGCTGTGTGACTACATCTCTCGCTTTCACAGCTGAGAGCCTTTTATTTATTTATAATGATACTGTGTGCCTTTCCTTCCCTCTCCCATTTCTATATCTATTGTGAGATTGTTCCTGTATTCTCCAAGGATGGATGTGCATTAGGCAGTGTTAATGAATAACATTTTTTCCCCCTCCTGGCTTGGGAGAAAGAAAACAATGTCTCCAACAGTGACAAATTGGTTCAATTTTATGCATTAGATTTATAGATGTTCTATTTTTAGCCAACGTTTACAGTTAGCATTGTAGACTTCCCTCATGCTGTGCTGGAAGAAAATGAAAGGATCCCTCGATGGATATCTGCCTGTCAGTCAAATGGACAGCTGGAGACGTTATTGTGTACCACGCTAAATCCGTCTTTGTGTTGAGAGTCCACTTTTCAAAAAGCAGCTCAGGCAAACTTATTTCATCTCGCCTTCAGCTCCACCCCATTGTTTGCTGTGCAATGATTGGCTCTGGGAATACAGCAGCCTATTTCTCCACCACCTCTATACTCGTGTTTCAGCTCAAGGGATTGGAGAAGCCTGATTTCAGCCGAGGTGGACAATTCACCCTTCACCTCCACCCCTCTAGGCTCTTTTCCATGTTATCCGCTGAGTCACCTCAAATTTCGGAGCCTGCAGTTTCATCCGAGGCCTGTCCACCTCCGCCTCCTGCCGTCCACCGTATTCCCTTTCTGAGAGTGGCTCAGTGCGTCGGGTATCTAGGGAGAGCAGCATTAAGACTGGAAGGATGCAGCATCAGGATGTGCCACAGATGCTGTCTATGTCTGTGGGATCTTAAGCACTGTGTTATGCTAAGCTCCCTAAATATAATTAAGAATTTAATGGGAATCATGTCAAACAGTTCCCAGGGTGACTCTCACTGCAGAGACTTTAACTAAATTCAGTATGTGTCTGCTGTTCCCTTATCCCCTCTCCATCCTCACCCACCCAATACCTCTTTTTCTCCCCCCTCCTCCACCTCCTCCTCCTCTTCCTTGCCTTGGTTTCAGCTCCATACTCCAAGCCTGTGGTGACTTTAGAGTCGGAATCCAACCTGCGACCAGGCGATGAGGTGGCTCTGACCTGTGTGGCCTACGGTGGTTATCCTGAAGCTGACGTGATATGGCAAGATGGGGGCGGGCGCAACCTGACAGACAATATCACCACTTCATTGGTGGCCAATGAGGAAGGGCTGTTCACTATGACCAGCGTGCTGACAGTTGTGCTGGAGCCCAATAGCACCTACAGCTGCGGACTGATCAATCCACTGCTGGGCGAGGAGGGCTACGCCTTTGTCACGATCACAGGTGGGTGCTGGTCTTTTTATCGCTCTTTCTCCATAAAGTAGCTCCCAGGTCTTTCAATCAACGCTGTCACCTTCATTCGGGTGAAAAATAAACAAGCTAATATTTACTGGCTTCCTGTAGTTTCAGAATGTTACCAGCTCAGGCTAATCTTGTTTTCAGTCATGCATAAGCAGAGTTTATTATTAAGGTCTGCCATGCTTTTGTGAATCAATCAATCAAATTGTATGCTGTTGAGACTTTGTTCTTTGTCTTTCTGTTTCCTGCTTTGAGTAACAGTTCAGCTCCAACAAAATGAATGAGAAATTATGAAATGTCCAATTATGGTTCAAAAAGCAAAACCCACAGGTTGTTTTGCACCGTTAAATTAGATCAGTGGGTGATCATTTCCCTGAGCAGTCATTACATATTTCAAAATGCGATACAGTAATAAACGAAAGACAAAAGATTGTGCTAGATGGAGTGATTGGTGTCGTAGCAGCTGTCCGCAGGAAGTGTTTGCCAACTAGGGAGTAGATTGATATGTTTGTCATTCTCTTAATTGTTGGCTGTGTGACTGTACCTATGTGATAGGTCTAATGGTCTCCTCAACCTGCCCACCGCCCATGTCCCCCTGGTCCTGCTGGTGTACTATATGTGTTAAGTGCAAGGAGAGTGCCGTGTAAGGTGGGCCAAGGCTGGGTCTCTAATGGGAGCAGCACTGTGTGAAATGGCTCATAAATAAGTAGAGGTGGCCTGCGCCTGCTCTCTGGGCTGGAGCTGGTGCTGGAACTCGGGCTGTTGAGGCGGAGGTCGAGGCAGAGGTCAGGGAGTGCTGCTCCACTGGGCTGGGAAATGACTGTGCTGTCTCGAAACAGGATGGCCGATTGGCAAGTCAGGCTTGCTGGACGGCTGAGGGAGGTTGGCCTTTCTAACAGTTTGGTTGGCCTCTTTGAAAACAGCACAGATAACCAGTCAGAGGGGCCATTGGGGTAGTGGAAAGGCATTAAACACATAGTGAGAATGAAATATGACCAGTGGTAAAATAGTCTGTGGCTGCTATTACCCTTTGACCTTTGCCAGATTGATGCACTTCTTCAAGTTTGGTTGAAAGTGATATGATCTTTGTATTACCTCCAGTCTTCATTTTTTTGTGTCCTCTATTTCCCCTCTACAAATGAAACTCTCATTTTGGAAAAAACGTTGATTGAGTCATCTGGATTGGTAATTTAAATAGTCATTTTTGTCTTCAGGGATGGCTAATCATTGTGAATCAGTGACAATGACGTTTCCAATTTTTTCTTTCCTTTTCTTCAATCCCATCGGGACACCAAAGTTGAATCATCTTACTATATTCTTATTAGATGGCTTCACAGCGCAAAACATGACTGACTTGACTTAGTCTGCAGAGATGCAATAATGTCATCATAGTCCAATGTCTGTCATCTCTCTTTGGAATACAAAGTAGCGACAAACGGTTACGACTCCCTGTCAACATGAATGCCCTGCTGTGCCGTGCTGCGTGGAGAACAGGCGTTCTACCGTTCACATTGTCATAGCCAGTGTGACAATTCCTCTCAGTGGTTGAATCACTCCAGGGAGAGGACACAAGTCTAAACTCCCTGTGAGTGATGGATTGGCAGCATTCTTCTCCTTCTTTTTTGATGTGCAACCCAAAAACTGTCAGTCTTCTACAGTAACCAACTACTGTGTGCTGTGCTTCTAAAGCTTTACACTGTTTAGTGTGTATGATAAACACCTTGCATTGCCTTTATGAGTCCCTGATTGTGTAGTACAGAATGGTCCTTGAATAGGGCTGGCAGATTAGTGCAGCAGGAGTTTGCTGATAGGGCTATCACTTGGACCAGATCCTCCAGGCCCCGCCCTTTGAGAATGCCCTTTTTTTCCTTGTTCATGGTGCAGAGAACCTCTCTGCGATTTTATGTTTGTCTTTGTCATACATTATGTTAACTGAATATGAATTGGCAGACCAAGACATTTTGACATTGACAGGTCGCTTATTCTGTGGGAAAATGTAATGTCCATTTTAACATTTTTCTTTTTTATTTGATATGAAATCTAAAAAAGTAATCGCAGCACTAACACTGGAAGGATCAGAGCAGTTCAGACGGGCTTTGATTGTCATTTCCTTTACTCAGTGTCATGGTCCTGCTGTTCCCCTAACTTCCCAAAAAAAAAGAAGGAATCGGTCAGAACAGATCCAGTCAAAGAAAGAGTCCGAGAGCAAAATTAATTGTAAAAGACACGTCTGGCCAAAAAACATATTTATTGAAGTGTGATGAAGTAAAGATTGAAAGAGGGACTGTGAAAGGAGCAAATCCACAAATGAACTGGGAAAAACCTTCTTGATGATGGCCGAAGTTGTTGATAAAGATTCACAGTATTATGTGTGCTGTGATACAAGGGGGCTTGTTTGGAGTGAACATGTATTTGCATTTGTTTACAACAGCTGGTGTGTGCTTAACAGCTTCTGTAATTAATTTTGACCCAGCAGAACTCTTCTGCTGTGGAGTAGCAGAGTGTGGAGTATGCCGAGCTCGAGTTGATATCGGGAACACACTGGCTCGCTGCATACACTTACAAACACAGAGCGCCGCACGTCACACTCAGGAAGTGGAGAATCCTATTATAAGAACGGGTCAAACCTGCTTAAAATTCTAAATGGACTGTGGGAAAACAGACGAAGAATGCACAATGATGGGAGAAAGCAGCGAGTGAACTTGCATGTTATAATTTCACACTCCCCCCAATCTCTGATTGAAAAATTGCATTAATAATACAAATCTCCCCCAGGCAGAACAGGAGTTTGACAAGGTTAATTTTGAGAAAATGAACCCTTTACACACACTGAGCAGAGCACTATGTTGGCTGGCATGAGCCACCCTTTGAGAGTCTGTGTGAAGTCACCCATGTTATTCTCACCTCTTTTGTAGTCGCCACCAATTTAACTACCTCACCAGAAGCATCCAGACTGTCATTAACATATGCGCACGCCACAGGCGCAGGCATCTCAGAGATGGATATATTTGGAAATCCGCCCTGTGGAGCGCTGGACAGTTTTTAAGCCATGCTCTGCAATAGGCAGTGTTTTTGTGTGGCAGGGATATTGATATGTTCTGCAGAGTCCAGCAAGGCTTAGTTGCAGGGAGACCCATAGGAACAGCTGGTATTAATGAACAGTCAAATGATGGAAAGGAGCAGCTTCAGTCCTCAAATGAACCGTGGCCTGTCTGCTTGCCCGGACAGTTTTGCTTATGTCCCAACCCCCGTACTCCCTCTCCTCCTCCCCCACCTGTCTTAATGGCTTGCACTGTCTCGCACTCCCAGCCTATTTCGACCACTTTGTTCTACTCACAAAAAGAATAATGTTTTTGGAGTTTTGGGGGATCAAGAGTTTATATCCTATCATTTTTTGCCTGATCCTTCTCTGAATGTGGAGCTTTAGCCGGGTATCCCATCTACTGGAGCTGTGTGATTGCTGCAGTGTGTTTTCTGATGGCTGGGTTTCAGGGCCTGTCACTGAACACCCCCTCCAGCGCCACCCCCACTCCGTCTGCTTGCTCTCTCAATGAGGATGGCGCCATTTCCCCGGCATCACTCTGCTGGCACAGCATTTACAGTGAACAGTGTGCGGATGGAGATATATAGAGTGGGGAAAGGAAGGAGACAGAGAGATGAGGCAGGGAGATAGAGGGAGGGAGCTAGGGAGACAGGGTTAGGAGGGGTGAGAAGTGGATGACAGAAAGCAAGATGGAGACGAAAACGTTTGCTGAGCTCAGAGTTGTGGCACTATGTGCCTGACAGGCAGGAGATGGACTCGCTGAAGGGGAGGGAGCTCACCCCACATGGTGTGGAAGGCTTTTTGCTGAATTTGACTATCTAGCTGGCATTCTCTGGCTTTCACTTGGCAACACAGTGGCTCAGCGGTTAGCACTGTTGCTTTACAGAGAGTCCCAGATTTCCTCCCCAGTCCCAGTCCTGTCTGTGTGGCATTGGCTTGTGTTAGTGTGGGTTTCCTCCCATCCCTTGGTTTCCTCACACGTTCAAATGTGTACCGAATAGTCATTTTTTTCTACCCAGACCTCAAAATATTACCCATTTAGAAGTTTGATAATTATTTTATAATGGACCCATGAAATAAAGGCAGCTAATGCAAGACCATCTCCTTTTTATTATGTGGCACAAATACATTTCGCAGTAAGTAGGAGCTTGACAATGGAACTTTAATAGGTGTTGGGGAAAAAAGCACAGAAGTACATCAGCAGTCAATGTTAGCTGCTGTTGGTGTGTCGTTCCTATAGGTGGCACAAGTCGATGAAATCGGCTGGGCCACGTGTTAGTGGCCGTGTGTCAACAACACTGTGTGCCCTTGTTTGTCAAAATGTTTTTTTAACTAACTGTCATGGACCCAGCCTGGCTTTGCTGCTAGTATTAATCTCCCCTGAATCTACAGGAGTCATCCCTCTCTAAAGGATTGCCCAGCTCAATCAACTTCATCAAAGGCCGTGTGTACGAATAAACACGGGTGCTTATTATTATCCATTCCTGCACGGGAATGAACATGGAATACACACCATCGCTGAGAATTAATGTCAGATCCTTCCAGTTTCCTTCAGAGAGGGGATTTATTCAACTCCAGGTACCGCACTGTTTTTGTGGGGCACATTCCCCCAAGGAGGCTGTTTGTTGCTGTATGATTGTGAAGCACATGCATCATAAACCAACCTTCATTGGGTAAATCAAGGTTAAAAAACATCTTTAATTGCTATATAAACATTGACCTTTGCTGTGCACTCTTGCTAGTGGTAGGTGGACTGCGTGAGAGCGTTCAGCTATTCATTACACTTAGCAGTTTTTTTCCTTTATTTGTGTGCCGGCTTTTTTTTCCTTTCTTTTTTCATGACTGTTATTGTGTCTTCAAAGCATGATCCTGTCATCACATTGCTATTTAAATAGTTACCTGCCATGCTTTTGTCCCTCACAAGTATGTTCTCTCTGAATATTGTCATGTACATAATGTTTTCCACCCAGTATCTCTGAAAATGTTGTGTGGAAGTTCTAGACATTTTTGTGTCTTAAATTGAAGTAAAGGCATTGCTGTGCCAGCATTGCCAAAGGGCCGAGAAGAAAGATGCAGTGATCTACTGGTTCAAATATTATCTCATTAGAGCAACTGTTGGAGTGAAATTGCAGTCATTGAAATTATTCATGAAATATACTCCAAGCATGTTTGTGTCTTTCTCTGGTCGGACCTTCTGTCAAAAGCTTCGTCAATCAACTTTGTGAAAATATATTGCCCAATATCATTTGTTTGCTTCCAGCTTCTGTAACAAACCACTGCGCTGGTCCTTGTTCTCTACTGAACAAGGTCTAATTTAAATGCAATTAACAAAGCCTTCGGAGAAGCAGAAAAGAGCAGTATAAATGAATCAGTCAGTCGAGTAGAGCAGCAAGCAGGCAACTTTCCCGACGGAGCACTATATTAATTAGTGTCCAGTGCACAAACAGGCCTTCTTTCTCTTATCAGGAGCCCAGCCGGGGAAAACAACTGAATAGAGACAGATGAATGTAAGTAATGTAGGCAATCTAAAATAAATTCAGGTAGGCAGCAATGCCACCATTGTAAGCACATTAATTCCTATCAGGATTATTAACCTGGGCCACTTGCCGCTGTCAGTGCTTTGAGACGTTTGTGCGTTCTCTGCTGGGCCGTCCGTATAGAACATTTTATCCCTGTATTATGACCCGGACAATGTTATTTGTCATGCGCTCCGTCTCACTGTTGGCAACTCTGAGGGATTGTTGAGTTGGATTCAGTTGTGGGCACTTTCTGGTCTGTGCATTCCTCTTTTAGAATGGCACAATCAGAAAGATAAAATGAGCTCTTCTTATTTGTGCTGGGATTTATTTTTGCTTTATTCTCGTTCCCTCGCTGCCATCTTGACTTTTTGGCATGAAAGGTTCATTTTTCTCTTGTTTGGTGTGTCAAAATGCTTTTCTATGCCATCATTGAAAGCCGCGATGCTATGGTATTTCTTTTCCCTCGAAGATGCTTTTTTTTGTCTTTATTTTTTCTATGTTATTTTTTATTCAAGAAGGATAATCTCATTGAGATATTGAATCTTCTTTGCAAAGTTGTCCCAGCCAAGAAGGCAGCATTAAAGTTTCACATAAAAACACAATTAACAGACCAAACAAACCTGCAAAAAGTGAATAAAAGAGACAACATACTTTCAACAAGCCAGAAAATTGCATCAACCAAAGAATTGTCATTCTGTGTAAGGACAGGTTTGGCATTTGTTCTGTAATAAAAGGTCATGTCTGTGTGTTCATACATTCTGTACAGTAAGTGTTATTTTTGTGTCACCTCAAGTTTATTCCTGTCTTCTGCACGCCAACATGTACGTATGTGATCAAAGACAGGCTCCATCTGTGTTCTAAGTCCATCATATCATGGCAGTGTTGTCTTCCCCACTGCCACCTTCTCTTAAACAGCAGTCTGACATCTTTATGCCTGTCCTCGGCCCGGTGGAAACCTGTCTTTCTCTGTCCTCCCTCGCTTTCCTTTTCAGGACACTGTATTTATGATGGCAGTAAACCCACAAAAGCCCTCTTTTGTTATTGATCGGGTTCATTTTGATTTGGAATCACAGCAAGGACTATCATTGGGACCAGTGGGGCCCTGCAGTGTACATTTCACACAGCTCCTGCTAAATCCTATAAGAGGGATTGGTTTCGGGAGGTCTGGCATCAGTCCTGGCTTCACAATATGAAATCATATTAGTTTCAGCTTTTCAGACTCACTGAGAGAATAGCCACCAACAAACAGCTGGGCACGCCTTCAAAGTTTGCTTATTTAGATATTCAGGCCGTTTATTTGATGTTTAAACTCTGCACCTGATAACACCGTGAATTATTGTCCTGCAAAAGATGTTTGCAACCTCAGTAAATTGCTTTGTTCTGTGCATGCAAACAGTCGAAATTAGTGGCTGGCGACACACAAAGAGCCTTGTCTAGCACGATAATGTATTTTCAATTAGGAGGCCTTGAAAGATTTAGCTTATTCTCAGGATAGGTAGCTCTTTTCTTCGATAGCTCTAGAGACCAGTAATTGATTACCATGTGTGAAATGGAAGTTAAGAACGGAGTGTGGCTGTGTCCCAGAGGACGGGCGTTTTCAAGCAGGCGTAGTCTCAGCACTGGCTCACCTCCCTCCCTCTGTACGGACAGCTTGACTTGAAAATACGTGAGCACCCACTGACTCACTGCGTGATAAGAAACGCCTATTACAGAGCCCTTTTATTTCAACCCCTGTGTCAAATATCACAGTAATGACTGTGATTAAGGCACGCTGTGGTCCTGCTCCTCATGATACCAGTTTGAACGGACAGCAGCTCGCCATGACTCACACCCCTCTTCGGGTTGCATTAATATCTTCCCACTGGCTCGGACTCCGTAGCCACGCCTGTCTCCCCAGAGCCTGACATCTTGCGGCTCATTACAGACAAACTGTCCATGAGGAAACAAACTCGCTCCTCTTACCTTATTAATATTGTCAACCGTGTTTAATTTCATCACTTACCCTCCTCGTGTGTGTTGCCGCAGTAAGTGCAACTCTCTGTCAACGGCAGAGACAGCTCAGTGACCCACACCGCAAGAGTCTGTCATATCTATAATGTATCTGTCTCGATGCTTTCACCCACTTACTCTACCAGATGAAGAGTGATGCCATTTGTAATGTTGGGTCGTTTTCCTGATGTGGTTGTTAGAGGGGTTAAGCAATCCAAACAGGGTTACACTGATCGGAGTGTCTCGGAGTACGGTGGCTGTGTTGTGGAACCGAGAGACATTTAGTGCAACCAAGCTGAAATTCACTTATTCACCTTTCGCTGGAGAGTTGAATGAGAAGATTGATACAACTCTCATGTCTGTGCATTCACTAGCAGGTAGTTAGCTTAGCACAATGACTGGAAAGAGGGGAACCAGACTTTGCTACCTTTGGACAGAGCCAGCTGTTTTTCCAGTGTTTCCAGTGTTTGTGCTAAGCTAAGCGAACTGGCGGAAGGCTGTCGCTTTATTTTTTAGCAGAAAGATGTGAGAGTGGTATTGATCTTCTCATGTGTTGTTGCAGGCTTCTAAATGACAGGCAGGCAGGCTGATGTCCTTGGAATTCAATATTTCACCTCATCTCCATTAAACCACGTGACATAGCGTGATGACATTGTGGGAGCGATGATGTAACTGGTTATAGTTTTGAAATATGTGCTGCTTCAGCAGAGTGATGACTTACATCCAGAGATGAAAGTAAGTGTGTCCTGTTTTGTATTGTGTACCACGAGGAGAATTAGTGCTGTGCACTCCGAAGCAGGAAAAGAAGCTGTCAAGGTTACAGAGTAAAATAGGATTCAAGCTGTAATCCTGTACATTGTAAATCTGCCATTGATTTACAAGAATGTCCTAAATAATGTTTCTCCCAGTATTTTCTTGTTATTTATCATACATTTTAAGGCAAGGGGCAGAGAGCTTCAAAGAAGGTAGTAGTGTGCATCATTATTGTGTCAATGTATGATAAAAAAAAAGGAGGAAAAGAGGGAAATCTTATTTTTACAGTTGCTTCAAGGTCTCCCTGTCATTTCCTCACCACGGGGGCTAACGAGGCCTATTGTGTAACCGACAAAAGAACAATACAGGGTGTCACGGTCTAATTGCTGGGGGAAGTAATGATCTCCCATTCTGTACGTGTGCTATTAAGGTGAGTGTCACATTAGCCATCACATATAGTGAATTTGACTAAAGAGCTGTTTTTGAAGTGGAATTGGGAATATTTTGTAAAGTGTATGGCTCGCTATTGCATTCTGTTGGCTTCCATGCAATTATAATCAAGCCCTGCACCAGCGTTGCAGTGGGCCGTGTGTAAACCCATGCATCCATTGTTCTGTTGAAAGAACATTGTCTCAAAGTCATGGCCCGAGTGAAAGAGTCCTTTTTGTTTTTGTTTCCCCAGAAAATGCTTGCTTAGCGTGCATGCTGTTTATAGCGGTGGCCTGGATCACACATCCACTCACACCTGGGAGTAACCACCAACTTGTTCTGTCAGTCACTGAGCAGCTCCACGGGAGAGTTATGGGGGTTAATGCCAAGCTCAAGGACAGCTAAACAGTAGCCTGCAGCCATGTACATTGTTTTATGAAATGTAAACTTTCAAAAACCAGAAAGGTGTCTCTCTCTCTCTCTCTCTCTCTCTCTCTCTCTCTCTCGTAAACATTTATTTGTTGACACTTTGACTATCATAGGATGCTTAAAAGTTGAGCAATATCAGGTTTAATCTTTTGTTTCGTCTCCCCTTAGACTTTTATAGAACCTACTAAAATTGCTCTACGCCCTCAGTGTCGATATCGTACATGAAATGAGAGAGTAAACGTCCTCATTTGTGCATTAACTAGCCATAATGTATTAGTTTTGTGGGAAGTTCTACCCTTGTGAGACATTGGTCTGAACATATTGTCCCTGACTCCTTTCTCAGCCAGCAGCTGAGCATTTTCTCAGACTAAAGGATTTAGCGACGCACAAGTTGTGAGACTGTGATTAGCTATATTCCACTGAGAGAGAGATTTACAAAGTCATTTTTTCAGTCTGTCCAAGATATCATATTTTGGAAGTGCTGGAAGGAGACAGAGTATATTTAAGCAATAAGCCATGAGAAGCTGTACTTGACAGTGATTTTGGAACGGCTTAAAGGCATTGTTAATGACTCTTCCAATAGACCTGTCAAAGTACAGCTCCAAGTAGCTTTTTGCTTTTGTAAAATGACTGCAATAAAACAAGAATGTAAATGTGCCATTAATGTTATATTTTCATGTAATTTCTGCAATAAATAATCATACTTTTATAGGTTTGAGTGGTGGTTTTAGGTTACAAGGTATTTTTCAAGAACTTCAAACGCACTCAATCAAAATTGAGTGAAGAAACTTTTTTTTTATGATTCAAACTCAATAAATTACCATGTATTCTAAAAGGAGCTATATGTATGCACATGGGAAGATGTTTCAGCATTTCAAAGCGTTAAAATCTTTGAAATGTCTTCTTTTCATAATTTTATATCATAAAAGATCCAAGTGCTAGCTTCTGGATTGCAGTCATTTATTTAACATAGTAATACAGGGCAATGCAAAATATAAATGTGAAACAAAGCTAAGTTATTTCCTTCCAGCTACATACAGTAGGCCAGGGGTGGCCAACCAGTCAGAGACTAAGAGCCACATTTTTTACTGTGTTACCGCAAAGAGTCACATCATACACATGGGCACACATGAACATCACCCCATCCCTTCCTCACACACACACAGACCTCTGCTCAGCCAGATTTACTGTAAATGTCACACACCAACATGATAATGACAGAAATTGACTCCTACAGTACTAAGACCACAGGCCAGTCATTTTCAACACTGAACATTGTGGGCACTGTCTCACACACACAAACACTCAGTTCAACCAAGTCCACAAATAAAAATATAATAATTTACAATAGCGTTTTTCTTTTACTATGCATGTTGCTTAGTGGGACTTCTGGCATTCCTAGCCTTGAACAATCCTCTTCAAATCTGGCTTGTATTCCGTTGTTGCCACTCGAAGCAATTCTTTCACATGGGCAGGCACGTGCACAGATAGACCCCCTAGTGGTGCTCAACCTGCCCTTTTGCCCTGGATGAGAAAAGTGCCCCTTCTGCTGGAGCCCAATTGATTTCTTCATTCATCAGTATTTAAGAATAAAAATGACTCTGTCATCAATTCCCCCCAAATGTGTTTGATATCTGACCGGGCATTTATTTGAGTTTTTGTGAGAATTTCCCACCCCCCCTCCACGTAGTGCTCATGCAGTGCTGAGCGCAAACAGGTGATGACGTGTTTCAATCCCCTGGAGGGAGGGAGAGAGAGGGAGAGAGAGGGAGAGAGAGGGAGAGAGAGGGAGAGAGAGGGAGAGAGAGAGAGAGAGAGGGACTCACTCACTCACTCACTCACTCATCAAACGCTCTGCAAGAAGAAAGCCTGGACCGCTCCGCAGCCTCAAGCTAACTGATGGTGTAATTCACACAATAAGCATTGAGGGCTGAGGAGAAGTTTGCCGAAATATTTCAAGGTGCGTCAGAGAAGCTGTGACTAGCGGGGCTTTCAAACAGTCCGTCTCCGCCTTAAATGGGTCGACGTATTTTTTGCAATAAAAAGATTTAAAAAAAAAAAAAAAAAAAAATTGATATGAACGTAAGAGCCGCATGAAACCAGGCAAAGAGCCGCATGCGGCTCAGGAGCCGCGGGTTGGCCAGGCCTGCAGTAGGCACTAATTAGACTGCCCTGTCCTCAGATAATAATAATAATAATAATAATAACACATTTTATTTGCATAGCGCTTTAAAAAGGTACTCAAAGGCCCTTTACATTGTAAACAATAAAATATAAACAAGAGAGATGACATAACTGTAAGAAACCCCAAAAAAAACAAGGTAAGGAGGTTGGCGTCTGGAGATTTGAGGTTGCAGCTGGATGATAAGACACTGTATCCCTCAGCACCAAGAGTGTTAGGGGATGTTATTATGAATCCCGCTGCATTTCTTGGCCATATCTGCCCTGCGTAGCTGGTTGAGGCAGAGGCGATCGGTGAAGGTCAGTATAGCCCATTGGTCGAGGTGTAGGACCTGAACAAATTGGCTTCCCGCTACCTCGGTGAACATGGACACCTGACCAGTCTAAGCACTTTAATTCTTCTCGCCACGAAAAGCAGTGGGGTGAATAAAAACGGTGTTTGGGGTGTTTGTCAATAGCTAAATCAGACCTCTGACCTCCCTGAAGACAACATCTGTGTGGTTTTAACAGTCTTTTTTATTTATTTATTTGCATTTACACTAAACAAATTATAGTAAAATTATGTGGAGAGGTTTGTTCTTGAGATGAATGGCTAACGGGGGTGAGCTGACGTTTTTCAAAGTCTGAGCTTGGTCCAGCTTGAGTGCTTTGAGAATATTCATCTGTCTCTCCTGTAACCACCAAAGACTGCAGCGGAGGAAAATGAGAAATTCTGTTTTATAATGAGAGCCCTAGGCAAAGACATACAGAGATATGTCTTTAAAAAAATCTGTCATTATATATTCTCCCAGTAATACTGCAGAGGGAGAAGCATACTAAGAACTTGCACTCTTTGAAGATGTCCAGGCAGTTCTTTAATGTTTTGGTAGAACCTGCATTGCCTTGTGATATAGGGTTAATCTCATATCCGGTCATTTTGGATTTAGATGTTATCACGCAACTGTTCCTTTGGATTTGAGCTATGGCCTTGTTTAGGCGTATACAAACATTGATCATTTAAATCTGACGTAATCCACACTGGCAGTAAAAAAAAAAAAGACAAGTGATAATTTGATGAGAATTTCATAACTAGACTGAGCACACTTGATACAAGGAGTAAGTGTTGATGCTGTTTAGCTGTCCCATTACAGATTCATAGCAATCTAAAGAGACAAAAAGCAAACTGGAAAGTCCATTACAAAAGCTTGTGCAACTAGTCGGTGTGTTCCTGACTTAAATGAACACTTGAATGGATGGTTCAAGTGTCATGTTTGAGTTCATATGGTGGGTGATATGTTGTACCCACTTTGCACGATACTGATGTAACACAGGAGTTGTTTCAGCAATAGGTGTGCACTCCACAAACTGTCTGCAGAGAGTTTCAAGCTGCACTTTGTACTTGGTGCAATGAGCCATCGGAATGAGTGCAATGTTGTGGCTCATCGACCGTGTTAGTGTTGCTCTCTTGTATAGGGACTGCATGTTATTTACTCTTTGTCTTTACGTCTCATTTAAGTATTATGTGTAATGAGCCCTGTTTATGCTTTTCACTGTGCACTTTATCACTTAAAGTCATTTCCCACAAGCAGCATGTGAATGTGCACTGATAAAATAACAAAGTAGGACCAGGATTGCAGTGTAAAGCTGCACCATTAATGTTTTTATATTGAAAATGGATGGAATTAATGAATGTTATGTGAAAGGAGTCGCTCGTTGTAACAAAGCCACAGAGAATTATCACCTCACTATGTAGTTACCGCCAGCTCTACGGGGGAAATTTAGCTCATTGTTTTGGGTTTATGGCCCACAAGTTATTGTTTGGTTGAGTCTCCCCGCTCTCATCTGTGTTGTTTCCAGCAGCCAGCAGCTGTTTCAAGCCAAACGGCAGAGCCCAATGCACACGACTTGTCGAGCACTAAATGGCAGGCTGGCAATATTAGCCAATTATATTAGCTCGAACAGCTGAAGAACAAGATGTTTCTCCCAGGAGTTGGTGGAGACCAAAAAAATAGCTCATGCTCATGTTTTACTTACATTTGTGCGCGTTGCCAAATACACAGCCGCAAATGAATGCTAATATTGCGTGTTAATAGGTAGCCGTTTGCCATAACAGCTTGTTTAGATGATAATATGTCAATGTTGTGTTTACAGTTTATTGCAATAATTAATCCTGCTTTAAGAGGACCCAGTTGTAGCGCAGTTTGTGTTTTGTTTATAGCAGGATCAATACATTTACTTTGTTTAAAATGGCTCTTTAATCCTTTCATAGCTATTTGTCCTTGTCACTCTGCTCTCTCAGCTCCTCTACTTGGCATTATCAACTAGCCAGATAGTCTGTTTTGGTACTGATAGCTGTCACTAGTGATTCTCTTCTACACATCCTCAGCGTCTCACAGGCAGCTCTTGCTTTAAAGCTAATTAAAAATGTAGACACAACACAATGTTGTAAACCGAGTCTTCTACCCAAGTTCTGCCTGGATTGCAAAGATGGCCAAGTGAAGAAATGGAGCAACCAGAAAGAGAAAGAAAAAAACAACCCCAAAGAAAATCAATAGTCCACTCTGCCTCCAACATCTTAATGCCACTCTCAGTGGAGAGGGGGTGTGTGGAAGTGATGGAGTCTCTGTCAGTTACTAGACATCAGAGGAGTTTTTAATTGAGGCCCCAGTGGGGCTGGGAGGGACAAGGGGGATGTTGAGAGAGAGCTAGCCTGAGTGAGATGAGGTGGGTTGTCCGGTTGTCATCCTTTGGTTGTCATCCTTCTCCCAGACTAGCACTTGGCAGTGTGACATGAAATTTACGTCATAATTTCAATCGAATGAGATTCAAATTCAGGACAGACTGGTATAATAACAATTTATTACATGAAGTTATGAATCAATTAACTGTATAGTTTACAACAGTTGTGGAGTAAAGTTTCATACCTGGTGGAAATTAAGAACTTATTACACTCCACAGCTCTGTGTGTGTGTGTGTGTGTGTGTGGCTGAAAGTGCCAGCAGTGTGTGTGTGTGTGTGTGTGTGTGTGTGTGTGTGTGTGTGTGTGTGGCTGAAAGTGCCAGCAGTGCGTGCGTGTGTGTGTGTGTGGCTGAAAGTGCCAGCAGTGCGTGTGTGTGTGTGTGTGTGGCTGAAAGTGCCAGCAGTGCCTGTGTGTGTGTGTGGCTGAAAGTGCCAGCAGTGCCTGTGTGTGTGTGTGTGTGTGTGCGCGCGCGTGCTTCACTTTCTCAAAACATTTGCAGCAGAATTTCAGGATTTTGTTTTGGGTGAAATGTTTCAGATTCAGTTTTGTAGACCATGGATCCTGTGCTTTCACCATGTCCTTCCACGTCTGACTTGTCTCATCGTCAGGACAGGGACCCGTCAACAATGCGGTGTGGCCTTTCTTTTTACACCAGTGTTGCCAGTGCTACTGGCAACACTGAAGCTGGATCACATTTTCAAACATTGCTCATACTTGCTGACATGTTTCCACATGATTTGCTCCTGTCTCTCTATTGAGCTGTCTGACTCCATTTCTTCACCTGCCCCTTTCTTAGCATGCAAGTGTGCATTTGTTTTAGTGTAAAATGGAAGCATATGCCCACTGGTTAACATGCAGTAAGCTGAAGCTTGAGATGCAGTTAGATGTGACATTTCATATCCAATCTGGACCAGAACAAATGTAGCCAAATCCACATCAGGCCTCATATCTCCACCGTGAAGTTGTATTCTGGTTATACTGCCCACCTCTACCTCAGGCCATTGTTTATATATTCCAGCACAGAGCTATTACACATCCTCACACCTCTCTGCCTGTAACACAGCCTCTGCCTTGCTAACATGACAACCATGCAGTTGGCTCTGAGCTGTATATTCAGTTAATTAGCCAGAGTACTGGCTATGGGATTACCTTCAACTATAAAGATGAGAAAACTCCCTCTAACCTTGCCCCTGGCATATCTAAGTAAGACTTGAAATCATTCCTTTAAATATACCTGTGAGCTAGCTTCACCCTGCTTCCCTCCCAGACAAATCTGTCATACGCTGCTCTCGTTGTTTACTGTAGGAATACCCAAAAAGCTTCCTGGCAGTTATTGAGATTACTTCAATGATTCAGTTTCACTCGTTTATTTTGATGGTACTATGACATTTTTTGGGGTGAAAAAAAACATGAATTATCACATTCATTATTAATGCCCGCCACATATCTCTCTTTACGTGTGGTTGTTATTGTTGTCTATAGTAAAAGTAGCAGTGAATAAAGATCAACTTACCTGGCTTTCCAGAAGCAGTGTTGTTCCTTCATTGCATTGTCTCTTGTCTCGATTGCCAGGTGATGTGGCACTTTACTTTTACACTGATCTGTAGGCTTTAGCTTTATTTATTTTTTACCTGTTTTCACTGCTTCATCAATATTATATATTGTAGACCCTTCTGTTTGCGTCTTTCTTAAATTGCTTTTTAATTTTTCTAGAAATTAGATCATATTTATTCAGGGAGTGCAGTAAGTCCATGGTCGCTCTGTCACATTGACGGAGTAGCAGCGTGTTTACGAGGGGCCAATTTGAAATGTAATCTCAGTGTGTCTCTATGCCTCATTGTAACTTCTCAGTGGTGTGTGACCCTTGGATGACAGGGAATATTCACCGAGATCGATCAGATTTAAGCTTAAAGATTACATCCATAGCACTGCTCTATAGGCAGAGTACCTCTGGACTGTGTGCCAACTTTCCACCGAGGAAAGGTCAGTAGCAGTCTGACATGTCTGAGAGACAGTTTAGGAGTTAAGAGTGGACTAATACCACATAACCTCATTGTAATTCCAGCCCAGTTCAGCATTCACGTAGTTATCAGTTCAATGCCTGCTTGCTTGCAAACCCACAACCCAATACTCATTCAACCGCTTGTTTTTCCCCCCTTCTTGGGTCGCTTGGTCACTCACCCGCTTACCCCATCTCTCCAACCTTCACTGACTCACTAACTCATCCTCCTTACTCTCCCGCTCACCCCCCGCCACTTCCCCCACCACCACCAGATGGCTTTTATAGTTCTCCCGCTGAGAAAAAGAGAGGGCTGTTAGAAACTTTATTCCTATAAATGCAGAGCCATTACTCTGTTTTAATGTGCACGTCTGCACATCATACACTTGTGTTTGCCACGAGCCCAGGGCGTCAAGGGAAGGGCAATAATGTCAGACAAATTGTGTAAGTAAATGGGCGCTGGGTCGTCCTAGAGACGAGCACATTGCCTTCCTGCATGCCAATAAGACAGTGAGGTAGCATCTCGCTGAAAAGCAATTTATTGAAATGCAAAAAGAGGAGAGAAGGCTCAGAGCAAAGATGCTGACAGGATAAAAAAACCTGTCGCCATCCATCTCAGTTTGCCAAGTTTTGCCTCAATAAGTGAGCTTCTTGTCCTCTCCCAGAGAGGAGAGGTCTTTCCTAGAAATATTGCAATAACAGCTGGTGTGTGCCTGTGTGGTCACAAGCTTTTCATGCTGCGACTGAATGGGGAGGATTTTGAGGTTTTGATGGACACCTTTAAGGTTGATAATAAAGGCTTGTAATTTAAACTGAAGCTGAAACAAATTTAAATTAATTTGTTCAATGTAAGCCTAATGTTCATGCTCATGTTTTCCCTTTCTGGCTAATCCGTGTCCTCTGACATAGAGGCCCTCTTCTTCCCATTAGCACCGTTGTTATTGTTTCTGCCAATCTCTTTCCTGTGAGATCGTAGGCGCTACACAGAAACAGAATAAAGAAGTTTAGATCACCAATGTTGGCGAGCCTGCTCGCACTCGCTGAGGTAGTATGCATCAATCACCTCGCCAGAGTTGGGTGAATGTGATTTAAGTGTGAGCTCCTGTTTTGTCTCACTGAGTTTTATATCTCATTCACTCTACTGTTTCCTCCCAGCCTTACTGTATTGTCTGAATGAATGTCTTTATCTCTGCCAAGTGACTATATATATATATATATATATATATATATATATATATATATATATATATATATATTAAAAAAAAAAGCCTATTTTGCCTGCTGAGCCTGGCTGTGCCTCTCTAGTCTCCAGGGCTGTATAGGCCCTCTAGCAGGGCTGGGCCCTGCTGCTGCTCAACCCCTGGGCGAGCCCCTAGTCCACCTCGTTCTTCTCTGATCAGCAGTCCTCCTCCAAAGATCACCCCCCTCTCTCTCTCTCTCTCTCTCTCTCTCTTTTCCTCTATTCTCACAACCAGGCAGAATAAGGTCAGGTTGTTCATCCTGACAATGAAAGAAAAACCTAATTGACTCTTCCTCTCCTCTTCCTCATCCCTTCAGCTTGTCTACAATGAGCCTTGAGGCTCTTTTTTAGCCTGAAGCCATCCTTCTGTCAAGGGACATTATTCTCCTTTGGTCACAGCTTAGGAGGCTAGGTTTCTTCTAGGCAGGTAAAACTGGGCTGACAGTTGGAGGGAAAGCAGTTTTGATCTCCACCGTCTTCACGTTGCAGAACCAAGATGACAGGCAAGGGAGTCTTAGGAGCACTTTATTCCACCAAAGGTGCTGGAGAGAAAACACTCAGGCTTGTAAAAATGCCTGCAAATCTTGGCTTTCACGTTCACTGAAGCCCAAACAATACCGAAGCTGGCCCCTTGCGAGTCCCCTATAGTGTCTTCCAGAGACTAAGGGAGCCTCATTTCTCACTGGTGATGTGCCCTGTGTTAGAGGCTCCATATGGAGCTGGTGTTTTATCATACTCTTGCCTGCCCCCATTAAATATCTATTTTTACCTGAGGAGTCTACTGCGGCCTCCTATGATACACAAAACACCTACGGCGAAGCACCACCTCTAAGAAGTAACAGTAGTGGATTCGCCCCAGGTGTGGTCGATATAACCTGTAAACAATGTTGCAAACATTAATTGAAGGTGCATTTGTAGCTACCAGTTGTACCTTTTAATAATATATAATTTTTATATATAGGTTTGATAGTGGTCAACAACAAAAGAACTGCAAGGGATGGACACAATAGCAAATCCCATTATATGTACAATATAATAGAACATAATACAACAGCACCATTTTACAGCCTCTGAAACTGGCATTGTGTTGACTCAATGCCTCGTGGACACAGTTTCAATAAAATCGGAACTTCTAAAAATGAGATATTAAGTAGACTACTATATTGCATTTGCATTTTATATTGTGAAGGTGATCCTGTAATTGTGTCTCATTGTGTATGAGACAGATGTGACCTCTGCAATGTTATTTGTGGCATTTTGTCCGGCCAAAATCGATTGATATACCTATGAAAAGAATCACTGTAGATTAGTTATGTCACAATATGACTATGGGGAAGGATTCATGAAAAATGGTAGCAGCAAACTCTAAGCACTGCATGCGGCTGCAGTCAGTGCTGACATGTAAAAGTGCAGTTTTACTGACACACACATCAAACATAAAGAATATGATATAAACCAAATTCATAACTGAGGCACATGGTTTGAATGTGCTGAAATGTGCGAAATGTCAAGCTTTCATGTGGTAATACATTATATGAATGAAAAATGTAGGCTCATTTTATGAACACTGACATGGTTCATACATACTTGAGCCCTTATCCATTTTATGACATTGAGTGTGGAAGGAAGTAAATACAGACAAGAACTCTGGTGAGTGTGTGACATTTAAATCGGTTTTAATGATTGTCATTCTCTATCATGTCGGGTTGTATAGACACACTTGCCACTTATTTTATATGTATTCTGATGTGTGCCATACATTCATAGTGTCAAGAAAACGTGTGTGTAGTGAAGTTTAGCCTGTTTGGTGCAGCCCTGGAATCTGCAGACTCTAGGTAATGTGACAGTGCAGCCCAGAGCACTCCATCCCTTGCACAGAGGGAATAGGGAAAAGGGGAAAGAGAGGATAGGTAAACAGAGCCATTAGAGACAAATCTATTTCTGAAGAAAACAAAATCACATCATCAAACAAGAGAAAAAGAAAAATATGATCCTGCAGCCCTTTGGGCCCCGGCGTAGCAATGATAGCCGACTATGGCATTTGTCTTTATCAGTCTGCCTTGAGGGAGGGAGAGTGTGGTGGTAAGGTGTGAGGATAAAAAGAGAGGGAGAAAGACAATGAAAACAAAGAGCACAGCGCCTTCTTTACTCGTCACAAAGAGCTTGACACATTTGTTACTTTTCTGACTTATAAGACGTGAACAGCTTGTTTATGATTATTCCTCTTTCATACATGTTTGTGTGGTTTTGCTGTTAGTAGAAAGTGGCTCTCAGATTACTTACCATTCAGAGTGAAGGGCTCGGTGGACAGCGAGCCACAGCATCATCAGTCATGCCTAGCCTGGGGAGGCATACGCAGCTTCATCAAAATGACAAGATTGACTTTCCAGATTGTATCCTTTCTCCGTGACATTTGGTTGTTTATTCTGCTTTGTAGCAGTACCAGAGAGTCTGTATGGTGCCTTGTGTATTGAGTGTTTCTCAAAATAGAAATACTGTATATGGTCAATACAATCAATCAAGATAATCATAGTTATTTGAAATGTATAACGTGTAATATACATTATTATCTGCCTCTGCATCAATTGTTTATGATTTATATTGGAGGCATTCTTTTTCATTCATCTGTTGCTGACATTTAACCAAGTAGTAGTAATAACAAGACAGACAAAAATCAGCCATGCTGGCGGCTCTGTGGGGCGGTACTTGGGCACAGCGGTGCTTTGGGCTGAATACTAATGTCATCATGCTAACATGCTAATGTTAGGCAGGTATACTATTAACTACGTTAACCATCTTAGTTAAGCCCTTTTGCTTGCTAACATTTGCAAATTGTCACGAAACACCATGCACAGCTGAGGCTGATAGGAATGTCATTAGTTTTGCAGCTATTTGATCATAAACCAAAGTACTGGACAATTTACAATTTTAATGATGGTGCTTGATGAAAAGTTAGGGGAATCACCAAAATTATTACAGTTTATCCAAAGGGGGGATGTTATGGGTGCTCCAATCAGGAATAAGGAGGTATATTTTAAACCTTCTGTTTATTGTGCAGCCTTATTAATTATTTAAATATTTAACAACATTGTATATCAAGTATTCAAATTAAGATATGTTGATAATTGGCAACATATTCCACGGTTTTGATAGACTTTTCTGATCACCTTTTATAGAGACTAGCAATCTGTAGCGTTATTGCTTGTAGCAGTTTTTATGAAGACTAATTCATTAATATTAAAATATGTGATTATTATTAATACCTCAATTATGATCATAAACCCTTACATTTGTATAAAAAAGAATGATGGTACTCAGCTTCTACAATATGACACCAGTAGTTTGACTAACATAATTCAACATAAGATTACATTTAGGATGCCACACCATTTTTTAAATAATAAGGAAAACTTCAAAATCTGATATTTATCAATAAGAGTCCACTCTCATCCTAACAACTGTCTTGATTATTTAATTTAGCCTTATTTTACTGAATTAATACTAGTTTCTTACATAGCCCAGCTTTCAAATATGAAATAATTAAATAGACTATCTCAGCTGCACAACAGTACCAAACAGTTTGATATAAATCACTGAACAAATCCTGATCAATTAAAGACAGAATTAATTAAATACCACACTCAACATTTCAGCACAAATCCGTTTCCTGGGTGAGAGACAAGAAGGACAGAGAGGGGATCACAACCTCTTGGAATAGACAGGATGGTGGTCTGGGCTGTGGTTGAGATAAAATGAACAACAAACGTACAGTATATGGCAGGAAACTAAAATATGAACTTAACTAAACATAATTTTTATAAACTTAGATGTTTCAAATCTAGAGATTTAGTAAACTTCTAGCTTGCATAATGAATGTACCATGGGAATGTCTGTACAAAGATCCATGACAATCCATCTCATAGTAGATATATCAGTATGGACCTATCAGAACAGACAGATTGGCATTGCCATCCAAAACAATGGCAGCATAAAGGCTAAACTAACTTCCCATCTATGCCCTTTCCTTCATTCTGTTTTGTGGAACAACCAGGTACATTTGCTTCTCAGCATCAGATGGACTGGGTTTACATTTGAGAATTGATCACCTCCAAAAGGACGCTCCTGTTTGCCCTCAATCTCGACTGGCCTGTATTGTATCCTGTCTGTATAGCTGATGCCAAGTCCTTACAGATGCTTCATCATTTCCTCTTTCCAGTGCCAGTCATTTTCCAGTCTTTTTTTAAATTATTATCTGCCCAGAGCGGGCACTCTCTGAGGGAGGCCTGTTTGTGCTACAGCCAGGCTCACAGCTATTTAGTGGCTCTGCTGTTTTCTTTTCTTCTCCCTCTGTTCAGTCTGAATACCCAAGGGAAATCTGTCTGTGTCTCTGATATCTTTCCTTGTCCTGCTGACCAGTTTCTATTCCTCTTCCTCAGTTTGCAGTTAGCCAACATACTGTCACTCATTTGGATCTCTAATTGTCCTCAAAGTAATTTTAGTGTCGTGCTGAAAGACATCCAATATTGTGCAGTTATAAAAATATGTACCAAGCATATTTACTTTTTTTTTTTACCTTGTTGCTATTCCAAATATACTTCAGAATATTGACATTTTCTTCCTGCTGTATACTGTTAATGATATTATAGACATTAAGAAGTTAGAGAATATTAAAGCAAACGCATCATCTGAGCAATGCGGAGCAGAAGGCAGGGGGTGGGATAGTTAGCGCCAACATCCTCTTAATGCTGTGCCAATGCTGTTTGAGTGAAACGACAACACAGTCTTGTGCGACTGCTTAGCCATCTGCCATCTGGACTCAATTGAATGACTCAAGTGTCTTAATTGGATACTAGTAAAAAAGCTCTTACTTCGTTCACATTAAGCAAAGGTTGTCACTAATTTCTGTTTTCTCTGACAGTCCGACTGTTTTCAAAAGTCAAATGTGACACGGAGCTGATATGACGAGGCCGACGATGATGACAGAGATCTGTCATCATGTTGGCCTTCATGTTCTGTCGTCTGGATAATTCAGGGTTTTTATGACAACGAATGCAAACGGCAAAATTGTCAAATGGTGAAATAATGGTGATGGAGACAGCCGTGACAGTTGTGTTCTTATTTTAGCTCTGCAAGAGTGAATAATGAGGCTCCCCCTTCTCTGCCCCCTACTTTCCCTCTGCCCTTTGCTTCAGGTCAGAACATCGCGTTCCCCCCGGTGGCTCTGTGGGTAACTGTGGGCCTGGCCGTGTGTCTGCTGGTTCTGCTAGTTGCCCTGGCTGCTGTCTGCCGCAGGAAGATCAAGGAGAGCTGCGAGGAGGCCAGGAGAGAAGGTAAAGGGAAGAGGAGAGGAGAGGGGGGGTGAGGTGGCTCTGCACATTCAGCACCAGTGTCACAACGAGTACAATTCATTGGTGATGACTCTCTTGAAAATCCATGTTTAATCCTCAAGTTTAGATAAAAGCATGTTTTGGGGCTGACTTGCCTTCATTAGGGGCAATGTGAAATATGAATGTCAGAGATGTGGCAACTTTGGAGCTATATGCACAAAAAATAAAGTCATGAAATGATTGTGTTGGCCTACTGTGTACACAGTTCAAAGGCTTGATGAATAATGGATGCTAACCTATCATGTTCTCAAGCCCTTTCAACCCTTCTCAGGGCCTTCATTAAAATGCAGAATGACTCCTTAAACTCTTCACATAGTGGTCCAGTAGATGATAAGCATAATTCCGACATGCCGCCTCGATCATGTGGGAGGCGCAACGGGAGCGGGAGAGAGAGCAGAAAGCAGTGATGAGATGTTAGCTGCTCAAGGAACATCGAGATTCCAGAGGGAGTTCTGCTTAATGCGTATGGGCAGGATCTCGAATGGTGGGACACGTATCTTCGGCAAAGAGGAACATCATTACTCGGGTCCAGTAATTAGCGTTGCGAAATAACTGAGGATCGCCGCAAGTGCAAAGAGAAAAAGTTTTGAAATGAGATAGATAGTGCAGAGCCACCAGCTCTGCTGTAATGAGATCCGCTCAGAGTGGAGGAGACATTTAAATAAAGGTCAGCCAGTGTCTGCACCACGGCCCAGAGGTTTAAAAATAAATATGGAAGTGACACAGACTCAGAGGAAAGAGTAAATAGCTCCATGGAACATATGAAATCAAATGAAATGGAAAGAGAGAAATATAATGCAGTTCCTCCCACAGGCAAAGAGGCTCCTAAGGTTGTGGGGCCCTTTTCTTCATTGTGGAAGAGGAGCTGCATTTCCTGCCTGCAGTCTGAACACCAAAGGCAGGGATTGATTGTGTGGTCACCCACTGTCCGCCTTATTGAAATGTTAAGTCTCATTCTGTCCCCTGCTAGCAATGCTTCTGCAGTCTTTGGTGTTTTCCAAGCACAAAGCTAAAGAGTGTGAACGCTGACTTATTCGCATATCATGCAGACTCTTATACTCGCGATAGAGTGATACTGTGTGAATACAGATGTGCAGGGGCTTAAAATAGGATCGGTATGCACATATCCAGAGCTGTGGGGAGGGCAGGAAGCACTTAATTGTGGTTGTCTTATCTTTTAATGGCGTTCCTGGGTAGGGCTAGATTGAAGTTGATTCTCTTCACCGTGTCTGGGTAGCGAGGGCGGAAGGGTCAGTAAAAGTGGAGAAGTGAGTAAGTCATTTTTCTTACCTGTCATAATGTATGTGGAGCACCCGAATGCGTACGTAAGAGAGCAGAGCAGCTTGTGGACTCTCAATTCCTGGGGCAGCGTTGTATCTCAACACCAGCATGCTTCTGTGCTCTCTGAGATTTTATTTCTTTCATCCTTCACTTCTGTCCTTCCTTACATAATTACTATGTATCTAATACATGCTTTCGGCATCCTATCCGAGGCTGCTGTTCCATTTCTCCGAAGCATATTTTACATTTAGATAAGCATATGATTTTATCAGACACATGCGCTTGGATATCATGGTGTAGGTGACATGAGACAGGACTCCCCTGTGTGACAGATGAAAGTCATGAGGGATGTTTCCCGTGGTGGTTTTGACCATAGTGGTGCACATATTTCACAGGGTTAACCCTCAGGTTAACCACGGACCAAATGCTGTTGATTGATCGCCTTCATGTTGCATACGACTCACATTAAATAACACACTCATAGATGTTTTTCATCATCAGCAACTGCTCATAGAAGCTGACATAAAAGCTTACATTTGAAACACTCATGATGTCACAGCAGTGTTGAAGGAGATTCAGAGTAGTTATGCACCACTTCTGTGTAGAGGAGACATAGAGGCAGAAGAGAGGATGATGAGGTACAGTAACAGTCTTCTAGCTTCAGTGAGTAGCTTTCTTTCCCCCGACTCCGTCATCTTTTATGTGGTTTGTCCACCTTTTGTGCTGAAGCCCTTCTTCCTATTCCCACACATCTGAGATGCAGCCAACAGGGGCATAACATTGTAACACTCTCAATGTACAAGGGAAGCAGTTCTCACTCCCTGCCCTGTGGATGCCCTCGTCTTCAGCCTGACTTTAAATGAGCCTCTCTCCTATCGAAGCCCTGTCCCCCGAGGTATTTCCTCTGCTGCCACAGTGGTGGGACTGTTGGTCGATTTGGAGGTGTTGAATGAAGCAGTGGAGGTAAACAGGCTCACACATCTCTAGGAATGTTACAACACAGTTCTAAGATGTGAAGTAGGGCTTTATATTGCCGTTTTCTGAGGTGTTTCTGTGGGTTTTATTCTCAAACTGTACACATTATTAACAAGTTGACTCTAAATGGTATTCCAGACTTTGTTTGCCAACAAAACATTTACTCAGGGAAAAAACTCTTCTCTGATATTGTCTTGTAATAATATGTGGATATATACTGTGGACTACAGTAATGTGTAATTCTATAAAAGCTGATTTCAAAATACAACATGGGTTTGGATATACGTATGCATACTGTGGACAACCTGTTTGAATCTGGACACTCAGCATGTTCTCCTGCTGTAATAATAAGGATTATAGTCTCTGCTGTCAAAGATCAGGCAAACGTATTGGAATATAAACATGGATTGTGTCGCCTTGACATTTCATTTGGTTCAATTATCAGTTTAATCTCATGTATCAGACACTAAATATTGGGTCTCGAGTCCAATTGCTGGGAAAATTGCGTCAAAGAATTAATATCAGTCGCTTGGATACTCCGTCTCAGACCTATTTTTAGTCTGTATGTGTGTGCGCACATGCACCCCACGTGTGTAAGTGTGACAGCCATCACCGGGTCGCCTCCCTAACTCTGTTGACAGTGGTTTTCAGAGAGCCAGCAGCTAAAGCCTAATATGATTACTGTCTTTGCGAAAAGGGTGGATAGGAGGTTAAGGTGTGTGTGTGTGTGTGTGTGTGTGTGTGTGTGTGTGTGTGTGTGTGTGTCTTCATCGTCATATAGCTCCCTCACCACAGCTTGTTCTTTCAGCTGTGAAGGATCAGCTCACCATAGGCTTGTGATGAAGTGACTGCATTGCCTGCCTGCCTTTGTACGGCAGCTCTCACTGATAATTGCTCCTCTGTCTCCCCACAGCTGAAGAGGCCAAGGAACTGGAAGAAGAGGAGTCAAAGACAGGTGAGCCAATCCACACCTGGTCAAGCTCAGCCTCCGCGTGTACCGGGGACCTGCTGTATGTTTTAGCTGGCTCTGCTGTGTGGGTGCTTGTGGCAAATGCTGGTCAGGGAACAGTTGAAGCTCCACCTGTTAAAGTTCCACTTCCTTTCACTAAAACCCGATATTGAAATGCTAAAATATCGTTCGGATTCAGCACCCCGAGCAGTGTAATAATGCAAGGCTGTAAACACTGTCAGGAACAGGCAACAGTGCATTTCATCCACTGGAGCGTGGATCAAGTGGGCAGGAACACCAGGGCCCTATTTCTCGTACCTGACTTACTGAGTTAGCCGGATAATTTTCAGGATAAGATGACGCAGGTCAGGCTTTTCGGTTCCACGTAGCAAGTTTAGAAGAATCACCATAGCAACACATCCAAAAATTTGAACCTGCTCCAGCGCAGGCTAACTGAAATTCACTGGATAAGCTGGCCACTCCCACCAGACAAAAATGCCAGCTCCCTTCCTCAGAGATGAAGGAGCAGTATTAGTTTTATAGGGAGAGAGTTCTTCGAGATCGCCAAGATCCGTACTCACATCATCATGACTTCCTGTACGAGCGCTATTGATTCTGCCGACAAGGAATCACTTATTTACGAGAGCTTCTCGAGCCGCGGACATTGATCACCACACGCCCATTGACCGTCTCACAGACATAGACTATCACCCGCTGCATGCCGTGCTGTTCGTAACGTTTATTTAGCGCTTAAGAAACTTATGGATGTGTTGAAAGCACTTATAATTATATGACAGTGTTATTAGTACACCATACATATCATTATTGTGGAAAATGATTAACGTGGACTCGTGATAAGAAGAATACAGAGACTTACACAATTTCTTTTCACTGCTTCAATTGATTTGAATTTCTGATTATGAATAATACATATGTAGCACTTTACTGTATTTGCAGAAAGCTAGGACCAGATACTAGGTTCGGAGGAGCAGTTTAAAACTAGTTAAAATCAGAAGTAACAGACCAAGGAGTATGTTTGAACGGCTGATTGATTTATGTAGAAAATACAGACATACACATCTGTACCATAACACGTTACCTCACAATTAAAGACAGTGGAATTGTGCAATTAAATCCCTTGAAAACATCCAAAATAAATACCAGAATCTCAGAAAATAAATATGTCTCTGTTTCATCTCACTTTGGTTTGATTTAAACCTATTTGAGATCAAGATAAATAATTCTACTTTAATTCCTTTAAGTTGTTATTTAGTTTCTCTTGTCTCTTTTAGTTGACTCAGTTCTAAGTTCTCATTCTATCATATTTTGACCTATTTAACCGTTTAGTCCAAACTCAAAACTCAATCGAACCTCTTCCAGCAACAGCAACAGGAAGATAAAATCGTCCACGTACGGAACATTAAAGTTTACACTCTTAAAATGTATTTATGAACTCATTTGCTTGTCTCTTTTTGCGACCTCTCTTTCGCTCATCTCCCGCGATCTGCCGCGCTATCGCTGTATAGTCTCTCTCACTCACTCACTCACTCACTCACTCACTCACTCACTCTCTCACACACACACACACACACACACACACACACACACACACACACACACACACACACACACACACACACACACACACACACACACACACACCAGCAAGCGGCGCTGCAGTAACATTGGGTGCTGTATTCGTGGTGACACTTGAAACGTTTCTCTAAGTTTCTAAAATATTCACAGCACCGTGATAATACATCGTAGAAATATAATTTTACGTCTGGCAGAAAGAGAAGACTTCCTGCTTCCGGGTGCCTGCCCAGGCAGAGCCCAGCATAATTTTAACATCATCAAGCAAGCGAATGGGCAGCAGTGTGTCATCTGACGCTGGTAAAAAAAAAACGAAAATCCTTCTCTGTGATTTGTTGAATCATATGTCCGTCGCCATTTCATTTGTGCATATACAAATATATATTAATTTGTATACTACTGCCAGCAGGCACATTTAAATAAATATAATCTGATTGATTTGGGTGATGAAGCACTTAAAATTAGCCGATACATTTTCCCAACACTGACACATTTAACGTCTGATATATTTGCGACGCTTATGTCTTGCAACAGGGGCGGTGTTAAGCTGCGTTCACACCAAAAACGTTGCAAAAACTTTGTGAATATTCGCAACACGTTTGCTATGAATGCAGCATTAGACTTTGCCATGATTAAGGTATTGACTTCCTCATATGCGTTCATGATCATCTCCTGCTTTTCAGCGAAGAAAAAAAAAAAGGTTCCTCTGAGTTTATTTGCCATTGTACTGTTAGAACATCGTGGTGTAAGTGCTCGATTATTATCCCTTCTGAAGAGGAACAGGCGCGCGCAATTATCCAGATGACTGACTTAACGAGACCGTTTCAGCACGGATCTGCCGTGGAGAAACAGAGTTAGCCTGATGTCAATCATCTCGCTAATTTCAGCTGGATAACATTTGATCGACTTTGTTGAACCACGTACGAGAAATAGGGCCCAGACCGAGCCTGTAAACAGGGCAATTAATTGTACACATGCAAAATCTCACACTTGATCTAGATCAGTGGTTCTCAACTGGTCTGGCTCCGGGACCCACTATCACCCCTGAATGACAAGCCGCGACCCAAATCGAGGAATATTCTCAACTTCTCCAATGTATGTAATGAAAAGATCGTGCAGTTTGAACCTGAGATAGTACAGGATATGTATGCTAACACAAAAACAAGTTTAATGACCAAAACGAGCAGCTGGTGGCGATGATAGAGAGGGAACTATTCCCTTTTACACTCAATTAGCTGCATTTTAATAAAAAAACTAAAACTGCATCTTCAGGACACGAGGTATTACAACATATATAACAATTCAGAATCTTCAGCTATTTTTAAACAGACTCAACAGCTTTCATGCACAAACAGTCCAACAACTAAGAAGTAGTTTCAAAAAGACTGAAATGACCTAACTTTAACTGAGAACACACACTCACCGAATCTATGACAAACACTTTACTGTGGAACACGTCACTGTGTTGAGGAGCAGCTTTTCCACTAACTCAAAATAAATTAAACAAAAGTGTAATTCAAAAGTATTCATATATACAACATTAACTTTTCTTGTGATTACCTCATCAGTAAATACTGAAAAACATTGTGCTTTACAGAAAATTAAGCAGCACTCAATTCTCCTCCCAACCCCAGAGTTTTTTCCTGTCATGCAGGCAGCGCCATCAGTTGTCAATGTTATATTCAGTAGGCTGTTTAATTTAATTATCCTAAAAACCCAGAGTCTCCCTCATATCAGGATGGTTTGACCCAACCTGGCACACGCTGCTGAAAACATGGAGGGACAAGTGCAAAACCAGTTGAAACCAGAGCCGGCAAAATAACGACACTCCGCTGCATAAAAAAGTCCTTTCAAAATAAAACCACAGGATGAAGAAAAAAAAAAAGAGATTTTTTTTTTGTTGCTTTTTTTGCTTTTTTCAGGCAACTGAAAACGCGACCCACCAGTTGAGAATCACTGATCTAGATTTATATTGTGTACTGTGCAAAGCATTTACATTACATATATATCCCCCACACCCCCACAGTTTAGTCTGTCTTCTTTAAAAAGAAGTCCTGGTGGCAGGATGGTAGGGACCCAACAGAACAAGTAACTGAATGTTAAGTTTGTTTACTGAAGTGTGAGGGAACTCTGATGATGCACGAGTGCACGTGGGAAATGCGATCAGCTCCAGGCACTGGATCCGTTAAACACAGCAACCCAGTGGCATAACTCTTCTGTGTGTGTGTGTGTGTGTGTGTGTGTGTGTGTGGCAGAGAGGGAGACGGACGCACTCATTTAGTGATGCCAACAAGCTGTTTTACATTATAGGTTCCCCCAAAGCTACAGCTATAACGGTGAAATCTATCTTGTCGATAAATATAATGGTAACAAGTTCCACAAGTTCCAAGTTTCACAAAATGCCAGCAATAGTACTGCCGTGTCCTGCACTCAAATGATCCTGTTTACCAAGCCCAATTGATTTTGCACTGAGTCCTGACTAAAATGTGTTATGCATAATATTGCCGCATGTTTCTTTTGAACTTGTATGATGAATCATCCAACAGAATGGACAGACAACATCTAGTTTGATTCACTCAGCAAAGGCAATGCCCAGAAGGACCTATATAGACATGTATATGTATTATACAGATTAAGGGTGGTATTAATAAGAAAGCAAATGAGCATAGTTCCCAAAAACTCAAACTATTCTTTTTTAATACATTTTCAGTGTAGTTCACCTATATTTCAGGAGATTCCTGTAACTTTAAAATAAGTTAGAGTTGTTTCTCATTACTCATCTTTTGCTTTTCATAATTCGAGTGTGCTTCCTTTTCTGTGTTGAGAGCGATGCGATATTTTGCTTACTGTGACCCTATGAGCCCAGAATTAATTTTGCTATTAGCAAGCAGGGTAAGCTTCTTCCTCCTGCCCAGCCTCAGTGACTGCCCCTCACAGTCCTGAGCAGTTCTCCCTCAAGCGTTAATGTCATTAGAGTTATTCATTTGACTCCTTCTATAGTCTGATTGAATTATTTAGCCTTTCTGTGAACGGTAAAGTTAATACCATGCGATTTTAATAAGCTGAGAGGTGAAGGAGAGTCTCTGAGTGAAGGGGGACAATGACTTTCACTCTCTAATGCCTCTCTCATGAATGTTTCAGAGAGATCTGTGCAGCCAGGAGCGGGGTCAGTCATCCCCCACACACACTGGTGAGACTTGTGCTGCATTTCCACTGCATGCTACAGCAGAGCTCTACTCAACTGGACTCACTTGGAACCACGTTGTTTTGGTTTTCCATGAGCAAAGTTGTGGATAATACCTGGTGCTTTAAAAAAAATGTTTGGTATCGACTCGGTTGAGGTTCAGTTTGAGCTGAGCCAATACAAGAAGGTGGAGTGGAAACACTGAAAGCCACTGGTTGGTCAGAGAGAATCATCTCGAGCGCGACATGGGACATCCTGTATCAACCCGTCATTGTTAAATTGCCAAGCTACCATCAATAGTGACTGTCATTTTGTATACATTTGACCCAGTTTTTCAAGAATGCAATGCAAAACACAAAAAGCATTGAGGATGTTCAAACGTTCCTCTGTTTGGTAGGCGATGAAAGGATTCAGTGAATGTGGCATTGAAGATGACGTCGCCACAGAATCTCGTCGACATTAAGGGAGTACTACCCGCAGTGGAAAACGAAATAGAGAAAAGAACCTGGTACGAGTTGAGTTGAGTCAAGCCAAACGAGGCATACATTCTTCAGCTTTATCTCAATGGGCAGAGCAAAGGAGAATAATGCTCGGAGACTGTAGTGTGCCTGTACTCCAGCGACAAGGCAGCCACCTTCGCTCCCGCTGCCCCTCGTCATCGTCCATGCACCTGCTTGATCCAGGTGGACGTTGTGGGCGGAGAGCTGGTGAAATCAAGCTAATGATTCTGCCTTCCGAGATCACTCTGTAAGCACTACAGACAGGAAGCTTTGTTTTGCCATCTGGCGCCAATTCACTGACAAAGGCAGAGGTTCCTGTATGAGACAAAGGAGCCAAAATGAGCCCCACTTTAATAAACCCAGGATGATGGGGAGCCACGTTTGTGTGTTATCTTAATGAGCTGTCCAAAGGAGAGCGTGCCTCCCCTTTCAAAGCCAGCCTGATTTGAACAATAACTAGTGATAACTAGGGACCTGGGCTCATTCATTTACAATTGGGTAGGATCCTTTTGTTGTCTTTACAGCGGAGGCAAATAATGTTCAACAAACAGTGGAGCTCAAACTCTAGATTTATTTGCAGGTGCTAAAGCCAAGAGCAACCCCTTCTCACACACTGTCAGGTCGACGCACGCACATGCAAAGGGACACACACACCAAACACAGAAAGAAGCGCTGTTATAACAGGCAGCAATTTCCGGGTCTGAAAAAGTATGACGATACGGAATTGTCTTCAACTTGCAATTTTTCTAATAGCCAGCAGTGGGCAACTCGTCTGGTTGCAAAAATAAGTACAATTGTGAAAATGTGTTTATGGCCTCAATCACTAGTTTCAAGTCTTAATACATCATGATATTCATTTTGTAAGTACTTGTCCCATTTAGAGTAAAAATGACAATAGAGCAGAATATGCTTTAGGGTGTGGCTAACTTATTATATATGTTTCTGTTTTTTGTCTTACCACTTTATCCTTTTCACAGTGTGTTTTCAGTTCATAAAAGTTAATCGCACCCTACTTGGTTTCCTGACGATGTCTTATTCAGCATTGGGTTTTACTTAGCGAAACCCTCTTGTGTCACTTCTGGTTGCAAACAGCCAAGCTGGCGATATACAGTTTGTGTGCTCTACACTAATCTACATCGATATGCAGGGATGTGCAATGTGTACAGTTCTTGCTGGCTTCATCCCTCACCTTCCCCACCTTCTCCCTGAAAAGTGTTCAATAATCTGAGCATGATGTGCTGTTTAGAGGGGGCTGCAGTCACGCTAGTGCAGCTCCTCCTGTCAGAAGCTGGCTTTAGTTTGTGTGCACTAGCCCCTGTCTCCCTAAATCCTAGACTCCAAGGAGTCAGGCCTTAGCAACAAGGCCCTGGAAGAGAGGGTTAGTCAGTGACCCAGTTCTTTCAGAGACAAAGAATTGTCTGAAAGGACAATTTGACACGCCCTCTGAAAAGGGAGCTTCACGCGAAAAAACAGTTTTCATAACCCTCCTTAACTGGGGCAAAGTCCCATGAAGGTGGAAGGTTAGGGAATATGGGGCTGTATAAAGCTTGATAGCACAAGCAAGCCACACTCTTCACCAAATTCTGGTTACTTCATGCAAAGGCCACCACTGAAATATGGATGACAGTTGCTAAATCATATTAAAGCCCAGTAGCTCATCGCCCTAAATTATTTTAAGAAGCTAGCTTGCTAAAGCTGTGGAAAGGTGACTCTTGAGCAGACAGCCAGAAACAATGACAGCTGTACCACGGTCAAAGTCACCTCTGGGCTTATTATATCCACCTCTCTGTCCTGTCTATTGAGTTATTCACATAGTAATGAAAATACAGCCCCTTAATGTGTGGGGAACATAATATTCACCCTATGTCTCTCATGGGAATCAAAGTGCTGCATCTTGAGTGAATGAATTACCTTATTAAATATTTCAGCACTGAGTATTGCGGTTATGTATTGGAGACTTTGGCTCAGTGGTAGTGTCGTCCTTCAATAAGAGAATCGGCAGTTCGATCCCCGGTTCCACTTGTCCATGTCGATGTGTCCTTGGGCAAGACACCCAATTTCTCCCGTAGGCTGTTCCTGCAATGTATGAATGGGTTTTAATGGTGAGACAGTTATGATGGGCAGGTGGCATCTCGCATGATAGCCACTGCCATCAGTCTATGAATAGGCGTGAATGGTTAAATGTAATGTAATGATTATAATTTGATTATAGTATGTACATTTATCCATATAAACGGGGCATGGTACGGTTTTGGATAATTTTAGACGATCAGTAACAATTACTTGTTTGACCACTTGTAGCCCTATGTAGCAATGATTTTTTTTCATTTGTGGGCGACTCAATTCGCATCCTACAGGTTTTATACTAATCTACTGGCAGTCCGTGGTAATGTGCCGTAATAATTTCTCGCAGAACATGATATGTTAAATGCAGTATGCCAAAAATACCATGAAGTCCTATACTGCATCTGGTCACATTTTGTAGTATGCAAGCCAGCTGCCTTTGTGACTATTCTGACCCACAATCCTCTGCGCAGTGAGCATATGAGCAAGAGAGTTAAAGTTCGAAGTGCAGAATGTCATGATGAAGTAGTTTGTAACAATTGAATGCATACTGAATGCATCAGTAGATACTTTGTAAGGGCAGCTGCAGTATGTACTAAAAGTATAACTAAAACATATGCAATTAGGAACACACTGGTGGATGTAAACAGTGCATGCACTAAATTAAAACTGGCTTTGTAAATGTGGGAGGAAATGCACTGTTTGCTGGATCTCAAGGATACAGACAATGGGTTTAGGTGAGAAACACTGAATTTAATCTTTTGTATGTTTGCAAAAAACTCCACAGGGCACTTTTTAAGTTAGTTTGGTTTTCTTATTTACTGTATTGACGTAAATGTACAGCCCAATTCAAGCGACAAAGTATATATTGCAGGTGGTTAGTTATAAATGTATACTGAAAAAACTTTTGAGACACATGGCATTACAAGACCAAAGCTTATTAAAAAGTTGCATGAAGTATTCTTATAACATAACCCAGTTTGACAGACCTGCAGGTCACTAACACACCATTCCACATTACTTCAGTTTGAATTGAGAGGGCCTTGGAAAGCAGCCCCCAGGCAGCTCTGCTTGACATGCCCTCCCTTTTCACTGGCAGCACATATTCAGCCACTGGGCTCTCCCAGGGGTCACACATTACTGACTAAAGATATGTAAATAGAACATTCATGTTGCCTTCATTATTAGATGTGGGTCACTGGATAACTTCAAGAGCACTAATTAAAAAAGCTCCCAGCACACAATTGCTTAGTAGTTGCACACACACTACTCAAGCACTGCACTCATGTTCCTTGCTGGTTCAGCACCATACCATAAGCTCCATGTTTACTACTGTGTTTTCTCCAAGAGTGAACCCTGAGAGAGGGTGTTGAAGGCCAAGTAACACTGTTTGGATAATTAAGGGAATTCTATCCCATCGCATGAATCATATACATGTAGGTTTCACATAGCACTGAATTATCTATTTATGTACAAAGTCATGTTTCCTGTGGTTGATTCTTTCTGTTATTTCACACCTTCAACATGACAAAGGGTTGGATTCCAAAAGGAGATTCTCAGTTGCTCCTTTGCCTTGAGTTTGGGAAGGAACTCATCAAAGATGTGCTGCACACTGAGCTACTTTTGCAACCTCTCAGAGGTTATCTGACGGTCCGTGAGGAAAAGGCCAACTGATCATTGTCAGAAGAGATAGAAGAAAAATAGCAGCTACTAAATCATTTGGAATAATGAATGTTGTCACAGTTAATAAAGGCAGTCAACCCACTCAGTGCTGTGCATCACAACAACAGGCCAAACCCACCGCTGGCTGGTTTTCATATCAGACAAAAGTAACAGTGTAAGGAGTGCTTTTGTGAGAACACTAGGGTACTTTAGGAGTGTAGGCAATCCTTTTCCTGGGATGAATCCCCCTGTACAGATGCCATTTACATCCTCCTGCTATTCCCCCCCCTCCTTCCATTCTGTCATGTAATCTACGCTCCTCTGACAGCACAGCCAAGGCCCGGTGGGAGAGTGCCTATCCATCTCACTACCCCAATCTGCCTCCCCTGTTTGGTTCCACATGAGCACTCAGCTGCTGTGACTAATTAAATAAAGCGCTGTGCCCTCTGCTTCCTGTTAGCCATGGCAAGGTTGGTGCACAGAGCTGGAGCAGAGGAGGAGGGTTGCTGAAGGAGGAGGGGACACAATAACAACTACCGTACCAAGCCTATAATGATGCTTTGGTCCATGAGTCAATAGACAAAGTTACATTGATGCTGGCACGGCCACTTTACCATCATTGGATTTCTCACAGATCTTTCAAAGACACAATATTTTGAGCTCAAGTATTCACTCTTGTTTGTTTTCCTCTGTTTCAGCCATGACACTACTGAACAGCTAGAGCAGAGAGAATAAAGGTGAGTACGATTCAAGTATGTCTATGTGTCTTTAAGTACATCTCGGTCTCTATGTGTCACTCAGTAGTCACTTTTTTTTCTGCTTATCCCAATTGCCTGGTATTCTCAGCAGTAATTCTCTGGAGGACACAGTGCCTCTGTAGGTTATGGGTAAGTGCTGCTGTAATGAGTCTAGGCTGCATTAATTCAGCAGACAGTCGGGAATGTGTGAAGTCTTGACATTTTGATTTCAGAAATCACAGGGTCACTGGCTGATATGACAAATCAATTTAATTTCATCCGGCATGCAAACACAAATTCCCTGCCCTGCTCAAAGCCACTGTAAGAGTCTGATTAATGGTAAACATTTAAGGTGTGAGTTATGTGTGAGTTATCCTTCTACTTTGTTCTGTCTGAAACTGTGCATATTCTGTGTCATTCTCGTGAAGTTTTCAATCTGCCAACTTTAGCTTGTGAGGAGCTGTGGCAGACACTATAAAAGCCTTACATAATAAGCCTTGCATGGACGTTTGGCCAATCTTGAACAATACGTGTACAAGCAAATCTCAGTCAAATATACCCAACATTGGAAGAGAGAAAGATATACTGAGGAACTTTCCCAGTAGACATTGGTCAAACTCACATTGTCATTAACTTTGCCTTGCTAAAATATTGGTCCCAGTGCAAGTTTTACTTTTCTTGACTTGCAGCAAGACCACGACCTCAACCTCACAGTTTCACCATTGATCTGTTACCTAAAATGCACCAAAATACTAACCTGACCTGCAAAATGTTTAGTGACAAATAATACGTGGCACCATTGATCATCAGTCAATCTAATCTCTTGCCAAAGCAAGTCGAGTAAAGAGCTAAAACATTTTTCCCATTGAGAAAAGCCTTGAGTGTTGTTCTTTGCACTTCTTTCAGTAAATAAATACTCTCCAGTTCTCATATAACCGATGCTATTGTAGCATTGCTGTTTGAATGAACAGTCGCCTCTCTATGTTATCTCACGCACACCTAAGCCACGCCTCTAGCTGCCAGCAGCTCACCAATAGATCTATTGGTTAAAGCACTGTTGGTTGAGTGACACTTGAATCTAAACAGATATCCATAGAAATATAGTGAAGTAAAAAAATAAAAGTCCCCTACATATTTTACAGATGGATGTTATGATCAATTATGGAAATCTACAATAAATATATGCTTATTGGAACAAACATATATTCCTCAGAGCCAAAAGGCAAAATATACTCTTTATATGGACCGTGACCAGGCATTCAGTACCTTGGACAGTTCCACTTCTCACACAGTAGAAGACAGTTCTTGAAGGGAGGTGAGCGAGCTAATCTCAAATGTCCTGTTGATATTGCTCGTTGACATGGATAGATTTCCCTTTTTTTAATGATCTTTATTTGCATTTCTGGGCACTGATACTGTAACTGGCCTGCTTGATTTTAATTGTGATTTGTTCTGTATTAGTAGATGACCCAGATGAACAACCTGAAAGAAAGAATACTTGATAACTGGGAACACAGAATAAGATTAGTAACTGGATTTTCCCTGTAGGATTTGTGGAGAATGGTTATGTAATCTTAAGAAATGGTGTGACAAGACTGAGAGGAAATCTCATCGGTACAGCCACATTACATGGACTCATCAAATAATACGTACTACATTATGTATGGCATCTCAAGAGTACTTGATGAGAGATGCGTCCGTGCCTATTCCTTACTTCTGATATCACTGAATCTCCCTCTCTGTGTGTTACCTCCTGCTCGGCGCATGAAAAGGTAGAGTTGGACCATTTTGCTGCAGTGTGGATTGACTCATTCATGAGTGGCCCCTGGCCATTGTAGACTGGTCAGTCCTCCCAGTTTTAGCTGCTCACCCCCATTTTTCTAGACCAAAATACATTCAGATGTTGCATGGAGACCAACATATTTAAAATGTATACTTTATACATGTACTTAATACATTTATAGTCTGTTTCTATCTTTGTAGCAGTTATGTTTTGCTATTTGCGTATCATCACCTGGTGTTGGGCATCATTCTGGGCTTGGTTTTTATTCAATGCATCTTTAGTCTCCAGCTGTGAAGACAGCTTTCTCTTGACCATGTCGGGTAGCTCGTTGATTGTCCGAGAGCAAAGATGACGGTTTATATTTTTCCCCACTTATATTGTCAGACTGAAGGTTGATCATTATATTCCCTATTGTTTAATGATTTCGCTTTAGTAGCAGGCTGACCTGGACCAAGTGCAGCGGCAGAAGGACAGCGCTAGGCAGGCAGGCATTTCCGATAGTGATGGGAGTCAGGGTGCTGGCAGTGTTGGACCCTCTGGCCCTTTGGGAAAAGAATGTGACACTCCCACTGGCCTCATGTTAACTCAACCATGACAAGCCTGTGTCAGACACTATATCCCTCCCTGGACCCAGCACATGGACCTCAATAGGCCAGGAAAGCCCAAAACCTTTGAGCTATTTTTGGAAAAGTGACGTTGCAGTAACCAACAAAGGACTTGAGTCAGGAGGGAAGGGGGTGTTAAGGGGGTGTGCAAAGCTTCTTTTTTCTTCTTCTGTAGAGCAAAATATGTTTGTACTTTTTCTTGTGACATGGTTTGCTGATATTTTTAGAGACATTTTAGAGGCGCTCCATCAATTTTGATTTGAAAGATAATGTTGAAGTTTTTGTCACAATGGTGCTGGAGTGATAGCAGGATGGTGTAGTGGTCTGTCTTTTGTCAGAAAATAAGACACAATTTGGTAAATTTAATTATTGGTAAATAATGGCTACTATTTGGGACAATTTAAAATATATTCTGCTAATAAGGGAAACCAACCTGTACTAGAAGTCCATACGACTGTTTAAGAGTCACAATTACTTCACTACTATCTCACATTAACGAACAGGGACCTACACTGTATCTGTTCACTGTTCCTCTAAGTCTTACTTTAATAACCAGCAGTTTGGTGTCAGTTGTGTGAATACCTTTTATTACGAGGTTGGACAGTTACAGCTTGTTTATATTATACCCTGACTGGTCATTGCCATAAAGCCGCAGCATGCAGAATGTGTAGAAGATGATGGAAGGTTCAGAAAGTAATTTCCTGTAACTAGCCAAAATAAAGTCTGGCCAGTAGGAGTCAAAGAGAGGACATTTGTCTTTACTATAGTATCTACTGACCTTCACCGAGACTGTTATTGCTAGGTAATATCCTGCAAGCCCCTCGACCTCTCTGCTGCTGAATCATCCTGGATCAATTATTCCCCTATTTGTGTGGCAGTTTTTCTATCGATTAATGCATCTATGCAGAGTGCAGCATATCTTATTTAATAAAGCAAGGCTCTGCAGTGTTTCCCCTAGGTTTACAGCTTCAGGGGGGGTCATTTACTTTTTCTGTAAATAACTTCATTTTGTGACTCCATCTGTGCTTTTATAAATAACAGAATAAAGAAAATTGCAATCACTTTCAAGTAAATCAGATTGCTCCATCAGACATTTTTTTATTTTTAAATTGCAATCACTTAGAACAATGAAAATAAAGTTATATCTGTGCAAAAAATAACTAATATTTAGTTACTACTAAATAGCTCATTGTGGAAAACAATAAGCTATTTATTTTTTTGCCAAACAAAACAGAATGAGTGCAGATATGTGAGCATCAGGTTGCATCAGTATTAGTGGAGCAGTGAGCCTCTACACATCTTTTATAAACGGGGTTGTAGATTTGATACAATTCATGCTCAACGTCGATCTGAGATCTGTTTTCTGTTTTGAGAAACGCAGCAGCAGGAAGGACGTCACGGAGACTTCTGGCAAAGAGCCAAAAGTCGGCGAGTCGCTATGCGCATGCGCAAGCGTAACCTGTTAACGGCATAACGTAAACATTTACCCGAAAGTACAGGCATTTCTCCATGTATTTATTAATGACTTTTATATCCGTGTACTTTGTACTTTTGTAATATGTGAAGCCAGCAGCTCATTGTTGGTACAAGACACGAGCACTTTGGCTCTTTCACCTGAGCAGGAGAGCTGCTCCGGGTTCAGGAGAGTTGCTCCGGTGCTCCTCACATGAGAGCTGCTGTTGCCATCTTCACCCTGGGAGCGTTTAAAACGCAGATATAGGTCTGCTTTTCACGCGACATATTTTTCGACGCTCTCTGTCCGCTGCTGTGTGCTCAGCGCTCACCTGTCTGTGCGCGCGCACGTGTCGGTACGCATCAGGGCGGAACTCCGCTGTGCGCGACGCAGAGCAGAGGAGAAGTGTTAACTCGACCATGTAGAGACCGAAATGACAAGCTGTGTGTGGATAAGATCAATAAAATACGGCCGTTTAGTTTGTTTAATAACAGAACAAGGTGTAGACCGGTTCTATAGGAAAGAGAAACTTAAATGACGACTTGTGATCTGGCGCTATCGAGAACATTACAGGGGGGCGGAGGGTTTTTTCAGGGGGGCGCCCCGCCCCCCTATTCTAACGGTGGGGGAAACACTGCTCTGCATTTAATTAAGTCGTTTGAGAGTGAGGCGGCACTTTGTTTTCATAAGCATTTGCCTCATCGATACATTTGTTCATTTGTGAATTATGTTCATCCACTCAAACTTTTATTGTTTCATTACTGGCAACCCAGCTCAGAAAACATAGTAAATGGCTAACTGCAGTACACTCAATATTTTGTAGATTGTAGCCATCGTTAGGGGCTCATACTTACTGTGTGCAATCATAAATACTACATGCTGATCACTATGGCAACTTTGGTTCTGGGAACTTAGACATTAGAAGTAGTCGTGTAGAGTGAATAACAATTTCCCCTGTTATTTGACCAAAAACAGAATTATTTAAGCAGGCTTTAAAGGAGGGGTGTCAGCTTTTCTTGAAAGTAAATCTTGATTTTAAACCCATAACCTTTATGTGTGTAGCGAGATGGTTGGTTGCACAAATGTACCGTCCTCTTCATATTGACCTTAAAGAGTTAACTCCTTATAGGCCAAGCTCACTGAGTGAGTCAGTTGGTTATTTTTCAAATTTCTCTTTTTAATTTTAGTTTGCCTTTCCCAGTGGAAGGATACCCAATGATTGTTGCGTAACCACGGTGTTGAATAATACTGGGTCCAGCAACACAAACAAATGCTGAATATCAGTGCTGTTGCTCTTTGGGCACTGGAGTTGGTGCGTCACATCACACAACCGACTAAAAAGAGTAATATATTTGAAGTAACATTGTTTAGAGAAACCTTACAATTTAGCAGGTGAAATTCTGCATTGGGCTGCTCTACCTCTGTTCATAATTGTCAATGTTCTTGTTAGTTCCTTTTATGTGTAAAGGGTCAATAGAGAATGATGTTGTGCAGAACCTTTGCCTAGACATAGATGGCTGCAAATTAGAAGAGAGTAAATATTCCAAGGCAGACAAGAAGGGAATAAAGAAACGAGGAGCAGCATGGACGAGATCTGTTATCTGCCTGATAACTTTTGATGAATTCCAATGAGAGATTCCTTTTTAAAGATAGGTGCAGTTAGTGATAGACAATAGCCCTTTCCCAGCTATTTCAGCAACACTTTAAAATATTTATTTAATTTGTCCCTAAATATTCATATATCCCGTTGTTATAATCATTTGCAGTAATAGCTCAGGGTTTACTCTGTTATAGTTTTAAGTACAGGATGCATGTGTGTGTATATATATATATATATATATATATATATATATATATATATATATATATATATATATATATATATGCACATATTTTTATGAAATAAAGGTGAAATTTGAAAGAAGAACATAAATTAAAAGTTATCTGCAGCTAGGTATGAAAGATGGGATGTGAGCTCCCTGATGGGATGTGAGCTTCCTTGTTTTGTTTTTGTTGTTAGTAGAAGAGTGAAGGACTAGGATAAATAGAGAGGGTCCTCCAGTTCCTCTCTGCTGTATGTGGCAGGTGAGGCCCTGCAGACACTGATGATGTCAGACAGGACACTTATGTTGGCCTCTCTCCAGGGAGGTGTCTAGAAGTGGAGTTTGACTCACTATTCCAGTATCTCTGATCTCTGCATTATTTATGCTTTTGTCTCAGACATTTATCAGCATTTTTATACCTCGCAGCCTCATTCTACAGTACATCTCCTGTGATGGAATAGGCTACAGCGATGATAGCCTCTGAGGGAAGCCAATAACTGAATATGGTAGCTCATATTGATATCAGAAAACTATAGAATGGACAAGGGTGCTGCTGCATAGCAGTCTGCATACTGTTGAGAACCTTGGCAAACATCCATTCACATCAAAATTGTACATTGAAGAATTAAATATAGCGAGGAAAATGCTGTGCTGGCTCCTCTTTCTTACCATCATATTAATTTTTTAAGCTGTGAAACTGGTAATATGTGAGCTGTGGTAGGAGTTGCGCAGCCACTGAATCGCTGATCAATGACAGCTAATGAACACGGCAGGAGTTCTGCTCCGTTTGCCTCTCGACAGAGAGCTGCTTTCTCTAGAGAACTCTCTTTCTCCTGTTTTGCAAGAAAAGCACAGGAGCCTTCATTGAAACCAACTGCCTCTGGGCTCAATTAACTAGATTACTCATAAGGCAGATGAGAGACGGTGTACAAGTTCAACAGTGTGCCGATGTTGGAAAAACACACACACATGATTCATGTATGGATACAGTAAACTGGGACACTGTGGAGCTGAAACATGGCATACATGTACAGTTGATAAAAAACTGTTCCGCAAAATAATGTCCTGTATATTTTTTATTATTAGGATAATCACTTTCATTAAAGTAGACGTTTTTCTGCATGCTAAAACCTCTTTGCAGTCATTTTATGGACATCAGATGGAGCAATGGAAACAGCAAAAGGCTGAATATATAGTCTCCATGATGAACTGTAATTCTGCTAAATGTGCATATATATATATATATATATATATATATATATATATATATATATATATATATATATCTGTAGATGCATCTGTAGATGCAAGCAGCAATGATGTATGTTTTGCAATGCTGTTGTGGGCAATAGAGAGCTCCGTGGTGATGACATGGTTGGCTGTTTTGTGTGGTCACCAGTCCGTGACCCTTGTCATAATATATTAGCATCACTTAACATCCCTCACTCAGGCGATTGCTGTAAGTGTTCCTACCAAAACACTCGTTCTGAACAGTCGTCAAATTGAAGAACCTCTGCTGTTTTGTTTAATGTGATAATGTCTGGGTCTTTCTCTAAAAACTCCGGATTTTTTTCACATTGCAAATGGTCAATTCACAGCATCCAACAATGCCTCATATAGTTTTTCAATCTAAATGAGTCACAGGTAGCGTTTTTACATGAAACCCAGCCTATTGTTCACAAAGGAAAGCTATCAAAGAGAGTCTGTTCAGCACCAGAGAATGTACAGATGGCACAAACCTAAATACTGAACAGTTCTTCCCCCCCCCCCCCCCCCCCGACTGTGAAGGGAATATGCATGCATCATGTCGCTTATTGGATGGTGAGATGACTTTTATGTGTAGCTTTTTGAAGTATGCTCACATTATCCTGTAACTGCAGGAGAAGTTGCTCATAACGCGAGCTTAAACTTGCATGTATGTGTTGTATGCCGACTTACTGCTTCAGTGTTTTGTTTGTTTCTTTGTTTCTTTACTGTAAACCAGTGGTTCTCAAACTTTTTTTGTCATGCCCCACTTTGGAGGAAGAAAAATGTTCATGCCCCACCGCCCGACAAAAAGCCGATCTCCGTGAGATAGGCTTTTCTGCTGTTTTTGTTTTGGCAAAACGGCAACAATCGGTGAGTCGCCAATAATCTTGGCCTTCGCGCATGCACAAGCGTAACCTGTTAACAGCGTAACATAAACATTTCCATGAAAGTACAGGCATTTCTCCATGTATTTATTAATTACATTTTATGTCCGTGTACTTTGTACTTGTGTACTATGTGAAGTTCTCATGTAGCTCATGAGGAGTGGTCGTCCTGAAACAACAAGGTAGGCGGTGTCCCCCCCCCACGCGCCCCACTAGAGGGTCGCGCCCCACAGTTTGAGAACCACTGCTGTAGACGTAGAGTAACTAATGAGATGAGAAGGACCATGATCAAACATGCAGAGCAAGCCATTCAAAATCAAGTGCTTGTTGTGTAAAGTGTTGTCTTTCAACTAAACCATCACAAGTAATAGTTGAAGTTGTCAGTCATTTAGAAACGAAGAATACTTATAACTCATTTGCTCTGGTTGGACATTATTTCAAATTACACTATACGTATGTATTCAGACCACTGTTTATAACTTTTGGCTGTTTTTATTTTGCTCACAGCTGTCTCAGGTTGAAGCGATTATCTGATTGTCTGTGTAATTTAAATTTCTACATTTTAGAATCAATAAGGTGCAGATCAGGCACCAATAGCTTACTGGCATAAAATGAGTCCTAAACTATTTTACACACCATGAAACAGTCTTGCATGCAACATTATTAAAACAACATTTAAAAAACTAAAATAAATATTTGCATAATGCAACAAAAAATGGTAAATGTCCATCTAGTATGGTTTGTGTTTGTGTTGCTACTGCAAAGTGCCGCATTGACCTCCTCGCATACCGATGATGGACTAAATTGTGCAATGAAATGGGGCCTGAATGTAAACTCATCAACATGTCACAGTCCTTTATCCGCCGTCAGGTCTTCTCAGTTCATCTTATAGGGCGACAGTCACCTTCATGCTGCATCAGGGAACCGCACAGGTGGAAGACGGATGTTTATGTTAACCTGCGCGACTCTTAATATTCATCAAGATTACTATCCTGAGAATATTAGTGGTTTAGGGTAAATGACTGACTTTCCTCTGGAGGAGGCTGGCATCCCAGTGTGAGCACAGAATAAACTGTGACTTCTTTTACACTCCTTCTACCTTCCTCCTTTCTACTGAATCACCTCGCCTTTGGGGCTTACCACAGGAGTCTCTTCAAATGATCCTTAAGACTGAAGTGGAGAATCAAGATTAATGCACTTTCACGTCCCACCCAGGCTCCAGGGGGAAAAAGTCTTATAATTAACACCAGGGGGCTGCAGGCTGCTTTTGGAGAGAGGTCGAGGGCGGGGTTCCTCGACCATAGAAAAAGAGCTGATAATGGTGTGAGATTTTTAGAGGGTGATGTATGCTGTTGCTCTGAAATAATAGTGGAGTGGTAACAAAATGGCCTGTCAGACAACTCACTCTGGTTTATTATTATTGGAAAAAAGTGGAGGGGCCTGTAGCTAGAGCTGCAGCATATCTGCATCATTCACAGCTATTATTGTCATACATTGTGACCTATGGGAATTATCACCGAGGCAGACGACTGCACTTTTTTTGCATTCTCTTTCCACTGTATGGTTCGCCTTGCCTCGACTCTTGGACTTTTGGTACCGGGTCCTTTTCTCTATTTTGTTTTCAACTGGATACCAACTCAGTCTCCACGAGATCTTCAGCTGATCGCAGTAGCAACGCTGTGTTAAATTGCCTCGATATTATCAACGCCACACTGAATCTTTTCATCGGCAGCCATACAGGGGAACGTCTGCCCTTTGTTAATTGAACGGCTTAGTTTTGCAGGCTGCCAATTTTGCACAGGGCCATACTCAAGATTTTCTCTGACCAAGTACTATCTGCCACTTTTATATTGGAAAAAACTCAAAGTAGTTTGATTCGATCCGTGCCATGCTGCACCATACAGACCCGAGAGGGTGCCTTGTACGTTGGTTTTAAACGCCAAGGAGTGTGACAAAGCAACCTGGAAATGAGACCCGGCTGGTATTGGCCCGTTTGTGCAGGGATTTCCACATATTTCTGCGACACTGTTTTCTGTTAATTAACTTGCTGCCCCATCCTGCAGAGCAAATGAGACACATGTAACCCACAGGAAATGTATCAGTCCTAAGTCATGCTAAAGTTAATATTGTTTACTTGACAAGCATTGAATGAGAAGATTGATACCATTCTTCTTTCTGATAAATTAGTTTAGCACAAAGACTGAAAATATCTAACCTAGCTCCGTCCAATAGGAAAACAAACCCCCATCTAAACACCTCTTAAGCTCACAATGTAATAGTAATATCATAATATTATCCTCTAACTCAGCAAGAAAGCTAATTTACCAAAATGTCAGACTCTTGCTTTTGTTTGGACCTCCCATGTCGGAGGAGTAAGTGAGTGTTGAAAAGGAAACCGAACCAATTATACCAAGCTAAAACTCTACCAGTATGAGATTTGGTTTGAATTCAAATTGTTGTTTCCATTGGACGAGGTTCACTGTGACACGGCCACAACATAACCAATGTAAAAAAGGGTGCACCGCTCTGACTTTTGTGCACTTCACCTGATTCCATTGTGCCCAATAAAGGAGAAATAACCCAACATGACAAAAAA